>OY770127.1:19873010-21073010 GCA_963669345.1 Gortyna flavago
GAATCAAACGCTTTATAATGTTTGAAACTGGCCGCACTGCGGGCTTGGCGCCTAGCATGTATCGAAGGATGTTGAGTCACTAGGTTTTAGGCACTAAGCCAGCTACCTGGCAGTGTGTACGTAGCCTTAGCCTCATCAGTGACGACCGCTAGATAAGAGTTAACACACCTTGAAAGCCCGAAGATGGATGACTTGACTCGTCAAAGCTGGCTAAGAAAGAGCTGCTGAGATATCCAAGACGCGTAAATTGAAGGCTCGTTCGAGGTGACTCAGGAAAAGAGCAACTGGAAGAATTTGGTAAAAGCCTTTCCCGGACAGTCTGGCAGTATCCTATCTGTTTAGTTTTTTTTTTTTTTTTGCATTAATCATGCTTTCTTCAACTAACTCATCATCATCTGCCTAGCCGTTTCCCAACTATGTTACGGTTGGTTTCCAGTCTAACCTGATGCAGCTGAGTACCAGTATTTTAAATGGAGCGACTGCCTATCTGACCCTCACATCCCACTTCCTAACTAACTAACATATTGTACCTGTTGTGTTGTACTTTTTTAATGAACTATTGTGACATTATTATCCTAGATTCCCATATTATAAGGATATAGAAAGACAGGTACATAAAACTTACAAAACAAAGCAGCAAACGAAATAGTTTCTTTTCTCGGAGATTCAGTCCTCATTATAATCAATCATAATTCCTCGTCGTTAATCTGGCGGCGACGGCGACGTTGACGTATTGCAATAATTACTATCGGTCCTATATCTGCACGTTATTTTACTTGTCCATTAGTTCCTGTCACCTTGTTATTAGTCAATTGTCGTAGCTTTTATTCAGGTATGCTGTTTTCTTATATTTGGTAGGATTTTTGTGACTGTTATGTTTTGAGAACGTGAAGAGAACGCATAAAAGCAATAAATTAAGTGTGGAGTGGAGTGCGCGTCGGAATTTTCTTGCTGCTAGTCGACACATCACGTGACCTGAGTAGAGGGCTGGGTCGTTCTTTGGCCCAAAGAATTAGCATTGCCATTCAACGTGGCAATGCTGCCAGTCTTCTGGGTACCTATGTACCTATAAGAAATAAATAAATCAATATGATGGACAGAACAGTCACTCAGTTGTCAACTACAGAACATGAATAGGTAGGTAGGTACCTACTTGAAGAAACCTGAAAACATTAAGTGCAGTGCTATACACACGAGCGACACGTCGTCGACGACAGCAGTTGCCTCTGTCGTCAACGCGTATCGCTCGTGTGTATTCACACTCAGTGTGGAATCGCTGTCCTATTGAAGAATATTTCTGCAATATTAATACCTTCACACCAAAACAAAAGCTGTGCCTTCTTGCAAGCTCAACTTCTTGCTGGCTAAACGACAACTATGGAAATGAAAATTTACTGAAACATGCTATAGATTTACATAAATAAATGTTTAAAAAAAATGTCGTATCTCTTGTTTATAAGAAATCACTGTTATGAAATAAATCGTCAGACTTACGTGGACTAAGGTAAATACTGATTATCAAAGTACCTCAGAGATTGGCATTTATTTTACAAATCTCGCAAAAGCAAAATCAGAAGTAAATCCTTATACTTACTTGCTTGATTATCTTCCCATTCTACGTATGTATAAACATCGTATACAGCGTGCCCTCATTTACGATAAGGTAATGTGTATCCGCAACGGAAGAGGGGGTCGTAAGTATAGAAATGATAAATCTTACCGAAGATGACGTCACTGATATGATTGAGGAAGACTGTTGTATTTGATTGAATGCTGCTGTAACACAATAAAATCCATACATCATATTATAGCCCTTTTCCTTTGGGAATACCTAGTCACTTACGCATAGGTAAGTAGAAACAAAACAGTTTTGTTAAGTTTGAGTGCAGTTCAGCTGCACGATTACTGACAAATGCGTGCACTGGCTGGATAGGTCCACTCAAACAGTGTGTATCTGTCCTCAAAAAACCATTTCATTCACCAATCCACATGGTCTTCACATGATTTGACCAAAATTATGTCTGGACTTTAAATGAAACTGTGACCTCTGAGTTTCGGCCTTTCTTCTCAAAGTAGTCAGACAGAAAAATGAGAAACCTAGACCTCATCTAGTTTAAAAAATATATTGACGTGTAAAAGTGTTTGTTGACGTGTAAAAGTGTTTGTTAAAATCTACAAAAAAAAAAAAAAAGATTTTTAGTATGTATTTATAGTAGTTATTAAATTTACTTACTTACACGGAATTTTAAATTCAATGAAGATAAAAAAAAAATGAATTAAAACGTTACCTACTGCTCTGTCCTGGTCAGAAAGGATACGAAATCCATTGCACTGGCACAACTAATCTTCAATTACTTCCTGGATGAATGCATTGCAAGGGATCCGGTCCAGATGTCTGGAACTAAGATAACTTCCATGCATTCGGAGCTAAGGATCCGGACACCAACGGTGTCTTGATACCGTTATCTAAGTCCAGCCACGGTTTAAGACTAAGTTCTAAATATATTTGGAGTTTTGGTGTGGTCTAAGCGGTAGAATCTGGTAATAAGTTGGTCTATAATTTTGGTTGGAGTTTGAAATCATGAGTGTTCGGAAGTGGGGTACCAACCTATTGCGGACTTACCATGGGAAATTATGAAGTTCAGAAAGATTGTGTCTAGCAAAATATGACAATGTAAATAAAAGCTTTGATAATGACTTAACAACATTCTTCAAAATCGAGTCACCTGCTGAAAAACAAATGAAAAATTAGATTCATTCCGGTCTGATCCCCTGAGCCCCCAAAGATCCCCTGCTAGTTCTTCTTTTGTTTTGAAATCTTTCTTATCCAACTTTCTCATTCCAAGTTAATCCGGTCTGGGTGCTAACTCTCGAATATAATTCCGATAGATCGACATTGGTCAAACGTCAGTTGGTTGTGTCAAACGTCAGGGATTGGCTAGACTCAGTGAGTCCAGCCAATCCCTGACGTTTGACTGACAATTCCAATCAATTCCAATGTCGATCTATCGGAATTATATTCGAGAGTAAACACCCTGATCCGAGTAACGGTTTTATTGAAAACATTCATGCTCGCATTCTAATTTTCTCTATTCCACAGTCCCAATGCATTTAACATCCATACCGTTTCGCATAAATTCCTTGTGATCCACAAATAAAAAGAGCTTAACGATGATGACTGCAATCTATCAAAATTTTTGCTCCGGTATGTCTAATTCCTATGAGTGTTCTAGTAATAACGCTAATGACATTATTACTTTAGCTTTTAGAATAATGGGAGTATCAAACTTTTGATAGGATCATAAACCCTAAAGGCATATTTTTCACGACTCATAATGTGAAGCATTAGAGATTGCTTTACGATCGAATTTTTTTTTTCGCCTCCCTTTTTCAACTGTTTCTATTGTTATACTCCTGCTTAGTTAGTTTATATACCATTGTATAGATAATTTAATAGAGATTATTTCTATACTTATCAAAAATTTATTTAATGATTTAGAAACGAAAAAGCCATCAAAATATTTATAAAAACAATCCCGTCAATGAAGTGCAAAACCTGAAAACATTGTAGCTTGAGAAAGTAGATATCTATTAATTGACTCAATTTTTTTATAGATTTGTTTCACCCTAAGGAACCTTATTGAAAATGGCTCTTAGTCAAAGTAGTTTAATTATAAATAAAAAACTAACAAAAATATTAGCAATAACAAAAAATATAGGCTCCTATTTGACGAGTATCCTCTGATGGTAATTGACGATGCGGTCGACGCGACGGCACGCTCGCCCATAAATTATTCACTCTTGACATCCAAGGTCCTTGGCTATAACTATCGGAATAATCATACATTTATATTTAGCATTAGCTGTGCCCGCGACTGCGTTCGCGTGGCTGTCGAAAAAAAAATTGTATTTCATAGGATTTTTTTTGAGCGGAATAATAATTCTTCTTTTTAAAACATCAGCTATCTGATAGTGAAAGTCCCGTCAAAATCAGTCCAGTCGTTTCGGAGATTTGCCGGTACAAAAAGACAGACTTACAAATAAAAGAGTTTTTTTGTTACAATTACCGTATATACTTTCATATATGTATGAAGTAAAAAGCTGTTATTTTGACATTACACACAGACACTTCAATTTCATTTATTTTTATAGAGTATAGATTATGTAGTTTCCAAATTCCGCTAATCTTTCACACCATCCACCACATTGCATCCGCCATTATTATTATACGGTACTATTGGAGCAAGCCGCTATCACTGTTTCTGGCTGTTATTTGAACAGGATTAATTAATAGTCCGTGTTGTTAGTAAAGTCTATCCGCTTAAATATTGACGTTGTTCCAAAACTGCGTGCAGGAATTTAACGAAAAATAAATAATTATTCGCCATATCCGCTTATACTTCGGCCGGTTTTTACGACTTGACAAAACATCAAGGTTTCTTTATTATGTAAGTTCAATATAATACGATATTTATACTTACAATTAAATGCCAAAAATATTTCTCTAAATGATGTTGGAAACCGTATTAAAATCCGTTGCGTAGTTTACAAGAACAACGGGGTTACTCGTACAAAGACAGACACAAGAAACGACTTTATTTTTTATATCATAACTATACTTATAGATACTTAATAAATAGTAACGGAGTCAAAACTGTACATTGAATACTATTGAAAAAAAAGTAATGGCGACGAGGCGAACAAGTTTGATGCCGAAAATATACTCTTAAGATTTTTTGCACGTTTGTCTGTTTGCCTGGATGTGTATTCCGGATTGGCTCAAAAACGGCTGAACGGAATTAGATGAAACTTGGCACACAGAAAGTATATAACCTGGATTAAAACACAGGGTACTTCTAATCCCAGTAGTACGTTCCTGCGGGCTATTTTCCGAGATCCACGCGGGCGAAGCCGCGGGCAAAAGCTAGTATATAATGCTCCATCATTTCAGCCGAAATACATCTACTGCTGGACAGACCTCTCTATAGCGCCAGACATAGAGATGACAATTATCATTTCCCGCAGATGTGTGTGGTTGCGGCATGAGGCTCAAATAATTTTCAAAGAGCTGCACTATTTAAGCGGATAGACTTTAGTAGTCGGTATTGTTAGTACGTAACCTGATAACATAGTAGTTGTTTCCGAAACGCGAGGAGCGTAACAAAATGTTAGGGAGAAGTTGGAATTGGTCGGGGATCTGTTTTAATTGTTTGGTGGTCAGGAATAGTGTGATTGGGGTAGGTGTTGTTCTATATAATTATATAGGTTAGGTGTATAAAATGCTTATCCTGCTGCTGCTGCTCCACAACCCAGTTACTGGGTAAATACGTGTACGATACCCCTTGGTAAGACTGGTTGTCAAACTTTCGGGCTTCTGAATACCCATAATGACTGTCAAAGATCCACAAAAGACAGCCGGGACCAACGCTTAACATGCTTTCCGAAGCACGGAGGGTCTAGGTATGTAAAGATGGTCACCCATCCACAGACCAACTGCGGCAAGCGTAGCTTAACCTGATCGATCCACTTGTGCGGCTGTTATTATTAAGCCACGGGCCAAAAAAAACTTCAAGGATACGAGTACAAGGTAAGGTACTTCAAATACGAGTTTTGTGGTACGCGTTGGGTACACGGATTTGGAACCGGTACTTGTTAGGTAGAATAGGTACCGGTTCCGAAATGGCAAGAACCGCTAAGTACCGCTACTTAACCTGTACTTTAGTGCCGGTACCTACGTAAATGTCTCCTTTATGGATTTTATTCAAAGAGACCTTTTTAAACATTACCTTTTGGCTTCAGCCGCAGTAATACTCGTAAATAGTTGAGTGAATTTTGTTACTCTTTTCCAGTTTGATGGCCTACGTAAAACATTTTAGGGACATCAATGGAAGCTATATCACATAAATAACAAAATGGCGATCTGACAGAATGCCCGTAATGGATGCACTGAGGAATATAGGCACGACAGAAGTATAGGTAGGTACAGTCAACTGCATATCATTAGTAACAATTTTGGTTTTAAGTCAAATCGACTATAGCCGACTATCGTAGGACTTTCTCTTTAATTTTTTCTTTTCGTTACTTTTTTAAATTTAATTTGTTTTTATTTTTTTACTGTGTTTATTTTGGTTTGTGATCCTCCTGTACGAGTCGCAATTAATACTTTTTCTTTCTATTCTTTCTTTGTAAATCATTTATTTCAAACAAGCACATAAAAGGTTCTTTTTAATGTCAAAATTTACAAAAAAATGAATTGTTTCTAGTCGCCCTTTTCAAACGGTAGTTTTATATGGAGAAGAATGAGCTAGAAACTACACCGTAACTCGTTGGAAATGTTTTACAATATTTTGTATACCCTAATTATACCAATATTTAATTAAATTACAAACTAATTTGATCTTATCTAGACTCTATTGAGTAGGACTAGCATGTATCCAAGAATTCTTATCCTGAATATAACCCTCCAATTTGTAATAATTATTCTTGTTTACAAAGTTTAAAATGTTATTGCATTTAATATTCTCATGTAAGTGAATTATTGTGTTCTTATACGCGAATAAAGTTATCTCCAACCTCAACAATTTCACATTGATAGCGCATTTATGTCGTAGCAGTAAAGGCGGTTTTCGCAGTACAATGTTACCAGTGATGTACGGACTGTACGACGAGTGTCGACGTTACGCTTTGTGAGCCACTTGATCCCAACATCGCATTTTAATTAATTAACTGGGAGTGCTGTAATTAAAGTTTATATTGATTTTTCACGTTCGGTGTCTATCCGGTCGAGGAGAAATGAAGAATGCAAAAAAACTGTGTATTAAAACACACACACACACACACACGTAAGCTCAAACCTTTATCCCATGAGCGCAGGTAGACGTGAACATCTTGAGGTACAAAATCTATTGTCAATAAAATATAACCAAAAGACTTACACGAAGACTAATCTTTATTAACGAAAATTTGAAATGAAAATCAATGAAATTGTGTATTCTGTACCTAAATCATCAATTCATCATCATCATCATCCCAATTTATTTGAGGTCGGTGCAACATAGAAAAAAATAAAAACCAGCCAAGTACGTGTCGGACCACGCACAATGAAGGGTTCCGTAGTTGGAATGAATTTATCCCAAGAACAAACTTAACATTGTAGTTGAAAAACATGTTCTCCCATAAATTCCAACTGAAAATGTAAGTTTGTACGCATAATATTGAGAGATTTACCATGTTGTTTCAAGATCATAGACTTCTTATTAATTTTCCTGTAATCTATAGATTAAAAAAAAAAAAAAAAAAAAAAAAAAAAAAATTAAAATAGTTCTATACCTATAGGTATAGAACTATTTTCTGTATTTTTTTCAATATTTTAGGCTCAGTTGTTTCGGAGATAAGGGTGGGGAAGTAGTAAATTTCCGTCTATTGTCTTAAATAACTTTAATACAATTTATTTTAAAATGATGAAAAAATATATTTGAGATCCTCACGGTAAGCCCTTTCATTTGATATGTCACACGGTACAGATAGCGAAACTTTTTTTTTAATTGTCTATTTACCCCTCAAAAATGACTCCCATTTTCAAAACTCATTTATTTACGTTACACGTCTGTGTTTGGGTCACAGAGATTCATATGTGTACCAAATTTCAACTAAATCGGTCCATAAGATTCGGAGCAAATTGGCTGTGACAGACGGACAGACATACAGACACACGAGTGATCCTATAAGGGTTCCGTTTTTTTCCTTTTGAGGTACGGAACCCTAAAAATGAAGTGAATACGTTTCTTTGCGGCAAACATGACGCATAAACAAAAAACACAAACAAAAAAAAACAAAATAACAATTTGGGAGAAAACATAGGTACGTCTCATCTACGCAAAACGGCCATCATGACATGACATGTCTTTTTCTTTCATACTTCGCTATTAGTCATCATTTCAGTGTTACTTCGTAACTAAAGTGGATATCAAAATCACTTTTACACGACTTTGTGGTGCCTACCCCACCTGATATCGTATACCGTAACCTGCTGTATAAATAAATCACCTTGACAGAAAGGAATAACATCATCATCGTACACATAAAGTGGATTATATCTGCCAAGCCTTTTCCCAACTATGTTGCGGACGGCGTCCAGTCTAATCAGATGCAGCGAAATACCAGTATTTTATATGGGGCGACTCATATGACCTCCAAAACCCGTAGCCGGGTAGCACGATACCCCTAAGATCGGTTGTCAGACTTTTGGGCTTCAGACTACGTCGATAAAGTCGATTTTAAAGAAACAGAAACAGAATTTTAGACACCAAATTAAAACCAGGTAAAGTGCAAACGGGTATAATAAATATAGATCACAATGATAGAACAAAAGGTAAAAAGCACGCAAGCCGCCCGGTCGTTAGCCTACCAACAACAACAAAACCCGTAGCAACCGGGTTGCCAGATCTATCGCCAACATCTCTCACTACCATCTTCTAAATTATAGTCATATTTTATTTAAAATCTCCGTAAGTGCCAGCAAACAAGTCTAGTTCTTTTGTAAAAGCTAGAGAACATTGTGTGCTTTGTGCACCTCCCAACAAGACTACGTCTTTGTTTGACCTAAGGACTGTCACAGAGAATTTTCTGCACTGCTCTCTAAACAGCGTCTTTTACTTAGGGCTACTATTTTTAAATTTCCTGTTTTCTAGACCGACGATTAATCAAGCACTCGTATGATAAAAGTACCTGAGTAGTAGTAGTACCAGCGCAGCGACATTTAGTTTTTTAAATGTCGCAGCATCAAGCTGAGATAGGAGCCTTTTGGCCTCTTAAAATACTTTCTGTTTCATTTTTCTTTTTGTTAATTTTTTTTTAATATAATTTGTTTTTTTTTTGACTGTGTTTAGTTTAGTTTTTGATATTCCTGTACGAGTCGCAATAAATAATTTTTTCTTTCTTTCTTTCTTATAGTTCTGTTCTTGCAATATCGAAGTCTGAGTAATGGTCAGTAAAATACAAAAAAAAAGATAACATCGCGTCTGTAATCCCAAAGGTTTAAGCAAAGGTGTACCTGTACATCCATTAGCCGGGCACAGATTCAAACTCCGGGCTGCTACTGAAATTCCAGTTTTCTCAAAACCCAATAAAACTTTTCCCGACGTGGGATCGAACTCAGGACTCAATGCTCAGCAGAAACGCTTGCGGATCACTAGAACAACGTGGCAGTCTAGAAACAATATATTTTTTTTCTGTAATCCATTATATGTCCAATATGAACAAATTAATGCAGCTTGCGACAAATCAAAGCATTCTTATGAGTTCCTCTGACATTCTTATTATTCATCCTTCCGCATATTCGCGTATCCGCAAAAAAATAACTTGCTTACTTATATTTAAGTATTTTTTGAAATACTAAAAATATCTACTGCATAATACCTTCAAGCTCCTTATTCAAAAAGAATCGTATCGTTATCAACCCTATGAACACTAGGTAATATATTATTTTCTTCTAAAAGAATTTTTCCCACACAAAGTTAGTCATTGTCACAGTTATTGTTTTTTTTTTAGTTTCCACTACAAAGAGACCTTTATATCGCACGAGTTGGGTCACTGAAGGGGATATTGTTATGAAAAACATAAAAGCTAGGTGAGACATTAATATAATATATTGTTTTTCAGCATTATCATTGTGTTGAGAGGAAAATGTTTTAATTCAAAAATATTCCGCAAGAGAAACTGGCTTTTCGGTGAAAAGACATCTACAGCTTAATGTTGCTTAAACTGATACCATACTAATATTATTAATTCGAAAATAACTCTGTCTGTCTGTTCCGTTCAGTGGTTTAGGCGTGAAAAGGTAACAGGATAGTTTTTATCGACATACCTCGCGGGCGAAGCCGCGGGCTGAAGCTAGTAGTATATATTTCATGTTATACCAAGAAATTTCACGCCGACGAAGGCACGACAGTTATGCATCGGTATCAACCAAACGCATCACGTCTATTTTCAAATCTGTGCAAACTCCAAACTAAAACTACCTAGCGGATTTTCCGCCAACCGCGATAGCCACAACCGTGCCTAGCGAAGTTCCTCTCTGTTTGTTGCAAACGTTTGTGTTTCGGGCTTAGCAACTAGAAGTTTGACTTTGAGGATACCTTCATATTTGGATCCTTGTTTTGGTAATTATATTTAGGTGTGTTTGTTTATTGACTGACCGGGATATACCTACGATAACAACGCTTTTAGGATAGCGGTTCTTAAATAACAATTTACTTACTTTATGGTGTGTGTTTTACCTGCATCTTGGAACTGGACAAGTATAGATCATTTCCTACAAAAAAAAATTAAAATTCTACTTTAAACGACACCCTATTTTGCTTCTTACCTACTGTGCATAATTCCTGTCTTGACTTTTAGCAGCCTGCACATAAGTTGACCTATATTTTGCAGATTATAACGAAGATGAACGTTGGCTCATAGTTTCTAAGAGGCTTACATCCTCCTTGTAGGTTGGATCTACTTTGGCTTACGACTTTCCCCCAGTCTTGAACTATTCACATGATTTCATTTAAGCTTGAATGTTCCTTAGCTTTTGGAACAAAGTTATACAAAGGTAAGCAACTAACACGGTGAATTTATCTCTCAGACATAGTAAACTATTATTATTGCATTACATAGTAGTACGTGAAGTGTTTGTTTGTGTGTGTATTGTATGTGTGTGTAGTGTTAGTGGGTGTATTGTGTGTATCTGCGTATGTGTGTGCACAGGCACATACAGGCGACCGCCTTGCTGACCTCCACAACCCAGTTACTGAGTAATACGATACCCCTTGGTAATAATAATTATATAAGACTGGTTGTCAGACTTTCGAGCTTCTGACGACCCGTTTAACAGTAAGTAATTGTCAATAACAAATCCCTAAATATCACCTGCATTGGCCTGCCTGTTTGTTATTCGGTCCCGGAACTCACAAAAACACGTCGTGAACAGATCTTGATAAAATGATGTGCAAGTTTGGCGTACTGCCAGCCTGGTTTGCTGACCGTGTCCAGATTACGGACAGCAGTGCCGAGGCTAAAAAATAATGTGCTGGCATTATTGTGGGACTGTGGACATCTATGGTTAAATTGGTGTTTTTTTTTTTTTGCTTTGGCATGGTATGAAACAAAAAGCAATGTACTAGGTGACCTGAAACAAACAGATTTATATTAAATAATCCAATACAATTTTCTGTTAGAAAAGAAAATTCCAAGCTGTCAGAAATTTTATTTGTGGGAGCTAAATAAATACAGGTCTGGGTGTACGTTACGTTTATTGGAATTTATTGTTCAAAATTCCAAAAATTCTAGTGTGCCAGTAACCATGTTTGAAAATTCACTGAAACAGATAGACACGGATACAGCAAAGTTTGTGATATCCAAGAAAATATGCGTGTTGCGTAAGCAATTCATTAGAATTTCATTCTGTCAATTTTATTTTTCTAGTTTTGTTATACCAACCCAATTTCAACTCCGGTGGGTCAACAAAACAGCGTTGTTTTCCAGAAATTCATAACGAAAAGGCTTTTAGCACTAATATGCTCTACAACTTTCAAATTTCGACATCAGTGCTAACTCAATTTTGCCATACGAACATAAAGAAAAATAACAGCAAAGAAGCCGCTGGACGCCCAAAGAGCAAGACCGTATAGTGCGTTTTTCAGACAGGAGCGGTAGTGGGTGCGGTGGTGGAAAGTAGCCAAGTAACCAGCGCTGGAGCCTTGTCTCGCATAGGTTCGCAGCATTATGCTGAGCGTTGTCCGTTTTGGGTAGAGATAACGCATATTTTCCCCCAACTTGTTATTTTTTGTGTTTGTGTTTTGCGTCATGTTTACCGCAAATATTTTTATTTTTTAATCTGTCTTTCTAGTAATGTACCCTGTTTGTTTGAATAATTCCATATAACGTACATTACAACTGTCTGCCACGGCAAGCCGCCTCTGTCTGAAAGCCGAACGAAATCTAACGCGGGGTTCACACAAAACTAATCCGTTGGTCTATTACGTTCGGGCAATAAGTCAATCAGCATTGCTATCAGCTGGCACAGTGCCAGGTCTGTACCCGTCACTATGATGTATGGCTTTAAAGGATTCGACTGTGGAGTGCTTACTTTAAACTGGCTGAAATATGGGCTTGAAGAATATGGTTGCTCCATATCGGTTGTTTGTTTTGGAATGCAGACCACTTACCTATAATATAACGTTAGAAGTTTGTATACAATTATGTGTTCAGTTATGTAAGAACAATCTTTTATTTGGTACATCTGCTGGAGATCTCCCAGCTGGGCATGAGTTGTCTTGGCTAACCTGGAAATCTTTAGACTCCAGATCCAAGTTGGCCGAAGCAAAGAAAACCTGCTCAGGTGGACATTCACAGATTACTCCGAAATAAAGTGGAAAATAAGGTGCTATTTCACAAACGATCATTTTGTTGGATTTATTCCGGTCTGATTCCCTTCCCCCCTCCTCGATCCCCTGCTAGTTTCATTCGTGTCCAGCGTTTCTTATTGTCACATTACAGTAATGAAAGAGACTACTGAATGTGGCAAACTTGGAGCCAAATTCTAGGCTGACTCAACTTAGATTGCCATCGACACGCTAAAAAGAAGTAGGTACAGACTCATTAACTTTTCCATTAATGAACACACTTTTCCATTACCCACGCCACAGCTTTGCGTGCCAGGAGACAGATGGCTTGCGAGTTCAATTAACTCAGGCTGAGGCAGCAGTATCGAAATGAATAGTCCAAGAAAGCTGTACCCACTAATTTTATTTTCTGTACAATATCCTTTGTACACACGACTACAAATTAAGTTATACATTTCTAGCATAAGCTGACCTCGCATTGGTTCGGCTTGTCGTACAATAAGAGATCAGTTTTTACCAACATGCGTGTACTAAAAACAATTCATAATCATCAAAATAAGTCATCGAATATATATATTTATGTAGGTTAATTGTACCTACGTATTTACGCCAACAACTTAGCTGACACTTCTATCTTTGATTTACCTTTGTTAGATGTGCCATGGGCTAGGACGAAGTTACTATTTTCCCCTTTGTTATGGGCATGTATTTTACGAGTATAATATGCCGTCGGAAGATGTTTGATAGCCTGCCGAAATTTGTATCGGTGCATTGAAGAAGGCATACAAAAATTTGAAAAAAAGAATGTGCTTAAATTAATATATACTTATATTTTTATTGTTAAATGTTATGTTTAAGTATATTTTATAAGATATGTATAGTTTCGTACGTGTGTATAATATCGTCTTGGAAATACTGTAAGATGTACGAGTAGTACTTATTGTTGTGAATAAATAAATAAATCTTTTTAACACAGCATGACGTTTTTTCATAAACTTAATAATAATAATAAATAATAATATAATAAAATCTTTATTACTAGAAGAATGGGTACAGTTAATCTCCTTAAAGAAAACTGGTGTTTTTTAATGTGCACTTAGATGTCAAAGGAGTGCTTTGGCACTCGTACTAGGATTACCCTGTATCACGAATGCCATCACCTTCCTCCGGACCAACTAGGATAGTTCTTAAAAACAATTAAATTTTAAATTTTAAATAAATTCTGAACAAAATAAAGAAAAAATAGTAACAATTAAACAAAGATTAACTAATAATTTAAAAACAAATTTTAATTAGAAAAAAATTTAAAATAAATAGTGTATGTGTATGTGTGTTTGGGGTGTATTTGTTTGTGTGTATGAGTGTTTGAGGGTGTGTGTGTGTATGTGTGAGAGAGAGAGGGGGTGTGTTTGTGTGTGTGTGGTATTGTGTGTCCAAAGTCTAGAAGGCGTGACTTAGTATGCGTTGGTGAAACAGTCAGTTAACCCACTAATTGTATAAGTCTCTCAGATTCTTCGTAAGTGAGACCTTTCAGCCAGTCAGTTACTGCGTTCCTGCATTGCTGTCGGGTATGTAAGCAAATGTTTAGAACAGCATTGAGTTTATTGTAAACCCGTGGACCCAGTATCCAATAATGCCGCTGAGCAAGAGCAGTTCTATGTCTCTCCGTGCTACACAGTCGCGTTCTTTTGCGCTTGCCTTCTCGTAGCCGTAGGGAGTGTGGTATAGTGGCATGTTTGCGTAATGTTATTTGGAGCACAAAGAGTTGTCTAACAGTAGTACAATACCAACTTGATAGAAGAAGACAGACTGTACTCTCTTACAAAATAAATTATGTGGTTGACTTTATGTTTAGTAAAGTGTGAAACTTATTTGTATGCCCTCATAATCGCACCACATTATTGTGACAAAAATTTAAAAATTCGTCAATCGACTAAATAGGACAGTGGATAATTCATTTTGACACGATGTTAACGAGGTACTAATCAGTGCAAATTATCAGTGGCAATTAACTCGTGTGTGTAATTCATGATTGTACTTCAATTTAGTTCAGAATGCTGTAGTTAATCATTTATTGTGATGTAATTGCGTTTTAAAATGTAAATCGACCTAGTTTTAATGAGGCTTGCTTTCGTTGGATTGTGATTGTTTAAAGCTGGCTGGACTTTCAATCGTTTTATTTAGTTTTACAGCTAATTGATTGTATTTTTTCACTACATAAATTCTCATTTGTTATTGTCGGAAAAATAAAGATAAAATATTGACAGTACCTAACACGGTGTTTTAAAATTATAGTCGTCTATCTTTTTGCATGGATCCTTTAAAGAAGGCTGATAAACTATGTTTACTGAAAGTCAACTCTGAATGACGCGCTCTGTCTTCATATCACGTTGCGCGCGTTGGTCGAGCGTGCGACCGACGACGCGAACGCCGCGCGGCGCGCTCGTCACGCTCTATCAGCGGGTGCGTGTGCACAGATCGGACGCGGCGCGCACTCGGCGTTCACGTACGTCCCACGCTCGAGCAACGCGCGCGCCCGGCGCACGCCCAATGTGATATCAGCCTGAACCAAATACATAACCAGGGCAGGCAGAAGTTGTCAAGCGTATAGTCTGAACTGGGTGTATTTGGCACTGCTGTGGGTAACAATAGATAGTGTTAATATATAAAGAGTGCAGTGGTGGCCCAGTGGTAATGTCCCCGACTTACGAGTTGCAAGTCGTGGGTTCTAACCCAGGTAGGCGCTTTACTTTGAGTGAAACATTATTGCACCACTGCTCTCAAAACGGTGAAGGAAAATGTCGTGAAGAAACAGGCAGGTCATAGAACCAAAAACTCGAAGATACGTGACACCAGCACTGGGCCGCGTGGTAGATTACAGCCTACTCTTTCTCCAAGGCAGCCTGTGTCCCAGCAGTGGGAACATTATGGTCTGATTATGCTACTATAACTAAGTTTTATGTATTTTTTTTTTCTTCTAGTTTTATATAAAATTTAATAATTTAAATTTATTTTCTTCCTTCACTTTCTTTGTCACATGAAAAAATCTAAGTCCAAACGACACCGTCTCTGACTCCTACCAATACTCCGAAACAAAATTTGTAATACCACCGAATGAAGCTTAGGTACACCCATAACTTTGGATACCTCACAGCTAGTTCACTACTTCTTATTAAGAACTTGACAGTTAGACATCGAACCGAACGTTTATTGGTTCAATTCCTGGTAGGCACACACGGGACAAGGCTTTTCTACTTCATAGATACACTGTAGCTTTTAGTGAAAGAGAATTGAGTAAGTTTTGAGACTGGAAGCACAGTTTTGGATTTGAGTCGCGCTGATTGTCTAAGTTAAAAGTAAAGTTTGTTTAGTTGATTATGAAAGTATAGAGTATTTTGGGGTAAGTTTGGCGCTGGGGTAAGCCCGTACGAATAAAATTCCCGGCAATATTTTTAACACTGACAACATTGTGTTCTGCGGCATTTTATACTGATAAAATGTCGGAGAATTAGATTTTTACGATTTTATCTCAGCGTCAAACATAACTAACATACCATATACGGTTTTAGAGCCTTGTTTATTAAAACTGGGTGCCTACCACATCTCTTTTAACAGTATTATTAAAATCTAACTTTGTATTTTCGTAATATGACGTGAACGACGTATACTGAAAACAAGCTTTATACATTCTTGAAACAATGTTGTTTTCGTAACAGTTTTGGTGCATTATTATTATAAGCTTGAGACAGAAGTTTTTTTTTTTTTGTATATGTTGCTAGTATCTACTGGTTTAATGTTGTATCTTTTGCTATTGCGGTTGCCTAATAATCGGTAATTCTGAAGGCCAATTGCCATAATTAAAAACGTTCAAAATGTAGTCGCAATCTCAACTCAGCAACAATGTCAAAAACTTATCAAAACTGTAGGGAAATTAGAGGTACTTTTTACAGACTGAGATCAGTTTGTGAACGTTCTTAAAATTACGAGAATTGACCCTCTGGTATTAGTTCATCATCCGTGAACTTGGTACGTTTTATGCTAGATCGATTGAGTAAGTTCATAATATCTTTATTGATAAATCGGTTCCCAAAATATGCAAATAATAACTTTGATTTGCGGCATCAATCTCGATCTGATTGACAACAGTTTGAACCGTTACCAGAGTGACTACCTAAGAAAGAATAAACTCAATATTTTTCTCTCCACATTTTTTCTTCCAAACATGCATTAATGTCAATATATAAATACAAACACATTCAAACTTCACAGGGTGGCATGGAAATCGACGCGCTAAATGTTACCATGAAGTCAGTATATACACCCCCGGGGTAGAAATACTTCTTCGGTTATTAAAAAAAATAGCTATTTTATAGAAAAGTGCATTTTTATTATAACCGGCGAAACTTTTCAACTTAAGCGGTTCAGAATTAAAAGAGCTTGCCGGGGCAGCGGGATTGTCCGAAAGGGTTACCGCTACCCCGGAACATAAAGGGCTAAGGAAGGAACACGGATGGGTTTTAGTCAGTAAGAGTCTGACATTCCCTTCTGCGCCACCCAGAGCGGGAGGGGTCATTGGATGATTTCCAATCCTTAAAAAAAAGAGGTTCTGAATCACGTATTAAATCTATGCTCGCAGCATCGCAGTCCACTGCTGGATATAGGCTCCTCCCAGGTTACACATAAACACCCTGACCTCCGCCTTCACCATCCAGTCTGTCTCAGACACCTTTTTATGGTCCATCCATAGCCATATCTCTATATACCGACAGATTTTTTTTTCCGTCTCGAAACTACATGGTGTTCTACCCATAAATATGAACAACTTACTCTCACTATGGGACCAACTCTGACATTACGAAAAAAAAATCAGCTGTATCATACATTTTAGTCTAGTAGATATTGAACTTTTGTATTAAATAGATGATTTTTTTTCTTGATTTCAGAGTTATCATAGCAGTGAAAGTTATTCATATTCATGGGTAGAACACTCTGTAGAAATTTCGAGACGAAAAAAAAAAACAGCCGGTATATTATCTGTACCTATTCCTTTTATCATCATCCGACAATAACATACGCTATTAAGTATCGACGATGCCCATTCCAACCAACGACACATCACTAGAGCTCATTTTGATAGTGCGGGGACAGATGCAAGTAGCCATAAGCAATCAAAATTGATTATTATTTCCTCGGGTTATGGCTGAGCTGACCCCTTTACCCCCACTTTCTATACTCTGTATACATCTGTATATATAGTCATTGAGCTATTATCATTTAAATTCAAAGCGATCTATGGAACTGTGTGGCTATCGTAGTACATTTTCTATCGTAATGTTGGGTCTTGATGTCATTCATATTTTGTGTAATATGAAGGTGAATACGTCTTTATAGCGGTGGAGTATAATGTCGAGATCCAGATAGTTTCCCGTGATAATGAACTTCAAAGTAGTATTAGAAATTGTTGTTGTTAAGCAGGACTTTCGCTTGTATAATGAAAAGGAACTATTCACAAGCATTGAACGTTTCACAGGCTCCTTTGTAGAAATTTCGAAGTAAGATGTTAGATTACAAAACTTGTTATCGAATCAATGTTTATAATACCAGATTTATTCTGTAAGAAACATACCTACTGTGAAAACTACAGGTAAAGTGTGTTATTATTCCACCTATTGCTAGAGATTGACACTATTGACAGCTCGCTTCAAACTCACTTCAAGCTCAATTCAAGTTCACTTCAAGCTCGCTTCAAGCTCACTTCAAGCTTACTTCATCTAAGTTTTCACGGTAACATTTTTACAGAATAGACCAGCTGATTTTGTAATATAACAAAATATTTACTATAAAGTAAAACGTTTAAAAGTTCGAGATACATCCAGATACTATAAATATTATAAATGCGAAAATATGCCTGTCTGTTACCTCTTCACGCTTAAACTGCTGAACTGATTTAGATGAAATGTGGTATAGAGATAGTTTGAGTCCAGAAAAAGGACATAGGATAGTTTTTATCCTGATATTTCCACGAGAAACTTATGCGGGTGAAACCGAGAGGCGCTACTAGTTTTCACGATACTTAAAATTCCGACAAAACAATAACGATTACTAACACTATCTCTGCTTAAAAAAAACTTAATATATTATGTACTAGCTGCGCCCCGCGGCTTCACCCACATACGTATAGATCCTGTGGGAATATCGGAATAAAAAATAGCCTATAAGTTAATCCAAGGTATCAGCTACCACCATACTAATTTTTATGAAAATTGGTCTAGCAGTTTGAGCGTGAAGAAGTAACGAACATATAAACATACACAGTCACTCACAAACTTTCGCCTTTATAATATTAGTGTGATAAATAAATAAATAAATAAATAAATAACAGATAACCTATACCTACCGCTGGGTCTATTAACATGCAATTTTGGATAAGGAAAGGAAGGATTTAAAAAAAATCATCCTTTGGAAGTATGTGTTGATGAAGTTCATCATTTTTAGGTTTCCGTACCCAAAAGGTGAAAATGGGACCCTATTACTAAGACTCCACTGTCCGTCTGTCTGTCTGTCTGTCACCAAGCTGTATCCCATGAACCGTGATAGCTAGACAGTTGAAATTTTCACAGAATGTGTATTTCTGTTGCCGCTGTAAAAACAAGTATTACAAACAGAATAAAATAAATATTTAAGAGGCCCAGCTCCCATACAAAAAACGTGATTTTTTTGCCGTTATTTTATATGTAGTGTTAAATATTGTATGGTGGTACGGAAACCTTCGTGTGCGAGTCCAACTCGCACTTGGCCGGGTTCTTACCATTGGGAAAGCCAAAGGTTTGTTTTGCTAGAAATTATTACTAAAGACTGATGATGTTATGGTAGCCAAGTATAATGCACGTTGATATTTTAAACAAGATTGTTCCTCCTCACAGAAATGACGTCTTTGCTTGTATCATGACGTCATAATGTTTCTAAGGATAACACAACATTGCCCTGAAGACATACCTGAGACTAACCATTTTGACGTTGCTAGATATACCGTACTTGCATTAGAATATAGAGAAAAACATGTAGGAGAGCTCGTAGTGTTCTAGGAAATGTAGAAAAATATAATTTTATGCATGTTGGAAACGGAAAATAAGCTACTAATACAATCTACAACTACTGAACAGAATTACGGAGAAAAGCACTGGGAAGTGGGCAGGCGTTTTGGGAGACTGTCTGTAATTTAATTATGTAAATGACTTGCAACGTGCAATGGTGCGCAGTATTCTAGGCGTCAAATTGACAGACCATATTCGCAACACCACACACTGCGTTCCAAAACACAGATTACTGACGTTGCTCAAAAAGCCGCTAAGCTGAAGTGGGACTGGGCTTTCCACGTCTGCCGTATGCCCAATAAGCTATGGGCCAAAATAACCACCACGAGGAGCCCTGATACAGCTAGAAGGCGTTGCGGCAGACCCCGTAAAAGATGGCGGGACGAGCTGGACAAAACAAACGACCAGTGGCCCACCTTAGCCCTGGATCGAAAGAACTGGAAGTCATGGGGAGAGACCTTTGCCCAGCAGTAGGATGATGCAGGCTAACAGTAACAGTAACAGATGCGACCCCTTTGCTTACGAAATACAAAAATTATTTCCTAAATAAAATATTATTTTTACTTCTATGCAGGTATAGATCGGGGTTCGTCGTTAATTAAAAGCCGTAGGTATCCATTTTTTAAAACTTTAAAATGATTTAGATTATCTATGCATATGTTCGTACGGCGGAACGTTACAATTAACATTATTATATTTAGGTATTTAAAAAAATAGGTACATGCAAGAAAGAAAACACATTTCTTTGCGGTAAACATGACGCAATGCTAATTTAACACATTATAAACTTTATCACGAACAATAATATCGTTTGAACTCATCAAAGCATAATTCTACATCAACCGTCCCAGAATGTATTAAATTAATTATAAAATTCCATGGAAAGTTATTTAAATATCAAAGTAATTAATAGGCATTATTAAAATGATGATACAAGGCTTAACTTTGATCAAAATAATATTATCTCCGTTCTAACATTGTAAAGGCTCTGGAAATTTTCCAACGCCTATAGTACAAGTATTATTGAATAACAACAAGGAGGAGATCAAACGGAAGAGAGGTAGCGAATTATTTTTTGAAGAAATAACATGGAGACGCCTAAATCTTCATCTTCAGAAACATTAGATATCTGTCGTTAGGGTAAAATGCAATGCTTCTTCTTTTTAACCTCGCCTTTTCCCATTACGCGGGGTCATTTCCGTAAGTCTCATCTCCCTCGTGTCATTTTGGACCTTCGTCAGCCATGTGGTTTGAGTTCTTCCTTTTCCCCTCTTTTTAGTAGCCATGGAAAGACAGTTCTTAACGACATGGACATCCATTCGTCGAAATACATGACCGTACCATCTCAGTCTGGATTCTTTTCTTTGTCAGCTATTTCTGCAACCTTGAAGCTCCCTCTAACAATTACGTTCATTTTTGTCTCAGTGTGACTCCACTCTCGTGTGTGAGAGCAGTGGTGGCCCAGTGGTAACGGCCGCGACTTACGAGTTGTAGGTCGTAGGTTCGAACCCAGACAGGCGCTTTACTTTGTGTAAATTATTTCATCACCATTGCTCTCCAAACGGTGAGAAAACCGGCATTTCCTAGAACCAAAAATTCGAAGACATGTGACATCTACCAACCAGCACTGGGCCCGCATGGTGAATTACGGCCCACTCTCTCTCATAGAGAGGAGGCCTGTGTCCCAGCAGTGGGAACATTATAGGCTGATTATGTATGTATGTGACTCTTCCTGCCCATCGTAGCATACGCATTTCTGTCTTGTGGGTAAAGTGTCATTCGAAAACTCATATAAATGTAACTCTTATTTTAATAAGATATCTGAAATTCTGGTGAACTATGTATAAATGTGGGTATACTAAATACTCGTATATATTATTATGAGTCCTATTTAATAGCGAACGAGAGAAACTGGTAAGAATTCTTTCTCAATATACCATGATTGATTTAAGTTGGGTAACAGCTCCTTAATGACGCACTTTCTAACGCTTTTATAATTTCTACCATGACGTCGACCGCAATACGATAACTTAACACAGGGAAGCAAAATTTATGGAAAAATATATGAAGACGTGTTTAAATTTCCATCCACGATAACGTTATACTTATAACTTGCTTGTATATCGATACTTTTTTTTTTATACTAACGTCACTTTAGAAATTAACAAAGAGCATATTATTAGTTATTAAACATCCAGCGGCATCGCGGAAGACCCAGGCGTAGATGGTGGGACAAACTTGACGGCTGTATGAGGTATTGGTCCAAATTGTCTCAGGATTGAGTTGAGTTCGGGGGTTGCGGAAGGATCGTACGTTCCCGCGACCCCCGGCGCAGGTGTGAGATGGCACACCGGGGTGGTTGTTAGCCAGCCAGATTCTGACAGACCCCGCCGCCCGCCCCAGGGCGGCGGACATCCATGAGGAGTTTCCACCCCGGAAACAAAAAAAAAGGATCGTACGGTGTGAGATGGAAGACCGGGGTGGTTTCTAGTCAGTAAGAGTCTGACAGACCCCGCCGCCCGCCCCAGGGCGGCGGACATCCATGAGGAGTTTCCACCCCGGAAACAAAAAAAAAGGATCGTACGGTGTGAGATGGAAGACCGGGGTGGTTTTAGTCAGTAAGAGTCTGACAGACCCCGCCGCCCGCCCCAGGGCGGCGGACATCCATGAGGAGTTTCCACCCCGGAAACAAAAAAAAAGGATCGTACGGTGTGAGATGGAAGACCGGGGTGGTTTCTAGTCAGTAAGAGTCTGACAGACCCCGCCGCCCGCCCCAGGGCGGCGGACATCCATGAGGAGTTTCCACCCCGGAAACAAAAAAAAAGGATCGTACGGTGTGAGATGGAAGACCGGGGTGGTTTCTAGTCAGTAAGAGTCTGACAGACCCCGCCGCCCGCCCCAGGGCGGTGGATATCCACGAGGGTTTTCCATCTCGGTAATAAAAAAAAAGGATCGAGTTGAGTGGAAAAAGGAAAGGGAGGCCTTTGCCTTGCAGTAGGACAATACAGTCTGATTTTATGACTAGCTTCTAGCCGCGACTTCGTCCTCGTGAAATTTATTGTACCCCCGATCCACCCTATCGCATCGCATCATCTGCCCGCGATTTTGAAATAATATTTTTGAATTTTTAATTGGCGTAATGTAAACAAACATAAAAATAAACACTTCTTCATAAAAATCAAAGTCATTTAAAGTTACGAAACAAGCTGTGTAATTTTGCCTGTTCTGTCCCCTTGACGATACAATCATTAGTTTAATAGCGATCCATAGATTTTTTTTGTGAACAAGTCGTGTATAAGTGGCGAGACCCCCAGCGGTGTGCAGAAAAAAGTGTTCAGGATGGTCTAGACGACGTCACGGGTAGTTAAATAGCGTTCCTCAAGAATTGAGTAATCAAATGCGAATTTTTAAAATCCGACGGGTAGTTCCAGAGATTAGCGCGTTCAAACAATCAAAAAAATTCTTCAGCTTTATTATTAGTATCCATACTAATATTATAAATGTGAAAGCGTATCTGTCTGTCTATCTGTTACATCTTTACGCTTAAACCGCTGAACCGATTTAGATGAAATTTGGTCTAGAGATAGTTTGAGTTCCGGGAAGGGATATAGGACTTTTTATCCTGATATTACTACGGGATCGATATATAAGCGGGTGAAACTCCGGATCGTGGCTAGTGCTATAATAAATGTAGTATAGGTACCGTAAAAATTATTGGCTGTATCAGTTCGTGTCACCCATAAAGCTACAAGATGTACAGTGGGCTGCATCAATTGGGTACCCCCCTTGAAAACATCTAGCAACTGGGGTAGGGTACCCAATTGATGCAGCCCACCGTACCTAAGTTAGAAATAAATAAATAAATACAGTCCATAGCCCATTTCTATTCTTATTTAGGCCTATTGTAATTCTTCCATAGACCCTTGAACACCCCTCTAGGTAAATACACTCTCAAGATTGCATGCACATCTTCTTTACGATGTATCAACGTCGACCCGCCCGCGAACATTCTGTAAGGAATTTCCCTATTTCACGCTTAACTGGATTCTTTTCTTTTGAGAATGTTTACCTCGTAGGGATGGCAAATATTGTAGAACGAGAAACGTTTTTGCTTTGATGCAAATATTTGTTATTGTTTACTTTCGGTAGGAGCGTGTGTCGATTTTGACGAAATAGTTTTTTTTTTTGTGGTGGAAGTCATGACGCCGCCGTTGCGTGGAAGTGTTTTGCATTTTCTGGTAGCTGGGAATTTTTGATGGCAATATCCATTTTGTTTTCAATTGCTTCTAGTTTTATAATTTATTATCTATAGGTAATCCAAAGAGTGCGTCATAAAGAGGTAAAAAAAAAATAAAAAAATTATAACTTTGTCTTAAGCCCGGATTACACATGCCTATAACTTGTACAAAACTATGCAAGTAGCTTGCATTCCATTATAACATTCACCAATTAGTAGTTGTTATGGCACACAGCATGCAAGCTACTTGCATACTGTTGTGCAACTTACAGGCATATGTATTTCCTGCTTTAGACATCACAGATTAAGGGCGATTGAAAACATCGTAAAGAAACCTGGACTAAAATATCGTAATAAAATTATTAAATAATTATCTGAAATCGCCAACCCTGACAGAGCAAGCGTAGTTATTAAAAATTAATGCTCGGCTTTTCTGTTTAAAAAGAGGCTTTTACACTGCAATGGGACTTTTATAGCACTGATCAAGTTTGTTAAATTATGACCGTTTTTTCTCTGAGTGAAAACAACCTTAATTGCCTTTTAGTGAGACAATGCAGCCTGGTTTAGTACCTACAAAAACTACAGTCTCACTAATACATAAAATGAGACTATAAAGTTCTTTCTCTACGATAAAGTTCTTAACATACTGAAAGTAATCCACTTTTTGCAAACATAAAACTTACAATAACATACAAAATGTTCGCAAGGAAACAAAGTATCTCTGCGGAGCCACGTTTTGTTAAAGGTACAAACTTTTAATATTGTTCACACATTCCTATAGTGGCGGGGTTGTGGTCCCACTTGCGGTGAGAACATTTTTCATACAAAATTGTATATGACGGCGTCAGCGATGGCCGAGCGATAGTGCCGTCATCGTCTCGATTCAGTGGTATGGAATCTATAGTGCATGTTTACAATAAAACACGATGACTACAGCAAATCAGTTAGTATTTAAATTTTAGAGTAATAAACATAGTACAATACTAATACCATTTGGCCATTATTTTCCTAAGTTCGGGCAAACCGAATATTTGCATCCGCTTGTTGCCCTCACAAGACTGACTTGTCTTTTAAGTCACTTCCCTTCACACGACTCTGCCCACGCGCCAACCCTTACCTTAGTACTCCATTAATCAATTGAGAGACTATTATCGCTCAACTTTTATATCTACTACATATAAATGATACAGTTTTTCAGTAAAGGGTTGTTACCAATTTTTTTTGGCCTAGTGGTCGCAGGCATTATGCTGAGCATGAGTTCCTGGATTCGATTCCGACCTTGTAAAGTGAATCTGGATTTCGACTCCTATTACATGACACTTCTACACAACTGGCGAAATATGGGTATACCTTTGCCCAAGCCAAGCAAGTGATGTTTTGATATTTCTCGCCCATGACGTGGGACTCGTAATATATCTGGCGAAATGCTTCTCTATTTATACAACGTGTTTTTTTTTTATAACCCATAACTCTAGGGGTCATTGTACTCACTCAATCGCGAAAAAAAATCAGCTTTTCCCTACATTTATGTTCGTATAACTCGTCAAAATGTAGGTTACACCATTTTTTTTTCGCGATTTCGGTATTGGTCCCATAGTAAAAGTTGTTTATAATGATGAGTACAATGACCCCCTAGAGTTATGGGATATTAAAAAAAACACGTTGTATACATCTGCTTACCCCATGGGGGAAAACATGAGATGATTCGTAACAAAAGAAGAGGTTCGTATGTTAGAATTGTTCACTCTTCTTTTTCGTCGTATCAATGATTCCATTTATACCCCTTTAAATGATCTTCGAGCAGAATTTTGCCACTTCGACAGCGTTAACGTTGGTCTTCTTAATAGTGCATATGTTATTGCACAGAAAGATATAAGGAAACGAATCGAATGACTCGTTCACTGGGACTCCACCAGAACTTGCAATAACAGTTTCCCAAAATTCCTACGTAGGATTTCATAAAGGAAGCAAAATGCCTGCCTTAGACACCGCTGCTCCGCACTCGAATGCGCCTTGCGCTCTTCTGCCGTATCAACTGTTTGGAAAACTCTGCATAACTGAAAATAACTTGGATGCATTTTTGTTGAAAATTTTGAAAGGTAATGCTTTTAAGTTTTGCGTTGGGTAAATTTTTATTAAGTCCGGCGGAAATTCGTAGTTATTGATTTATTGCAAATAATGCATAAAGATAATTTTTTAAAGACGTTGCCATTTTACATTTTTGTTTGAAACACATATCTAACAAACTATACACGAAACAGTTACCTAGAGACTGCAGTTTTTCCATAACTTTTTAAAGCGACCGCCGTGTCGGGAATACCTTCCAAGCTACCGGTGATAATGGCTTTAGAACAAAGATCAAACTAAAACTCAAAACCAAAGCATTTAATAAAAAAAAAACAATTGCAGGCACTTTTGACTTGTCAAGTCTTTTAAATCAAGCCCTTGATCCAGCTGTCAAACAAGAGCCTCATGAGATAGTGTTCGGGGCTTTTGTCTATCAGAACATTGACTGTTACGAAAGAGGTACGATGATCATAGCAGAGTCGACATTCCTCATGTCAACATTCTCGTGTGCTAAGTCGAGTATTCATTTGTTTAGTCAGCCTTCGCGAAATGGGTTACTTCTGTAAAACAAATGAAGGAAAACAATTGAACTCCTTGTGAGAAGCTCCAGAGTGCCTACAGTTTTCTCGTCATGTGAGATGTTACCACGTTAGCTTGGAAACTAATATCACATCTTACTTTACATGTAAAATGATTACGGCACAGTTTTCAGAAGTTGGTACCTCCTACTTAGCTGATACAAAGTTGAGCGATGCGTGAAGCTTACAACTCTGCGCTACGCTGAATAAATAGAATACTCTGATTAATTTTTACGATAGTGAAATGTGGCGAGCATGTTCGGTGATGTGCCTGAATATTATTATTATGTAATACTTGAATAAAATGGCCGATTGTCCACCTAATCAAGTGGTGATATCGGTAACACCAAGAAGTTTTCTTCCTATGCGAAGCCAGCTTTAGAGCTTTATGCTACTACCAGTTGTCAATAGAGCTAGAGCTACCAAATGAGACAACAGAGCCAAAGCAGACGCCTGAAATGTCATAAAATTCGAAAATTGGCACAACCAGATAATTTAATCATGTGTTACTAGCAACATATGATCACGGAAATATGGTGTATACGGGCAATGCAAGACCATTCATTGTCACGATTCTTTAGCATAATAGCATAGCATAATCAGCCTATAATGTTCCCACTGCTGGGTCACAGGCCTCTTTTCTGTGAAAAAAAGTGAGCCACAATCCACCACACGGGCCCAGTACGGGTTGGCGGGTGTCGTATGTCTTAGATTTTTTTGTTCTTCTAGGACATGACGTTTCCTCACGATGTTTTCCTTCACCGTTTTGATAGCAGTGGTGATGAAATTAAAGTGCCTGCCTGGGTTCCAACTGCCGATCCACTACTCGTACTTGTGCTATGATACTTTAGGAAGGCCTCTAACCATCTATAGACGTTTTTCCGCTGATAAGGTGATGATAATAAATTATAACCTCACCTGTCTAATGAAACCAACATGCTTTACAGAATCCTCTCCCGTATGTTTACCTTAAATAGTTAGTACATGAGTTAGAAACTAGTTAGCAACAATGCAACAGCCCGTTACCCGGCCAAATTGCGGTGTCTTCAGTAACATTGGTCTTACTAACTTTTGTGGTGTATGTGGCTTCAATATTTGGAGGTAACATTTTTATAACAAGTTGTGGAGATGGATTATGATGACGGTTTGTGCATTTTTAACAGGAAACATAACAGGACCAAACCCCGTAAAGCGTGAGGGTTTGGTCTTACTATGTTTTCGGTTTGCATTCATGTTAGCTTTCGATGTATATAGATTTCATGAGCGGCCGCCATTTTGACATAAAAAAAATGACGAATAGGTAGGTAAATCACGGACCTTCAAAGCTGTTTGCGTATAATCCCTGTTTTCACTGATCGTATAGGCAGAGGGGTATATAACAGCCATATTTTGCACGTTACATATTTTACAGCAAGAAAGTCTGACTACCAGTCTTACCAAGGGGTATCGTATTATCTAGTAACTGGGTTGTGGATGTCAGATAGGCAGTTGCTCCATGTAAAATACTGGTATTCAGCTCCATCCGGTTAGACTGGAAGCCGATCCCAACATAGTTGGGAAAAGGCGAGGTAGATAATGAATATCAAATAATATAAAAGTTATTAAAACCAAAACAAAAAACCCGACTGCAGTAAAAATACTGAAATGCTAAAAACAAGCCCATTTAAAATTAAATAAATGTTGTAAACAGGCGGGACCGATTTAAGTTTGAAACTATAAAAATGGAATGGATGACACTCGCGCTACCAAGACATATCTGAAGTCGTATAATTTATCCAAATCCGTTCATTCGTTTAGGAGTTACGAGGGAACAAAGAAACTGACATACATACATACACATCAAACACATAACCCTCCTTTTTAGCTTCGCCACGGTTGGGTAAAAAGATTATGTCAAAAAAGTAGGTAAATGTCAAGGAAGTATTCTTATTAAGTGACGTCTTTGGGTGCGTTATCCTGAACCCCTTCTCAAGAAACTGTTAGGTACTCAACTGAAAGATAGGGTGGTTATGTGGTGTGGTGCTCAAATGCACGTGATAAGAAGTGAAAGGGAGTTTATTTATGTGAGAATTATGCGTAAACTACCATAGCCGCGGGTTCTGGATTTATTTTTTAGGAAATAAAAATGTTTTTGTGTTTTATTTCACCTTAATTTTTCATTTAAATATCATAAAAATTAAAGGCAGTTTTTTTATCATTTCTTTTTAAATATCTACTAGTGCTCACAAATGTGTTTGTATTATTGCGGACATAACCAAATTAAATGTAATAATATTAACAATCCGATGTCATAGACCTTTCCTGTTACTCAAATAACGCACAGATAAACCGACTTCATATTTTATTAGCAGGGGAAATACATTTGATACTATCTCCTGTATGATAGATTGTGTACGGAACTGTCTTGTGCAATAATAATCCGCTTGTTTCTGAACATATTGCTATACATAGCCATAATAGTATGCACTATTTTGGTGTCAACATTTTCCGTACGAGTTATAGATTTGATGTCATTTTTAGTTCTAGGGGTTTACATGATGTAGGTGCTTATACCGTAAGTCTCAAGTGTTTGAAAAATGTAATAAATACCAGCTTTCTAATTTTATTCAAACCTGTTTACGTGTTTTAATAATGTTTGAAGTTAATTTGATTTGCTTAAAATCTAAAGTGATTTATTCAAATTAAACTCAGAATTTGCACTTTTCGAACGTCGAAATTACATAAGACAGTACTCCAAAACGCCCACCACTTCCCAGTGAAGCGAAATCATGGGTGTGGTGACGTGATGCGAGAGCTCAGTGATTCGTCTAATTGTGACAACTATCACCCCTCCCGCACCGCGCATCTACCTCGGGCAACGTCTCATTTAAGCGGTTGACCTATAATAAAGATCGCAAGACACGACTGCAATTTCATTTTCATTGTTATTCCAACAAATTCACATATAAATATTCCAGACTAAGCGTCTATAAAAAATGGTGAGATTATTTTAATTCATATGAGACGGATTAATTGCTATTCTCATCCTACTGAACAAAAGGCTGGCAACCGAAGGCACAAAATTGTAAGACAAAACTCTAGTGGTACACTGCGGGCCAATTTCACTGGTACACGCAAAATGAGAATTATTTTCTTGCCTTCGGATTCTTGTTCATGTTCAAGGCTTATTAAAAAGGGAATGAGGATTTTGTGAGGATATAAATTCTTGGTAGAGGCCTAATTATTTTTTAATGAGATGAGATTTTATGGTCATGGGTTTTCTCGCAGTGATCCAAATTATTTTAACGGTCAATGATTACCATTTTGGAGACATTGTTTTTTTATAGGCTGGCCTGTAGTAGGTACTTTTTAGAGACCTTACTATACTTCGTCAGCTCCTCAACCTTAACTTCCTGACTCTCGGACAGTCTATAGGAACACACTTTATATCTCAATCTACATAATTTTGAAGGATATTGCGAATCCTTTGCTTCATATGTTCGAAAAATGTGTCTGCTGAACAATATAAATAATGCAATGAATGTTGTTCAACAGCAAAAATTAAACCCATTGCTAGTGATAGTGTGTGACTCAATTTCCCCGCTGTTTAAGTTCATGTCAGTTACCTTCGTAATTATACGAAAATTAAAAATTAGGTACTGATTGCATTTAAAATAAATGACAATACTGGGTCACTAATTCAACAACTAACTGTAATGTAAAAATAAAAAGCGCGGTTCTGTATCCTGAGCGCGCGTTATTGCTTCCTGCTGGAGTAGCCGTTATTACCGTGTCGTTATCGCTCGCTTACTTAGCTCTGTAGTAACTGTAGACATTGCAAATACACTGCAGCAACTTACGGCCTTTGTTTGCACAACATCCTCGACGTATTTCGGGATCGACTTCCGTCCGCATGCATGTCGCCAAACAAATTGGATTTCATGGGTTGTATTTTTTTTTGCATGGAACCCTTATTATTTTTTCTAAAATAAAAGCCTCGGTTACTTCTTAAAACTTCAGCTATGTGCCAGTGAAAATCCCTTCAAAATCCGTCTTTTTGTTTCGGAACAAACAGACAGATATACCTACAAAAATAAAAAATAAAGTACCGTATGTACTTTTATAATATTAAGTAGGTATTTTCTGAAAAAAGCAGTTATAAATGGCTTTTTTACGATTTAATCTGTTATTTGTATAGATTTCTCCCGCACGCTAGATGGACCGAGAAAGTGGCTGGGATAAATTGGACGCGGAAGGCGGAGGACAGCGTATTGTGGCTTGTGGCGCAGCCTGGGAGAGGCTTATGTCCAGCAGTGGACTGCGATAGGCTGATTTAAGTTGATTGATCTTCTTCTTTATGTTTATGGCACTACAGTTCATTGATTGATGTATTACAATGTAATCGATTCTCAAAATTGTAATCGATACGCTAATGTACTCACTGATCGTCTTTTTGTGATGTACCCTACCGTATTAACTGCTATCAACTTAGATGGCTGATAGCTGTTGCCGCGGCAACACTCGCTTTGCTCGCTTGGCTCGCGCGTGGTTGATCACAGAAGTAACCAGAAGAGTTTTCCGAGCTTAAAAACAACTCGGTCTTAGATCACCTCGGTGTTCCTAGACACCATTTTAAAGGCTTTCAAAACACTTTCTCCACACAATTTTTTCTTTTCTGAAAACAATACTATAAACGAATAATATCCATCACCATATTTTCACCTCCTCTTTTTTTCCCCCCTCTCACTGAATGGAGGCCTGTGTTCCAGCAGTGGGAACATTTTAGGCTGATAATATTTTAAATTTTCCGTTTTCACTTGATAGTCGAAATAATTAACAGACCACGATTAAGTATCATAAGGGCTACAAAAAGTTTTATACCCTAAAGGTTACAAGCGTGATGGTGTGCCTGTATAAATCTCAGACGCGTCACGTATCGCGTCGTGTCGCTAACTTGTCCTAACGACGTGAAGGAGCCTCACGTTGGAGGCGCCATGTTTTTTTTATTATGCAGGACATTTTCCGAGGTTGTAAAGTTTTCTCTCTACATCGGGCAAAGATGTGTTACCTGAGAATGTTTCTTCTAGAAGATAAAAAGTAAATTCAAAAACTAAAACTTAACTACTCATGCTCTAAAAAGTATGAAATAAGAAAATATTCTCATCTGAAATTGTTATGTACAAAGTACTTCTTTTTCTTTAGTTCATTTCTTTATGTCCTCTAGAGGGGGCCATATTCAAGTTAATGTGACGTCACAAAGCTTATATAATATATTATTAAATATAATGTTTCCTTATACAACCTTTAGGCAACTAATCAACCTGAAGGCAAATTCCCGTAATTAAACACATTGAAAATCTAGTCGCAAAATGTAGGAAAATCAGAGTGGGAACGTTCTTAAAATAACGAGAATTGAACATTGCTCCGGTGTTGTCCCAATAGAAATACTTATTACAAATTCAAAAATTATTAACAAAAAAACAAACATTACGTAATTAAACAATTTGTCCCTACATTTAAAAAACCACAGTCACCACGCCACTCGACCCGACCGCTCTCCAACTGCACTTTTTTCCCAGCTAATGATTCCTATGAGAATCTACTTTGTAACTTTTTTCTACTATCGTCTTCTAGGGAAACACGTCCTATAAATGTTTGTGTTTTAAAGCATTTTTTTTTTAACTTAAAAGGGGTTTGAAGTATATAGAGGTCATATTATTGTTGTACGGTGTCATATCCGTATAAATATTATAAATGCGAAAGTGTGTCTGTCTGTTTGTTACCTCTTCACGCTTAATCCGCTGAACCGATTTTAGGGTATCCTGGTGAGATTTTCAAAGGATAGATCGCGTTGTTATAATTATGACCATTAGTACAGAAATAACGTCATGTGGTAATGTAAATTACAAGTGACTTTCTTTGAACATTCAGAGTATAATTATTGGAATTAATTTACGCAGCAATAGATCTTGACTTACGTATGATGTCCCGATTTGCGGTTGAAGCCACGGTTTTCAAACTTCCATGTGTAATTTTTTTGCTTTAATCCAGAACGTTTGAATTGATACTCAAACCAGTAGCATTTTTATAGCCATTTACCGTATTAAACCCCTAATTGCTTCCTCACCTTCCATAAAAAGGTAACGACCAAAATCTTGCGAGGCTGCACAATAAAATCTTCTCAATTTGAATCAATATTTCATTAGACTGTAAAACGCAAAACCTGCCGAGATTGAGTTTCATGTATTATATAGATCACGACCTTGGAGTGCCAAATAAAACCGGGTTGGAACCTTCTCTGTTTGTTCAGGACCGAGTGTTTAGGCACATTCACACGGTCCAAGTACTGCAATAATGAGTTGGAAAAATTTACCCAGTTTTAACGTTACTTGGGCATGGTTAAATAATGGTTTTTTAAATCGTGCACTAATTTTTTCACTACAATTAGTATTGACGCTGCATTTATATTAAGGGATTAAAATTAAAAGAAAAAACACGATTTACTAATATAAAGGATAACAGTAAAATAACGTTGAAGAGGAAATCATCGATATGAAAATGGTTAACAAAAGGTTCTGCAGAATTTTGTGATAAAAAAAATAAGTGTTGGACTGTTAGCCTTGCCACTACTTCAAATGTTTACCATAGCATATTAGAAAGAATGAAAGAAAATACTTTTATTTAGCACAGACTAAAAAGCACACAGAACAATATAGGTACAACAGATAAAAACAAATAAGAATAAATAGTGAAAAGTCCGATGTAAGCAATTATATCATAATGAGCAAAATGTCGTCAGGAAAGTTTGAAGTATGAATGAGGATGGTTTTATAGCTTTGAAGACCAATGAAACGTTCGAAGGAAGGACTGTGTGAAAGACGATATACTTAGAAAGGAGGTGACCACCGAGATGACGACTAATAGAGGAGTATGGGAGAATAAGACAAGTTGTACAGACCCTAAATAAAATGGCTTAAGGGAAACAGTTGTTATGCTATTATATAGAGATGTTGATATGCTATTCTTATAGTAGTTCGTGCTGATAGAAGAGGTATGTAACACAAGAAAGATATTGATAAATAGATAAACCATTTATTTGGCGCACACAAAAGACAGCGCAACACACAAAAGTACAATATTCTATGATTACCAATTACCACATGAACATAATATAAATCGTATAAAATCATCATATAAAAACAAAAAAAAAGGAAAAACATACATATCGAAATAAAAGTGACACTATGACGAATACAATAATAATGTAAAATTTATATATATTATTTTTTTATTATTGCTGCCCAACATAATTAATATACCTATAAGGGAGGGCGCCCACGAGCAACTTAGTTGCCCTGCAACTTTTTTGGACTATGCGCACACGGGAGCGACTGCAAGGCTACTTTTTCGTTAAAATTTGCCGCATTTATCAACTGGCTGGCCAGAAACTTTTGTATCGCCGTGCGCGCACTTGCATTGTAACCAAAAGATGGGCGACAGTTGCGTCGCCAGCCTGTTCCAAACCCGCGGACAAAAGTCCCCAGCTGTCGCGTCGCTACATGCGCGCACTTTCATACAAACCCGTAGACTTGATGTGAGAGACAAATTAGTTGCGGAGACAAAAGTTTCTCGTGGGCGCCCTCCTTTAGTTGCAATTGATGACACTCATAAAGAAACAATGAATCAATTAACTCAGCCTACCGTCAGACTGCTGAACATACAGTCCTCTCTCAGGCTGCGCCACAATACCGTGTCCCTGCCGTCCGCATCCTGCTTGTCCCATCCAGCTGCGTCCATTTAGGTGGGGGGCGTCCATACACGGAAAAAACATAACACTATACCACACTAAAGAAACACTGTCCAATCTGTACTCAGAAAATCACTTAGGTACACCCAAAAATAAAACAACAAAAAAAATATCCTTTCCACAAATTGTGCAGTTACATTCGTACATTCGACCCTGAGACCGTCCTAAGCTCCTTATATTTATGTATGTAAGACACGGGTAAAGTTAAATAAAAACGCTGACATATCTCTTAGGAGGCAACGTGTTGGCGTAATTGAGTTTCTCGCTCATATTCGGCTAGGCTTTCGCGTGAACAGTTTTTCCTCACGTGTGTTTGCCGTACGTTGCCGTGTAGCGTTTTGACAGCTGGTGAGGGTTTTGTGTGCATGGAAGTGTAACGGAATTGAATGTTTGTTGTTTTAAAATCAAGGGATTTATTTATAAATGATGATTAAAGTTAAGTGCCGTTTAAACGTCAAAAATTTATGATTAAACTGGCGCTGATCACTACTTAACTTTAAGCAACCTTTATCAATAAAGGGGATAATGTGTTAGTTAATAAACTTCCTCTTGGTTATTTATAAATTGGCGTCAAGTCTTGAACATTTTCTTTCTTGTGGTTTTCCCGATAGTCCCCTACAGTTATTTTATCACCATAACTAGGAAACCAATTTCACTCATAGACTTATAAAAAAAGATGTACTCCGCGCCACGCATATCGAAAGTGAAGCACAGTAAGTATGCCGGCAACGCTTGTACAAACACGCCTCACGCTCACATTTACATCATAGTATGCCGACCGGCCGCCATTACGTGACACGACAGCGTCAATCGTCAATCACGCACACATAGATCGGTACGGTGCTTCACTTTCGATATGCGTGGCGCGGAGTCCATCTTTTTTTATAAGTCTATTATTTCACCTATACCTACAGTTGCTTTTATAATGCAGCTCAACAAACGCTTAGCATCTTTAAACTAATAAACGAGTCTTACGGTCATTTGACTTTGCGGAGAAACGTAATAATACTATCAGTCTCATCTTCATCAGTATTGCAGAGGAATATTTCTTGGAGACTACTCAACAGAAAATTCAATTAGAGCAGAACATCCAGCAAAAAGCTAAGTTAGACTCTAAACTAAACTAAGCACCTTTAAACATTTATTACACTGCAGTCAATAGTGAACCTTAGGGACAATTGTACAGATGAACAATTTCTGAGAAAACTGGGAACAAAAATAAAAACAATTTCAGTTGTCATTTTCATTGGCCATGTGATAACAATCTAAGTCTTTTTGTTGTAACCCCAAAATGGACAAAACTACTAACATTTATTTTTAGATGGCACCACACAGATACGGAATGATATACGTTCTGGAATTCTTAAGAAAATCTAGAATGACGTCATCCTAGAGGTAAGGTACACATGTGACGCGAAATTGCCTCTGTCGTCGACGCGTGCCGCTCGTGTTTATGCCATGCACACTAACATCTTCATGAAAAAGTCAACAAAGAAGAACATATTTACTTCAAAGACCCGATTAGATGCCGTCTAATAAGAATAAAATCAATTAAGTATTACAGGTGCTCAGTTATTACGATAGTGTTCATATTCGATAAGCTAAATGGAGGTACATAATACTCGTAATGTTATACGAGTATATATCTACAGCAGTGAACATATTGATTCTTGAAATAATATTTTTTTTATTAAATATACTGAAGTTAGGTAATCGTTTCCAAGAAGTAAACATAGCATCATATTAACATAACATACTGTTACATTTCATTTACACTTATGTACGTTTCATTCCGAACCGAGTTAGTACAGTAAGTTGCACGTCGTTGGTAACAAATCCGAGAAAACTTAATTGAAGGTAACATAAGCGCCATATTTATGTCATTATCATCATCTGCTAGCCTTTTCCGAACTATTTTGGGGTCTGCTTCCAGTGTAACCGCATGCATCTGAATACCAGTATTTTTCATGGAGCGACTGCTTAGCTGACATCCACAACCCAGTGACTGGGTAATACGATACCCCTGGGTAAGACTGGTTGTCAGACTTTCGGGCTTCGGACTAGCCGTAACGACTGTCAAAGATCCACGAATAACAGCTGGGACCAACGACTTAACGTACTTTCTGAGGCCCGGAGGGGTCACGGTATGTAAAGATGGTCACCCATCCACAGACCAACATCGGCAAGCGTAGCTTAACCTGATCGATCGACCTGTGCGGCTGTTATTATTTAACCACGGGCTCCTTACTCAATTTTACTGATAGATAAATAAATAAATAAGTGAGTTTGAAGTGAATAATCCCCAGCGTCGTTTGGATTGACAGTTAGCTTCTATAGGCCGACCGCTTAACTGAGACGTTGCTTGAGGTAGTAGCGCGGAGCGGGAGGGGTGTGGTGACGTGATGCGAGAGGTCACTGATTCGTCAACTTGTGACAAATATCATCCCTCCCGCACCGCGCAGCTACCTCAAGCAACGTGTCAGTTAAGCGGTCGGCCTATAGCTCACTTCACCTAAATTTTCACGGCGAGATTTTTGCGTTTTCTGCCTCTTATTCTTTAGAAACGCAATTCTACGCTAGGCCAGCTCAATGTCAAAATATTACCAGCGATGTGCAGTCGACTGTACAGTTATGCCCAGAACTGTACCCATTTCCACCAATTTGTATGTATGAAGCGCCACTTATTTCCTTTTAAAGGCACGTGTGTATTGAATTTACAGTCGCAAGTCGTTTATAAACACCATCGAGTTCAACCATTACCTTTAATGCTTCGGTAGAATTATAAGTGCTGTAAGAGAAAAATAAGGTTTATATAATTATGTATTTATTTTATTAAAGCATTATGCACAGGTAAAAAAAAACTGTACAAAGGCATACTTAATGCCTGAGGCATTTTCTACCAGTCACCTTAAGGTGATGCAGAGATAAAACATGGCAGGTGTAATTTTTTTTTTTTTTTTTTAACTATGGCATCTCGCAGTTCATCCTTTATGAGGATGGCTACTGCTTAACCGGACTTTCCTGTGGATGCCTCGAATTAAGGCCTCCAGCCAGGCATACAATAACTTAAAAACTAAAAAACTAAGCGACAGCGCTAAGGGTAACCCCCTGCGGGGTTCGGACCTCGGCTCAGGGCGTCGCTGGAAGAGGACAGCAAGGGACAGGCTGGATCGGTATTATTATTAGTGTTTAGGGGCGAATTTAAAACTACAGGCTCAGCTGCGCGGGCTGGCTCGAGCAAGGGTCGGGGCGGGTGGCAGGTGTAAAATAAGGGGTAAGTATATAAATCGAAAAAGAAAAATTACTAATACATTGTTACATACATCCATACTAATATTATAAATGCGAAAGTGTGTCTACCTGTCTGTCTGTTACCTCTTCACGCTTAAACCGCTGAACCGATTTAATTTCGTATAAAGATAGTTTGAATTCCGGAAAAAAACATAGGATAATTTTTATCCCGGGATCGACACTTATTCGGGTGAAACCACGGGGTGCTGCTAGTATAAACATATAGCAAAAATAAACATTGTCAAGAGAAATCCTTTAACATTTTATTTTTGCAAGTGCAAAGCTAAAACAGACCTTGTAAAGTGATAAATAAATAATCACAACCATGGAGAAACAAGCGTTTCCATACAAAATCAAGCAACCTTATCTTGCTAAAAACTTTGCGAAATTACGGCCTGTGTAAAAGTAGTATTAGCACCACATGTCTTCGCTAAAACGCCCGTTGTTTAACTCAATTTCTTTCTAAAAAGGGATATTTAACTCGTTTTTGTTTGTATTTTTTAACTGCACAGAATCCCTGTCTATTTTTCGAGCAAGTTGGCGCAATTCCAGCTATATTCAAGTCCCGGGAATATTACTGTGCTACTATTTAAAAGAAGCGCTTCGGGATATATTTTTTAATATTTTTGACGACTTGCTTCGTTGGTTGCGTTCGGTTTGGATTTATATATTTTGATTTTTAGAACTGTATAGACAGGGTTATCTTGTTGTTTTATGTTTCAAAGTTTGTGAAAAGTTCACTTACTTATCTCGGCTGGTAAGGAATTTTAGATCGACCTAAGTAGCTTCTTACTACTTGTCCCTCCGGCTTGATTTGCAAAGTTTTTAACCTCTCCTGGCAGATACCACAGCCATCTTTTACCACAATCAGATAAGTAGTTTAATTAGGCCAATTATATTAGGCACCGAACTGATGAAGAGGACTACTCGTATTCTCGTCAGCCGCTGTATAATTTGGCAGGACTAAACTAAAATATATCTTTTGTCCTTTTCTTAATGAAATAGAAAGAAAAAGATGCGCTGACAGAATCGGCACCATTATTATACAATACATGGCACATAAATAAAGGGCAACATAGGTATTACGTAGGTGTAATCCTACACTTATAGGATTACTACACTTATGTTATGCTTTATTGATTTTTAAGCAATTTTTCTCAAATAAACTACTAAAAGCAAATTTGAGAAGTTTTGCTTTTTCGAATCAATCACGACACTGGCCTCGGTTTTAATTAAAAGCACATATTTAAATAGACGAGAAAAATCCAGATTTTACCAAAAAAATAATTATGATAAGTATTAACTATCGAATAAAAGGCGCTGGTTCGGTCGTAAAACAAAGTATAATAATATATGTCACTCAAAGTAAAAACCAAAAGGCAGAAAAAGCATAGACAAAAGGTACAAAAAAGGTAAAATATCAAAAATAATTTTCAATAATTCCGCCATTTAATTCACTAACGAAGTAAAACGTTCGTAAAACGTTTCAAGATCTCAGAGCAATTAATTCTTGAGTGTTGTTTTTACAAAACTGCGAACCTTTTTAGCGGCAAAACTCCTCGAAATTATTTTTCGGCCGTAAATTAGATTCGGTTCCCTTATAAAACCTTTCAAAACATGTTTGTTGTTTGCGACCGATGGTGCATTAAGTAACTTGATAATAGATGTTTTTACTGTATAAGTATAGATAGGTGTTGTTGGCGACAGATCTGGCAACCCGGTTGCTAGGGGTTGTTGTTGTTTGGCTAGCGACCGGGTGGCTTGCGCTTTTGTACCTTTATTATTGTGATCTCTAATTTATTATACCCTTTTACACCTTAACCTGGTTTTGATTTGGTGCTTAACATTTGGTCCTTCGAGCCGGATGTTAAGCACCAAATCAAAACCAGGTTAAGGTGTAAAAGGGTATAATAAATTAGAGATCACAATAATAAAGGTACAAAAGCGCAAGCCACCCGGTCGCTAGCCAAACAACAACAACCCCTAGCAACCGGGTTGCCAGATCTGTCGCCAACATCTCTCCCCCCTGCTAGGCGTTCCCAGGCCCCTCCCATAAATGGTGCTCCAGGAGGAATGAATTGCCATTCAATATTGTTGGATGCGGCAAACTCCTGTATTTGAGAGTGATCAAGCGCAGCCCAAGCTTCTTTCAGCAACCTGTTGGCTCCGACGAAGGCTGTCCCGTTATCAGACATTATCTTGATGGGACATCCGCGGCGTGCAATAAACCTTCGCAGGCCCATAATTGCACTGTCCGCAGTCAGACTTGCGACCACTTCTAAATGAATTGCTCTTACTACAAGACATGTGAAGAGTGCCACATATCGCTTTTCACGAGACCTCTTCACGGCGACATCTATAGGTCCCAGGTAGTCGAGCCCAACAAAGGAGAATGGAGGATAGTGGTGTTGTAGTCTTTCTGAAGGGAGGTCACCTGTAGGCGGAGTATGGGCCTTCGCTCTTTTGAGGCGACAGATTCGGCAGCGTGCGGCTATGAAGCGTACGGATGGCCTTAGATGTAGGATGGCATATTTCTGCCGTAACTCATTAACCACCGTCTCATTGTTCCCATGCAGAGCCCATACATGATATCTTGCGATTAACAATTTTACCGTAGGATGCCGACCGTCTAATATTATTGGTTCCTTTATATCTGAAGTGACTCCGGTAACAGAAGTGATTCGTCCTCTCGCCCTCAGCAAGCCGTCGTCACCCAACCTCGGTGATAGCTTACACAGGCGGCTCCTCCTGGAAATGTTCTTGCCTTGACGAAGGCTTTCTAATTCTTCGCCGAAAGAATGTCGTTGGGATTGTCCGAGAAGATATATCTCAGCGTTATTGACGTCCCGTGCGAGCAGCGGACGTAATCCTCTGTAGAAAACATCAGCAGTACGCGCGTCTCTGCCTCTCAGTAGACGGATGAATTGGTAGACGCGTGCGGCTACTCGAAGTAGCCGCCGCCAATCGGAAAACCTTTCTGCCGACAAGGAAATCAAATTAATATAGGCCGTCTTTTCTTTACACCTTAGTTCTAAAACTTCTGGAGAAATAATTTGGTCTACTTCCTGCGGCCAGGTGTCTACCCTTTCTTTTAAAAATGTGGGACCATGTAACCATCTCTCCATGGAGACAGTGTTCAGACGAGTGGCGTCGTCAGCTACATTTAAAGCTGTAGGTACCCAACGCCACTCGTTTACTTGTGTTAATTCTGATATTTCGCCAAGTCGATGGCTGACAAACGCTTTGTATTTGCGCGAGTCGCTTCTAATCCAAGCAAGGACGGTTTTTGAGTCGCACCAAAAAAATCTACGAGAAGGTTGGTTGCGGAGTTCGCTACATATGGTTTGGGCTAATCTCACACCGAGCAAGGCTGCCTGTAGCTCCAAACGCGGTATGCTAACTGGTTTTAGGGGTGCTACCCTAGATTTACTGGCAGCGAGAGCGAGGTGAATGGTACCATCCGAAAACAGAAATCGATGATACGCAACGCATGCGTATGCTACTTCACTGGCATCTGTAAAAATATGAAGCTCTTGTGTAGCGAAAGTAGAGCTAGGCTTATAAGCTCGAGGAATGTTGAAAGCGTTCAGTGCCTTAACGTCATTGTACCATTCCACCCACTGCTCATATTCAGAAGTTGGGAGTGGATCATCCCAAGAATTCACTAGCTGCCAAGTTCTTTGGAATAAAATCTTGCCTTTGGTAATACTAGGCTGCAAAAGGCCCAAGGGATCATAAATGCGCATAAGATCTCTAAGAATCTGACGCTTTGTGAGTTTTGCAGGTAGAGGTATGTCGACGTCAATCTTGAAGCTAAAGGTGTCATCTTGAGGATTCCAATGCATCCCCAAGACGCGCACATCTGGCTTTGACTGTGCTCCGCTCAAGTTGAGGTCGACATTACTCGTATTATCTCTAAGAAGATGTGAAGGAATCAATTTAAGAGACTCAGGAGCATTCGACACCCAAGATCGCATCTCGAAACCGCACTGTGAATGTACATAAAGGACATCGCCAGCAAGACGAGTGGCATCTGCCAAAGAATCACAAGAGGCCAAAAAATCATCCATGTAGTGATCTCGGATTATAGATCTGGCGGCTTCAGGATATCGATCCTGGAAGTCCATAGCGTTCTTATTTTTAATATAGATCGCGATAAAGGGCGATGCCGACGCACCGAAAATCAACGATGACATTCGAAACTCTTTCAAATGTCCATCAGGGGAAAACCAAATGTAACGCTGACAATCTCGGTCATCCTCTCTAATCCTGATCTGGGGAAACATTTCCCGAATGTCCCCATTCAGAGCGATTTGACCTTCACGAAATCTCAATAAAATTCCGAAAAGTGACTGGAGCTGATCAGGCCCGGGGAGAATGAGTGAGTTGAGGCTAACATCCGATGATTTAGCTGATGCATCATGAACTATTCTTAGCTTTCCCGGTTTGTTTGGGTTGGTCACTCCAAAATGAGGTAAATACCAGCGACGTGAAGATGAACTAGGGTTATCATGCCCATCAACGCATTCTTCGGCATAACCTTTTTGAACTTGTGCTTCGATGTTAAACTTATACAACCGTGCATATTCCTTATCCTTATCGAACCGTTTACATAAACTGCGAAATCTCGATAAGGCGAGGGTATAACTATCTGGAATATGAGGTTCATCTTCACGCCAGGGCAGACCGACTTCAAATCTACCATTGTCTACACGACGTGTAGTTTTGTCTAAAATGCTAATAGCCTTAGCATCCTCTGTATTTACCTTTTCCTCGCGTTTGATGCCTATAGAATCTAACCGATAATAATCTCTGATAAGGCTATCTAGCTCAATATCTCGAGAGTCGTTAGTGCCAATATGATTAATGAAAACATCCGACAAAGAGTTTGGAGTAAGATTACCAAATAAAACCCAACCTAAGGCTGTACGAACGGCAGCAGGCTGCCGCGCGGTTCCTACTCTATTCTCCTTCGATAGTAGCAAATGCCAATCAGATGAACCTATTAGCAATTTGGGTGTTGCCATACTGAACACTAACTCGGCTGATATACCTTGGAGGTGCTGAAAGCTAGTGTCCCTAGCTGTGACCTCTTGCGGTCTTAGTTTTAAATTAGGAATAGCGCGGGCTTTACGTATAAAATACTTTTCCTTCTCGTATTTCCCGCGAATTTGGAAGTTTACAAATTTAACTGGGATTCTATCACTAATCCCTGTAATGGTTTCAATACGCATATTCTCATCGGTCCCAGAAACACCTAGCTGATCAGCTAACTCCATGTCAAGGAGGGTTGCTGTGGATCCGTCGTCCAGCAGAGCAAAAGTTTCTACCTCGCTTTTGGGGCCAGAAAGAATCACTGGAATTACTTTCAAAAGGACAGAATTCTCAATATTGGACGCGCAAGAATACGAAGTATTTGTGATTACATCTTTGTTAGATGAAAACTCATTGGAAACAATAAAACCTTTTCTATCACTATCCAAATGAGTTTCTTTTTTATGGTTGTCATTAATGACATGAGATGTCGATGGTTCTGAATTGACAGATGACATGACATTATTTACATTTGGATGGGATAAAAATAATGAATTTTTTGCTAAATGTAAAATTTTATTGTGAAATTCCTTGCAACCATCAACACCACACGCCTTTGCTTTGCAAAACTTATAGCTGTGCTTGCCTTTGCGTAAACACTTCACACAGAGTTTGTTATCATTAACCCAAGATACGCGATCGCTAATTTTCAATGCTGCGAACTCTGGGCAGGATTTCACGTTGTGATTGCTTGCAGAACAGTAGAGGCATGACGAAGGCGTGTTGGCGTTTGATGAGGATAATAAATGTACAGTTGGATGGGGAGATGAATCGGTGGATGAGAACGTATCGGTATGATGTGTCTGTGAAATGCGATTCGGTCGCGGGTTACTGCGCTGAGGGACTCCTGCCGGCTGTGATGCCTGCTGCCTAGGCCTGTCGCTACAAGATGGAGAATTGAAGACTTCACACAGGCCGAAGTTGGTTTGCTTGTCGGCCTCCACTTCAAGGAAACGCGCGAGAACTTCGATCTGCGGACGCCCTGAAACGCAGTGCTCTGCCGCGTAGTCGCACCACTTGTTTTGAAGAAGCGGGTTCATCTTTGAAACAAGAATATGAATGAGTTCTGGTGATTGTATATACGGTGATTCGCCTAATAAATTGACTATACATAAACAATTTTTTACTTTACTGGCAAAAATAGCCAATGCGTTAGGTTCTCGCCCAACTTTAGGCAAACTTCTTATGGAAGCGAGTTCATTAAGAACAATTTGTTTAGGACGAGCAAAGCGGGACTCGAGCGACTGCATTATCAGCTCAGGATTGGCGGAACATAATAGGAGAGAAAGTACTGCGTCCTTAGCCTCTCCGCACAAGGCTTTGCGTAGCCTGTCTATGTTCTCGCTTGCTGTATAATTGTCCTTCGTGTCATCAAACGTCCGCTTGAACAAGAGCCAGTCAGTTATGTTGCCACTAAACTCAGTAAGCTTAATCTGACAACGGCTCTGATTCTGGTTTGGTTTTGGTAATGAAGCAATTATAGCATTAGCTAGGTTTTGTATGTCACTTACCCGTGGTGGAGTAACATTACCAGAGCATAAGGGTTGAGGAGGTAGATCACACATAGGTCGCCGATGACGTGGTGAGATAGCAACTGCCGCCTTGGCAGTTGCCGCTGGCGAACGCTGCATGACGTCGCGCACGAGCTCCGTGCCTGGTGCTACGTGTGCAATGTGTTGCGCCATACCATGCTCGCACAGCAAACTCCCGTCGGGAGCTGCCACGTCGTCTGCCATTTCTGCAAAGTCAGTTTTCTGGACCCAGTTTGCAGTGCGACTGCTCTTGGTGCTCAAGGCTTCCTCTACCTCAAGCGCCGCGATATTCGCCTCAAAGGTAGCTTCTGCAGCCTCGCGTTCAGCAGCGGCTACGGCGATCGCCTCCCGCTTTGCAATTTCTGCAAGCTGTGTCTTGCGAGCTGCTTCTGCCGCCTTAAAGCGAGCAATTGTCGTGGCGCTTGAAGTTGAGGACACTGAGCGTGTTTTTTCCCCGTTACTTTGCTCCTGCGGGTCGGCTTTACGAGTTTGTGCTCGAGCAAGCTTGGGCTGCGCTTGATCACTCTCAAATACAGGAGTTTGCCGCATCCAACAATATTGAATGGCAATTCATTCCTCCTGGAGCACCATTTATGGGAGGGGCCTGGGAACGCCTAGTGAGAAGTGTGAAAGTCGGCTTATCGGTTACACTCCGCGAAAAGCCGCCTAGAGACGAAATTTTACTGACGCTTCTGGCAGAGATAGAGCAAGTCATCAACTCTCGACCGTTAACGCACGTACCGGTAGCACATGAAGATGAGCCAGCCCTGACTCCCAACCATTTCTTGTTGGGGATTCACTCCACACTACCTTCGCCAGCATCCTCGGACGCGGACCTCTGCAGTAGGCAAGGATGGCTGAAGGCCAATCGCCTTGCTGACCAATTCTGGTCACGTTGGCTTAGGGAATACTTGCCCAATCTCCTGCCTCGGGGCCCATCTTTGGAACACCATAACTTACAAGTAGGTGACATTGTTCTAATTGGTGATACAAATTTCCCGAGAGGGATCTGGCCTCGCGGTAGGGTTGAGCAAGTGTTCCCTGGTAGAGACGGACTAGTGCGAGTAGCGGACGTAAGGACTAGCGCAGGGGTCCTACGTCGTCCTGCGCGTAAACTAGTCAAACTGGATCTGTCGCCATAGCTTCTTTGGTAAGACCTTAGGTTCTTACCAGGGGGGAGAGACGTTGGCGACAGATCTGGCAACCCGGTTGCTAGGGGTTGTTGTTGTTTGGCTAGCGACCGGGTGGCTTGCGCTTTTGTACCTTTATTATTGTGATCTCTAATTTATTATACCCTTTTACACCTTAACCTGGTTTTGATTTGGTGCTTGACAGGTGTTTTGTTTTAAACGTTGCTATGCACTGTTTTTGTTGATGTTGTGTTAAAATTGGGGTTTGTTTTGACTGTACAGCGGAAGTGTTACTGTAATTTACGTAGGTTCAGAGATTTTATCCCAAACATCTCTGAAAGATGTTTGGGAGAAAAAATTACATAACACATAATCAGCCTATAATGTTCCCACTGCTGGGACACAGGCCTCCTCTCAGTGAGAGGGAGTGGGCTGTAATCTACCACGCGGGCCCAGTGCGGGTTGGTAGATGTCACATGTCGTCGAATTTTTGGTTCTAGGACATGCCGGTTTCCTCACGATGTTTCCCTTCACCGTTTTGAGAGCAGTGGTGATGAAATAATTTACACAAAATAAAGCGCCTGTGTGGGTTCGAACCTACGACCTACAACTCGTAAGTCGCGGCCGATACCACTGGGCCACCACTGCTCAAAAAATTACTTATACTAAAAATTACATAAATCGATTCAGTGCTTAAACGATTCTGAACTAACGTCATTACGTAAGCGCCGGCTGTGGCTGAAAACCAGCGCTGGGGCTCTATCTTGCATAGGGTCGCAGCATAATGCTGAGCGTTACCCGTTTTGCGTAGATGTGACGCATGTTTCCCCTATCTTTTTTATTTTATTTTTTGTGTTTATGTTCTTTGTTGCGTCATGTTCACCGCAAATAAACATATTTTCTTTCTTTCTAACTACTTTCATAATGTGCTTTAATTGAGTTGTGTAACTCATTGTATATCAATACCTATTGGTACGTTTGTGAAGTTTCACCAGGTAATTTAATCTGTGTACAAGGACGGGTTATGGCAAAAGTTTTAATACTCATTTCGTACGTTTTAGCATTTGTAATAGACCTAACTATCGCAATAAAGACATTATCATAATTCTAACTTATTTTAATGGAACCAAAACTGCCCTTTCCAAAAACATTTAATGTAACCACTCATACAGAATACATAAGAGGATACAATAAAATCCAGACGGCTCAAAAATACATCAATTTGAGCACAGCTCATTGTGCACATTCACCCAACGAAATGGGTTCGGTGAATTGACCTTAAAATGGACAATTTGGAACGGACTAATCGGAATATTGACAGGCACAAGATGTAAGCTGAAGCAGGAATCACTTGTTTAGCCGTAGAACGATTATGAACTTTTTTGCAGTATATTTTCCAGACCTCAGTGATCTTAGTGGTATTGCTTCATTAATTGGCCCTTTCCCATCCAATGCCAAGAAAAAGAAAAAGAAAAAGTAGTGCAGAAGTATCAGATACTTCTACCACGACTATTGGCCTTAGGGCCATAGTTTGTAAAACTGATGACGACCCTACCCATCCATCGCCTATTCTATAACTATTGGCCTAACAGTTCTAGTTGTAATGGGGGGAGTGACTGCTGAGTTGACGATTCTAGGTTGGCTGGGACATCGATGCACAACCTGTAAATATGTTGGGGTTTCTGCGTCAGGTCCTCGTCGTGTCAGCGTCGTGGGTTGGAATTAGACACAAGGCTCCTTATGATAACGTGTAATGTAAAAACAATATTTGGATGTATTTCTTCACAATTTTTAAAGCTTTTATAGTTTGTGTGGTTCGTTTGTGGGTCACCAAGACAGTGAAGTGAATGAAGATCTGTAGCGCGTCGCTAGTATGGCGCTGATGTTCTTGCGCACTGCCTTCGTCATCGGTTAGTGTCACTTGTCGCTAATAGATGGCGCCATGCCCCCGGCCTTGGAAGCACCAGGTTCCAATGAAGCTGAGATGCTGCTGGTTCAATCGTCATCCGAATGCAGGAGCGGGCAGATTTTCGGATATGATCGCCGAATGACGCCCGTCCCTGTTTTGATGGTTGCCACGCGTGAGATGCCATCCTTGCCGGTGAATGTCTGCAACACTCGTCCGACGCACCACTTCAATGCCATTTATTCAGAATTAAAATCTGAAGTTAGTAAAAAAACGTGTGCGGTTGGGGGAGCCCCATCAGTAAGAGAGAGAGGGAAAATCGCATAATGTTTTTCATTACGTAACGATTTCTACCAATCAAATCCTTCCGCAAGCCACGTTAAGGAACTTCTTTACAATACACTATTGTCTTACAACAGACAGAATATAAATTAGGACGAAAGAATGAAGACAGCAAATGTTTCATTCTGCACAAACTCATTCAGGAATGTCAACTTTCACCTTGAAAGAAAAAACAAGTAGGTTTATTTGTATTCATAACAATATTTATTAGTAACAACGAAGCAAAATGCAGCACTAGAAATACATAGATGTACATACATACATACATAATGTAAACACACACCTTTTTCCCATATCTACCCATAAGGTTTAATTTCTAATTGACCGACTCCTTGACAATTCAAAAGTCTGTAAATTGCTTAATTGAAATATGTAATGCTTTGAGTTTGTGGTTGCGCTGGTTGCAAATATTAAAAATATTGCTACTAATATAAATCTAATCGCTGTCGCGTATACTTTAGCCACCTACTATTAAGGTCGAAGGGACAACAAGTATCAGGAAAGGTCGGTAAAACCACTGCCCTTACCTAACTCTATAAACGTACACAAACCGAAGGTGTTCTCTGCAAACGCGCGTGTTAAGTATTTAATTTATTTTATTATGAAACTAGCAACATTGTATTTCGTTTATGGTAGGACATTGTTTTGTATAGTATTCAATGAGGATCATTAATTTTGATATATTTTCCAGAACAAAGTACATAGTGTAGTTATGTTAGCTATGGTTTTGAACTTTCATTTGATATTGTAATACTAAATAATATCGAATTGGTAGCAACCGAATTAGTTGCAATTCGAAATTTAAATAACTTTTTATGATCTATTCGTTGGATTTTATTCGTTTTATTATTTGTGGATCTGACTGTATTAGTATTTTAATAGGTACTGTCACTTTTCTACATAGAAATCAAACTATAAGAACAGCCGGTCGATTCTGTTAGAATCTCACCGTGAGAGAAGTTAGGTGAAGTGAGCTGTCATTCTATCTGATGCTATAGGGATTGACACTAATGACAGCTCACTTTAAGCTTACTTCACCTGAGTTATCACGGTGAGATTTTTATAGACTAGCACTACAGATACTGTACCTGAAAATATTAAAACCAATTCCACCACCTATATTAACATCATTACAATCTTTGACTACCCCAATAATAGCCAAATAAACAACACTACAGTAGTTCTACTCACCTTTGTCTTTTGATGCGCGTTGGAAATCCTCATGGTCTTCATGCGTCGTGGGGGTGACAGAGGGGCATCTCGGACTCTAACAGAACTATACACAGCATCAGCTATCCAGAATTAATGGAGACTATTCCAGTGACACAGTTGTCACAAATTAAATAGAAACAGAAGGCCGGCTCCATACAATGAGCAAAAACGCACGCACACATAGACACGCGTCTACCGGTACCGGTTACCAAAAATACCCGTATTTCAAGCCCTGCTCGCGACTGTAATTTGTTTGACATCGCCCGTACGTATCTTTAAGTGCGTGCGCCTGTTTTCGCTCGTTGTATAACGCCGACCTTCTGTGTCTATATATTTAGTGAACGGCACACTACTGGTGTCAGCTGCCTCGTTCACCGCACGTCGTAAAACTTGATTGAGGGGAAGAATGTCGTGAGTAAGAGTCACAGCTACCAATATGTCTCTGTCCAATTCAGTATTAGTTGTAGGTGATGTATTTTTGGAACGTGACTATGAATACAGTGTTTTTGCGTGCGGTTTTTTCTATATCAAAAAATTGTAGGAAAGCGGTAAAAAAAATTAAAATACTTACAGAATTTGCAATGCGCAAAAAGGTGGTTTTCCAAACAGTTTTGGTAAAAAAAAAAAAACATAATCACTACAACTTTTGGGATTCATAAACTGCCTACAGTACCTATAAAAATAAATAATTCTAAAGTGTACTTGTTCAGAACCACCACATGATATTAAATTTTTTTTTACAAAAAACACAACCGACTTCCAAAAAAAAACACTACAAAGTGCTAAGTAACTTTCATTTCGGAAGTCGGTGTCAATAAACGAAAATGCCTTCCGAAATTATAGTTTTTATAAAAACGTTTTTATTTTTTACTTTTTAGTGGGAGAGTTTGTAATTTATCTAAGTTACAATAGCCTTATGTCAACTGTTCATCACCTTTTACAAAATATTGCTTTGGAATTTTTAGATTTTTGTTGATTTTTCAAAAACCGCTTGTCACATTTCGAAAAAAATTTCATGGGTCCATTTGGGAAGTATACCCTTTCCAACAAAAAAATATTTTTCAAATCGGTTGGCAAGCGACGGAGATATGCGCGAACATACTTAAAAAAAAAATACAAACATCCGAATTGAGAAACTGCTCCTTTTTTAGAAGTCGGTTAATAATTAAATCGAATCTCTATAAAACCACCATAATTATTAATCTCAAACGTCTCAACAAATTAAACATCAATACCAGACTTTCAAACAGCAAGCACAACTCCGCAACATTTTGACAGCAAAATAATAGCTCTGAAACTCAACAACAATCAGGCAACACCGCACACAAAATTAAGACGAGCCTTAAAATTTTAAGCGCAACACAACAAAATAACGATTCTCTTTAAGGGGTAGAACAGACACGATACTTTTAGGATCGGCGACTTTTTGCGACTGCATCAATGTTGCATCATGCTTTGGATACTCAATCCATCTTATCTTACCGGACTAAATTATCAGCTTTGTTTCATTCGATTTTTAATACCTAGGTTCTCGTAAGCCAGTTTCTGAATCTGAACCGTGCCTAAAAGCCTTAATTTATTAGTCGCGGTAAAAAAATTGAGCATGAAGCCGTGTTCGGAAAGATATCAAAGGCTCACTAAACGGTTGTGTCTGGCATCCAAATTTGATATTATTGCTGTATCGAGCTTCGAAAAACTACTATAAATTGCTAATCGCCAATGTTAAAAGTATCTTGTCTGATGTAGCCTTAATAGATCTCAATTATTTTCCGACATGGTGAAGTTAAAATGGTAGAAGCTGAAACCATCACGATAGAATGGCCGAAACAGTTTTGAAAACTTCTATAGAGCGAAGCCACGAGAAACGAAAATAAACGAACTGTTGCAATTAAACTTTACGAGCCTGAGAGCGAATCGGGAACTATTCGCTTTTCTCGTTGTAGTTTTGTTTTCAGGTTTGTAGTTATGATCGACAGCGTTTTTAGCCTTACAGCGTTTGGCCAGGTTTGAAGCGGACACTTTTTCATACGCACTTTACCCTATTTCTGAACTGTGAATGAAACTGAACCGTCACGCTCGAATCCGTGACACTGAATCGCGTTTACTCCAGTCGTAGTTTTTTTCTATAAATAGGAGTATATTCCGACGCCGCCGAGGTCGGCTCAGAAAGCGGTGGCGACATGACCTGGACGGGTACCGCGGGGGCTGGTTTGAGGTGGCGCGGGAAAGGAGTTCCTGGAAGGACTTGGGGCAGGCCTCTGCCCAGCAGTGGGACAGTATAGGCTAATCAAAAAAACAAAAAAAAGGAGCATATTTTGTTATCTCGTAGTAATCTAGTTAGAAGGACTGAAAAAAGGAAGCACATAGACGTACCACATTAAGATGAGTAACAATTACATATATAAGTGTGTCTTATATTCAGCTGCTGTGGCCTGAATACTGATTAGTGGTAAGACTAAATTCATGAAATATTGCTAATTTCGAGACAAAGGTAAGTACATCACCGATTTTAACAATCATCTTTTAGATGCCGATGTTATTAACGTTTAATTTATACATTCTACAAGTTCATATCATTCGAGCATTCCTGTCTATAGTTGTACATAAATAAACCATTTTTTAAAACGGGGCCTTATATTGTTTACATTATTTAATCAGATGTACGGCCCACGTGGTCTGTTTAAAATGGTTTATTTACAACTATATTCCTGTCACACTAAAACTTAACCATATTTAAAAAATGACGTCAACAATTAAAGCCTCATTTTATAAAGCTCGTAAAATTTTAAATGCAGTGACAATGAAGTAAAAAATCCTCTTAGCTCATAATTCACTGTTGGAACAACGCTGAACATTTGTGGTGAGTGACATCGCAAAAAATTTAACACTAGCCGAGCAACAGGCGGGTTGGACGCAAAAACTATGTATAGTGTATGTGACGCCACTATATGCCCAAAACATGGCTAAACAGATATTAGCGTGGAGTTTAGGAGTATGTATCAATTGAGATGTGTTATAGAATAATATTAACCCTCCTTATAAAAAGAACCAGTTAATTTATTCAATTATCACACATATTTTAAAAATGAGAAAATTCGACCTTAGCCAGCATTATTATCGACTGTTCATGGACAACCCTAAATATTTTATACTTCTTTAGATAGGTAGCTGATTAGATTAAGAGGTCTTTCCCGTAATTTTACACTCTTAATGCCGTAGTAAAATTTTGTGATAACTGGTGGCAAATATAATGTACAGACGCCAGCACATCAAGCTACTACAATCTGTCAAACTTCTTTGATAGATTTTCAACTTTACCGCTAAAGCATAAAGTTCAAAGTTGATTGCGAAAATTTGACATTTGTAGCTTGATGTGCTGGCGTCTGTACGTAGATGGTTTGTGAAAATTGTTAATAAACTTCTTCCTATAACTTTTAACAGTTTGATGTTTTATAAAATGTAGTTACATCTAAAGGTGTGTTAAAGTGTAAAGTACAAAATGAAATAGCAATGAAGGCCATTCAATTTCCGAGTTTAGAGAAGTGATATTGAGTCTCGAATTCTGGGATATTTAAAAAAAAACACATGAAAATTATTTTTTCTCGAATTCCATAAACTTTTGCCTAGGCTTTATGGGGTGCTCAATTGTGAAAATAGAATACGTCAAATTATAAGTCACCTTTCTCACATCCATTCAGCATTCAAGAGAAGGCTTCCTTTGAGAAAACCTTTATTGAACGATGGACTGAGGAAGGCTCAGTAACCTAGGAATTATTGAGAAGAACACTTAATAAACTTGCGCCAAAAATATAGTTCTACCTATTTACTTACCTACCGTGGTGATAATGGCAATATTCTATAACAATAATGAAAAGGCCCATTTTTAGGCCCAGTAGTATGTATTTTTGCAGATTTCTACTCAGTATCGTAACAGCGACGTAAACCTATTTTTTTCCTTTCGTGAGCTCTCTGGCGTCTAGCAAAACCAATTTTGGTCTGAAAAACTCAGTCACACCGTGTACATAAGAGCTGATCAGAATCAGTGTAAGAATGTAATTTCAGTAGTACCTAAACGGTAAACATACAAATGTTCTTTGAAGATATCTTCAACTTTGGAAGATGAGAGGATTCTTTTAAAAAAGTCATGCCTGTATACGGAACTACGGTACTAGATGCATTACATTTTGTATGAACCTTCATTTTCCTTTACTGTTCTACCAAGCGATTGACGGTTGGAGCGTGCTGTTGTTATAATAAATGATACTCCCTGCTAGTTCGTCTTTTTTGTTTGCTTTTAATGTACAGCGAATAGTTTTAAAGTGCTTTTGAGTTACAGAATTATGGTTGAGCAAAGTGTTTTATTTGTGTTGTGTGGTTGTTGTGAACTCTTCGTAAAGTTAATAATTTTATTGTTTTGATTTAATTTTGTCTTCATTATCCAAAAGTCAAAGAATTGATGTACCATTATTTTTGACTTTGACGGTGATGTCCGTTTCTTTTGCCTGTGACTTTGAAAATTTATCTCTTTATGTCTCTTCATTGTCAAAAAACCTACTGCACTTATTTTCACCATCCACAACATCTGTATCAACTCCAAAAACATCATCTTCTTACACAAACCTAGCACCTGCAACAAAAACACAACCTAAAAACATTCAAACAAAAATACAGCGCTCCTTTATCAAAGGTTCTCGTTACAATCACCTAGCACAAATAACAAAGCACCCTGTGAACCGACGCGCTTCGCCACGTGGATACAAAATAAACCACGACGAAACTCGCTATTCGATATTGCCTCGATAAAAGACTTGGTAAAAAATAGACCACGCGTGTACAGTATAAACATTAACTTATTTATGAGTACATACAAGTATACAATTGTTACAATAACAACATGACATAACATAACCCTTGTTGGGATAAGCAGAGGCGTGCCTATAGTAGGGTTCTCTTACATTTCGCAAGTTTTATTAAAGTCCCATGTAAAAGGGAGTGAACCAACTGCTATCAACTGGGCACAAATCCAGACTCCAGGTAGCTACAGATAAATTTCAGATGGGAAACCCCAGTAACACTTTGCACGAGCTGAGAAGCAATCCCAAGACCTGAAGGCCAATTCTCGTACTTTAAAACGTTCAAAATCTAGTCGCAGTCTCATTTCGGCGACAAAGAAACGTCAGAAACTTGTCAAAATGTAGGGCAATTAGAGGTATTTTTGACAGATTTATGACTGAGATTAGAGGGGCAATTCTCGTAATTTTAAGAACGTTCACAGTCTGATCTCAGTCTCAATCTGTCAAAAATACCTCTAATTTCCTTACATTTTGACAAGATTTTGACATTTGTTTGTCGCCGAGATGAGACTGCGACTAGATTTTGAACGTTTTAAATTACGAGAATTGGCCTTCTGACTGAGAACGTTCTTAAAATTACGAGAATTGCCCCTCCGATGCTTTACAGTAGCGGTTGTAATTCGATCAGCGAGGTAGTCAATTTGTTACAATAGGTACTTATGTAAAACTGATATCAGATGCTTTACATTTTGTCAATTTGCCTTTCATTCAGCATCCCTTACTCGAACCGATCGATGATCCAACGATGTTTGATTTTAGCACTCAGAATTTTTAACTATCTACCTGCCTATCGAATGGTCGAAATTAAAGGAGCGGATGAACGTTCATTCCTATTAACATCTGCCGATGTCGTGTGAACGCGGAATGAAACAAGAATGGATCTTCATTCAAATTAACTATTCAAGTTTCACGTTTGTTATTTTATGACAGTTAATAACGTTGACAACCGCCCCGCCCCGACTCTCGCTCGAGCTAGCCCGCGCAGCTGAGCCTGTAGTTTTAAATTCGCCCCAAAATAATAATACCGATCCAGCCTGTCCCTTGCTGTCCTCTTCCAGCGACGCCCTGAGCCGAGGTCCGAACCCCGTGGGGGGGTGCCCTTAGCGCTGTCGCTTAGTGTTTAAGTTTATTGTTTGCCCTGGCTGGAGGCCTTAATTCAAGGCATCCACAGGAAAGTCCGGTTAAGCAGTAGCCATCCTCATACAGGATGAACTGCGAGATGCCATTGTCAAAAAAAAAAAAGTTGACTACCGCATTGAAAATACTGCAGCACTATTAGCTAAAGTTCAGAGAACCCAAGCAAAAACAAAGCTTATTACGGCCATCCACTACGTGGAACAAAATAAACGATAGTACCATCACCCTATCGGATATTGCCTCGATATAAAATTACTTCGAAGCACGTGACCCGAGTTCTAATAGAGTCAGTAAGAAATCATGCTGTACAAAGTGCGCTAAAAATACGGGGAGTTCTTCATTTCTGTCTGGCCAGTGTTTTATTAGTTGTAATTTTAAAGTTGGAGTTAAGTAATGTTTGGACAGTTAGTTTTTAGACTATAAAGTTTTTAATGCAACTTTGCTGGGTGAAAATTGAAAATGGGGTGAAAAGGATGAAGGAATACTTCATAATTATTGTTATAAACCTCTGTCTCGCCCTTTGAGTGAAACTAGCATGATGTTTTGTGAAATAAACAATAATAATTTATTTATTTATGCCTAAGTTCTATTGAAAAGACAGTTGCGCTAGTTAATATTTGTAAAAATAACTCACCATGTTTGGAATGATCTCGATCCTCAAAATAAAATAGCGAATTTATAGAAAAGCAACGATTTACGACAGAAGTAAATCTTTGCAACTTTTTTGCTATTCCATTTACAATTTATTTTTACACGGCAAACTTTCAACCAAAGTCAAAGTGCTAGCTGATTTTCTTCTTTATGTTAATATTTTTTTTTATTTCTGTCTAGCCGCTATGACACTTACTGCGATAGTTATTAAACAGTCTCGCAGAAACTTGTTGTTCGCATAGTTTTTAAGTTGACTTGATGAGACTAACTTTTGTACGGACTTTTTTATGAAAGTGTAAAATATGATAAGTTTATTGCTTCTAAAGCTTTTTTTTAAGTAAAAGCTCATGTACACACATAAACACACATGGAAAAGGCTAGGTTGATACATAGACAAAAAGAAAGGAACAGAAAAAAACGTACAAAGGTGACGCTTATTTCTAAAGGAAAAAAAAAATGGTGAAATTTATTAAGGTCTCTTGTTTTTAAACGCTACCGCGAGCTTTGTATTTCTGTGTAAGCTAAAGTAGTGTATCTTGCACTATGGGAAATTGACGGCTATGAGATAATTTTTAAAGTAGTTTTTCGTTTACATTCATTTTGGCATTTAGTTTTAAGTAATGAAACGCATGACTGTAGTCTTTTTGCAGTTATTTCGCTTCTGACTTTGCATCACAGTCAAAATCACATTAATCTTTATTGTCATTGCTATAAGGTTGATAGAGGATTGCTGCTTGGTGTACTGTCAGAGGTAAAATAAGGACTGTATTTAATGAACTTTTTTCTAATTTGAAACTGGTTGGGGTAAACTCAATACAAACTCAAACTCAACGCATTTATTTCAATTAAACCGTTTACAGGCACTTTTGAATTGTCAAGAAGTCGGTCAGTCAGAAAATATGAAGCTAGTTGCCCATTCCAAAGCGTAGGTACCTATGGAGAAGAATGAACGGGCAAGAAACTCCATGGACTCTTTTAGATTATATTTTTACAAAAATATTAGTTACTTATCATTAATGTTGAATTTATAGTTATATGTGAGAACGATGTAAAAAAAAAAGACGTACGTGTTAAAAGCGTCCAGAGCACAGCAAATAGTAATTAACAAAACAACAATCCAAAAATAAAATAATTAAAAATAAGCAGAGGCAGCTAAGTGAAATACCTACAAAGACATGAGTAAAAGCGCAAATACTAATAAACGAGAGAGACCTAAACCAAATCTTTATAAAGACCAAATCGAAGGCAATACTGCGAATATATTCCTCGATCCAATTGCTAAACGGATTGGTATTGCAACTCAACACAACAATACTGTTTATTGCAAGCACATCGTGGCGACCACAAATCCTCTGAAAGTGGGGATAAAAGCGTTTATTTGTTCAGACTAATGCACATTTTATGCGGGACCCCCGCTCCTTATGACTTACGTGACGTAATGTAGTGGTACAAGTCAGAAGGTAAAGAGTTCTACGGGGTTAAATTTAAGACAACACAAGATGGAATACAATACAATAATTTCATTATAAGGTGGTATGCTGATCTAACGAGGTTTTCAAGGCCAACACAGCCAGAGATCGCTCAAGACAGGCAGGTTTTTAAGGAAAAACATAGGGTAACGAAAAAAAAAAATTTGAATATATTTTTTTGGTTTCAACGACCGCTGGTAGTTTAGTAACTTGTAGTATGATTTGAGACAATCAGTTTATTATTATATACAAAACAGTTTTTAATGATAACGATGAAAAAAAAAATTTTTTTTAATCTTATATTTCAAGTACATGACGATCGTTAATCCGCAGGAAATTTTTTATCAAAACATTGTTTTATCATCTTAAGTAATTGATACCCATCACGTCTGCGGAGTTCCGCTAGCTAATTTAATTTGACCCTGTATATTATACACACCGAAAAGGACCGGTAAATTTGGTGACTCTTGAGAGAGACCTACATTATGTCGAGATGTGGACGTCAGCTGAAATAATGATCATGACAAAATGGTAGTCTACAGCTGCTATTCGTAACAACCACCCTGTGAATGACTGGTAGCAGGCAGCTGGATGAGAAAGGCTAAGAATTATGTTAGATGGCGTGCGATTGGAGAGGTCACGTCCAGTAACGGACTGCCATTAATTTGCTGATGATGATAGATAGATAAAATTGGTTGTTTGTAAAGTCGGTTTACGGCCGATAATTTTACGTGATAAAGTCATAAGAGATAGATGCGTCACAAGCCGAACGCTTAGGCCGATCGTGCCTCTCTATCGCTTGTTTCGCGTTCTCGCTTGCACACTCAGCTCACGCGTAACGTGACAATGAGTCATGCTTGCGTGTGACTATTCATCTGATATAATACGTTTATTAGTAAAGGGGTAAAAGTGTAGTTTTTCAAACCCGCTCTAAGTTTCTTTTTTACATCCCTCGCGAAATAGTCAGGACGCGAAGAATAGGCCTTCTCATAAAATTCGGCCAGTAAATATGAAAAGAAAAAGATTTCTGAGAATAATATAACATGATACCTATGTAACGTGCCCTAGTCCCGCTGAATTATTGTCATATTTACCATTGTTGTTCTGGAAAATAAACTAAGATTTTACTATATATTTTTTTTACTTTTAAAAGTATTTTATCATGAAAGCGTCTGATGCTATGTTCTACTTCTACTAGCTCTTGCTCACGGTTTCACAGATAAAGAGTATCCTATTTGTTAATCCAGATTATAAACTAACCCCCTTAATAATAAACGTATTATATCAGATGAATAGTTACACACCGATTTCTCTCTTTCAGTCGTCAGTAATTTGACTTTCGAAAGAAGAAGACAAAGCGTTGTGTAACTATACAAACGCTATACAACGTTTATTAGTAAGGTGGTATCTGTATGGCAAATTTCATCCAAATCTGTAGCAAACTCAAACTCAAACTCAAACTCAAAGCATTTATTTCAATTAAACCATTTACAGGCACTTTTGAATTGTCAATAGGTCAGTCAGAAAATATATAATATATATAATATAGTAGCAAACATTCAAACATACAAACTTTTTAGTAGGATTTCTAAACGAAAGTTCAACATGAAAAATGTTTTCTGGTAACCAGACTGCACCCTAATTAAGTACCACATTTTCAATCACAATCTGAATCATTTTGAAGGATATTGCTAATACATCGCTTCATATTATGTTCGAAAAAATTATCTGCTCAACAACATAAATAACTCAATGAATATTGTTGAGCTGGCAAAATGAAAACTGACTTAATTTACGAAATGATAACCAGCCTAAATTACGTTACGTTAAAACTTTAACAATTAATTATTACAAGCTTTAAGTAACAGTACCTTCTGAGGAATGCCGAGTGTACCAAATTGTCATTATAAAAGAATATTTTAAGTTCATTACAATGATTAATGACTTTAATAGCTTTTTTTTTATTTTCTTCTGTTTGTTGTAGCTAGTTCCCAAAATGTTCCGGTTCTTTTCTCAGTTAAGGCTCCGAGTCAGGCGAGATGCGACGGTGCGACCCAATTTTGGTAGGACAATTTTCATTAAGTTTTTATAGTTAGCCTTTACTATACAAACATTTATAGGCTTTTTTTTAAGGTTGGGAAATCATCAAATGACCCCTCCCGCTCTGGGTGGAGCGGAATGGAGTGTCAGACTCTTACTGACTAAAACCCATCCGTGTTCCTTCCTTAGCCCTTTATGTTCCGGGGTAGAGGTAACCCTTTCGGACAATCCCGCTGAAAAACATTTATCGGCTACATTATTCAATTTAATCATACCTAAAATAAAGTCCTCGAGACCGTATCTCGGCCTTTGGCGCGGAAGATATTACCTATAGTGCACAAGCGTTCACGCAGACACAGGTGCACTACCTCTTCCCTCACTCTCATAGTCCAATGGGACGGCAATCTGACACGACCGAAGAGATATCAGGCGGTTCCGAGGCACCGGGGTATCACACCGCCAACTTCCTCCGGGTTTTCACTAAGAAATTCCTTATGGAAAAACTCAACAACAGTTTGCCCGACCCGGAAATCGAATTCAGGCCGTCACGCTCAGCAGTAGCACTGGCGACCACGAAACCAACGGGGCAGTTAATAATACCTACAAAGGAAGGTGAACGCGCGGGCTCACGAAAGATTGAGGGAAGCGACTGCCCAGGAGAGGAGCATAGACAAGTAAAAAAAAAAACAATAGAACAAAGATAACCCTTGAATTAATCTGGAATTAAATGCCATACCTACCAATCACGCTTGGCAGGCGGATTAGTTAGCGGCCGCAGGATGACGTCATTATAGTCCGAACGGTAATTACACTGAACCTCGCTGAAATTTGATTTAGTAGACAATTCTAATTCAATTTGTAATAAAGCTTGTTGGTTGTCCATCATGCCTGAGTTAGACATATCTTTAGTTTATACTATAAGGTTATTAGAAATAGGAGTAAAGTTCACTCATCCCCCATAGAAAAGGGAGGATCGTCCGACCAGACGGGTGTCGTACAAACTCTTCAGATTGAAAAGATTATTGTATGATACATAATAAATATCACATCATTACATACCGAGACTCCTCCATGTCTCGGAAAGTTACGCATAGGCAGGATGCAAAGGTCTAAAAGGTTATCGAAATGTCTTATTAAAAAAAATATTACTGGAAATTCTGTTTCTATGGTTTAAAAAAGCAGTCTAATTTGGCTTTAACACTATTTTTAGAAAATCTTCTTAAGTAACATTGCAGACCTTTGTGTCCTGCTTATGCGGATGACGTTTCATTAAAATCGGTTCATACCTACATTTCGAAAAACAAGGGCCTGAAAGTTTGTATGATTGGTTCCGGCTGTCATTCGTAGATCTTTGACAGTCAGAAGCCCGAAAGTCTGATAACAAATCTTACCAAGGGGTATCGTATTACCCGGTAATTTTGTTGTAAAGGTCAGATAGGCAGTCGCTCTATGTAAAATACTGGTATTCAGCTGCATCCGGTTAGACTGGAAGCCGACCCCAACATAGTTGGGACCTTTTCCTAGCCTTTCTAGGCAGATGAGATGATGACATAATATCACATCAAGCTTGTTTTCCCCGTATGGTTAGTCAGAGTGTAAACCAGTATCAACAACCACATTTCTCCAGTTATGTCAGTTACTTTGAAGAGGTTGATAGCATATTTTAAATATAATTTCTCTCCCTTTTATGATATCTAAATAGCTAGAGAAAGTTGGCCATTTTAAACGATTTATTTTCGTTGGATCCCACTTTTGAATCCCAATTATTTTATTTTTGCATTGGATCCCACAAAACATTGTTATGTATTCCTGTTACGTTCCAAATTAAAAAAAATGCAAGAGAATTACGTTTTATTGTCGTTGAATCCCAAAAACTTCCCGTTGGATCCCAAATGCTTAAAAAAATCTGAATGCGAATACTTTCAACAACAAAATTGTTTATAATAAAATGAGGGTATATTATTGTTGCAACTTTTTACCAATGACTTTAAAAAACGCAGGTTTTTATTCGATTCGTATGTATGTAGGTCGCGATTTTTTAAGCGTGGATAGTTAGGGGTTCAGTGGACAAATTATTTATTGGGGGTCGAGGGGCCGATAGTGGACTAAACGGAATGTACAATGTGCAAGTGAATAAAAAAGGAATTAAATCGTTACAATAGCAGAAAAACTCTGTTAATAACCCGATGCCAATTAATATTTCGCTATTCTTCACATCACATACCAACACACCAAATTATTCCCACAGCGGTATAATATTAACAATATCGGCATCGCTACCCGAGTGTGGTGTAATTCCGCACTGTATACATTTTGCATGCAATTCATCTGACTCGCTGAGATGCCTCCAACAAACTGAAATTGCTTTGCATGCATTATTCACTAGCTGATGTTTAACGGTATGGCGTTTTCAATTACCTTTTTAGGTTATTTTGGGTGGAATATTGAATTTTCGATGGTCATGACAAAATTGGGGTGGTTTATTAAAAAGGGAACGTTGTTAATACTTATCACATGTATTATTTTTATATAAGTAGTTTATATATTATGTATTCTATCTGATATATAACTAATTAATAAAAATAACAAAATTAAATCCTAACTTAACTAAAACTATACAGAAACTAAAATATAGCGACGAAAAATTCATCCTTTTTTTTTTTTTTTAACTATGGCATCTCGCAGTTCATCCTTTATGAGGATGGCTACTGCTTAACCGGACTTTCCTGTGGATGCCTCGAATTAAGGCCTCCAGCCAGGGCATACAATAACTTAAAAACTAAGCGACAGCGCTAAGGGTAACCCCCTGCGGGGTTCGGACCTCGGCTCAGGGCGTCGCTGGAAGAGGACAGCAAGGGACAGGCTGGATCGGTATTATTATTAGTGTTTAGGGGCGAATTTAAAACTACAGGCTCAACTGCGCGGGCTGGCTCGAGCAAGGGTCGGGGCGGGGAAAAATTCATCCGCGTCGCTGTCGACATTTATAGTGATCTTATTGGTGATGTTTTTAAGAGCGTTTAAGACGTACGGCATTTCATACGAACTTTCAAGCTTTTGTTTTTCGAAATGAATGAACCGATTTTAATGAAACTTCATACGCATAAGCGGGATACAAAGGTCTAAACGTCAAAAACAAAATACAACCAGAAAATTTCACGTAATAAGTATAGGTACCTCAAAGCCATAATACACTTCGCGATATTCAGGGACCCTTTCCCTACATCGGGATGGTGTAATAAGAAAACGGGAGGAAGAGTCCCGATAACAAAAAAAAAAAAAAACACTTTACCTAATTATCGGACTTCAATATCGTGTATTTTTCACTTTTAGCTCGACAACCCGTAATCACGCTACCAAAATTCGATTAAAGTTACGCCAATATATTAAATTCGAAACTCACCGATAGGTACAAACGCTACATCAGGCCATTATTATTTCGCTAAATTAAACTTCAACTATAATTCCACCAAAGAAATTCGGTTAAGTTCTTAGAAAAAACCTGGGGGGCTAATAGGCCACCGCCTAACGACACGTGAAACATAGAGTTATTGCAGGGTTAACATCCTAATTCTGTTATATTTAGCGTAAGGTTACATGTGTGAACGTTCAATGGATGTTTGTTCGGTCGTAATAACAGTCATTCGGGTTGGTGAATGTTAATAGGAATCTACTATTGTGTTAGTAGGTAGGTGTAATAATAGCTACGGTTACGGTGTAAACACGTCATTGTAATTATGTGCTAAATTGGTGTATCTTGAGTCAGAATACAGCATAACTGAGTCACAGGCCGTCATTTTGTGAGAGGGAGAAAAGAAAGAACACAAAACCGAAAAGAACAATTACAAAAAAAAAAAACGGCTTATTTTTCACTATTCTGATAAATTATTATTATGTAAAGTCAGGGAAAATAATTGTTTTTGAGGGGCCCGTGGCTAAATAATAACAGCCGCACAGGTCGATCGATCAGGTTAAGCTACGCTTGCCGCGGTTGGTCTGTGGATGGGTGACCATCTTTACATATCGAGACCCCTCCGTGCCTCGGAAAACACGTTAAGCCGTTGGTCCCGGCTGCCATTCGTGGATCTTTGACAGTCGTTACGGGTAGTCAGAAGCCCGAAAACCTGACAACCAGTCTTACCAAGGGGTATCGTATTACCCAGTAACTGGGTTGTGGAGGTCAGATAGGCAGTCGCTCCATGTAAAATACTGGTATTCAGCTGCATCCGGTTAGACTGGAAGCCGACCCCAACATAGTTGGGAAAAGGCTAGGCAGATGATGAGGGAAAATAATTGTTTATCAAATTGGCTATCAACATAAATTGTTCATTATTTTAATCACAACAGCTGCCATTCTTTTACTGTTGATAAAATGGCTATAATATATTTGTAGTGTGTAAAAAAGAAAAGTAGTATATTAGCGGCAAAACATGATGCAGAGAAAAAAACACAAAAAGAACAAGTCAATTTGATAAAAAAATAATTTCCCTGACTGCACATTCTATAAAATATTAGGAGATGTAAAGGTGGTACGTCAATTCTTAAAAAGAATGATGAAATTAAAACAGAACGTATTTACCCTGAGGCGACGTAAAATATGCAGCGGTAAACAGAATTCGATACGGGGTGCTGATGTTACAGCAAATACGTGTACAAAGAGCAGTATCGAACATTTTAAAATTCATGTACTCCTGCTCTTAGATTGAGTGAACGTAGAATAGAAATATATTTGATCAGGCAGTTTTTTTTTGTGTCATAATATTCTTACTAAACTAAACGTTTTAATTTTTTTTTTTAAGAAAATGGTGAAAAACTGGTGCCTGCCAGGTTGAAATTTTGAGTTATGTGCGTGGAAAAATTCTAAAATAAGGCCTTTTTTTGAGAACGTCACGATATTTCGTATTGTGAAGGCAAATATAATAATATCGAAACCGCTTTATTAAACCAAAGATGGAAATAATCAAAGTCAAATAATTTATTTAAAATAAAGGCACTTTTGAACGTCAAAATTTAATTAAAAAAACAGAAATGATTCTAGTCACCACTTCCAAGAGGTAGTTTCGTATGGAGAAGAATGGGTAAGAAACTTCCCAGTTACTCTTTAAAAAATGTTTTAGAACACAAAAAAAAAAAAATGTGTGTGAGTTAAAGTAATCACGGAATGTAAAATCAATGTCATCAAAATTACAAAATAAAAATAAAACTAATTAGTAACCAGTTTGATTTTGTCTAGACTCTAGATTGGCCTATGGAGCAGGACCAGCATATTTACAATCATCTTCTATTTTGTATTAAACTTCTTTACAAAGTATACTTTTAATATGAATTTTAAATTTTCCTGCAATTTAAAACAAACCATTTTGTTGTAACATTTAACACAGTACCCCATAAAAGATGTACCTATGTACTTTAGATGAAAGATTTATGTAATAAGAAGGATATCGAGGGACCGATTCGGGAGAAGGACAGTCATGAATAATTCATTATACTATAAAAGGTATGTTGACTTTGTACAACCACATTACTATACAAAACATAGCATAAGACAATGCCTGTAGTCCCGAAGGGTCAAGCAGAGGTGTACACACGGCTACACATCAAGCTATACATAACCTGTATAAGCTGACTTCTGGTGTATAAAAAACCTATACGATGCGAGGTCAGCTAAAACTGGAAATTTATAGCTTTTCCACATTCCGCTAGTTATGTTTTAAGTCCCATGTGATAGGGGGCGAGCCTATTGCCATCAACCCAGCACAAATACAGACTCCTGCGCTGGTACTGAGAAATTCCAGATGGAAAAACTCAATAAAACTTTGCCCGACGCAGGAATTGAACCCAGGACCACAAAGCTGCTATTTGATTACATAATATTGGCCCAAACCTTTACTAAGCGGGCCTATCCAATCCCAACGACTCTAGGCCACAGTACGCAATATACATGCAAATCCTAACCACACGTGTATTTGTCGTACGATTTACGTCCGTCATTTAGGCTGTTAAACGAACTGGGTACAACCGGAAGGGGGGGTGCGGGGGGGGGGGGGGGGGGGGGCACAGGTAATTTTTCCCACGACCCATGAAAAGAAATGACTGTAATAATCGCGTTACTTTCGGTTGAAATCATGAGTTTTTTCTGTCTAATGTTGATGGTTTACTTCGGGTATACATATATTTCGGGTCTGACAAATTTGTTTCCAACGCGATGGCATCTGGATCTTACACAATGTGCTCATCACTAAAAAACGTGTGTCGTGTATTCAGATTTAATTATTGGGTACTCCTGTGATATGATACAACATAATGGTTTTCTAACTAAACTTGTGTAAATCTATACATCTAAATGATACATTAAATCTATTTATACAACTACAAAAAGAAGTATGTGTCTGTGTTGTTTTTAATGGCAAAATAACAGCTTTTACTAAGTTCATAATTATGTTACACACATACATACATACACATCATTTTCTCATGCACTTGAGTCACAAAATCTAAACCGACATCCGTAAATTCGACAAGACAAACGTCTCACTTATTATGTCCCACCCCGAAACAAGCATAAAAGCCAAATACGTCATCACAGTGAAAAAAGGTGAGGCATTTGCGTTACAAAGACAAATTTGCAGTAGAACACAGTCACAAAATAAATGGATGCAGAAGGTCAGCTTCATAGAACGACTGAAAACGCACGCACGCAAGCGCACTCACGACTGGCATTCATTTGAAATAGTTAGAGATCCCCGTACGTATGCGTCTGTGTTCGAGCGCCTGTTTTTGCTCGTTGAATGAAGCTGAACTTCTGCTACTTGTCTATTCTGTGGCACAGTGGTGACAAGTTCGCGTTTATTAACGGGGATTTATGTCCGGAATGCATTGTGAGATGTACGTGTAACGTGGTGCATTGCAAATGGGATGCCGTAAGCGCAAGTTTTTCCAGCGGTGGACTGCTATTTGAGCTTCTGATTAAGTTTGAGCGCTGAATGTTAAGTGACAACGTTCCTTGCATTCATTTTTGTGGAAATAGCAAACGGAAAAAAAAACGTATTATTGCATTTCGTGATTTCAAAACCTAAAGTTTGTCAAAAAAGTTTGTAGTTCCACTATTTTGATTTACGTTTGCCGTCTTTATTCCATTTTTCCAAAAACCAATTCTAACGTTCAATTTCGCAAAAATATGCCCGTCTATACCATTACCCACGGTTCTTTTCCTATCACAAATTCCACGGTTCGTGACCATAAAAATGACACATGTTACTTCGACTTTCTCTTAACCAGGCACCATATAATATATCAGGCACGAACTGGATCCCTCGGCCGTGCCTACTCGTGCATGTCAGATTTATGTCTACATCTGACGATTCTCAATGCTGTTACCTATACATATCTTCGTGGTCGTCTGTTTAATCTCCTTACTTTGGATTTATGGCGGTAATTTTGGATTATTTTCACCCAAGAGCGAAAATGGCGGTCTGTGGTTGAATCTACGAGTATGAATAGTGGCGGCGTCGGGTTTTAAAATGTAGATAGTGTTCTTTATTTTATTTAAATTGTTATCTTAAAGTTGAAAAACCATAAATATTACTTACTCATCATCATCCGTCATCTGCCTAGCTTTTTCCCAACTATGTTGGGGTTAACTTCCAGTCTAACAGGATTTAGCTGAGTATACCCCTTGGTAAGACTGGTTGTCAGACTTTCGGACTTCTGACGACCTGTAACGATTATCTCTATAAGAATTTACTAACTCTGGTCACATAAAACATGTTTAAGGATTTTCTAATATTTTAATCTTGCTTATCTTCGGTCGTATTTAATCTACTAGTTGAAATACTCTTCTAAGCACTATTAAATAAAAAGTTAACTTTACTTTTAAAATAGAAGACATTTTTAATCATATTCTATAACACCACTTCATAGAATAAAGCGTTCGAAAGTATATTCAAAACAAGACAATGCTTGAAATATTTTAAGAACACAGAAATAAACCACGTAGAACATTTTACAAGCCCCAAATAAAAACATTTACAAAATAATTCTACACAAGAACTAACACCAACATCAACTGTATACAAAAAACTTCTGACTCAAAACTTTTGAACTTTGTAAGTGAACCGAGCTAAACTTCGTGCATTTGATAATAAATAATATAAATCTGAAATATGTTAGAATTTGCAGAATTCTTTCACATCGGGCGAAACACGATCGAAGTTTGACACATACATGAAACATGGGCCAAAGTTTTTTGTTCATGTTTAAAGAGCAGATGAATAACGTCTAAAATATTATTGGATTGAGCCATACTTTTAGCAGTGGATATGCTTTTTGATGGAAAAACCAAAGTGATGAAAATTTAAATAGGAAAGCGATTTTAAGTGCCTTGTGGCTAAATCATAACAGCCGCACGAGTCGATCGATGGTTAAGCTACACATGCCGCGGTCGAATCGTGGATGGGTGATCGTCCATTACATATCAAGATCCCTCCGAGCTTCGGAAAGCACGTTAAACGGGTAGTCCCGGCTATCATTCTTAGTTTTTTGACAGTCGTTACGGGTAGTCAGAAGGTCGAAAGTCTGACAATCAGTCTTACACGGGGTTTCGTGTTACCCAATAAAGGGTTTGTGGAAGTCAGCTGGGCAGTCACCCCGTGAAAATGGTGGTGTTCAGTTGCATCTGGTTAGACTTGAAGCTGACCCCAATAAAGATGGGAAAAGGATTAGCAGATTGAGCTGCTACGAACAAAATACCTAGTGAAAAAGCTTAAAAATAAGTAAGAGACTATATTTAAAGATAACATAAAAAACTTTCGTCAAAACAAACGATCTGAAACTGGATCAAGAACTCATAGTTGTTTATCTAAGTTTAGACTTAGATAGACAACTTTATTAAGTTAGAAATGTTAGAATTACAGATAAGATAAAAAGATTTTCGTGTCATGTCCGTTTGGTGCTAACTTAGGTACAGACGCTCTGCACATCAAGCTGCTACAATCTGTCAAATTTCTTTAATAGATTTTCAACTTTATCGCTAATGCATAAGGTTCAAGGTTGATTGGGAAAATTTGACAGTTTCGGATAGCTTGATGTGCTGCCGTCTGTACATTTTGATTGTCAGCAAAAATGGATAATTTTTTTTCACAATATCTTACTAAGCCAGAATTTTCTGGAAACATGGTCTAAGGGTACATGTGAAACACAAACAGTGATTAAAATTTCACCCTGTATTTCACCATTTGCAAAGAAGAAAAAAGGGCAAATTACAGCAATGAAACTGAACGCGATCAGCATAGCTAAACCACGTTCAGGAGCTGTCAGTGTCAACGTTCTATTGTGAAATTTGTCCTTAGTATTATAGGAGAAAACCCAATATCACTTTGGCCGAACCCAAGAATCACAAGATCGCCCCGGACGCTCAGTAATCGACTTACGACCACTAGACAACAAGGTAATCAGTCAACTAAATGATGCATTGGTGACATTTTACCATATTTTGCAGCGCTTTTATAAACCATCATTTGCCTAACCTTTTCTCAACTATGTTTAGTTTGGCTTCCAGTCTAACCGGATACAGCTGAATACCAGTATTTTACAAGGAGCGACTGCCTATCTGACCACAATCCCGTTACTGAGTAATACGATTTCCACTTTGTTTAACTGGTTGTCAGACTTTCGGGCTTATGACTACTTGGACTGTCAAAGGTCTACAAATGACAGCCAGGACCAACGGCTTATCGTGCTTTCCGAGGCACGAAGGGATCCCAATATGTAATCTACTGCCCGACCTCGGCTAGCATTGCTTAACCTTGAAGATCAACCCGTGCGGCCGGTATTGTTTAGCCAAAAGCCCCTCCAGCGCTACTTTAAACCGCTAAGATATTATATTAGCCACACAACAGAACCTTTGTATACCGAAATAATGTAAGACACGTTTATGCCACTTATAGTTGGCACAGCTCCAAAAGCTCTAACGTAGTGCCGTGGGAGCGGGATGTAAATATTTTTCAATTAAGTTTTTGTACTCAGCTTAGTCCCGTACGCCGTGCGATACACATTATAGTGACTGTAAATAAGTAACACTGGAATATGGAAACAAGATTTGAAAAATAAATTAAAAATTGTGGAAAACTGGCCCCGGAAAAGCGCAAAGAAAAATGTGTTTCATGCTTGTATTAAATGATATTTCTTGGTTTCTGAGGGGTTTCTGAGGGGAAAAAAGTCTTTATTATACCTTGATGGGTGCCTGAAGATGGACGGCGCCGCCGAGGCTGGCCATAATGTACCTACCCTGTGAGGCTGGCCTAGAAAGAGATGGTGAAATGACCTGGACGCGTACCGCGAGGGCCGGGTTGAGGTGGCGCGGGAAAAGAGTTCCTGGAAGGACTTGGAGGAGGCCTTTGCCCAGCAGTGGGACAGTATATCCACTCGCGCGCCCTCCCTTGACATCGTTTAGACCGTCCGAATGTCCCAGAACACTATTTCCGGGTCGCCGCGGGGGGTCTTGCCACTTATACAACCTAAATTATAAAAATGAAACTAGTTTATTAATTCATTCATTAAGGATTCTTGACATATTTTCCACTTATTTTTTATTTATTTTTTGCAGTTATCAGCCATGATTTACCAACTAATTATTCTAACTTATTTAGCCCACGTTGTGCTGGTCTGCCTCTTCTTCTATTACCATTTGGGCCTTTTCAAGTTGTTGTTCTAAAAGCCCAACTGTCATTTTCTATACGCGCCAAGGACCCCGTCTATCTCCACTTTAGTGTTTGAGCATGTTGAGAGACATCAATGACTAGTATCTTCTTTCTAAATATACCTAATAATATTATGATACCTATTAGAAAAACTTTTCTGTTGTACATACCTACATCTTTGTAACTGCAGCAACCGCAGCAACCAGACTAATGTACCTGTCTCAAACAATCTTTAAAAAATCAACGAAAAAACCCATTTTATAAATTCCTCCTTAATTTCCTGTTTATTACCTACAGCGCCTGGCTTCTTACCTCCATAGCGCAAGTCAGTAATTTTTCCATCAAAATAGAAATCCTCATAAAAAATACTTAAGCCCCAACTTTCACAAGTCTCGTTCGTTGGAAACTTTATAATGAAAGCCTCTTTATATGAAACAAAGAGCAAGAAAGTTGAGGATGTACCACGGCCTACGATAGACCAGTGAAAGTTGTACACAATAGGTAATTCCGAGACTCTGGCCCATCATTCATGACGCTACTTAAAAGTATCGAGTTATAAACTCAAATCACCAATGAGTAGCCAGAATTTCTGTACTAGTATTTTAATAGTACACGACGACGTGACTTGCTTATGCTTGCCTTATTAAATAGTTTATCGAACCACTATTAAAATACTAGTGTGTGAGGGGACGCCCTAGAAGGACATAATAGTTAGTACCTTATCGGTGATATTCTTCTCAAAGGTCAGGTGCGTAGTACTCGCAACCGACGTGCGTGTATGACCAGAGAGTTATTCTCGTAATTTTAAGAACATTCACAGTCTGATCTCAGTCGCAATCTGTCAAAAATACCTCTAATTTCCCTACATTTTTCACAAGTTTTTGACATTGATTGTCGCTGAGATGAGATTGCGACTAAATTTTGAACATTTTTAATTACGGGAATTGGCCTTCAGATGTATGAACGTAAACGTAAAGGAGTATGTAAAGATGGCGTTTTGTAGTTTCTGCCTAGGAAGAAGCCGTGGGTTTAAGTGTGTGAGCTGTGACATTCTTTTCACTGATTGGTGATTTGAGTTTGTAACTGGTTAGGTACTTTTGAGTAGCGTAGTGGAAGACGGGCCTAACATGAATAGCATTTATTTTAAAGACTGACGTACAAATATTATTAGATTTATTGAATGAAACTTGTTCGGTTTCGAAACGACCCGTCGGGTTAATTTGGAGGAGCGACTGAGTTGATAAATGAATTGGTTTCCTTTGTAAAGGTTACATTGTTCTGTCTGTCTGTGTATCTGTCTTTTAATGAGTCATGTGTCTTGAATAAATAATATAATTATCTCTGCTACATCGTATTATTATTTCAATTCACAGTTATTATTAGTTACTTATTACAAACTAACAGATGGGCATAAAAAAATTCGTCCGCATTGGTGCCCAAAAGGCTGGCAGCATTACCACGTTGGATGGCAATGCTGATTCTTTAGGCTAAAAATAGGCCAGCCCTCTGGTCACGTAAAGAGTCAACCAACCGATTGGCGATGTCCCGAAATATTCGATGAGCACTCGGACCCCAAGGCTTTAGAGTGTTTCAATCCCAAACGGCTCAAACATATAGAGCCCAATAAGGTTATATTTGCGCCATTTGAGGTTTTCTGCTCCTGCAGCAGCCGCCCCAGCACAGCCCACCATGCTAGGAAGGTGGGATGGCGCGAGGGTATCGACACAGGTTGCAAAAAAAGTTAAGTTTTTAGTAAAAAAAAAAAATTACGTTTTATTATTCTGTTATTTACATATTCACAGGTCGGCTTTTGTGATACAGGAACTCCAAGAACAAGAGCCAGAGCTACGCAGATATATGTGATTTTTTATTGTAAATAAAGAAAAAATAAAATAGTCAATGTCAAAGCATTTATTTCAAATAGGCACATAAAAGGCACTTTTGAACGTCCAAAATTATTATGAAATAGAATTGATTCTAGTCGCCCCTTCCAAAGGTAGTCTTCGCATGGAATATAAATATTAATTCAGGAGTTGACTTTCGTTAAATCACATAAAACTGTTGTTCTTTTAAGTGATGATGACTGAATCTTGTGAAATCTTTGACTCTTTCTAAACAGACTTCAGAAATCTAAAATTTAGTAAAAGGCAAACGAGCATGTATTTCAGCTCCAAAGGAAAACCCAAGAACCCATTCACATTCGATGTCTCAATTTAGAGTAATCAGCATCAAAAATGAGGACGTCCCCGCTTCGCTATCTAAGCATGATCGATGTTCTGTCACGAATTCACGATCTCTTGATATATTTCTTCAAGAGGGTGAATTTTCAAATGAACGTATTTTGTCAAACTTAAAGCGTGTTTTGATGTCCCAATTCCCGTAATCGTTTCAAAAAGGCTTTTGTTGAAATACAGGGTAGTGTTTTTGTGCTTAACGAGAGTTGGGAGTCAAGGGGTGCCAAAATGAGGTGCTGGCAATACATCAAGTTGAAATACGTTGGCTTTAACAGAATTTACGTTTGAGAAGTAATGAATAAAAATAAATGACTTAGATTGAAGTATAGAAGGAGTTAAAGTACACAAAATTGATAATTTAGTACAAAGAAAACTAATTTCAGAATGATCATTTGTAAAATTCTATTGAATGTGTTTTCATTTGTGCGAGAATCAAATCATAAACATTAGGAATGACCATTGATTGTATAATAGATACTATGAATACATAAAAGTTATTTATATCCCTAAAAATAGGACACGTGAACCTTAATTTCGATGAAAGCGATGGTGTATACAAATAATAAAACCACCTTTTTTATCTCAACACTGAAAAGGAAAAAAGTTGGTCAGATGCTAAAATCTTTTTCGTACCTACATACGAAATCAAATATAATGCATCCAAAATGTAGAACGACCTTATTTATGTAATTTGGGTAAAAACAGATTCAGGACAATTGTTAACCAAGAATAGGGTTGCTCACAACATAGGCCCTATGTACTTGTTTACAGAAATTCTATGATCCTAATGTTTATCATGCTTTTTGTGAGTGTTTGTTTAGGTTAAATTCGTCGTTAGCAGTGGATAAATTAATCTTGCCCGCTGTTTATGAGCAATACCATTTAAAAGCATTATACTTCAACTAGCTGTTGTCCGCAACTTCGTCTGTAATCCAGGAAGAAAAGAAGCCTATGTCCTTCCCCGGGTCATGATCTACCCATGTGCCAAATTTCATCCGTTCAGCCATTTGAGCGTGAAAGTGTAACAAAAAAACCAACTCAATTTCACATTTATAATATTAGTTGGGATTTACCATTTTCATCGCCATCATATTCCAAAAAAAAAAACAAGTGACTATCATTTTGAAATCAAGACACAAAACTACCAAAGCAAAACCTTCATTATCATCAAAAAATATCCCGAAAATTTTATCCTGACCGTTCCATTTTCCGAATGCTGCTAACCCTGTTCGCGACAAAATTTCAGCTTTCAACGAAGATCCCACTTTGGGCTCTTCCGGCATTTGGAAAACTTTTACTGACCTTATCTGGCAGTCTAATGGGATTAGGAGAACAAAGTAACTTTCCTAATTTATTGACAGCGTTACCTTCATTAACTTAAGATTGCTTTGACTTATTTGTTAGATAGGATCGGTCAAACTTTTAAATGTCACCTTTGCAGAATATGATTGTACGTATGGGAATCTTACACATTGTTTTGAGAGGAGAAATTGCAAAACCATGATTAGAACGAAAAAACAAAAGTACTTAACAAAATCAATTCATCATCATCATCTGCCTAGCCTTTTCCCAACTATGTTGGGGTCGGCTTCCAGTCTAACCGGATGCAGCTGAATACCAGTATTTTACATGGAGCGACTGCCTATCTGACCTCCACAACCCAGTTACTGGGTAATACGATACCCCTTGGTAAGACTGGTTGTCAGACTTTCGGGCTTCTGACTACCCGTAACGACTGTCAAAGACTTAACAAAATCAATTATGAATCTGTATAAATTAGTATCAACTAGCTTTTGCCCGCAACTTCGTCCGCGTGATATTTCTTGTTCCCCTGACCTACCCCGTCACGCTTAACGTTATTTCAGATTTTTTTTCTTTTTACTTTGCCCTGAAGGGTTTTTGCGTGATGTGTTAAATAACCAATATAGCCTTCCTCAAGAATTGGGCAATCAAATGCAATTTTTTTTTTAATCCGACTAGTAATTACAGAGATTGGCGCATTCAAACAAACAAACTCTTCAGCTTTATTAAAGACATAGATTATGTTTTTACTATTCTTCCTCCAAAGATTTCATCAAAACAATAATGCTTTAGGTACCTATCTATACAATTTGAATCGAAGTCTGTGCACTATAATATCACCAGCGCCGAAGGCTGGCTTCCGGTGAAATTGGTCGCCATAGCCGGAATTCGGTCTGTAGAACTAGGTAGGTAATACGGGCTTCAGTTGTCCGCAACTCCAAGTCAATGCGCGTATTTTGTGTAGGGGTCTGTAGGACTAATATTACTATAAAATTAGAAATAGATTAGCAGTAATTACTGTTACCTACTGCTACAATATTATTGAGTTCGTCCCGATAATTGTAAAGTACACAATTCCAATTTTCATAAGGATGGTAATGACCATTGAAACTAGTTCAGTGGATTACGTTGATACCACAAAATATAAAGGTACCGTACAGAAGGTCGGATTCATACAACACGAGTGAAAACGTACGCAAAGTCGCACAAATAGGCCGCGTCCTAACCACAAGCGATTGTCGCGCGAGTAGGCGGATTGAATATGTAACGTTTTGTTCGGCGAACCCAAACGCGTGGTCGCACCGACAGGGGGACGCCTTCAGTTTGCAAACAAAAAGTGTCACAAGAAACTGACAATCGCATATTCGCAGACAGAAAGGATCATCTTGGTTAAGACGAGGGGTGTACACGCGTATACGTACAGCGAGCACTGGGGAGTAGCATTTGGTTGAAATTGCCGTACGTACTATGTGTGCGATGACTTTTTTGATAAAGGGACATTTTGAGAAATACTGGTATTCAGCTGCATCCGGTTAGACTGGAAGCCGACCCCAACATAGTTGGGAAAAGGCTAGGCAGATGATGATGGACATTTTGAGAAAGGGTAATTTCGGGAAAGGGACATTTTGGGAAATGGACGTTTTGGGAAAGGGACATTCTGGGAAACGGACGTTTCAGGAAAGGGACATTCTGGGAAATTGACGTTTCGGGAAAGGGACATTCTGGGAAACGGACATTATGGGAAAGGGATATTTCAGGAAAGGGACTACATATTTGAAACCAAGGGACATTCTGAGCCTGAACGCCTTGTTGTATGGAGTTGACCTTCTGTAGAACTCTATTTTCTGCTAATACTGTTAGATGCTATATGATATTTGTTCTGATCTGCATTACTGGATTGTTTAGGCTACAAGTAGTGGGGCAATTAGATTGTTCTAATTTAATGAGGTCTGTTGTGACGTATTCTAAATTAGGTAAATAGAAATGGATAATGATATGTTTAATCCAGCTATTGTTTCCCTGAAACATTGTTTGTATTTGAGTTTCTCCATTTTGTATTTGAGTTTCTCCAAACGTTGATGCTGTACCAACGATGATGTTGAAAAAAAAATTTGAGTGAACAACACCAGTAGTTTTTTTTTTTTTGTCATTTTATATTAGCTGAGAAAAGAACATGCAGGCCGTCGAATTGATCGATTTAAAATATAGCAAGCGCATTGCTTGCAGAACAGGTGACCGATAGGGCCGAAATGGAGTGGCGACCGCGTACCTGACGACATAGCGTTGGAACACCTCCCACAAGGTGGACCGATGACCTTGTGAAGGCCGCAGGAATCCGCTGGATGCGGGAAGCACAGGACTGGTCGAAGTTTAGGTGCTCGGCCTATTTCTAGCAGTGATGGTCGTCTTTTGGCTGAAATGATGATCATTGTTTAGTGAAAATAAATCAAACTCAACTCAAACTCAAAGCATTTATTTGAATTAAACCATTTAACTACAAGCACTTTTAAATTGACAACAAGTCGGTCTGTCAGAAAATATTAAGCTAGTTGCCCATTCCAAAGCTGAGTAGGTACAGACGCCAGCATATCGACCTAAACGAAAATGTCAGATTTTCCCAATCAACTTTGAACCTTGTGCTTTAGCGATAAAGTTGAAAATCTATCAAATAAATTTGACAGATTGTAGTAGCTTGATGTGCTGGCGTCTGTACCTATGGAGAAGAACGAGCAAGAAACTCCATGGACACTCTTTTAAATTATATTTTACAAAAATATTAGTTAAATCATTATTTTTGAATTTACAAGTAGGTATGTGAGAACGATGTAAAAAAACGAGAAGACGTACGCGTTAAAAACTTCCTAATCTCTCCAATGTAAATCTACAAAAAACAATTTTCATCGAAACTTTCCCATCATTGTAATTCATCCTCACATAATCATTCCCAGATGAATATACCCCAAGTTTTCAAACTTCACGCTAAAGCCATTAACTGTAACCATCCCATGAATAAAACCAAAAGCCATGTAATCTTGTTAAGGAAATTTTAACAATTATTGCTATTGTTATCATAGTATCAAATTAACCTTCAATACTGGTTGCGCCACAGTCTAAAAATAATTTGTTACAAGGAATGATTGCACTGAATAATTATCACGGATAATGTAAAGAAGCTTTTTACTCTGTGGTCGAATAGAAAAGGAAACAAATTCTGGCAATTCACAGAGTTTGTGAGTGGATCCTTTTTATGATAATAATGTCTGTTTAAAATGGAATAAAGTTTCTGCATCGCCTTATCTTTGGTCGCTTGTTTGATAATTTATTCAGTGATGGTAAGTGGGGTTGGAACTTTCTCTGGTTGGTTTGGTTCAAGGATTTTTTCGTGTAAAATATTTGAACAAGCTATAATCATGAAAGTTGTACGAATCTTTGTAAGATTAGAGGTAGTTTTGTGTGTCTTTTATCCTGAAATGAATGTTTTATGTCGCACCAGGCACTGACAGACATGAACAATGCTTAGCCTAATTATATCCCGTGCCGGACGGCGCGTATGTGTTCCACGCGCGCCTCAAACAGATGTCAGCAGACAAGGAGGGGCCCGTCAGGGCCGAAGCCTGCCGGAGCAGCGGGATTGTCCGAAAGGGTTACCGCTGCCCCGGAATATAAAGGGCTAAGGAAAGAACACGGATGGGTTTTAGTCAGTAAGAGTCTGACACTCCCTTCCACTCCACCCAGAGCGGGAGGGGTCATTTGATGATTTCCCAAATTTAAAAAAAAAAAAAAAAAAGCCTAATTATATGCTAAGTAACGTTTACAGATCTCGGTGTCTAAAACTTTTATAAGCTCATTGTTTGGAGAAGTTGAGTAATAAAACGTTTTTGCTTCATTCTCATCAGATATCGTATCAATTTTACTTTTAAGAGCCAAACAACGCATTGAAAACTATCAGTTCATAATCAACATTATAGACAAAAATATAAGTACTTATTTCTCCTAAACCACACATTTGAAATTACTCATTCCTGAAAAATATTTCAAAAACCGAAGACAGAAAAATCCCTTAACCGTTACTATCACCGTCGACAATCAACTGGCGGCCATCTTGCGGATCGAAATAGATTTAAAATGTCGCCCGGCCCATTTTACGCGGGATCTGAAGATAACGCAGTTATCTTTCTGATATATATTATTGGAAGGGAATGGACTCTGTTTTTTGCTTTCGATAAATTCGTTAGATTATAGACGAGATTTGTTCGGTTTGTTTATTTGAATGTTGAAGTAAAATAAAGTTATTTCTTTGCAGGGTTTGGTCGCAGCAGGATGAATCGGCCTAGAATCGAATTAAGTGACGGATTGTTGGAGAGGCTTCAACAGATTGATTCTGAAGTCTTATGTAATGAAATTAGCTAGGATTACAATAATGGTATCTAAGAAAGAGGTTTTGGGATTCAACTATCGATTTTAGTGTTTTCTTTTTAGAGATTATCTCTCTGTTTTCACGACACAGCAGATATTGCTAATAAAATTAGTGACATATATACAAATTACACCTAGTTCCACAACCATCTAAAACTTGCCTTAATACTATTTAATGCTACATAAAGCAATAATCTCACGTGTTCCATATTCAAGAAGTTTCGTAATTAATTAAGGAACGCTGTTCCAGTCTGTTCCGACAATAATATATTATTTTGCTTTTAAGTGTTTCACTAGGTTGCTTTTGTACAAAGTCTTGCGCTGCTGTTAGTCGTTTTCGATCTCTTGGGCATGGATGATAAACGTCTTCTTTCTTTTTATTATTTTTGTTTAAGATTTTCCGTATTGTTTAACACTTACGCTGTAGTTTTCTGAAACAGTTAGATAAACTTATCGAGCTTTCCATGCATGTGACATTATATACATTACATACATTGTTCACTTTTGGTAATACAGTATTTATTTGTAGAACCTATAATTTAGACGCTTTTTCCACACATTTAGAAATTTAAATCTCCTTATATTTATTTGATTCATTCTTGCCAGTTGTCTGGCATTATTGTTTTATCGTGAAGCACTTAACAAAGGTCGAAGAAACGGCTAATTTTTTTTTGTCCTCCAATACCTATATTACTTTATGCACAATGTTGTGTAAAATACATTCAGAGTAAAAGCACATACTCTCACAAAAGAACTATTTAAACGTCCCCCTTATATAAAATGCAAAATATACAATCACTGGAATCGATTCGATCGTCATAAAATGTAACGCTTACACGAATGGCGAGTAAAATAACATTTCTATTTGGGTTTCGTGTTTATAAAACATCAGTAAGGCTATGTTTACACTGGGTCTGAAAATGTTAGGTTTAAAAATATTGGGCAGCCTTGTGATGGCTTAGATCCTGTTAGACTGGAAGCCGACCCCAGCGTAGTTGGGAAAAGGCTAGGAAGATGATGTAAAAGGTCTATGAGCCCAGTTATTATTGTCGAAGTGGTCCAACATTTTCATATTTCGTTCAACATTAGCCGCCTTGTGAATACGGGGCTTAACTCTCATATTTACATTACAATATTGGATGCAAGAAAGGTTAATAGCGTGTTTTGTATTATAAAGGTTTTTGCCTTTTAGGGTTGGATGGGTTTTAACCGATATTTACATAGACGACATATTTATTGAAGGTAATGCCTAAAATCGTGTAATCGTCGACTGGAAAATAAGGCTAAAGTTTATAAAGTTAGGCAAGCACAAGTTTAAGCCCTTGCGTAACACACTTCAATTACAATCCAAAGGTTTTAAAGGAACTATTATTATTAATTTACTGCTTTATAGATTTGAAAAATTCGCCTGCTCAACATCGTAAATAACGCAATTAATGTAGCTGAACTATCAAAATTAAAGGCATTGTGATCGTTTGCCTTTTTATGATAGCAGCGGTAAGAGCCCCGACTAACGAGTTGTAGGCCGTAAGTTCGAACCCAGACAGGCGCTTTACTTTTTGTAAATTATTTCACCACCACCGTTCTCAAAACGGTGAAAGGAAAACTTCGTGAGGTAACCGGCATGTCCTAGAACCAAAAAGTCGAAAACATGTAACATTTACCAACCTGCACTCGGCCCGCTTGGTGGAATACAGCCCACTCCCTCTCACAGAGAGGAAGCCTGTGTCCCAGCAGTGGGAACACTTAGTGCCATTTTATGTACCTAAGTAACGCAATTTCCCTGACGGTGTCAAGATTTTTTTTATGTTGTAGGTTGGTTTGTAGACAAAGTGATGCTTGATCTATTTATTAGCAGTTTGTAAAATTTCCTGTGTTGAGCATTAGCTAATCCCAAAAAGGGATACTGCAGGAAAAGTTTGAGGAGTTCGCCATAATTGCTAAGATTATGGATTGTCCCTGATAACTTTTTAATGACGGTATTAAAGAGTGCAAAATGGAATACCTAATAATAATTGTGGAAAGGAATATACTCGTAATAGCTTGGAATAAAAAAAGAGTAGTTTTGAACAATAGACAAAATAAGTTATGAATTATTTTGTGATTCTTAGGAATAATAGATAATTTTAATACTCAATATTCAATTCCTTATTGTTTCCCATATGTATTACATAGATGGTAGGTATTACAAAGTAAAAGATCAATATGGACCCTATTAATAATTGTGCAGGTTTTCCAGGTTTTAGGTATTTTAGGGTGCAAGACTCAAAAAGTACGGTTCAAAATGCCAACCAATAAAGTAAATAGGATGAGAAACCAATCAACCTCTTTTACTCGTATTTTGTCCTGTACAAAAATGCCATAGACAAAATGACTCAGTTTACAGCTAAAGGTGCCAACGTTACACAAGAATCACTGGAAAAGTCACAAAAACTTATATTGAGTAGGGTTGACATGGTATTTGCAAAGGTTATGGAACGATATGACAAAAGTGAGTGAGGATTTGATGGCTAAAAAGAATAATTGGTTTCCATAGAGATTTGGGACTGGCCCGAAAGTGATTGTGTCAATTTTATCGTGATAATGCTGAAAATAGCCTACCTACAGTAGCCTCCAAAGTTAGTTGAAATTTCTCCACTTCAAAGCCCCAATTCTGTATTATTTCCCGCGAAATCTTACCACGTGCAAAAACGCCAATACAACCTTACGGAAAACATGTATTTTGACAGTTCAAACCACGCCATTGTGCCATAGAGAATACGTTAATAGCAGATGTCGTGATTAAGTAAGGAATTGATGTGGTTTCGAAGTAAGGAATCGTAGTCATAGTGAAAAAGAGCCCCGCCATGATGCCTCATTATGATTTAAAATAAAAAAAATATCAGGTACTCCTATGGGATTACTTGATTATTTTTTATAATAAGTTAAAGGTCGTTAAATTTGTCAATAAAAAAGATATAGCAGTTCAAACATTTGGATCACTAGAATATAAATAAAGTGGCGTGTCAAAGTTGAAGTGGAAAATTGTCAACTGACTTTGGCCCCTGTAGTTATAAGTCATGACTTCTGCAAAAAGGCTGGATCACAAAAATCTTACATTCATTACAGACAACTTGAATTAGGCCGATCGGCCATGACACTACTCTAAAGTAACTTGTAACCTTAAATCCCCAATGAGTTAGCTTAATGTTGTCGTAGACGATCAGCCGAGTCTTATAAACTGGAGGCCAATTCTCGTACATAAAAAATATTCAAATTCATCTCAGCGACAATCAATCTTAAAAATGTAGGGAAATTAGACGTATTTTTAACAGATTGAGACTGAGATCAGACTGTGAACGGGAATTGCCAAGAGTATCAAAAAAGTTTTTCTACTCAAACAAAAGCTCAAATTAAAATTACCGCTTCCCACTCAAAAAGACAAAGACACAAAAACCCCTAGAGGCAAATTCGTCGTTGTCGGGTAAACTTAAAATATGAAGAGCAAAGAAAGATCTACTGAGTACCTAGCCAAAAATAACAGCGGAAAATAAAACAGCCAGGGATCCTTTGTTGGAACTAAAATGTGTAGACTTAAAACGTTATTGTAGGTGCGGGTTCCGCCTCCAGAGATGTGATGTCACCGCTTCATAATTAATTATTTCATTATAAATTTCACCTAAATCATTAAAAATTCTCCCCACGCCGTGTCTTCTAATTACTACGGTCGGGTTTGTACGTATTACTAGCGAGGCTACTGCTATTAATATTAAAGAGAACGCAAATAATAACTCAGAACTTAAGAGAAATGTAATGTTGTGACATTAAATGTTATTTTTTGTCTTTATTTGTTTTGGGATTTTTATCTAAACAGATATGTCAACCCCATCGTGCCTTTTACCACAGTAACATTAACAATTCTAATAATTTTAACACATAAACTATATTAAACAGTTGAAGAATCTATGAAACAGTGATATAAAAGATAGAAGTCACCGATGAAGGTCTGTTAAATTAAATGGCATAACTTTTTGGCAGCTTCTGCTGTTGGTTGGGATAAAATTGATTGTATTAAGCCTATTTAAGTCCAATTCTTTCAAAAGTAATTCCTTCTCGCGCCTGTTGTCTGTTGTTGTGTGAAATGTTGTAATACGATACTCCTCGGTAGGACTGGTTGTCAGACTTTCAGGCTCCTGACGACCCGTAACGATTATTAAAGATCCACCAAAAACAGCAGGGATCAACGGATTAACTTGCTTTCCGAGGTACATACATATGTGCCAAATAAATATATTTTGTTTTCTTCTTCGTTTATCTCTCCCTTTAATTCCATCCAAAGTTAGTCTTTAAAAGATCGCTTTTTGCGATCAGACTGCCCCTTTGTGTCACCCTATGTAACATTTCTACATTTTTATTTGTAATTCGTATGGTTTAAAATAGAGTCTTCTATTTTATTCATAAGCTTGCCATCTTTAAATTATCGCAGTTGGTCTTCAGTGCTCTGCCAACCTAAAGCGCTGCTATTAAACACAGAGAAATTGTTGTATTATCATCTCTGGGGCCATTAATCTTCCACACGTTTCAAACGTTTCATTAAAATCTATTTGCTCTGAGCACGCACTTCCTCCGATATTTCTCGGCAGTTCGTTATTTTATACACGTTTTAAAATATAATTTATAAGACTGAAGTGAAGTTACTTTTGTTTGTAATAATTTTGGAATGGAACATTGGTGAATGCATGACTGTATGAAAACAAACTAAGGTGTCTGAGACAGATTACGTTCGCCAAATACGACTTGGGATGACGTGGACGATGATTAAAAATGTAGAATCACAGTGGCTTTTGAATGATGTAAAAAATTCAAAAATACTAAATTTATTTAAGAAAAATATTATTTTAGTTCTAGTTTATTAACAATAATAAACCAGTTTCACTTTTTTTTTACTAACTTTGCATAGTTTCTCAAACCGAAGCCTTAGCAAATGTTAGCATGAAAACTCCAAAAGTCATGGAATAATTTGAGAAAAAGCTTTCTCAAATTATTCCATAACTTTTGGAGTTTAACACAAAAAAAGAATGTAATGGTGCTCCCACACTGCTGTTATAAAATGTTTGTAAACATTTTCTAACATTGTGATCTAATACATTTAATCAAAAAGGTTTTCAGAAATCAGAAAGGTTTTCATGTTAGGTAATCTTAGTAAACATTTTATAACAGCAGTGTGGGAGCACCACAATGAACACAAAAAAAGAATGTAATTTAAATCATGACCCGCAAGTTACCCGCTATTATGACGTTCCTAGTTTTAAAGGTTCAAGAATAAAACTTTTAGTATGTAAAGATTTCAAGATCCTCGTTCCACCAACATGGCAGTCAGTAACTTCTTCATCCTAGTTTATTTCAGCTTCGCGTAATAAAACTTATCGTATGCTAAAGTGAATAGTAAACAGCATCTCTAAAGCTTATCGTCTACGATGCTACTGAAAAGTAACGCGTTTCAATATCAAATCATCAATATGTAGCCCGAATGACATGTCACAGCACGTGTTTCAATGATAACTGATAACTGTACCGTTGGTCTCGTGGTCGCCAGTGCGACTGCTGAGCGTGGATTCCTGGGTTCGATTTCCAGGTCGGAAAAAGTGTTGTTGGGTTTTTCCATTGGGACTTTCACAGTAAGAACCCGGAGTTCGAAAGTTGGCGGTGTGATATCACGGATTACTAAATAGCTACTTCGTAACAGATACATCACTCCTATACAAAATCGAAAATACCTACGCTATAATAGCCTACAACATCTTAATAATAATACCAGCTGTTTGCAGCGAGAAGAAATGTACCATAACTACGCACACAGAGAGTTGAGATTGTTTTGCCCGCTGCGCGACCCACGTGCGAGCGCGTCATCGCGCGAATGTATATTTAGGGTTGTAACGATGATGATATTGGTAATAAAACGAATTTTGTAGAAAAACAACCATTTTAATTTGTTGATCAAATATGTTTCAGTTTAATAAAATTATAGATGCATTTTTTTCCTTCCCTGAATTCCCGATTATTAAATTTTATTGTCGAATATATCCGAAACCGCGTAAATAATTTTACTAAATAATCAAAAGGGAACCAGGAGCAAAGCGGAGGAAATCAATTGTTTTTAAAATTTCCAAGATGGTGCTGCCAAGCCGATCCATTAGGACGCTGTCAAAATTATTTAATTTTTTTCGAATTACCAAATTTTTTTTTCATACAAACCTTGTCCTGACAATACCGAACACAAACACATTTAGCGATTTATAGATTAATTTTTTTTTTTTAAATATTTTTTAATATTTTGATGACAGTCAGCGCGGTAACCGTGACGAGCGAGCGAGCTCTCAGGCAGGCGTTCGACAGCCCACTGTCGGTTGTACCGACGGCGATACGCGAAGCGGTAGGCATACAACGCGTGGCCTTGAGCGAGTGACGGACGCCTGGTGTGGTGATATCCCCATGCCTGGGAAAGCACGTGATCCTGCGCCTAATCTCCGTCTCATCGGACTATGAGAGTGAGGGAAGAGTGAGTACACCTGTGTATGCGCACACATTAGTGCACTATAATATCTCCTGTAGATGGCTGTTCTCCTTTGAAATTGGCCTGCCACGGCAAACATTCGGTCTGGAAGACTATTTCAATGACAGTCCATATATGACGTAACTTACTAGCGCGTTAATAACTCATTTGTGATTGGATGGGCTACCATTGAAATACTAGTGCTGCATGACATTCTGGCTACTTATTGATAATTTGAGTTTGTAACTGGTTAGTTTTGAGTAGCGTCGTGGACGAACGGCCTATGCAGCAACTCGATAGAAATCCGCTTTGCATAGAAAACTTACACTCAATGCTAGCCAAACTTTGATGCAACGGAGGCAGAATTACAAACCAGATGCTACAAACTTTTTCTCAACACTGCAATCAGACAGGGAATACTCCAAACAATCAGTAACTGGTCCAATTATATTCAGGAGAGTTCTCATTAAGTTTTAATGGGGATCTTCAGGAAATCAGTTCGGACAGCTGGATCCTAGCAACGTTTGACCTCTAGCCGTAATTAAATGAGACCGGATAATCTCTCCGTCACTCGGGTCGGTGGAAGTAATGCAGTTATTTAGAGGGCCCTACTAGTGGACTGGTTTGTAAAGATTTTTGTCATCAGTTTAAGCCTCTTATGTGCGGATTAGGATCTGGGCTTGTACAGCAATGAATGTGTTTGGATTTGGGGTAAGCTGGATTGAATGTGTTAAAATTAAGTCCACATAATAAAGCCAAAGCTACCTTTTCATATAGAGAATGTGTACCTAATATATTTCTAAATTACCTTCCCCGCTCAAATAAAAGCGTTTACTTGAACGGCACAGGACAAAAAAAGTTTTTTTTTTTCAAGTTTCATGTAATCTGAATGGTTCATTGAAAGTACCAAAAAGAGAGAAAATAATGGTTTTAAACTATCACTGATGTCCGATGGTATCAGTCGTTTACATCGAACGTTTATTCCTCTGAAAAGAACCTCACCGATTCTTTGAGATGTTTTAAAAGTGAGCATGGTAGGGGAAAAATCTCTAATCTATTTAATCGTGGTGCCGAGTGCAGCATCTTACCTTCGGCTAAGGTAAACCATTAAAAGGTAAATGTACTATGTGCCACTATGTAGAAAGTCTTGAAGTTGGGATCTTTAGCCAACGGGAACAATGGCTAATTCTTATAAATGGTGTGTACAGAATTTTATTAGCTTTCTGTTTTCATTTGCCGGTTGATTTAGAACTCTTTGGTCTACTACTGCGAATTGATGATTGAGATGTTCTATGTCCGTTTAGAATTGGGTTTAGGTGTTGGCCTTGTGGTAGACCTTATGAAAATAAAAGTAAGTAAGTTCACCTTCCAGCACCTTCCAGTCCGATATAATTATTACTGCTATTACAATCTTTGAAGTTAGTTAATTTTTTTTGCGACTTTTATAATTATCATCGTCTTATCTTTAGATAAATGCAAATACAATTATTAGATTTTAGTATGGGTTTGACTTGCATCTGCAGCAGTGGATAGTTACGACCTTAATTAATAGAACAGACTATGCGATATATTTAAAAATAAATATGTACTATAAAAGCAGTCTTATTTTCACGACAAGACAGAAAAATATGAAAAACTTACAAAACTTCCGGATTGTTAAACTGTTGCCTGTCAGTTTTATTAAATAGGCCTCTGACATTATTTGGATCATAGATGATTGAGTTTCTGGACAGTAAACTTCTTGACGTAATAACATATCCATTTTATCTGTGACGTTGCCAACGCAAGGGTATAAACCACATATTTGTATCCGATTATATCAACAATTTCGTGTATATCCGGCTCAGTAGTTACCATGTTATCTATCAATCGGGCACGCCATTAAATATCGGTGCGGTTGAGATGCCAATAGATTTCATGTTTTTGGGGCAACGTGAAGAAAATTTAAAAAATAAATCACCAATATCGTAAGTCTGGCAATACCTGCACTTAACATAGAAATTCCGTCGGTAAAGTCAAAGTCAAACCATTTATTTATAATATACACATTACAGGCACTTTTAAAGCCAAAATTTGCAAGGAAATAGGATTGATTCTAATTGTCCCTTCCGAGAGGTAGTTTCGTCTGGAGAAAAAGGGGAAAAAACGCCACAGACACTCATTTAAAATATAACTTTTTAATTTATACGACTTGAACTTATCTAGCTAAGTTAAGTCGAATGATAAATTATTTGATTTCTGTAAGTAGGTTTGCACAAACACTTTTACACGTCAATAAGTCGTAGGTATGTTAATTTTAACACAAGTAAGAATTCGCAGAATGTTCAGAACCTGATTAATCTGTTGAATGCCGTAATTACAGACACAATTAAAAAGCCAGTGTCTCGCGTAGATCTACGTTCCCGGCATACGAAGGGTTGAGTATATATCATTAGGTTCACTTATATTCCCTGAGAGGTTCGGCAGAGAGGTGTAGGTATACACTGAGGATATAATAATATACATATATCTTTAATTCCTATGTAATACAGGACGAGCCTATTGCTACTGCTTGGTTTATAGACGTGGGTAAGTAGATGGAAATGAGTTTACAGTATCATTTCTCTTAATGTATGTATTTATTAATGTACCTATAAATTATAAACAACATTATAAAAGTAGACATTATTATTTACCATTGTAGTAATTAACATTTTTGTAAATTTTATATGAATGGCTCGCCAGCACACTGAAAAACCATAGATATTGTAAAAAAGTTACCTGTTTGGAGAAATAAATAAATTTTACTAAATAAATATCTACAATTTCAAATACTAGTATCTACTTTAGTTCACCAACATAGATACTTCAATAAGTTGACCATTTTCTATTTTGTTCTTAGTACTAATTGTTGATAGGCCTACACCCCACACCAACTACCAGTGCAATTCGAAAACATTGTAAAAGCCAATTATCCGTGGAGTTTCTTGCTGTCTCTTCTTATAGGAAACGACCAATTCAAACCGCGCACAAAAGTCCGGTTAAGCAGTAGCCATCCTCATAAAGGATGAACTGCGAGATGCCATTATAAAAAAAAAAAAAATCAAACCGCGCACCTAGCTTCTGACATTTAAAAAGTGCCCATGTAGATTTATGTGAAATAAAATATGATGAATTTTTATTTTCAAACGGTGGTAAATATTCAAACGGAAACTGGTAATTAATGTTTGTTCTTTCTCTGTATGAGAAAAAGCCTTTACTTCGCAGTAGGACAGTAAGCCCACGTTTGCAAGGACGTAAAAATATCCTGGCGGGATTTTATCGCCAACTGGATTTTCCAATCTTGGCGTTGAATCGAGCGTTGACAATCCAACCCAGCGCATCTCAGCGCGTCAAAAAAATACATTGTTGGGTTTTCAACTGATTGATATAAGCAGTGCTTGAAAAAAATGGCCGCGGGAAAAACGCGCCTGCGCTAACAGGCTAAATACTCATGACCATAACAATTCTCTATCGAAATGTAAATTTATTTTGTTAATTGAATACAGCCGTATCTAGCACAGCAGGATATAATTATGTTATCAATAATTGTGTTCCGACAATCCGTAATGAACGCGCGTTAGTGTAGTATTAGTGTAATCCGTTTTTAGGTTATATATCTAGGTATATTGTGTTAGGGTTCTCTAGTGCCGGTTTTGTGCTATATTAAACGCGTAGGTAGATCTAACATAGTTAATCACTATCTGGAATGATTTATTGCTAGTAATTAAGGTAGAACATTGAAGCAGAGTAAGAGAATTCTTTTCTCGATTTTCTTGATTATCTTGATAGATAAAACAACGAAACAATGCTCAATCTCTGTTTACACAATCAGTCTATAGTGTTCCCTCTGCTGGGACACAGGCCTCCACTCATGGGGAGAGAGTGGGCCGTAATCTACCACGCGGGCCCAGTGCGGGTTAGTAAATGTCACATATCTTCAAATTTTTGGTTCTAAGACATGCCGGTTTCCTTACGATGTTTTCCTTTACCGTTTTGAGAGCAGTTTTGATGAAATAATTTACACTTAGTAAAGCGTCTGTTAGGATTTGTACCAACGATAGGACACCACAGCTATCTCGATAATGTGATGTCTGATTGAATGTTTTTAAAAGTGCCTTTGGGTAAGAAAATATTTTTAAAAAAAATCTTATGGAAGGTCGTAGGTTTGAACCCAGATGGTGGTTTACTATATGTAAATTATTTAATCACCACTGTTCTCAAAACGGTGAAGGAAAATATCGTGAGGAAACCGTTGAATGAATGAATGAATGAATGCTTTATTTGCTAGAATATAGGTTATACATGGTGACGATAATTTTAGAGTTTCACTATATTCGACATACATCAAGTCGTGCAAATATTTAGTGACAATTGGGTCAAAACAATACATATTTAAACATGCATTACATACACAATTAAAAAATATACTGTCAGCGTTATCTTATCTTATTAAATAGTCAATAAATTTCATATTGTGACTGATACATACATCAATTAAAATTTTATTAATATTAAGTGCAATTTATTTTTATATTTAATAGGTATGTCTTTTGATAAATATTTATTTTTTATTTAAATGTCATAATGGTTCAATATGATAATAAAATGAAACCATAATACGTAGGTAGTAATTGAGTACATTTAAGAGCACGGTCAATATACTTATTCAATAAAACTTATAATAATTATGACTTATGAAAAGTCAGAAAGATTTCAAATTTATAAAATCATCAATCGAATAAAAACATCTGTCACATAGCCAACGAAAAAGTGTTCTACTAAATTCTAAATCATTAAGTTTTCTTATTGAATCCGGAAGGTTATTGAATAGCTTAACTGCCATCGCGTAGCAATTTTTTTCACACAGCTTAAGACGATTTCGCGGCACTACTAGCGGCTTTTGCCTAATTTTCCTTTTTGAGAGGGCGTTAGCATCCTTTTCAAAGAGCGATGAATGATTTCGAACGAATTTACACATTTCAAAAATGTATAGTGATGGAAATGTAAGTATCCTGTTATTTGTAAAAACTGGTTTGCAGGAGTCAGTCCAGTTTAGATTATAAATCGCCCTGAGACATTTTTTTTGAGCTATAAATGCTCTTTGTGCATCCGTGGAGTTTCCCCAGATGATTATCCCATATCTCAAAACAGAGCATACGTGACTGTGGTATACCAGTAGGGCTGTTTTAACATTTGTTAGTTTTTTTATTCTTCTTAGTGCATAAATAAATTTATTTATTTTTTTACATACTATATCTACATGTGATTTCCAATTGCAAAATTTGTCAAAATGTATACCTAAAAATTTAATATTATTTACTTCTTCAATGTCATTATTATTGTATTTTATTTTTATGTCAACTGTGTCATTAGATTTAGATTTGGTATTATACGTACTAAATGTCATAAATTTGGTTTTATCTGTATTTATTTGTAAATTATTTTGATTTAACCAGTCATGTATATTTTCTAGAGCCCTATTTGTGGCGTTCTCTGCTTTTTCAAAAGTGTCCTCTTTGGTCAAAATAGTGGTGTCGTCTGCGAACAAAATGGTGCATTGGTCCGTTGAATTAGGCAGGGAGTTGATGTATGTTATGAATAACAATGGAGAGATTCCAGTCCCTTGTGGTACGCCACTTTTGTTAACTTTGTATTTAGACCTATATGTTACGTAGGAGTTAGTTTTTGGGCACATTTTAACTATATCTGTGCACTGTTTTCGACCCTTAAGGTAGGTATCAAACCAATTGTAGGCTGGGCCTCTTATGCCGTACTGTTCAAGTTTATAAAGTAGCTTTTCGTGACATACCATATCGAAAGCTTTACTCATATCGAGGAAAACAGCTATTGGAACCTGTTTTCTGTCTAAAGCACTGAGAATTTCTTTGACTAATTTATAACCTGCTAAAGTGGTGGACTTATTTTTAATAAAACCGTTTTGCTGTTGGCATATAATATCATTTTTTTCATAAAACTTAGTCAGTCTTATGCTCATTACTTTCTCGAATATCTTGGAGAAGATTGGAATTAGAGTAATTGGTCTATAGTTTCCTGCCTCCAATCTCGAGCCCTTTTTATGGAGTGGTATTACAACTGATAGTTTGAGTGCTTCAGGAAAAATACCTTTTTCCATGGATAAGTTTATTAAGTAGTCCAATGGTTTTAATAATGCCAAGATGTTTTCTTTCAATATTTTAGTTGTAATGCCATCGTACCCCGCCGAATTAGTATTTCTCAACCCCATTACTAATTTATAAATTTCAGCAGAATCTACAGGTTCCAGAAAGATGGAGTTTGCAACCCTTATCCCACAATTTGGTTTATTTGTAGACTGTGTATCCATATTTGGTTTAGCAATATTTATAAAAAAATCATTAAAATGTGTAGCAATATCGGCACCATTCTTTATCGTTTGTTCACCATTTAAAATTTCCCTAATTTCGTTCGATTGGTCATTATCTTTCAGTCTATCATTGATTATTTTCCACGTTGCTTTACATTTATTTTCGGCTTTTTCTATATATTTTTTATTTTTCCTATTTTGCGTATTTATGACACAATTTCTCAATATTTTACAGTAAGTTGCGTACTTTTTCTTATTTTGACTGCTTTTGTTTTTATAATATTCGTATTGAAGTTTACGCTTTGTGACAAAGGATTTTTTTAGACCTTTAGTAATCCATTTAGGGTTTTTAGAGTTTTGGTTCATTTTGATTTTTATAAAAGGGAAGCACAAATTAAAAAACAAACAGATTTCATCGTGGAATAATGTAAACGCCTTATTAACATCAGTTTCCGTTATATCCTAGAACCAAAAATTCGAAGACATGTGCTATCGATCAACCCGCACTAGGTCCGCGTGGTCGATTACGGCCCGCTCCTTCTCACCAAGACCTGTTTCGAAGCAGTGGGATCATTATAGGCTAGTTATACTAACATATAAGCGATTTAGTGTTCGTAGTGTAAGCTTATTTTGTATTTTAAATAAATCACTAAACAAATACTCCGAAGTTGAATTCTTTAATCAAAACGGAAACATTCGTGGGAAAAGCTACTAGATCATAGAAGTAACCAGGACACGCAGTAACAAACTCTTTTGATCAGTCAACCGTGAATCTGTAGCTGAATAAAGGATCAAATAACTTTTAGGATTGGAACTTTTAATAAGTAAATCCTTTTCAATATTATAGCAAGTATAAAGTAATGAGGCAGGTGAAGATCAATCCAATTAGGTTGTTTTAAGCAAACGATGACTTTGACTTGAACTCATTTTCATAATAGTGACCCGTCCCTGCTTTCATGGTTTTACGACTGGATAAAGTACCAAGATTCCTTTATTATATACACATAGGTTTTATATTGATGTCATCATTTCAGCTAAAAGACGTGCACTGCTGGATATGGGCCTCCCTCAATCATCGCCACTTCGACCGGTTTTGTCTTCGCGCGTCCAGCCGATTTCATCTTGTGGGAGATCCCATCGGCCATCTGCAATTTACATTACTGTATTTTACACATAAACATCCCGGAATATATTCTCTAAATGATTGTGAAAAGTACAAAAAATCCGTTGCACGATTTAGAAGATCAACACGGTCACACGTATATATGTATCTATACTAAGTATACTAATAATAAGGCCGAAGAGTCTGTTTGTTATTTTCTTCGCGCTAACCTCTGGAACTGATAGTCGAATTGAAAATGAAAAATTCTTGTTGCATTTGATAGCCCAATTCTTGAAAAAGGCTATAGGCCATTTAACATCACGCTAAGACCCTTAGGAGCCGAGCAAAAAGATAAAAAGTCAGAAAGAATGCTAAGCGACAAGTAAGTAATAGCGCGGGCGGGCGATGGAATGCGACGCGGTGGTTTGCGGTCCGAAATTTCATGCGGACGAAATCGCGTAATAATTTTCCAGCATTGAGCTACTTTAGTACTTAAAAATAAAAATGCTTAATAAAAAAAAATACCAGACGACGCCACTACCCTCCTCCAGGAGAGCAGTAAGGCCACAAGCACTGTCAGACGACAGTGCAAGCCCCGACATCCGTCCTTCCGTCCTCGCCGTCGAGGCCCGTCGCGACGCCCCGCACCATCAACGTGCCCGCCCCGACCCTCGCTCGAGCCAGCCCGCGCAGCTGAGCCTGTAGTTTTAAATTCGCCCCAAAATAATACCGATCCAGCCTGTCCCTTGCTGTCCTCTTCCAGCGACGCCCTGAGCCGAGGTCCGAACCCCGTGGGGGGGTGCCCTTAGCGCTGTCGCTTAGTTTTTAAGTTTATTATTTGCCCTGGCTGGAGGCCTTAATTCGAGGCATCCACAGGAAAGTCCGGTTAAGCAGTAGCCATCCTCATAAAGGATGAATTGCGAGATGCCATTTATTAAAAAAAAAAAAAATACCTACGAAAATATCATGGAATTGATAAATAGCAATAAATCGCTCCAGATTACAATACTTTTAAATTCGAAGGCAATAAATAAAAATCAGATTTTTTTAAACCCGAATATTCCATTTTCTAAGTAGACAACAAAGACCTATCAACAGAATTGGATTGGCGAATTCTACAGAATCTCGTATGATTATTATTTTTCTGGATAACCTAGAGGTTGTCAACCCACGACAATAACGTGTCGCAGGTGTATCGGAGTAATTTCATACGTTTGCTCGCGTTCAGCAATGATTACTGAAGTAGTGGCTTCATATTCAGGGACGGTATTGGCACTAAAATATTGTATTTCATTTATATAATAGGGGTTGTCACTAAAATATTGTATTTCATTTATATAATAGGGGTTGTTTCTGGCTAAAGGGACGTAGGGACTATGTCTGACTGAAGACCGCTTCTATATTAAAATTCCCTAAAGCGAAAACGAACCTTCGACTCAGAATGACATCATAACTTGCTCTGTTTGTTTTAATTTAGTATTTTTAACGGACTTCCAAAAACGAGGAGGTTATATGTTCTACTTTGTGTTTTTTTTTTTTTAAATAAGTATTGGTAAAAGAAAGATTAATTACAAATGGTCCCAATCAAGGACTCAATCATCATCACTGTAAACAGTCCCATCTTTTCGCTCAATTTGTTCCTTTTTTTGAAGAAAGAAAGAAAGAAAAATAGTTTTATTTGTCACAGAAACACGTGCATACAAAAAAATAATGAAAAATAAAAACAAAATATATCTATAATCACGAGCACAAATCAGAAATAGTTGATGGCTGCACGTCATGACTGTGACAAGAAGCCTTCCACTCAGTATGATGCTGTGCTATGGAGGAGACACAGCACAGCGCTCATGGGCGTGTGTGTGTTCTCATGTGTTTTGCGTCATGTTTACCGTAAATAAATGTTTTTTATTTATTTCTTTCTCGTTCCTATAACAATCTGATAGTGTTGACCATACGCGACGAAACGGTAATAATAACTTATTCATTATGAAACACGAATTGTGACATTTTAAAGCACATAAAAATGTTTTTAAAATAATAACTTTATTACAAACCATCTATTACATACATACATTCACAATTGTGCAAGTTAGTACCTACTTAAGAAATAAGAGATTAATCCATAAAAAAATTACACGTGGAGAGGATCCAGTGAAATGACAAGAAACCGACCGTATAACCTGTATATTATTATGTACTTTCAGAATGCTGTTGGAGCTTGCAGATAAGGTGCAATAAAGAGACCGGTCTCTTTCTCATGATGGCATAAAAGCCATCAATACGAGCTTCCATAAACATGCTAGATGCACTGCAGTATCTCGGTATCCGCAACAAAATCCTAAAAGCGTTATTATAAATGTGTTTGGATGATGTACATTCGACATACAGGCCAGCATTCCCCTCTTCCCTACCATCTTTCAACACTACATTATAAACTATACATCCATTTACGTGTTTCACGTAATCTCCATGTTTTCGGGCTCTAAGAACAGATTACTGGAATAGTGGCCTCATGTTCACATCTGTACTAAATCTGTTTCCGCAACCTTAGAATTTGAACTAGAATTTTGGGAATTTAAATTGGATTTGGAAGTGAAGTTTAATGTAGTTGGACGAATAGGGTCTATTACAAAGTAGGAACGGTAGCTTTTGGGAAGAAATATCTAAAAGTGAGTCAGAAACAAAATTGTGGATATCGTGCAAACTTTAGCAATGATAACTATCCGGCTTGTATGATATTGGATTGATATCCAAAACGCATATTACCCTTCTTTAACCAGACCTTTATAGCTTCTTTTATTTTTTTCAAAATAATAACCTAACACAAAAAAAAACAAATCTTCATAAGCCATTATAACCTACAGACTGTTTTGTTGATTTATTCCGGTCTGATCCCCTGAAGATCTGATCCGGTCTGATCCCTGCTAGTTCTTCTCCTGTTTTAATCTCTATCTTAGATGTTTGCTCTTAAGAAATATATTAAAGAATTACTTAAGTATATAAACGTTTATCTCTGCTATCATCTCCCAAATTCTTCAGAAACAGATTTCCAAGATGGAAGATTTAAATGAAATTAGACTGTAAAATAACGTTAAGTCAGTACTAAGTCCGCTTTCATTAAGACCTAACTCTTAAGCCCTAAATCCTAGTACTGAGGCCAAGTTCTGAAGGACTTAGTTACCTAGTTACTGTCTACACTATTAATAATGGAGGCGTCGCGCGTCGGAAAATAAAATATTGCGAGCTAAGAGAAAATATGTGGTTGCGAGTAAGCTTTTAAATCTTTATAAGAAGTATACTTATTAGATTGTTGTATTATATAAGACAAAGATCAAAGTACTATAAAGTTGTATTTGTCATTATCAGTCTGAAACTTGCCAGCTAGCCAAGCATTGTTCCGTTTCCTTAATAAAAAGTACATAATAGGTAATAAAAATACATTATTTTAAAACAGTGTAAAGAATGATGTGTACCAAACGGCTCGCACCGCATCGGATCGGAAAGGATACGAACGGATGCGGCAACAGCCGATCGCGTCCGGCAGCATATCGACATAGAGTTTAAATACCGTGTGCATGATTATAATCGTTCAAAGATTGTAAAATCCGTTCCGATCAGATGCAATGCGAGCCGTTTGGTGGAAATAATAATAATAATAATATCCTTGGACATTTCACACAACGCCATTTAGTCCCAAGCTAAGCAACGTAATGCTTGTGTTATGGTAACGAGATGGCTGATAAACTACTTACATACTTTTTTTTGTGGATACTTACAGATTATAGATAAAACACCCAGACTCGGAACAAATACTTGTAGGTGGTACAAATATTTGTTCCGTGCGGGAATCGAACCCGTGACATGCTGCTCAGCAGTCAATCGCTCATCCACTGCGCCAACCTTGCCATACGGAAATCATCCCTAACAGCTTAAAAAAAAATACCAAGTTATAAACGTATAATAAACAACTGCATGAAAGACAGCACTACCACAGAAGCGACGCCATAATTACATTGTCTGTACCGCGTGACAAGGACGGGAATAATCCATTTTAAAACCTTCTAAAGCTTGTAGTTTCTCCATATTTCCATCGATTTTACAGATTTTTATGATTATCTTATCTTACTATGCCTTCTTTGATATTACATAATTATTGGAATATTTCTAATGTTAGTCATCATTCCTAAAAAATACACATAAAGAAAAATTATATACAAAATCTTTCTGGATATAATCCGATATCCATCCATATCCATTATAATTTATTGATTATCATTTTCTGATTATGATATCGGAACATAATCGGATCCTGTATTGTATCTTTATACTCTTTTATAGATATTCAGAACAGGCGAGTTGATGGTAAGTGGGAAAGTAAAGTGTAGAACACCTGCTTTTAAAAGTAATCTTAATAATTATTCAAAAACCTTCAAAGTTTCTGTTAAACTTTACCTATTTCGTTTCAATAAGATAGTGTGCTAGCACTCCCAGTACAGTGCTGTAGTGTGAGTGTGTGAAGTGGTTAAAAACTTTACGGCACTCGAAGCAGCTGATGCCTAATTCAATTCCCAGCTTCTCAGATCAAGGAAAACTACACAAATTACATAATACCAAGATTAAACTCCTCCTCCCGTTCGCAATCTTAAAACTATTTCTCCAGCTCCGAATAATCTTTAAAAAGTTCATTGCTTCGAAATTTTTTGCTACAAAGTCTGGTGCTTTACAATTCAAATATAATAGTTTTTTGTGAATTTTAAACAGTACAGTAGGTCCCTGATTTATTGTTAGACTTCCGTTCTGCAACAATTTCAAATTGCATTACTTGAACACAACGAAACAAAGGGGGAAAAAGTCATATTATTGATGCGTTTTACTTTAAAAACAGCAGCATCATTAATCGAAAAAATTGATCCTTAAATCTAGCGAAATGCAGAGAACAGTACTTTGAACGCAGTTTACAAGATTTTTGCGATAAAAAAGAGACTTATTTCCAGGAACCAAGGGTTCATTTACGAATATAATTTAAGTATTAAACTTTCAACACACAAAAACCAAAATTAAACTCTTCGGCCGCCACGAACCGGAAACCCCAAAAGTTATACAACCCACAAGACTTTTTTTCACCGCGAGACACTTCATGATTTCCAACTCAAATGTTTCCATTGTACTCTGTTGGTAAAAATTGCGGCCATTCCCCGTTATGAGGAAAAAGGATCCAGGACTAAGAACAACCGTTTCCTTGGGGTGTGGAGAACATTTCTCAGCTTTTTGAGAAATTATTACAGAAGGTCAGCTTCATACAAATTAGGTGCATGCACGCATAGACGCGTACGTACGGCGATCTTACGGCTCGCGTACACCTAAGCCGTCATCGGCCGAACTAGCCCGTAAGTCGTCGGCCGAACTCAGCCGATCGTACCAACCAAATGTAAGAGAAAGTGAGTACGTACACTACTTGAGCCAAGATCCTTTGATGGAGTCTGATAACCACGTATTACGCGAGTGCGTACGTTGTTAAAAGAAACTGAGTAGTTTATTTTACATAAATATATTTGGATCGGCTAACCGATTTCGGCTGACGACGTACAAGTATGAGCATAGTTCGGCCGATGACGGATAAGGTGTACGACTCGCGTTTGTACTTGTCGTACGTAAAGTAATAGACATGCTATGTGTGTGTGTACGTTGTCACTCGTATGGCGTCGACCTTCTGTACTATTCTATAGCTTTACGTACGATATATTATCGTGTCTGTTTGGGATTCCCCTTAATATATAGCGGCGGCTGATTGTTTTGGGTTTTATTTGGGTATATCGTTGAGGATGCGGGTTTCAGGCACGGCCTCGCAATAGATCCTTGAAGATTTTATAAATGAACTGTTTCCTAGCAGGAAATGAATTTGGGTTGGAATCTGGGACCCCAAATTGTTTTCGGCCCAAGTTGACGATAGCGTAACATCAAAGCTTGCTGTTATCATTGAAAAAATGTTTACGTAACGATGCTTGAGAAATAATTAGCTAAAAAGAAAGATTTGAGAGAACTTCAATATTATTTTGTGCTTTTCAAATATGGATAGTTAGATCTAAAAAAAGAAAATAACAAGCTCTTTGATGCTTGAATCAACATCAACCAATTAGCGAAATGAATAACTTGTTTTTCTTAGTGTCCTTGTTTACTAGAAGGCTGATTCCCGTAATTAAAAACGTTAAAATCTAGTCGCAATCTCATCTCAGCGATAATCAATGTCAAGAATTTCACAAAAATATGGGGAAATTAGAGGTAAAATGACAGATTGAGACTGAGATCAGACTGTGAACGTTCTTAAAATTACAAGAATTACCCCTCGTTTTGAAGGTAAGGTATATTGAGATCAAATTAGAATTCTAGGATTTTATAGAAGACCACCAGCCTCCTTAGAATGATTGCCAAGAGGAAGTAAAGTTTTTATAATATCATTTATTTATTTCCGTTTCAAGCCAGAAACATCAGTGCAGCCCTGGCTCTTGTACACAGGAGTTTCTATATCACAGGAACCTCCTCCTAATTATCCTGGTCTCTGTATCCTCTCAATTTACAGGGAATATGATAAAGAAGCGCGATAGACAATAATGAGAGACGTTATGGCATGCATTTAAAGGTAGGTTTACAAATATGCAAGAGAAAAAAGTAATAATATTTTTAAAAAGTTACCACGATAAAAAAAAAAGACAGTTATCACCGATTTTGGCAATAAGTCTGCATGGCTGAAGTGGGACTGGGTGGGTAACACCTTTCGTCCAGACAGATGGGCCAAGGTCGTCACACAGTGAAGACGGGCGACGACACCGAGGCAGGCCTAAGTAAAGCTGGCGTGACGATTTGGATTCGTTCTTATCCCCTTTTTCCACCTTTATTTATGCTGTGCGTTCTGTCCAATCGGTAAAATCGGACAAAAAAAAAAGGTGAAAGGTGGAAAAATACGGGGGAAATAATAAAGCTGGTCACCAATTTAGATACTTAAGTGATACAAAAAAAGGCTGTTTTTAAAATAAGCCCTTTTTCATCGATTACAGTATCCGTAGTTAATTAATATTTTACATGCCATTCATTCAGCATTCTACATTATTCAACACAAAATATAGGAACGAAGCCCGGCGGCAGACATGTTCCATATTGCCGTATAGATTTTGGTTCATGTTTTACCCATAGTGACACAGGATTTCGGACATTTTCGTTATTTCAATCATCATCTGCCTAGCCTTTTCCCAACTATGTTGGGGTTGGCTTCCAGTCTAACCGGATGCAGCTGAATAGTAGTATTTTACACAGAGCGACTGCCTATCTGACCTCCACAACCCATTTACTGGGTAATACGATACCCCTTGGTAAGACTGGTTGTCTGACTTTTCGGCTTCTGACTATCCGTAACGACTGTCAAAGATCCACGAATAACAGCCGGTACCAACGGCTTAACGTGCTTTCCGAGGCACGGAAGGGTCTAGTTATATAAAGATGGTCACCCATCCACAGACCAAACGCGGCAAGCGTAGCTTAACCTGATCGATCGACCCTGTGCTCAGCAGCACAGGGTCGATCGATCACGAACGAAATGAGGGGCCCGTGGCTAATAATAACAGCTTATTATTTAGCCACGGGCCCCTCATTTCGTTATATCAATATCTAGTGGAAATTCAAGTACTTTCTGGTTACAACAAAGGATGATAGCCGAAGGTCAAAGCTTGTTATTTATACATTACTAGCAGCGCCCCGTGGTTTCACCCGCATAAGTTTCCCGGTGGAATATTGGGATAAAAACTATCCTATGTCCTTTCCCGGGACTCGTAACACACTTTCTATCACAATACAAAGGATTTTAAATGAAATTCCTAATCCATTGCTTCATAATTATGTATCAGAAATTCATGTACTTGAAAACGATTCTAAGTAAAGAATACTGTTGAATTGTCAAAGTTACTGGTACCTATTTTAAATGTGATTGTGTTACGCAATTAAGCCCTCTAGTTTAGTTTTTTTTTTTATTTGTAAGGGAAAAAAACAGTAGTTTAATAAAATATATATCGAAATAAAAATAAAATATAACAAATATGCTACCTTGGGTAGGTAGCATATTTGTTATATTTTATTTTTATTACATTTTCCACAGACCACAACATAGATTTATTTACTAGCTGACAGAAGTCAAAGCAAAGTGATTATAATTATGAACAAAAGAAACTAAACGCAACAAAACAAAACTCAAGTTTTTGTGTTCTATCCTAGTACTATTTAATAAACTATTTGGAACTGTACTGTAAATAGAGAAGTGTGGGAAAAAAAATTCGATACCCCAAAGAAATTGGGATTAGGGCAACATAATTATGATGGTTTGCAAAAGAATCACGACGAGCATTGCACAGTCACCCACCAAAGCCATTACCTAGAATAACACCTCCTTGATCAATCGATTCGACACTTAACCACAAGCTCTGCGTTTGCTTCATCTCAGTATAATCGACGGAAACAATTAACAAACACTTTTCTAGTGTCAGTAGCGTGTAAACCAAGATTAATCGTTCGTCAAACCATCCGTCTTGTGACGTCAAAACGCAGCGTGTCGTAGAAATAAAGATCGGTTCAGATGTGCGACTGAAAGGGACATTGGGAGGTATTTTTTATATTTGAAAATAAAATTAAACTAATAATCAAAAGTACAAGTTTACAAAACGTTAAAGATTCTTTATAATTATCCTCCAATGACGTTATTTGCAGTTGTAATGAAATGTTAAAGTTGCATAATTGAACTGCAGTGATAGTGATGACTTTAGGTGTTTGACTATACATTTTGCTTCTGTGTGATATAATTTTGCTTTACAATTTCTTGTCGAAATTAATTAGTTTAGCATGGTTTTAGAAGCAATTAGTGTTTAGCACTCTAGAAACACTAATTGCTACTGACAAGACTCGCTTTCTGACTTACTCTTACTATTTAAGACTAGATTGCAAGTTATAAATTAGATTTTATTCTAGACTCTGTCAGTTTTTTTGAATAAATACTAGTTTTCATGAATACCATTTTGTATAGAACGACAATGTATCGTTTCGCAAGTCTGTCCGACTCTATAGGTAAATAATGGGTTTTTTCAGCCCCGTTCACGTGATTTGCACATTTTGTGACGCGTTCGTGACGTCACAAGGAAGCGGATGGCGTAAAAGTATATTTTACGATGTATTACATAACATATTTCTGCAGTAAACTCTTGGCTGTTCTAGGTGACTTCAATTTTTATTATAGTGTTGTATATAGTTGCTGTAAACGTTCTAAATTTTTTTTGTTTACAAGTTTTTGTTAATTGCGAAAGAGCTGTTGCTACTTTTATTTTCTCTATCGCCATAAAAACACCGTTAATACTGCCAAAGCTTTATTACACCAATATATATAGATTCCAAGCTAATCCGAGACATTAACAATGATTTAATACCAAGACATACTCACCTTGAGTCTCCACGGGTTTCCATGTACGGTCAACCGCAAGTCACACTTGAACTACGAAAACTACCCTTATTGCTTCAAAGTAAAGGCGCTTTCTCGTTACCGTGACGTGTGGTTGATTGTACGACACATTACGGTTTAACGTTCATGAAAAATGTTTCGCAGCTGTTATTTTGGTGTGAACTGTTAAAGTAGTTGAATTACATTTGGATATGATAATTGGACATCGTCCTAGATGGACATACACAGATCTTATTTTTGATAACCTCTAAAAAGGTCAGAGTGGCAATTCTCGTAATTTTAAGAACGTTCACAGTCTGATCTCAGTCGCAATCTGTCAAAAATAAATCTAATTTCCCTACTTACATTTTGACAAGTTTTTGACATTTGTTTGTCTACAAGATGAGACTGCGACTAGATTTTGAACGTTTTAAATTACGAGAATTGGCCTTCTGGTGTGCTACCGGCGCGCAAGAATGACCCGATGTGAACATGGACAAATCAAAATTTGCCTATGGAAGAGTTCGTACTGCGTATATTCCATAGCCTTTCTTCATCGGATTTTCAGATTTCTTTGAAAATCATTTCATGTTAGAAGTGAATTAAGAAAAAAGAACACTTAATTAGAAAATCCTATAAATATATTACAAATGTGAAAGTTTGTATGTTTGGATATTTTTATGTTTGTTATTCAATCACACAAAAACGGGATTTCGATCAGAGGGGATTGAAGATTTTTATATGGAGCTTGTCATATCTATATGGCCGCCATTTTGTTTTTGTTTTTTTTCAAAATGGCGTCCACGCAAGGTCCCTAGGTATATAAAGCGATAGCTGACATCAATTCAATTAGAAAACATAATAAGACCATTGTCTGTCTGCGCCATCGTAGCTCCCAAACAGCTGAACCGATTTTGTTTTTTTTTAAACGTGACTTGTTTTTTGACACTACATGTACTTAGACATTTTTGATAGATAAAATTTTTTTTTAGTTGTTGGACAACAATCTTTGCACAATTTTTTTTTATTAGTGATTGAAACCTTGTAATCTATTTCCAAATTGCCAATTCTACAGCATGCACTGATCCCCCGCCAGCGTGCGATGTCTGACTGAAGTCTTGATGTTGGGCTTCGCATCATAAGTTGACCACACTGACAGGTATAAGAAATTCTACAAATCTAGTGTACAGCCAGCAATGATTAATTATAATATATAAGTCAATGACAGCCAGTCAAGAAGGGCGCTTTTCCTTTTTCCCGTATACCGGATACCATCTAACAGGCTTGCAAATCCAAGGTGTTGCATTCATTAACCCAGCTGCAGAGTATTCCGATATTTTGAGTTCAACACGACTGTATTCCACGTCACTGGCTGCTGAACATCGTCGCCACCTTCCCCTGTGTCCTTAAACTACGTTTTCAAATCTACTTTGTGAACACTTAAGTTCTCTGACTTTGTTTTCATCTCAGGACAACTTAGCTAATGTATTTTTGATTGAATTCCTTTTAAAATCTGTTCAAATTAGTTCTAACGATCATAAAAACCGATTGCAAACGATTTGCTCGTTCGTGAAATTGGTTATAAAATTTTATCCTAAAAGATACTCTCTGACATTGATATTTTAAATTAATTTCCCCTCCTCTTTTTATATACTTGTACATATTATTATTTTAAGACGGTTAGCTTTTAAATTATGTAAATATTTCAGAGTATATTTTAGGATCAATATTTTTACAGCTGCAATATTGATTTAAGATATTTTAAAATTGAATTAAAAATATTGGAATTTCAAAAAAAAAAAAAATTTCAATGCAGTGAAGTGATTTTTTTATTTTCATTTTCGCTTCACCGGGTAGAACATCCCCATGGAATATAATGTGAGTAAGTATCATAAATTAATGACTTAAAAAGTGTTTGTATAAACCTAATTACTTACAGAAAAAAAAAGAAACCATTAGGTACGAACTCAAAATCAGACCTGCTTGGAAAATGTCCTAGCTGGAAAATGACGTAGGTACATGGAATCTGACCTACTTGGAACCTGACGTCCATTACCGCTTTCATACTTACTACGAATAAAAATATTTTATTTCATAATTACATGACTTAATTTCATGTCGGAAAATTATGATACTGACTGTATTGTGACATTACCAGCTCAAAATCTAACCTAGTTGGAATCTGACCTTCATCGCCAATATCATAAAACCTAATACTGCCATAAATGCTAAGAGTTTCCCCAACAAACTGGACAAGCAAAACCACAATCTTAATACAATGCCAACCATTATTAATATGACACACACTTACCTTGGACAGCTGGCCACAATTTCCTGCCTACCCACATAACATCGGATAGGACGATTTGTTTAATGTTCATGAAAAACGTTCGGCATTTGTCATTTAGGTGTTATATTGTGCTATTTGTGGACGAGTGTGGGACGGCGACGTGTTACTGTGAGGGTTCTATTCAGTGCCTGTCGAGAGAAAAGGTTCTGATGGGGGTAAGTTTATTGTGGTTTCGAGTAAAAATTTGTACAGGCTGTTATTTGGGTTCCTTTCAGGTGTACGAAAACACGCAAGCGGCTATTATGCTAATTTATGGTGGCAACGTTTTTTTTTATTTAACCGCCATTTTGTACCGTAAAATACTGATATTCAGTTGCACCCGGTTAGATCGAAGCTGACCCCAGCAATAAATATATAATAGGAATAAAGATTAATTTAAATTTAAAGATACACATATACTTATTAAAAACCTATAAAAAATAACTGAGAAATGGCAGGTAACTAGGCAGATATTACGTTTAAACTTTTCTGGACACATAACGCTCCTTGACGTAATGATAAATGATAAATGATAAATGATTTATTTTCTGTAAGTAGGTTTGTACAAACACTTTTACACGTCAATCATATTTTTTAAAACTAGATGAGGTCGGCGTTTCCTATCTGACTATTCTGAGAAGAAAGGCCGAAACAAACTCAGAGGTCACAGTCTCTTTTAAAGTCCAGACATAATCTTGGTCAGATCATGTGAAGACCATGTAGATTGGTGTCTGAAATGGTCTTTTGAGGAAAGAACCACACAGATTGAGCGGACCTGTCCAGTCAGTGCACGCATTTGTCAAAAATCGTGCAGCTCAACTCAGAAGTTGAGGAGCTCAACGATTCGACGAACAATACCAAAGAAAGGACATTTGGGTAGGCCGCGTTATGTACTCAAACTGCCAGATCATGATTAAAACTAACTAAGAAGGAAAACAGTAAAAAAAGAAGAAATGACCCACATAGTCCCCACATTCACAACAATTAAATAAAAAAAATAAAAAATACTTTACAAAGTAAATATTCATGTCATTGTATATATAAAAATCATCAATGTCAAAGTGTATATAAAAATTTGGGCATAATCTTTGAGGGCCATGTAGATTGGTGTCTGAAATGGTATTTTGAGGAAATAACCACACAGATTGAGAGGACCTGTCCAGTCAGTGCACGCATTTGTCAGAACCGTGCAGCTCAACTCAGAACTTAAGGAGCACAACGATTCGACGAACAATACCAAAAACAGGACATTTGGGTAGGCCGCATAAACTACTCAAACTGCCAGACCATGATTAAAACTGAAACAATGACCCACATAGTCCTCACATTCACAATAATTAAAATAATATAATACTTTATAGAGTAAATGTACATGTCATTGTTAAAGAAAAATATATATTTCGAAAAAATAAAATAAAGTGTAAAATAGCAAAATGAAAAAAATAAAAACAACAATTACAGTCTAAACCTATTGGAGCAGCTCAATCCCAAGCCTTTTTGTTCTCAATATAGTCTTTTACAGTATAATAGGCTTTCTGGCATAGTTTTCGCTTTATAAAAGATTTGAATTTATTAAGGCTTAGTTCTTGAATGTGACTAGGAAGTTTATTATAAAAACGTATACATTGGCATCTAATAACAATAAAACTTCTATTGTCGTTCAGTGTCCTTAAATGTGTTTAAATAATTCCATGTTTAATTTCTGATTCCTAGCAACATTTGTTTCCCAATAACTTCGACACTAATTTGAATAACTTTAAATGTGGCAAAGCTATACACTCTTCAAAGATATAGGTATGTATCTCAAAACCAAACGAAGTTACACCAATATAGCATAAACATCAAGCCACCAACAAAGATAATTTCGCAAAGATTTTTCCCGCAGCTGAAAACGTTAGCAATGAAATAACAGGCACTATGCGTCCCAAGGGCCCTTCGCTATTACGACCAGCATTCAGATTAGATTTATAAACGCCAGTGAAAACGACGTGTGAAATGCTGGCGAAATATACGCTTTGATAGTGTTTAAGTGTGAGCGTACGGAAATGGGCGAAAGAAAATTGTGAATACTTTAATTTTCAAACAAGATAATATTTCCATAGTTAGCTAACAAATTTTAAGTAATAATATGTACATGTATAGACGCCAGCCTGCACATCAAGCTACCCGAAATTGTCAAGTTTTCCCAATCAATCTTGAACGTAATGTTTTCGCGATAAAGTTGAAAATCTATTAAAGAAATTTGACAGATTGTAGTAGCTTGATGTGCTGGCGTCTGTACATAAATAATAAAACAAACGAAAGGGGGGAAGGAATTAAAGGGCATTAAAAAATTGTCCGCATCGCTGTCAACAGGAAAAATGCCATAAAGTCTGGCAGCAATGCCCCGTCTATGATAAATAACCTACTAAGATTTTTCTTCTCGGTTTTATTAAACTATGTAGCGGCGAAAAAGTGACAAGCACCGTGGCTAATTATTATCTTCTTCTAATATATAAAATTCTCGTGTCACAATGATAGTTACCATACTCCTCCGAAACTTGACCGATTTTTATGAAATTTTATATGTATGTTCAGTAGGTCTGAGAATGGGCTATTATCTATTTTTCAGTATTTTTTTTGGAATTGAAACTTACGCGGTTGAAACCACGGGGCGCAGCTAGTTTTCAATAAAAATAATATAATTGGAATGAAAATGTTTGACTTTTACTTCTATTGTTGTTAAACAGTTACAATACTCAGGTACCTACGCGCACAAAACCCAGATTAAGCATATTTTGTTGACATAAAAAAATCCGGCGAAATTCAAATCGAACTCAGACAAACCGATAGACGGCGTTGAATTTGTAATAGTGTTCCCTTGGCACCCTTAGGATACGGAACCCTAAAAACCGTTCGAGAATCGCAAATAAATTCATTGCGATCCCACTTTATACAATGTTATATAATATGTGTAATGTATAAAAATATAAACATAATATGTTTGTATTTGTTAATTTATTTTTATTTAGAGCAGTAGTGGCCCAGTGATAACGGGCGCGACTTACGAGTTGTTTATCGTAAGTTCGAACCCAGACAGGCGCTTTATTTTATGTAAATTATTTCATTTTCAATTAGTGCTGGAAAACATCGTGAGGAATTCGGCATGTCCTAGAACCAAAAATTCGAAGACATGTGATATCCATCAACCCGCACTGGGCCGTGTGGTGGATTACGGCCCACTCCCTCTCCCAGAGAGGAGGCCTGTGTCATAGCAGTGGGAACATTATAGGCTGACTATGCTTATTTATTTAGACAAGTTTAGGTCATATGTTTATTGTTCTTAAAACTATTTTAGTTCAAAATACATAAATCCATACAATGCTTGAAAAATGGACAAACATAGATACCTGCTGCTAACACACTCAAGAATTATAGGCATGATGTTTTCGGATAGATATCAGCTCCGACGGCGACGGTACCCTGGGGAAATTATTATCAAGAGGTCAAACAAATTCCACAAACACATATAGGTTTATGAGAAACAAATCACAATATTGTACTCCAAATTCCTTTGGAAGTGCTCACACAATCGAGACCCCATCGAGCCTCGCCTTTGATATCGACAGTACTCACAAAAATCCATTTAAAGCTTTGCTTCATTTGGTTCTTGTGAAACTCGAGGACCAGAAATAATCAAAACACATCAAGTTTTTTGATTATATTTTATATTCCAGGCATTGTTGCTATAAATACAACAATGGCAGTTTTAAAAATATTTCCAGTTATTTTTTCTAAATAAGACTTTTTAGACCTTTGTATCCTGCTTATGTGTATGAAGTTTCATTAAAATCGGTTCATTCATTTCGAAAAACAACGGCTTGAAAGTTTGTATGAAATGCCGTACGGCGTAAACGCTCTTAATGTTCGCTGGACTCGTCAAAATGTAGGAAACAGCTGTATTTTTTTCGCGATTTCGGGTTTGGTCCCATAGTAAAAGTTGTTCATAATGATGAGTACAATGAACCCCTAAGAGTACAACGGTGATTATAATTTCACCCTGTAGGAACTAACCAAATTTATTATTCTACGAACCCGGGAAGAATATACATTTAAATCTCCATTTTGTTTAATACTTGGAATATAAACCCTACAATGGTGTACTTGATAGTTCTTTCAACGTTTAAGTACCATCGTAAACCTCAGCTGACTCTTTATAGCGGGGGTTGATAACTTTATTTACTTTCTTTTGCTTTTACTTTAAATTGAAACATTTTACTGCGGATTGTCAAGGAATACTAAAGAATATAACTTGTAAGAAATATGATGTCGCGTCACTGGTGTTTTTACCTCAATTGTAGGTTAATAACCGGGTTTGGATTTGACATAAATATGCACATTTATAGCTGAAGCTAACAACTGATTATTACGCTACTAATTTCTAATTATAATTATCCTTCGCTGTAGCTGCCAACCTACTAGTTTTGCTACCGGCTTTAATTGTTTTTTTAATCCCAAATTCTGATCATGTCGTTTTTTGTGGGTAAGGAGTGCTTAACACTTGTTCAGAGAGATACATTTGATTTGGCAGTTTTTTAACAATAAGCCGACCCGAAACAATTACTACACATATTCGACCTTAATTCGGCTCGTGACAATCGTCTGACATCTGCCATCACTGAATCAGGTTCGGGTCAGCTCGACACAATTCGAGCTGAGCATAATGTATTAATATTATTAATATAAATATTACGTTTTTCCGCCCGGCTGTTCCTTAACGTAGATAATTATATAGACAACCCCATTTTTTATATCCGCGCAATCACTGTCCATTCCAAGGTTGCCTGGAAGAGATCCCAGAAAGCGATAAGGCCGCCCATTGTATGTTTTGTATTAATAATCGTATTTTTTGTTATTTATTTTCTGGTGTACAATAAAGTATATATAAATAAATAAATAATTAAGCTCATTAAAATATTTAACTGTAAGACAAGGTTACAAGGATACGGTTAGTTACGACGTACGGCATTTCGTACAAACTTTCAACCCCTTGTTTTTCCAAATGAAACTTTAGCAGCATACAAAGGTCTAAAAAGTTACTTAAGAATATTTTCGAAAAATTGTGTTACAGCCAAATTAGACCGATTTTAAATTTTCCATAGAAACAGATTTCCAGTTATCTTTTATTAAATAAGACATTTCGAAAATGTTCCTTTGTAACTTTTTTGACATTTGAATCTTGCTTAACCGGATGAAGTTTCATTAAAATCGGTTCATTCATTTCGAAATACAAGCGGTTGAAAGTTTGTATGAAATGCCGTACGTCGTAAACGCTCTTAAGTACAAATTCACATTTTTTTATGTAAAACTTGTTCCTGTTACTTCTAGTTGATATGTTAATTTAAACGCTTTCATCTTTCACATACTTTCATGTCGTCCTCCGTAATAAAATAAAACTTCTGAACATAATACTAAACTGCATTATCTGCCAAGCCTTTTTCCAACTATGTTGGGGTGGACTTCCTTCTAACCAATTAATGCATCTGAATACCATTATTTTACATGGAGTGACTGCCTGTCTTACTTCCACAACCCAGTTACTGGGTAACATTATATCCATTGGTAGAATAGGCTATCAGACTTTCTGAAGGGCTAAGTAATGGATGATCGCCCATCCACGGGCCTACCTCGGCAAGCATTGCTTTACCTTGAAAATCTACCTATGCGGCTGTTATTATTCACTCATGAACCCCTCTATCATAACATCAAACTGCTCACCTAAATATGAACTCACTCAATATCTTGAATCCATTACAGTCAATATATTAAATTAGATGCAACGTTAACAAGGTTCATAATTATGTATACAGGCTATCTAGTTTGTGTGCTTAATTAACTAGAAATCAGGGAGAACGCAGGCGGGCTATCATTAATTAAAGTTATTGGAAGTCATATTGTTTGAGAGGAATAATATTGCATTAAATATTGCACGCTTGGTAAAATTTTGTGGGTTTTCATAATACAATTAAAGAACTGTCTACACAATAATGATATATATTATTTTAAGAGCAGTGGTTGCCCAGTGGTAACGGCCGCGACTTACGAGTTGTAGGTCGTAGGTTCGAACCCAGACAGACGCTTTACTTTGTGTAAATTATTTCATCGCCATTACTATCTAAACGGTGAAGGAAACATCGTGAGAAAAATGTTCCAGAACCAAAAATTCGAAGACATGTGACATCTACTAACCCGCACTGGGCCCGCGTGGTGGATTACGGCCCGCTCCCTCTCACAGAGAGGAGGCCTGAGTCCCAGCAGTGGGAACATTATAGGCTGATTATGTATGTATGTGTATATTTTATTTTAGGTTAATTGCAGTGGATATTTATAAAATATAAGTAAATTAAGTGTAGGTACAAAGGTACCATGTAGTACTTACCTACTTATAGCTAAACAAGATTTAAGATAGATAGTTAGATAAATTTACTATGCACACCATATAAATACCTAACTGACTTATTAATAGTCTAACCTCAGAAATAAACAAATGCATTACACATTAAAATATTAAATGTAAACATTATTTAAGTATTATGTAGGAATGATTGTTACTATTTAAAGACCTAAAGATGTTATTAATTGTATCGACAATTACGCATACATATAAAATGCTTCATTGTATAGTTCGATATTGAGATAGACTCATGATAGCACAAGTTTAAACCTTAGTGGTTTTTGGTTGCTATTTAATATGCATAATGCTGTATTCTTTTGTTTAAGTGATAAATAAATAAAAAAAAAAACAAAAATAAGCACCAATTTTACAAAAAAAATACTGGTAGTTAGAAGTTAATGTCAAGTATTTTGACAAAATGCTTGACGGAATTGTAGATATTGTCAGAATTTTGTGAAATTGATCCTACATTGGACAAACCTCGACTAATGTTAATTACGATTACTTGTTAATAATTATCTATTGTGGCACCATCCAGGGGCCCAGGCGGCCAGGGTCAATAATAAGTTAAACCAAACCTATCCATATATTATAAAGGCGAAAGTTTGTGAGTGTGTTTGTTACTTCTTCACGCAAAAACTACTAAACGGATTTTAATGAAATTTGGCACACAGATTGTTTATAACTAGGATTAACACATAAGATACTTTTTATCCCGATATTCTCGGGATCGAAACTTATGCGGGTGAAACCGCGGGGCGCTGCTAGTTATCTATAAATACAAACACAAAGAATATAGAACTTCATCCTAGATAAATGTGGGGATAAACACAAACTAAGAGTAATAACAGCGCGAGATTAAGACGTAAAAAATGACGCTCAAAGACGAGATGCTATGTATCAAGCTTATTTGTGTGACATACGGGTGAATAATTTTAGGGATTTCGTCGACTGTGACAGCAGTTGTAAGCCCTGGCGGCGACTTAAAAGTTGTTGGTCGTGGGTTAATTTGAACCCAAGCAGTCATTTTATTTTGTGTAAATTATTTCATCACCACTGCTCTCAAAATAGTGAAGGAAAAAATTGTGAGGAAATCGGCATAAAATCGGTTTAAAATGTCATTAAAGTTTAAATCAAGGTCCTTTATTCTTTTGGCGCCTGAATGAAATTAACAGAGGGGCGTCGTTGTTTAACATTTGTGAAATTGACACAGAAATTGTATTGAAAAACCCAGATAGCGGAATTAGTTCTAATTGTGGCCATGCCCCAAAAGACACTTGTACTGTTGTAATCAGGATGATGTTTAAAACGAAAGATATAGTGGCGAAAACGTAACAGTAATAATTAATTAATTAATAATTATGACCTTTAGGACTGAATAAATAAAATGTTTGGTGAAACAATGCTGGACATTTTTGCTAGCAGTACATTTGCAAAGAGATTAACAAGAAAAGGCGAAACACTTTTCAAGGTACAATTTGTGCAAATATTAACACTTACAGTACAGATAGTGGATTATAGTGAGTTTGTTTGTTAGAACTAAATTATTTTATGTACTTTACTGTGTAGCTACTCGTACTTGTATTAAATTGTTACAACGGTTTAGTTTTCATTCGGATAGCCCTGGATACCTATAGTTAACGTTGAGAAAATGTTTTTTATTATTTTATTCTGAAATTCTAGAGGGTTTTTTTTTTTGAACTTATAGATAACCTAGCCTGCGCTGTCCCACTCCTGGGCAAAGGCCTCCCTCCACTTCTTCCATCTTTAGCGAGCCCCAGCGTCCTACTTCCAGCTTTGACGAAACCTATCCAGCTCGTCCCGCCATCTCCTACGTGGTCTGCCGCGACCCCGCCTCACTGTCTCAGTTTGTCATCTATAGTATATATGATATTGACGGCATTTTCACTGGCAGATAGCTGATGTTCTATAGAGTGCTTACGTTCTTAGGTACCTACGTAGAATTAGGGTTAAAAAAAAAACATGACATGGAATTTGTTTTTCGACTTGCCAGCCAGCCAGTTTATATAATATTGTGTAGATTATGGATATATTGTGACTAGCTAAGACGTTTTTAATGCAACCTTTTTTTTGCCTTTTTTTTCATGCGTAGGAGTACCTACGCATGTGTTTTTTCCCAAAAATACTACACGAACCCGCAATTTTTCTTTAAATCCTCCATTCAGTATCTAGTCACGCTTTCATTCTGACTTTCCATTTTTATTACTAACGCATTTCCAAATCCCGGACGCTTCGAAAGTCGGACGGACCCGGATGGCTAAATCCGGACAGATGGCGAGCTCGACTTTAGACTCCGGGGTGAATTTCGAGAGCACGTGTGATTTAGTTGGTGCGAATTTCGCAGTGGGATTTATGCTGGTGCAATTACAGTTGGAGTGTTTAGATATGGTTTAGTTTGCGCTGTTTTATGTGTATATGAATTGGGATTACTTTTATACGTAACTAGCTGCTGCCCGCAACTTCGTCCGCGTGAAATTTCTTACTCCCCCAACCCACCCCGTCGCATCGCATCGCCTGCCCGCGCTATTTATTTTTTTTTTACGTTTAGCGTTATTTCTGACTTTGCTTCTTCTTGCTCAACTCCTAAGGGTCCTGGCGTGATGTTAAGTAACCTACAGCCTTCCTTAAGAATTAGGCTATCAAATGCAAAAATATTATTTTCAAATACGTCTAAGTACTTCCAGAGTTTAGCACAACAAACAGTTTCAACGCTAATACTATTATTAATGCTGAAGAGTTTGTATGTTTGGACGCGCTAATCTTTGAGACTACCGGTCGGATTTAAAAAAGCAAAAAAATAGTAAAGAAAGAAATATTGAATTATTCTGCACATTACAACAAAAAAAAAAAAAAATATACACATACAAAGTAGCCAAAGCCTTGTACTCAAGCATATAAAATGTTGTCAATTTTGTCCATTGCTGGATGCCAGGACCGAGGACAATATACATTAATTATTTTTGCATTTGATAGCCCAATTCTTGAGAAAGCTACTACTCACTAAATTGAATAATCTTAGTCCATTCTATTTACGTCTTCCACTACAAATGCCCGTAGCACCACAATTCTAATACCAAAGTCCGTTAGTAAACGCAGCTAATCCAGCGCTCAAGTGACCACATTACGTGGGACATAAACCGGGACTACTCCGACGGTATAAATCCAAAACAGCCACCGTGTTTTATGGCCACTTTCCTTTTGTGCTGTGCAAGTTATAAGCGGAAACTACTAGCATGATTGTGTATAAACATTATTGAAATGATCGTGTCTTAACTTTAGTGTGTAGTTACAGTGTTCTAGATTAGCTATATTTAGTTATCACTTGTCTGATTATCACATAAACATCTGTTCCTTTCATCTTTGCTAAGCGGTAGTAAACCACGCTCATGGATCAGAAGGCCATTTCCCTTAATTGAAAACGTTCAAAATCTAGTCGCAATCTCATCTCAGTGACAATCAATACAAAAAAATTGTCAAAAATTTTTTGGGAAATGTGAGGTATTTTTGACAGATTGAGACTGAGATGAGACTGTGAACGTTCTTAATATTACGAAAATCACCCCTCTGATTACTGTCAGGGGAAAAACATTCCATACCATAGACTACGTCATCATCTGCCTAGCCTTTTCCCAACTATGTTGGGGTCGGCTTCCAGTCTAACCGGATGCAGCTGAATACCAGTATTTTACATGGAGCGACTGCCTATCTGACCTCCACAACCCAGTTACTGGGTAATACGATACCATAGATTACGTGCAGTAAAATAAAGAAAAAAAAAAAGAAAGAAAAATAAGTTTATCACTAGGTACTAATCCATACAAAGGTCTCTTTAAAAGATAGCTTCTCAAAGATTGGTTGTCTGACGGGCGGGGCCGAAACATTCCATACCATAAACTACCTGCAGTATAGTCTTTGCCACGTCTTTCCCTTCTTCCTCTAATCCATTCAAAGGTTGTCTTTAAAAGATCGCTTTTGATGATTTGACTGCCCATTTTATTACTATATATGTACATAATTCGGAATTGAGAATTTGACATATCAAATTCAACTTTTTTTTTATTCTATTTGGTATGACTAGTTTACATATGTTCTCAAATTCAAATCCTTAAGAGGAAAAGCGGTCGGAGAGACTTTAAAAAAATCCTAATTAAAAAGTAATTATTCGAGGTTTGGCTCTCGCCTATTTCCTCCTCCAATGTTGGACTAATTTAAAAGATATTTCATAAACTGAATAAGAAGGATATACACTGTGTCCCTATGTTTTTCTTTTTTCATTAATATTTGTCAAATTTGTACACTAGGGCTCTGTTGACAGCGGTTTAAATCGGCATTTTTTGAAGGTTCATCAAAAATGTAAACATGTGGACATACAAGGAGTCTTTATGGTCAATAACCAGACAGAAAATAGGCGAAAGCGTTTCTATGGAGAAAAAAAAACCCCGCATTTCCTCTTAAACGGAAAAACCGTCACAAATAATTGCATTTTTGTCTTGCCCGTTATAAGCGTGTCACTTGTGACAACTTTCAATTACAACGCCTAGCGGTACGAAATGCATTACATATTTTATTTCAGTGTGTGACGCCCCTATAGATAAGCGTTGTTGCTAAATTACCGACGATTTGCTGCGTTTTAGTAAATTGGAATGTCTGCATGCAAATGTAGGATTCTGTGCTCTGAAGTGTTCTATTCGTGAATTGTTTTTGTAATTTTTTTTTTGTTTCAATTTATATTCCAAGCATTATTTTAAGTTAAGTGTATTTATAGGATGTATTGACGGCAGTCAAATTGTGTGCACTGCCTAAATATACTAGACTAGCTTCTGCCCTCAAATTCGTCTGCGTGAAATTTATGGTTCCCAGAACGCATCGCATCGCATCGTTTCGCCTGCCCGCGCTAGTACTTCGTTTTCGCTTAGCGTTCTTTATGTTTTTTTTAAGTGAAAACTCTTTAGGCTCGTTGGGCATTTTTTGATATGGGAAAAACCTTTGAACTCGCGACTCGACTCGATTCCCGGGTCGGGCAAAGTGTTATTGAGTTTTCCCATAAGGAATTTCTTAGTAACAACCCGGAATTTAGAAGTGGGCGGTGTGATACACTTGTGCCTCAGAAAGCACGTTAAGGCGTTGGTCTCTCTCCGCTCGTGTCGGATTGCCGTCCCATCAGACTATGAGGGAAGAGGGAGTGCCCCTGTGTCTGCGCGGACACTTGTGCACTATATACATCTCCCGCGACGAAGGCTAGTCTCCATTGTGATCGGCCGCCGTGGCCGGAATACGGTTTGAAGACTTTATTTATTTAATTTTTTTACTATTTATTACACTTAAGCATTCTTCCCGGGGTAGGCAGAAACTACAGAACGCCATCTGCAATGATCCTAACGTACTCCTTTTGCTTCAAACAAAACCAAATTATTATTAACTATGAATAAATAACCGTACAATAAATAACCGTAATAACGTATGACATTTTTTTTTATCCAGCCTTTAATGTTCCATTGCAGGGCAATGACCTCCCTACTGTCCTTTTACTTCTGCCTGTCTAGGGCTAAGGACCAATCATTACATAAGTATAATAAATAAGCTTTTTGTTTATAGCAACGTTGAACGCAATGAAACAACTTTGAGAGAATTACTAAATAGAATTTAGACTATGTTGGAGTAATAATTTTAGTAGGTATTTATCTGTAGAAGCTTAATGTTATTAGTCTGTTAGCCTTCCGAAAATAATAATTAAAAAAAAATATCAACAGGCCTACCAGTGCAAGCCTTCGGCGTAAAACCCGCAGACCTCTACGTGTTACGGCCGCGGCATAGAGCCTGAGAAGCTACACCGCAGACTACTCATTGCTACGCCATAATCCTACGTTTCTGCTCTTTTTCGTCGAATCGAAAGTTTTCTGAACATTACTTACTCTACGTGCCTACGGCAAAAAGGTGCATCAAAAAATATTTCAACAAGTTTAATAAAAAGTGATAACAGACATTCTCTCATGCGTATTTTTCTGCCTGTTAAACAATGTTAAATACTAAAATGTTTAAGTCCACATTCATGATATGCAACGAAATGAAAAAAATGGAATGTAAAATAAACAGTCTAATTCTATATCCACTCACACGCCCGGGTTTTTCCGTGACGCGCTCTATACTGTTTCCGAACACTTTTTTCTACGCGCCGCGGGTGGTCTCGCCACTTATACACGACTCCTACACAAAAAAAATCTATGGAGCGATACTTTACTGTTGATTATTTCATCAAGGGGACAAAACAGGCAACATTACAAAGCTTGTTTCGTAACTTTAAATGAATTCGATTTTTTTTTAAATAATTGTTTCTTTTTTATGTTTGTTTACATTAATCAAGTGGCGCGGGGCCCCGTGAGTGGATAAGAAACTAAATGATCGAATTACTTACAAATTATTTGGTTTTATTTTATCATGTTGCTATTTGTTGCTGTACTTAATGGGCCTTACTGAGCTATTTTAAAACCAAAACACAATGTAGGATACAAAATTCAGTGTAATAAAAATGTTCCAAATTTTTTTATTTGTTTAAGTTAAGAGTTGGAGTGAAATTAAAAAGGACAATAAAACATTCGTGGCTTTTTGAAATTTCCCTTGAGAAATAAAACAGTACGTTAGATTTTGTTTTATAAAATATACATAGAATTAGTTTCGTGTGAGTTGGCAAATTGAAGCAAGTAAAATTATTTGGCTCAAGGCTAAAAATAAAATTGCAATCATTCGAAGTAAAAAAATTGCGAACTCCGACTCCTTGACAAATCAAAAGTGCCTGTAATAGATTTTATTGAAATAAATACATTGAGTTTGATTTCTGTTTGGGCTATTTACCGGTATTTTACGTGGAACTACTGCCTAAATGTAATTTCAGTTTGGGTTTTTTGTTTAATTTTTTTATTTGAAAAAATTTAAATTATTATGTAAAAAAAATTCAAATAAAAAAAAAACAAATCTTTTATTGATTTACAAACATGGATATTTTGTAGGTACTTACATAGATGAATTGTTGAGGGATTTTTTTTTCTTGGTTTTAATGATGTTTTTTTTTTAAATAGCGTATGTAATATCTTTGCAAGCAAACGAGTTCACAGAGCAATAAAAATTAAGCTGACTAAACTGCCATTCAATCTCTTGCAAAATGATTTTCCTGGTTAAGTACATACATTTATTCGTGCAAAACAGTTTTTTCCAAAAAATTGCTTCAGTCCCTAAGATACGCAAATATCGTCCCATTACGAACTTACGTACCTGCTTTATCATCATTTCCCTTACAGACATCTGAGCTGGACCATTACTCACGAAAGGAAGATATAGGGCCTTTTGTACACGGCACGGTTTCTTTACGTAAATAACGTGTTTGTCAACAAGCTTCTATAGTGATCCATACAACTGTAATGAACTGTGTCCAGACACGGCGTTTATACCGCGTCGTAAAAAAACTGTCCGTCAACAAGCTTTCATAGTGATCCATACAACGTTGACGAACTGTGTCTAGACACGGCGTATAAACCGCGCCGTAGAAAAAACTGTCCGTCAACAAGCTTCCATAGTGATCCATACAACACAAATAAAATACGCTTATTTGCGCAGAAAAAGACAAAAAAAAAAGTTGGGGGAAAATCCGTCATCCACACAAAACGGCCATCGCAACACTGACGACCGTGCCTACACTCAGCGAACCATAGTTGTTCACGGCAAGAAAAACGTGCGTACAAAAAGGGCCTTAGTACCGTAATTTGTAATATCTAGGTTCAGTCACCTTTAGCCTAACAGCTAGTTTAGGTGTGAACAGATTATTCTAGAATTCAAGGAGGTAGCGATTCACCGGATATTTTGTCACTGATTTATTTAGTTAATTTAGGTCTAGAATAATACTTAGGTTATGATTGGTATCAAGTCATGATTGAAGCAGCGCTAACTTTGAATAGAATATCCGTCCGAAATGTCTCATTATAAAAAAAAAGTACCTTTATCCCGAGGACAGCCGAACACATCCGAATGTGTCGGTTACGGTAACAGTGTCGCGAATTCAATGGTTTTTTCCCATCTCAACGAGTACATCCCGAGGACAGCCGAACACATCTGAATGTAGCACGGTGTCTCCCCTGGATCCCCTGCTGGTTATTATTCTGTTTTGATCTCTGTCTTAATTGTCCACTTTATCTAGGTCAGAAGGCCAATTCTCGTAATTTAAAACGTTCAAAATCTAGTCGCAGTCTCATCTCGGTGACAAACAAATGTCATAAACTTGTCAGAATGTAGGGAAATTAGAGGTATTTTTGTCAAATTGAGACTGAGATCAGACTGTGAACGATCTTAAAATTACAAGAATTACCCCTCTGATGTCCTTACTCTTTTTGACAGGTAAGTACAGTCAAGAGAAAAACACGTAACAAAATAAAAACGAAGCAAAAGGGCCTATGTAAGAATGGTAGCATGTGGCGTTTTATAGTTTCTGCTTACCGCCGTCGGAAGAAGCCGTGAGTTAATGTACTCGTATGTATTTCTAAATGCCGAAAACAATGTCAAGGTCAAAAGTACACCTCAAAATTCTTATCTCCGAGAAAACAAAACTAACAGTCATAAAGACATAACATCCGAAAAGCCTGGTTTTATGTACATAAGCGTGACCCAGACTATTGTTTACGAGCACGTGCGTGTTATAAATAACAATGAATCTAGATAGAATGTCTTTTTCGATAAGTTGATGTAACGTGTTGTGTGTGGCAGTTTGTGTGCAAACACGATATGTTTTGAAAGGCTTATTAGGCCACATTTCTTTAAAAAAGGATCGGTCCATGATCGCTAGATAAGAGTTAGCTTGCTCATTGACGATTTTTTTTTTGTATCTGATTTTAGAATTTTGATAATAATCTTAGAAATGTTGAATTTGGCTTTTATATTTAGTTTTTTTTAAAGATGTCAAATTAATCATACGTATTGTCCCTTAAAAGACGTATATTGGACTCAATACTGAACCTACCTAAACCTAAATCAAAGAAAGGCGAAGCGAAATGCACCACTTTAATTTATTGCTTTTCAATTTGCCAGCGTGTTCCTTAATTCCCAACTGATAATTACATAAATAATAAACGAATATTTTAAGATACTCCAGAACTTTTTTGCAGTGATGAATCGTGAAAATAATGTGTTACTTTCCAAACATTATTTTTAAGCAGCGTCCTTAGCTATTTTTGATGTACAAAAAAAATCTTCTTTATGAATAATTGAATGAATATTTACTGTACGACTACGGATTTAAGCAATACAGATCACACACTCCCCATTAATTTCTGCATTTGATTTTGCCTGTTTTTGGCACCATCCTCCAATGAATTATAGCTCTTTATCCCGTCGCCGACATGCATCACAGAATCGATTTGTTACCGCTCCTGTTTTGCTGCTAAATCAAAGAGCTTGAGCGACACGACTGAAACATATCAGTTGGTAGTTAGTAGGTATTGTTTTGTTTATTGGTATTCAGTGATTATTAATATAACGTAACATATCTTTCTTTTTCTCCCTCTTTGCCTAGCCTTATCACATTTCATTTGATGTCGGCTCTCCTCGTCATTCTTCGCCAGATATTTCGTTCTGGGTCGTCGAGTCATTCACTTGGACTTGCTTCAGGTCATTGTTGGCTACAAAAATCCAAGTGATAAGGAGTCTACCTCCCTTCTATGGATCTGCATTCATTTAGAAGACTCGTTCAGTCATGTGTTCTTCGGACATTCTCATTACATGGCCATACGACCTCAGGCCCGCTTTAGAGAGTTTTCCTTCGGTTGGGTGGATCTTAAAATTTCCTCGAATAGGCTCATTTCTTATTCAGCTCATAATAATGGAGTCCTTATAACGTTACATACTATGTTCAATGTAATAGGGGGCGAGTCTATTGCCATCCATACCGGGCACAAATTCAGACTCCCGGTTGTTACAAAAAAAATCGTGATGGAAGAACCCCAATGACAATGCGTTGTGAATAGAACCCAGGACCTCATATGCTCACCAAAGGAGAGTTATATGAAATTAATGAAGAACCGACATTGGTCAATTGTCAATTAATTTAATATAACTCTCCTTAATATTGAGTTAGATCAAAGAGATTGCCTGAAATGTTTGAAACATAGGTAGGTATTGATATGTTAGGATCAAAATGATATATTATGATAATTTTCAATTACTTGGTATAATGATTAAGTCCACTTATATAAATTTTACACATATAATAACACATATAAAATTTAGAACGGAAGTTGTACAAGGAATATATAAAGAAAATGAAATAAAACTTAATTGTCATTGAAATAAAGTTGATATTTGTTTATCTTGAAATAGGGTGGGGGTGTGGTCATTTCCCATTACATATACAGTACGTGGTCATTTCTCATTATATATACAGTACATAATTGTCAAAACACAGGTTGGAAATGAGCATAGCGATGTAGGCAAATAAACAAAAATAACGAATTCAAACGGAAACAAACATTAATTCATTTATTAAATCAAAAAACTTGTATTACAAACAAACATTTAATTTAACTACTCCAAAACTAAAGCTTCAATGGAGCGTTTGTATTTCGCTGCAGTAATACGGATTTGTTGAAAATTTTCGACAAGTCAAAACTAATTTCAGAGTTCAGGAGTCATTTCTCGTGGAAATAAAATCTATCTGCTCCATTTCTCGATTGCAGAGCATAATATCCTAAATAATTCTATGTAAGTTATTGTACTGAAAAGTTTCGGGTCAGTCATTTGTACTACATTTATCAGAAAGTTCTATTTGTATTTTCGAAAGTTTTTCGTATTCCGACTTGAAATTGAACCCTCTGTTTAGGTTCAATACTAAACGAAATGGTAGTTGATGATTGGACATCTACTTTTCAAGTACCTATAATATTTTCTTCGAAGTCCCCGATTCGCTATCATTACGAAAGTTGCATCGTTTGAATTATTTATTTGTATAATTATTATGGCACTCCAACGATTAATTCACAATTTCACATAAACATTAACAGAGAGCTTAGTCTTATTATATAAAGTATCTACTACAAAGAAATTATCAGTTAAAGATATGCACAGCACTTACATAGTTTGTCTAGTTGATTTACTAGGTAATTAAAGTGATAAAAATAACAATATAATCAAATAATAAAATAATAATGAAATCAAATAAAAGACAATGCCGATTTTAATATGGAAGGTGTCGTCCTTTTTTTCTCGCGGCCACCAACCAAATCTTGCTATTCCAGTACCAACAGAATAGTGTAACAAAGAATTAATAAGGTTGGTGCTTTATTACTGCTTTTATAATGTTTTATTTTGGATTTTTATCGACGTGATAATACTCACACATACATAAACTCACGCCTTCTTCCCATGGGGATAGGCAGAAACTACAGAACGCCACTGGCTACGATCTAAACGTCATGCTCCTTTTGCTTCGTTTGTCAAAAAATAGGCAATAAAATTAGAGGTATTTTTGACAAATTGTGACTGATCAGACTGATGAACATTCTTAAAATTACGAGAATTGCCCCTGTAGTCATACACGCACGCTGGTTGCGAGCACTAAGCATCTGACCTTTCTGAAGACCATGTTTAATAAGGTCACTATATAGTGAAGAGCGGGCGTTTTGGGGGACTGTCTTTTGTAATGTTGACGTTCTAAAACTTTTTTACAAAAAAAAACAACCGACTTCCAACAAAACACTACAAAGTAAAAAATAACTTTAATTTCAGAAGTCGGTGTCAAAAAACGAAAATGCAGAACCAACGACACAAAAAGTTTTTTATTTTTCAGTTTTTAGGGTTCCTTACCTTAAAAGGAAAAATCGGAACTGTTATAGGATCACTCGAGTGTCTGTCTGTCTGTCCGTCTGTCACATCCAATTTTGTCCGAATTTAATGGACCGATAGGTGTTGTCTGAGAGTCATCACTTCATGCTGCTGAGCAGATGACAAGTGAAAGTCAAATACTTTTATTCAATTAGGCCTATTAGAAGCTCTTTCGACAATTACAAGCCCTTACCATCATCAGATGCGGGACCTGTTCGTCCCGTTACATCATTACGCGAAATGGAATGATGAAGACGATTGTTTTCAAGTCCACGTCTATCCAAGAACTGCTAAGCAGTTTCTGTCGACATATTGCCGTATCTCTTAATTCTTAACAGTTAAGGACTGCTGTGGCTACCATCGACGGTTCGGTAGCATTATAGTCGGACTTTTAATTAGCTGCAGTAAAACGACAGCTTAATGTGTAACTTAAATGACTAAAATTGGCGTCTTTTTGTTTTCCATCCATTCCATGCCATCAACGAAACCATGTTTTTCTAGTACAGAATAGTGTAACAAACGAAACTTATTTGGACATGCATATCTCTAAATGCAGTGCGAAATGAGTTATTAAGAAGTGTCATTTTACTGCAGCTAATTAAAAGTCGTAGTATAGGTAAGTGATGACTCTCAGACTCAAACACTTGAATGATCTATAGGTTTCATTTGATTTGAGAGAATTCAACTAACACACTGTACATGCCTACCAAAGAGGATTTTCCTCGACTTTCATGGGATCTCTTCATCAGACTCTGACTTGGTGACAATGGGACCACCTCGAGAGCATACCGTTTCAAACCCTAATGTCAACTGCTCATCACCTGTTACAAAATATTGCTTTTCCCGATGCTGGGACGTTAATTGTTGAGGAGTTCTCCTGGTAAGAACCAGGAGAACTGGAGCTGATGGTGAAGTCACCATCAGCTCCGCTTCACCATACGCATTGTGACGAACATAAATTGCGTAGTAACCATATTAAAGCAATCGAATCGCTACCCGTGAAATATTTGTCATTGAGTAGTTCCGATGGCCATCTGTGGTCTTCATCATCAGTTCCACTTCACCAAATTATACTTTCTGAATGCAAATGCTTGAGTTGTTAATAAAAATACCAAAATTTATGCCTATAATATTTGAGGAGTTCCCTCAATTCCTCATGGATCCCATCATCAGAACTGGATTTTGACAAAAATGGGACCAATCTGGAAGTATGTCCTATCAAATAAAAAAAGAATTTTCCAACTCGATTCATAAATGACGGCGTACTGAGTTAACAAACATAAAAAAAAAAAAAAATACAACCGAATTGAAAACCTCCTCCTTTTTTTGAAGTCGGTTAAAAAGTGCTGATTCTCAGCCTACTTTGAATAAATGACTTTATATTTTGATTTTGATTGATATAAAGTACATGCGGAAATTGCAGTTATTTTCAAAGCAAATGGCGTAGAGTCATCTCAACACCTCTCTGCCTTGAATGTGTATATTTTTTATAAGAATATATTATAGTAAATAGTATGTATGTGTATATAAGCTATTTATGTATTTGTGTACCTAGTTTTAATAGTTTTTTTTAGTAATTATTCCTCTCAACCAAAGCACCTGCCATCTTTCACCACCACCCTTGGTTGACTGGTAGAGAATATAACCACCTAAAGAGTATGAGTAGGTAAATAATGATAGATTTTGTTATTACATAACATTTCTACCCCTAACGACACAACTACAATATTTAAACAGCTTTATTCGTAGTGAAACAGCAAACTTTACAAGATAAAATTATCCATACAATTTTAGAATACAAATACAAAAGCTATTTATTAGCTATTATGCTGAATTTATTTACAGCAGGAGCAAGTAATGTTGCAACTAGCACGATTTAAATCTACGTTGCAAGCGAATTCGGTGTGCGGAAACAATAATTCATTTCGATTAACTTTGTAAAATATATAATATAATTATGCTGTTTACTTACTTTTTTAAGAAAATAGCTAGTTTTTGGTGCCTTCATACCCACACAGCTTCCTCCAGCTCTGTCAAATTTCATAATGATCGATTTACTGGTTTATGCGTGAAAAGATAACCAACAGAGTTACTTTCGCATTTATAATATTAAGCATGAAAGTATGGATTTTGTACTGATCCCTGATTTTTGGAATCCTGAGGCAATTCCAATTTTTTAAATGAAAGATTGCATTCTAATTCTCAATCTGGCAAAAATGCTTGTTATTAATGTGCATTTTTGACATTGATTATCGCTGAGATGAGATTTTAATTACGAGAATTGGCCATCAGGTCAACAAATCTGCTCTCAAACATTGATTGGCTCTTGTGATTGGTTCCCCGCAACAAGAGAAGCCAATCAGGTCAGTTGACATTAGATTTGACAACATAATTACCATAATGACGTTTGGTACAGGCGTTTTTTTTTTTTTAAGGATGGGAAATCATCCAATGACCCCTCCCGCTCTGGGTGGAGCGGAAGGGAGTGTCAGACTCTTACTGACTAAAACCCATCCGTGTTCCTTCCTTAGCCCTTTATGTTCCGGGGTAGCGGTAACCCTTTCGGACAATCCCGCTGCCCCGGCAGGCTTCGGCCCTGACAGGCCCCTCCTTTGATGCTGACATCTCTTTGAGGCGCGTGTGGAACACATACGCGCCGTCCGGCACGGGCCTGGTCCTGATCGGACGGCGAGCTACCCATTACTCGCCGTCCGCAGGCCCGCGCCTACGGTGGCCGGGAGTCGTCACGCGGCTCCCGACGCCCGGGGCGTCTCCCGCGGCGGCTGGGACGGGTGGCCCTCTCGGCTCTCTCCCTCGCCCATCCCGCCAGGAAGTATGTTTCGTTTCTCATTATACTTAGGACTGGTCGGGGATAGACATAACTGCGAGTGTATACAATTTAATCACGTATTTCATTGGAGTATTAGGCTTTTACTAGCACTCTGCCTGCGATTTCGTGCGGCCGTGTATTCACTATCCCGTGGGCATTAAAAAAAACGAGTGCGGTCTGAGGACCTTTTTTTGAGGGTTGCCTTCGTTTTCGAGGGTGCTGGAGCCAATAGTGAGGTCAAAATTAAAATCCAAGATAATAAAAATGAAGAGAAAGTTGCATGGAGCATAATAACGTCGTTACGTGATGATTTCTACAAGTTTACTGTTACCCCAAGCCACGTTAAATAACGTTCCAAAAATCTGACTATTAACAATCGAATTAAAGGCGCTGGTTCGGTGGTAAAACAAAGTATAATGTATGTCACTCAAAAGTAAAAACCATAAGGTAGAAAAAGCATAAACAAAAGGTATAAAAAGGTAAAATATCAAAAAGAAGAAAATGTCTTGCACACAGACCATATGTCCTTGTCTACATTATTAGGGGAACCTCTGTACATTTGTACTTTCGGTCCAACAGTTTGAGCTGGGCATTGATGACACAGTCAGTTAGTGAGTCAGGACTTTTATTTTTATGTATTGTCAAGCCGTGTGTCCGATATTTCCCATCAACAAAAAATACGGCCTTCCATACAAACATTAATTTCCTATTTCGACCTTTAGGGGTTGAATTTTCAAAAATCCTTCCTGAGTGGTCACTTTCATTACATAAGGATCTCTTGTGCAAAAAATCGTGTATCTGGACCTTGGTTTAGGTTGTGTGTTGTCTGTCAGTAAATGGACTTAATTTTTATTGTATACACTTTTAACATCATCAACGGCGAACTACCTTCATCCTTCATAAAATGGTCCCAGCGATACCTGAAACGCATTTTCAGTTTCATATTCCCAAAATTTCAGGCGCTCAGTACCGTAGTTGATTCTATTGAACATGGCAAACTGACCTAGTCGAGCGGTCATTCACTGGACATGCCAGACTCAATGGCCTTTGTGTTGCTATTATGTCAGATTAAGGGCTTAATAGAGTACATAGTTTGTGTGGTGTGGGTCTTACCTGTTTGATTTTTTTAAGTTGACTTTCACGTTTATTTTGTCACAATCTCTTGATCTGTCGTGTATTCTCTTGATACAGCCATTGTACCATCATCGCTCTAGCAATCAAAATTATTGAAACAAGCTCCCTTGGGTCTCCAATCTTTGAGAAATCTTTTCCCGTGTTTATTGGTGGCCCAGTGGCATCGGCCGCGACTTACGAGTTGTAGGTCGTAGGTTCGAACCCAGACAGGTGCTTAACTTTGTGTAAATTATTTCATCACCATTGTTCTCCAAACGGTTAAGGAAAACATCTTGAGGAAACCGGCATGTCCTAGAACCAAAAATTCGAAGACATGTGACATCTACCAACCCGCACTGGGCCCGCGTGGTGGATTACGGCCCACTCCCTCTCACAGAGAGGATGCCTGTGTCCAAGCAGTAGGAACATTATAGGCTGTATATGTATGTATGTTATGTATTGAGGAAAAAAAAATCGAAAGAAAAGAAAGTAGAAAGAGAGTAGGGAAGCCTTCGCCCTGCAGTGGGACATCACAGGCTAATAATAATAATGAATAATATTTATTTTTATTTTTAAATGTTTTTTTTTATACTTATTTTTATATTTTAAGAAATATTTAAAAGTGTAAAAAAATGAGATATGTAAATAATAATGACATTTCGGAAAGATTGCTCCATAATATCATGCATTCGGCCGTCACCTTAATTCGTTTTTGCTGTTTTAGCCCTAAATTAACACACATTTTCTTCGCGAATATGGAAGAACACTTACCTTTTAGACCAAATTATCCAGTATTAAATACATTAACTTCGATTTTATATGTAGCCATGGATGACCGAGCTTGGGCATACGCTATTCTTCCCATGCATATGCCTCGGCGTCACCAACATTTCTAGAATTAGTTTACCGGCTTTCATATCCTCGGTCCGCGACACTGAGGAATTAATCAGGAAAATCTTGGACTCCGCACTGATTAATTTTGATATATTTGCATTGCTTCACCGGCGGAAGTGAAAACCTTGAAACCTTCGGCCCGTGTGGTCAAAATTCTGTCTATTAAAAAAAAATCTCGAAACGGGTGGTTGACACTTCCCGTGACCCAAAAGCTAGCTTTTACCTTGGCCAGAGAATAAGCATTGCAATACAACGTGCCAGTGCCGCCAGTCTCTTAGGTACATCACCAGTCGACGGCGATGTGGATGAATTTTTCGACCCCATAATTATTTTAGTTTGCTATTAGTTTTAGTATCAACAAATAATAATAAAAACTTGAAACTGAACAAAGCTAATGAACACGGATAACGGCTAATAAACTGTACAGTTAAAGTCGGCAGTAAAAATTAACTGCAGTCAAAGTAACAACTCCAGTTTTCGTCATTGGTGTTGTGAATTTTGTATTGTATTACATTGCGGGTACTTTAGGCAGTTCTATAGAGTATCTTGTTTCATAAACTGTGCGATAAAACTGTATAATAGGGACACTTGACAGAACTTTTGCCTTTTCAAAGCTAGGCAATAGATAAAGCCTTTTTAAGGCGCTGCTCCACAGCAACCTCCGGCTAAACTACGCACTTGTACATGGCATCTCGCACTGTTGCGTGGCTGGCAAACAAATGAACCGCGCAGTAACATGGAAAACCTCTCCATACACATCCTACGTAGCAGAGAACGGTCGACTTTATGTCTTGTGTGTTTATTACCTACAAGTATTTGTTCCGGGTCTGGGTGTTTTATCTATAATATGTATGTATTTACAAAAAAAAAAAAACAAATCTATATAAGTAGTTTATCATAACACAAGCATTAGGTTGCTTAGCTTGGGACTAAATGGCGTTGTGTGAAAAGTCCAAGGATATTATATTATATTATTATTATATTATATTTGCAGTTACATTAATTGGTCCTTATCCTTTGAAGTTATGGTAAGGAGTTGGTTTAACTAATAACGTCTAAGCTTATAGCTCTAGGGCTATATGAGAATATTATGTTGTTGTGTGTGCTTTCAATGTCATATTGTTTAAGAACGTTGTATAAATTAGCTGTAAACTCAAACTAAAAAAGTTAATAGTATCCAGGGTGCAGCAAATAGTAACAAAACAAACAATCCAAAAACAAAAAAGTCAGTTTCCCGAATAGAATATAAAAAAAATAACGAGTGTAATAATCCCAGTTAGAAAGTCGAGAGTCACTTGTTCTATCCTTTATTAAGATTTTTTTTTAAGTGTAACATATCTGGGAACCCCAGATGGGAACCCTCTGGGGTTCCCAGATAATTATGTTACGCTTAAAAAAATCTTTTCGGAAATATTAATTAACAAAGCTCTAACATAATTTGGTTTTTTTCAAGAAAACAAATGTCAAAACCATACTCCGTGGTCAAAACTTAACTTTAAATACTCCCACGATCCCTTTACCGTTGCATGCTCCCCTAGACACAATGTTTTGCGTGCGTTACATTGCTCACGTAAACAGCGAATTATCTCACCAATAATGAAAGTCGTTTCCCAGCTATAATTATTGGACAAAGTTACTTGGTTTGATGTGTAGAATGCGTGGGTGACGGCTTTGGGATGGACCTGTATGATAAGGGTTGCCAAGCCTTCGGTATGCCGAACGAACGTTCACTCATAGTAACACTTATTCCACTCTTTTCTTCCATCTTTTTTTAGTAACGGTTTTTTCGTACCAGGAATCGGGACCAAGTACTCGTATGTACATTAATCATTAACTAAAAGAAACCATTGGTTAACTTGGCTACTAAAACTACAAAAATATAAGAGGAAAATTTTATAGGAATGCTTGAAAAATGATTTGTATGGTTGAACGAAATTTATGATCTTTATCCAAGACTATATACAATGTGGGGATGACAATACGACTATAAATGAAAACACTAACAATACTAATGCATAGGAGTATTTAGGAACCATCAAATAAATCCTAACATTCACATTAAAAAAGTGATTTTTTCTAACATATTAAATAGCGTAAAAGTGTAAACAAAAAAGAACACACTTCAAATATTGCGGCAACAGCGGGTGTTATTGATCCAACAAACATATGGCCGAAACCTGAAAAAATGGTGTCGGTCAGTGTGCCGGGCAGGCACCCCTTTTTTGCAGGTTCGTAATAAATGTAAGATTTGTAGTAAGTAAAAACTTCCGCATGCATGGCTCTTATGTCTCAAGCATAACGTATAATATGCATTAGTTCGCATCGGGAAATCAAATTTAAGAACAAATTTGACGAAGGTTATTGAACTAGCGAGCTGGACACATGTTGTGTTTAAGGGGGGGCATAAAGCCAGAAAAAAATCAAATTTCACCCGCGCAAAACAAAACACAATCCCTTCCCGCCAGTAGAAACTTTTCGCCCGGCCAAGTAAGCCAGAGATTAAAACAGAAGAAGAACTAGCAAGGGATCGAGGGGGAGGGGGGGGGGGGGGTCTCAGGGGATCAGACCGGCCGGTATAAATCATACATATTTGTGTTTGAATTTCCATCTTCTGTAATAAGTATACGCAAAATAATCAGATGAAACGGCTCTATTCAATGTAGGTACCTAAGTATGATAGCAGGCTGTGCAAGTAGATATCTTGATAGGGCAATATTATTGTATGTCCCTGAATCTGTTCCGATGCTGGTAACAGATTCACGGACATACAAGTAATACAGCCTATCTACTATGAATTTCCAATTCTGGATTGAAGGACTAACTTTACTATACTGTAAAAAAATATCTTATATTAGAGAGCAAACCGAGTTAAATGCCTATACATTTTCGATTCCGAATGAAATTACAAATGAACGATTTTCGGATATTTTCCTGTACCTATTTATGCTGTGAGACCTTGCTTCTTGCCAATTTTCATTATTTTGGGTCAACGGGAATAATTAAAACCTATAAGGTACACCCAAGGATTTAAATTTCAAAACACGCGACATGAATGGCAATTTATGCCAGCTTCTAAGTCAGCGTATATACTTGGCTTGATATTTTTACAGCTCCAAGAAACCGTAGATCTAAGTATTTCATATCGATTTCAACTTGATACGTATTCCTGAGAAAAAGGGACAGACGGATGGACAACGAAGTTATCCTGTATCTAAGGATTTAGATTTTTCCTTTTGAGGTACCTACGGAACCCTAAAAAGCAAAAGCACTTTCATCAAAGTATTAGTTATATTACATACTCCTAAACATAAATCATGATGAAAACAAACTTAACAAATTTGTTTTTTTAACGATATATAGGCCAATATAATCGCATCGCTTATCTTATGATTTTTTACTTTGAGCTATTTTAATCAAGCCTTTTTAGAATGACGACGTTATAATGGTCGTATTAAGGACAAAGATGATTGAAAATATCTATCAAAAATCTTAGAAAATTTGTTGCGCAGTGATGAGCAACCCTATTTAATTTTCTCGTAATGGTTTCTCAAATTACAATATTTAAACGAAATATGATCATTGTTCATTCCCTTTATTTTCAATGCAATTCTTTAGTAAGTAAAAACATCTGTTTATTTTGCATATACTTACTATACGCTAAGTTTGAATTCAGAATCTAAGAATCATGTCTTAGTATTTTTTTTTTTGAACTAGAAACTAATTGTTGACGTGACAAAGTTCAAATTCCAATGTAATCAAATTTTGTTTAGGACCTACAAGTTGGACGTCACCACATCTTGATGAAAAACAGTGTTGACCAAGAAAAAATTATATTTTTATATCGTGGATTTTTCTTTGCAGGATCGTGCAAAGTCACTGACCTGTATTATACGAGATAGAGGTCAGTTTGCAAAGTCAATAAATTAGCAACAGTGATACCCAAGTAAAAAATAATATTCGTATGGTGGATCTTGCACTGTATTATGCAACGTCAAACGGCATGTGTCATAAAAGCCTTTCCTGCGCGAAGTGCGAGTAGGAAAAAATCCCTGCCGAAAACATTTGTGGAAAACGAGCCCAAGTTTGGTACAAAAGAAGTACATGTTTGTCGGATTTACCGATATGGCATCTATGTAAATGGGTTCCAAGTCTAAAGTTCATTAGGTTCCTCTTTTGTAACTGTTGAAACTTTAGCTTTAAAAACTTGCCAAGTTATAATATGAACTTTAGACTTTCTCTCAACTCTATAGAACTTAGCACCCATTTAGAGCTTAACTCTTTTATCGGCGAAGCTGACAATCCCAAACATGTTGATCCGTCACAACCTTTACTCATCCTCACCATAAAAAGAAGGCTAGTCATGAGAACACTATCTGTATGAAATATTGCATGTGCACACCGTTTCGTACTTTTGTCCACAATAAACTCATTACGCATTTGAAGAGCCAGAATGGCCTGAGGGCCCCTCACCAGAACTCATCTTCTTCTAATTATGTGGGTAGGTGGGCACGGAAATAGAAATAAACGGCTCCAGATCACAATCGACGTATTTTAATCAGCATTCACAGGAATCACGATGTAATTAGGTAATTAACGATTACTACTACACGAAATCAACTTAATTGAGTCTTGAAATAGCGTGATGGCGAAGATTCTGAGCGATTCGTCACAAGCGTGGTGCGCGGGCGCCGTCTCGTTCAAAAGTGTGTTTAAGATGGCCGCCCGCACTACCATCGACAATGACGCTTCGCTAGGTTGACATCGACAGTCCTGTCAACCTGACGTTTGACATTTGACGTAAACGCCGTCACGGCCGGACTGACTTGCGACCGTCCTCGGGCGATTTATCTGAAACAATTTAAGATAACTGCATAGTCCGTTCGCTCATCCTGACTTAATAATTTTCGTCGGCACACAACACTAAAATCATTTAATGACTTGGACTAACCAGGCAAGAGTATCGCTTAGCCAACCGTAAGGTGTGACTCGGACTACACTTCAGTGAGACCAGTTGACAACACATGAGATACCAATTCAGGCCAGAATTTAGCCCAGACACACATTTTCGTCCTTGTAAACATCTAGACAAGCCAATCCTAACAAGGATGTGACCCGGACGACACAATTCGTCTCACAAATACCACGCGATCATCCCGGACAAGTCAGCCCTCTCGAGGGACCTGACTCGGACGACAAATTTCGTCAGATGACGCAAAATAAACCACTGTGACAAGTCATCCAGACAATGACTCGGACGACACATTTCGTCTACCTTCTGTGACGAGTGAAGTGTGCCCTCTAACTACTCACCCTGGAATAGAAAGGACGACACTTCCTCGCCCAGGATCAACCATTTGTACAATTATCATAATTAAAATAATGTTACAGTACAGTAATGATAGTTTGTACTACGAGTATACCTGCCTATGATAGTGAATTGTCCTGTTCCGTGTGCACTTCAACTTCATGAAGGACCTCCCATGTTTCGGGATCTGAGTGTACGCTCAGGGTGTCTGAGTTTGCAGTGACAGCGTGGGAGTCAGCCGAAACAGTGTCCGAGCATACGGTCAATGTGTCGAGACGGTCTAGTGGCTCGTTATCATTATTTGAGCACAAAGTATTTTCTACATCATCAGACGCCGTCTCGGCCTCAACTTCATTTAAAAGACTAGACGCGATTTCAAGTAATCCATCATGTCCCTGGGGTACTGCGCGTAAATTCTCGTGGGAATATTTAAGAGTTCGATTGGAAGCATCCACTATGCTTTTAAGTTTATAGCGATCATTATTTAGAACTTCTGTTATAACATATGGACCCCTAAATTTCCTATCCAATTTTGTTTGATTGCGTTCACAGTTTTTGATGAACACGTAATCACCTTTAGAAAATGGTTTAATTTTTGCGCGGCCACGATTGAATCTAACAGTTTCGGATTCAGCAGCTTTCTGGATGTTTGCTGATGCATCCTCCCTAACTGAATCAATATCCAAGCGAACCTCGTTATCTTTATCAGTGCAGTTTATTTTTGACATACCCAGCGAATCGGAACGAATCCCGAACATAAGCTCTGATGGGGAATATTTGGTTACGGTAGACTTTGCACTATTTAGGGCAAGCTGAATATTTCCTAATTCGTCGCGCCACGTCTTATTAGGATCGTTTTCGACGATAGTTAAAAGGCTCTTTAAAGTACGCATCACTCGTTCAACCTGGCCATTGGCTCTACTTGCACCCGTCGCAATAAAGTGAAGTTCTATTTTATGCTCGTCACAAAAAGTTTTAAAATCTGAACTGATGTAGCAACGACCTTGATCTGCGATGATTCTTTTTGGCGCTCCAAAAAGGTAAACTGCTTTTTGCAGTGCATGTATTGCACTCTTTGCATCAACAGACGTGGTATGTTCGAGTAAAACGTACTTCGTAAAACCGTCAATAATTACTGAGCAGTACTCCTTCCGGTCGCTCTTTCCGCTAAGCTTTCCCGAAAAGTCAATATGAACTGTGTGCCAAGGCACAGACACTTTAGGAATCGGATGAAGCTGAACTGGCTGAGCTCCCGACGGGCCTTTAGAAGCCTTACAAACTATGCACGAATCTATGAATTTCCGAACGCATTTAGACATATCTGGAAACCAGTACTTCTCATAGAGCTTGTCTAGCGTTTTATCCCTACCTAAATGTTGCAATTCATTGTGAACATGATTTATGAGTGTCCATATAAGAGATCGCGGAACTACTGGCAGCCAGGATATCACTTTATTTCGAACAATTTTCCTATAAAGGATGCCTTCTCTGACATCATATGTTTGGGCTAAGGTTTCAGGAAAACTGTTATTGTGGTATTTTGTGATGAGGTCTTGGATTTCAGCATCCCTTTTTTGTTCAACTGATAACCAACCTTGGTGGAGCTCAACAAATTGAACAGATTTGGTTTGCACTTTTACAGATTTTACGGGAGTAACCGTATCAGAATTTGGAATAGGATTTCGAGATAAAAAGTCAGCGTGTTCCATTCTGCTGCCTTCGCGATAAACGATATCAAAGTCGTAAGCCTGCAAATATGCCCACCAACGATATACACGGGGAGTTAAGTCCTTCTTAGACTTTGACGCCTTCAATGAATTGCAATCCGTAACAACTACAAAACTCCTACCATAAAGATAGTGTCTGAAATGTTCTACCGCTCTAACGACTGCTAACGTCTCTAACTCGTATGAGTGGTAGCGAGACTCTGCATCTGACGTTCGACGGCTAAAGTACTCTACAACGTGGGGAAGGTTGTCTTTCTTTTGTAAAAGGATCGCTCCGTAACCGTCCGAACTAGCGTCTGTATGTAATTCTACGGATAGTTCCGGGTCAAATATGGTAAGTACGGGTTCAGATGTAAGAACGTCTATTAACCTTTTGCGTATTCTTTCATGTTCAGTAGTCCAGGTAATTCGCCCTTTTAATTTTGTAAGAGGATATAAGGGACCCACAACCCGGGTGAAATCGGGGATAAATTTCCGGAAATAGGACGCTAATCCCAGGAATTGTCGGACATTCGTAGCTGACTTCGGTTCAGGGGCATCTACCAATGCTTGAATTTTCCGCGAATTGGGTCTGATCACACCAGATTGCACAGAATATCCTAAATAATCGATCTTTTGCTTCATGAATTTACATTTTTTTAGGTTTAGTGAAAAGCCAGCTTCCGATAATGCGGCCAATACATCGTCAAGACGCTTCAGACCCTCAGATATGTCCACAGAGTGGCACAATACATCGTCCATGTAGATTAATGGTTTATCTTTTAAATGACTAATGGCTCTTGTGATACATCTCTGAAAGACCGAAGGCGCATTCCGCAAGCCAAAGGGCATGGCCAGATATTCATATTGGCCCTCATTGGTGACAAAAGCTGTTTTCTGCACTGAATCAGGGTGAACAGGAATCTGGTGAAATCCAGCAGCCATATCTAGCGAGGAGAAGAAATTGGCCCCAACAAGCTGATCGATTTGTTCCTCTATACGGGGCAAAGGGTAACGTTCGGGCACGGTATTGGAATTTAGCTCCCTGTAATCGACGCATAATCTATCTGTATTGTCCTTCTTTTTGACAAGGACAATGGGGCTTGCAAAAGGGGAAGAACTCTCCTGAATCACTCCTGCATCTAATAATTTTTGGACCTGTTCCCTGATTATTTGTTTTTCTATAGGAGCGCGTTTAGTGGGACACCTATATACGACTTTTTGCGGATCCACTAATCTAAGTTCACATACCCCTGTCTTAACACGTTTGGTAGGTATACCTTCTATAAAATGATTTGAATACTTTCTTAAAATTGAAATTAACATTTCTTTATCGTGCCCCTGCAAATCTGTGTCAATATGATTTAAATCTGATGTATCTAAAGTCTTATTACAAAAATGAGATTGCTCTTCGGTGTATATAACTAGGTTATCATTATCAATTTTCACGCATAGTCCTAAATCAAAAATATCCCTACCAATTATTATAGGATCTGATATGTTACAATCGGGAACCACATGGAATAGCAAGCTTATTAAACGTTCATTGAACTTAATTTCGCTCTGAATTTGTGTAACGCATTGAATGTCATTGCCTCCGATACCACTAAGATAAACGATATCTTTACGCACAGTACCCAAGAGCTTATCGCGAAAACTTTCCTTTATAAGTGAACAAGACGATCCACTATCGAACAAAAAAGGGACAAGCTCACCGGATGATGTTTCCAAAGTACCCCTAGAAGGGCGGTGCTCGCAATGATGAACCTCCTTGACCGCAGCCTTGCTTCCGTTCTTCTTGTCGGGGCAGTTAGTTGTCACATGCCCCTTTTGTCCACACGTGTAGCAGGTCACAGAAGTAATGTTCTCCGAAGCACGTGATGAGCTCGGTGTGTCTTGAGATATAGGTCCAGAATGATCACGACGTTTTCTACATTCTGCGAAGCGGTGACCCATTATTCCACAGAAGCTACATCTGCCTGAGAACCTTTCGGTGGGACGAAAACGCTTGATCTCAGGTTCGTTGATTTCTCCACCATCCGAGCGACGCTTGAGAGATACACCTCCCAGTATTCGGAATAATTGAGTGCGAGTGGTAATATTGTGAGCGTTTAACTCGCGACGTATCAGGCTGTCCTTTTGACAAAGTACTGAAATCACAAATCCAGTCACCACTTCTTCGGGCATCACTAGCTTTGGAATTCGTTCTACCAAGTTCCACAGCCGAAGTGCGGATTCTGAAGCTGTTTCTTTGGCTCCGATCTGAAATCGTAGAACGTCATCGAAGTAGTCCTGAGGTAATTTAGGTTTGGAAAACTTCGCTATAAGAGACTGCTTGACTACGCTCCAGGTCATTTCTTGTAGGTTCAACTTGGTGATGCAAGATGCAGCTTGTCCTTTCAAAGCACTCGTAAGAGCCATGAGTAAGTCTATTCCATCCAAACCCCTCTTTTGAACGATGGCTTCTGTAATATTGCACCAACCATCAATGTCGGCATCAGCGTCGTCTGGATTGAAGGGTAGCAGTTGCGTAGGATGATTAGTGTTCACAGTTGGTACTTGCTGAGCCGCGAGAACTCGAGATAAAAGCGTCTCCATGCTGATGAGTAATTTCTCGGCATCTGTTTTGATCCGCCGGCCCTCAACTTGGGCCCCGTCGCATCCCACTTCTGATGAAGAGCCAGAATGGCCTGAGGGCCCCTCACCAGAACTCATCTTCTTCTAATTATGTGGGTAGGTGGGCACGGAAATAGAAATAAACGGCTCCAGATCACAATCGACGTATTTTAATCAGCATTCACAGGAATCACGATGTAATTAGGTAATTAACGATTACTACTACACGAAATCAACTTAATTGAGTCTTGAAATAGCGTGATGGCGAAGATTCTGAGCGATTCGTCACAAGCGTGGTGCGCGGGCGCCGTCTCGTTCAAAAGTGTGTTTAAGATGGCCGCCCGCACTACCATCGACAATGACGCTTCGCTAGGTTGACATCGACAGTCCTGTCAACCTGACGTTTGACATTTGACGTAAACGCCGTCACATTTAATTTCCGATATTTCTTTTGTATGTTCCAATAATAAACCCTTTACGCTGAATTTCGAGTTTCAACTTGATTTAGGGAATAGTACTTACTAAAACCTTATACGGAGTTTGTCAAGAAAAGTGGAAGAAAACGAATTTGGATTCTGAGTTAATCGCCGTAAGGTCTAAAATCTCCAGCACGAACTTTCAAATGAACGCTAGTTGGCTATGTTGCAAATTTTCTCCGCAAGAAAATGAACCGAAATGCAGAACAATGGCGCTAGTGGTACTATACCAGTCAAAAATCTGTCAAATAAAATGTATGTCATCTTGACTTTTCAAATATCAACATTGAATTATTTCAATATTTCTATTTTATAGTTTTGCCTCGGTATTTATTTAGTTTGTCAAGTCTTATTGTTTTTAATAATCGTTTCGGGAGTGGTTTTAGTTATTTTGCCATATTTTCTATTTCACAGTGTCTTTCCTACAAAGTGATAAATTACGAAAATATTGTTTACGTAAATTAAATATATACCAGCGCAGCCGAAAATTCGAGCGCAGTCCTCTCGTCTCAACAGAGCGGGGGCGACTGATTTGTGAAACATATATATGTTTGAAGTTCCCGCAACGTGCGACGGAAGATGATTTCTTCCACGAACTAAGAACGTCGTAAGTGCTATAAGCTTATCGTCGTAATAAAACCACAAATAAAAGTAATAAAAAAAAATGCTTCCACAATCTAAGTCGCTTTATATTAATAAATTAATCATCAAATTTTCATTCTAGTAGTCATAAGCATATTAAGTACAAATCGAAAAGTCGTGAAAATTGGAGGTAACTTCGTGATGTTTTTTATTAGAGAAAATTTTACTATTTAGTCTTTCTGTGCCACAATAAGTTTGGAAATATCATGTAGTTATTCGTGTTATTTTTATTTTATACCTAAGTCTCATCAATTTCATGAAAAATCATATTGAAGTTAGGCTATTTTGGTTGATACCTGCTCTTAACTGCAAATGTCTTTAACCTATCGGTACTGGCTTGTTAACAGATACATCATGTAGAAAAAGTCAAAAGTGAAAAATAATGTCCAGTGACCAAACTATTGGATTTATTTCATTGAATTTTTTTATGCAGACTGGGAACGTCATTAGGTATACGAAGTTTAAGAGCAGGTATCAACCAAAATAGCCTAACTTCAATATGATTTTTCATGAAATTGATGAGACTTAGATATAAAATAAAAATAACACGAATAACTACATGATATTTCCAAACTTATTGTGGCAACAAATCACAAAATAGTAAAATTTTCTGTAATAAAAAACATCACGAAGTTACCTCCAATTTTCACGACTTTTCGATTTGTACTTAATATGCTAATGACTACTAGAATGAAAATTTGATGATTAATTTATTAATATAAAGCGACTTAGATTGTGGAAGGATTTTATTTTATTACTTTTATTTGTGGTTTTATTACGACGATAAGCTTATAGCACTTACGACGTTCTTAGTTCGTGGAAGAAATCATCTTCCGTCGCACGTTGCGGGAACTTCAAACATATATATGTTTCACAAATCAGTCGCCCCCGCTCTGTTGAGACGAGAGGACTGCGCTCAAATTTTCGGCTGCGCTGCTATTATTTAATTTACGTAAACAATATTTTCGTAATTTATCACTTTGTAGGAAAGACACTGTGAAAGAGAAAACATGGAAAAATAACTAAAACCACTCCCGAAACGATTATTAAAAACAATAAGACTTGATAAACTAAACAAATACCGAGGCAAAACTATAAAATAAAAATATTGAAATAATTCAATGTTGATATTTGAAAAGTCAAGATGACATACATTTTATTTGACAGATTTTTGACTGGTATAGTACCACTAGCGCCATTGTTCTGCATTTCGGTTCATTTTCTTGCGGAGAAAATTTGCAACATAGCCAACTAGCGTTCATTTGAAAGTTCGTGCTGGAGATTTTAGACCTTACTGTGATTAACTCAAAATCCAAATTCGTTTTCTTCCACTTTTCTTGACAAACTCCGTATAAGGTTTTAGTAAGTACTATTCCCTAAATCAAGTTGAAACTCGAAATTCAGCGTAAAGGGTATATTATTATTGGAGCATACAAAAGAAATATCGGAAATTAAATACGTAATGAGTTTATTGTGGACAAAAGTACGAAACGGCACATGAAATATTTCATACAGATAGTGTTCTCATGACTAGCCTTCTTTTTATGGTGAGGATGAGTAAAGGTTGTGACGGATCAACATGTTTGGGATTGTCGGCTTCGCCGATAAAAGAGTTAAGCTCTGAATGGGTGCTAAGTTCTATAGAGTTGAGAGAAAGTCTACAGTTCATATTATAACTTGGCAAGTTGGAAACTTGGAAAGTTTCAACAGTTACAAAAGAGGAACCTAATGAACTTTAGACTTTGGAACCCATTTACATAGATGCCATATTGGTAAATCCGACAAACATGTACTTCTTTTGTTCCGAACTTAGCCTCCTTTTCCACAAATGTTTTCGGTGGGGATTTTTTCCTACTCGCACTTCGCGCAGGAAAGGCTTTTATGACACATGCCGTTTGACGTTGCATAATACAGTGCAAAATCCACCATACGAATATCATTTTTTATTTGGGTATCACTGTTGCTAATTTATTGACTTTGCACGATCCTGCAAAGAAAAATCCACGATATACAAATATAATTTTTTTCTTGGTCAACACTGTTTTTCATCAAGATTTGGTGACGTCCAACTTGTAGGTCCTAAACAAAATTTGGTTACATTGGAATTTGAACTTTGTCACATCAACATTGAGTTTCTAGTTCCAAAAAAATACTAAGACATGATTCTTAGATTCTGAATTCAAACTTAGCGTATAGTAAGTATATGCAAAATAAACGGATGTTTTTACTTACTAAAGAATTGCATTGAAAATAAAGGGAATGAACAATGATCATATTTCGATATTGTAATTTGAGAAACCAATACGAGAAAATTAAATAGGGTTGCTCATCACTGCGGTGCGACAAGTTTTCTAAAATTTTTGATAGATATTTTCAATCATCTTTGTCCTTAATATGACCATTACAACGTCGTCATTCTAAAAAGGCTTGATTATATAACTCAAAATAAAAAATCATAAGATAAGCGATGTGATTACATTGGCCTTTATATTGTTAAAAAAACAAATTAGTTGAGTTTGTTTTCATCATGATTTATGATTAGGAGTATGTAATATAATACTTTGATGGACGTGCTTTTGCTTTTTAGGGTTCCGTACCTCAAAAGGAAAAATCTAAAACCTTAGATACAGGATAACTTCGTTGTCCATCCGTCTGTCCCTTTTTCTCAGGAATACGTATCAAGTTGAAATTGATATCAAATACTTAGATCTACGGTTTCTTGGAGCTGTAGAAATATCAAGCCTCAAAGACGCTGACTTAGAAGCTAGCATAAATTGCCATTCATGTCGCGTGTTTTGAAATTTAAATCCTTGGGTGTACCTTATACGTTTTAATTATTCCCGTTGACCTAGAATAATGAAAATTGGCAAGAAGCAAGGTCTCACAGCATAAATAGGTACAGGAAAATATCCAAAAATCGTTCATTTGTAATTTCATTCGGAATCGAAAATGTATAGGCATTCAACTCGGTTTGCTCTCTAATATAAGATTTTTTTTTTTACTGTATAGTAAAGTTAGTCCTTCAATCCAGAATTGGAAATTCATAGATAGGCTGTATTACATGTATGTCCGTGAATCTGTTACCAGCATCGGAACAGATTCAGGGACATACAATAATATTGCCCTATCAAGATATCTACTTGCACAGCCTGCTATAATACTTAGGTACATTGAATAGAGCCGTTTCATCTGATTATTTGCATATACTTATTACAGAAGATGGAAATTCAAACACAAATATATATGATTTATACCGATCTGTTCCCATGAGAACCCCCCCCCCCCTCCCCCCTCGATCCCCTGCTAGTTATTCTTCTGTTTTAATCTCTGGCTTACTTGGCCGGGCGAAAAGTTTCTGCTGGCGGGAAGGGATTGTGTTTTGTTTTTGTCGTGTTTGATGAGAGGGGTAGGCAAGGAAGCGCGGGTGAAATTTGATTTTTTTCTGGCTTTATGCCCCCCCTTAATTTATAGTCGTATTGTCATCCCCACATTGTATAACTCGCGAGCGTGCCTTCAAATAGTCAGTTACATAAAGTAGGATATCGATATCCTTTACTTTGGAACTCTGCCCATTTTGAAAAACTCTTAATTAATAAAACAATTTATTTCGGACTCTGACACATCTGACAAATGTGTGCACTGACTGGACAGGTCCACTTAATCTGTGTGATTCACTTAATCCACTTAATCTGTGTGGTGGTACTTACTTTGTCCACTTTATGTATGGACTTTAAAAGGGACTCCGACCTCTGAGTTTGTTTCGGCCTTTCTTCTCAGAGTAGTCAGATTAAAAACGCCGACCTCATATAGTTCATAAAATACGATTAACGTGTAAAGTGTTTGTACAATCCTACTTAAAGAAATAAAATCATTTATACCTACACTTAACATTGGATTAACTTTATACTTTTACTACAAAGAAAATATTTAAATAATAAAAAAACATCAGCTCAGCCTATCGTTGTCCACTGCGGGACACAGGTCTCTCTTAGGCTGCGCCACAACACCTTGTCCTCCGCCTTCCGCATTCAGTCTGTCACAGCCACCTTCTCTAGGTGGTTGGTCCATCTAGCTGGGGGATGTCCCACACTACGCTTGCCGATACACGGTCTCCACTCCAAAACTCTCTTTTACCTATTGTGGACTCGTAATTTGATTCTAGGTGCATCGTCTTCACAATTTATAATTAACGTATACAAAATATTGTGAAACATATAAAAAGAGTAACGGTGGAGTTTCTTGCCCATTCTTCTCCAAACGAAATCTAACATTTGGTAGTGGTGAACAGAGTCACTTCAATTTTTTTTATTGTAAATTTTGACGTTCAAAAGTGCTTATTATTTGCCTAAAATTCAAAGTCCTGACTGACTGATATATCAACGCCCAGCCTAGACCGCTGGTCCTAGAGACATGACATTTGGAGCCCCACTCATGTGGATACCTACCTCTCGTAGGTATCGAAATTCCACCCCTAAGATAGTGAATAATGAATGGGGGAAGGGTAAAATTTCTTTTGAAACAAATAACATAAAATAATTTTAAAAAATTCAGCGCTCTCTTTCATGCTAGCAACATGACGATTACAAAATGTTGAGCAAATTAATACATTTTTATCTTCTCTTGTCACTTCCAACTATTTTAGCTTCAATATCAAAACGGCATGAATTCTTAACGATCTCATTAATATTCGAATACTCGAAACTTTTGGTGATAAAATATAATTGCTATTATAATAGTTCTTTCATTACTTTAGAGAAAGTAGTTAAATGTTTTAATTACTTTGAGACCCTTAGCGAAGTTAAAAGTTAGTTTTGTATTATTTTAATCTTATATAATTTCATACAAAGGAATTATTTTTTGTCTATCTTTTAGAAGTAGAATGTCTTGTTAGAGTGCCATGAGAAGTATAACATCCAACAATCCTGGTATGGGAAGAAGAATGATCATCATCATAATCAGCCTTTAATGTTCCCACTGCTGGGACACAGGCCTTCTCTCTGTGATATGAGAGTGAGCCATAATCACCACGTGGGCCCAGTGCGGGTTGGTGGATTGACATCCAAAAATTCGAAGACACGTGACCATGTCTTCGAATTTTTGATCTAGGACATACCGGTTTCTTCATGATATTTTCCTTCACAGTTTTGAGAGCAATAATGGTCATGAAATAATTTACACAAAACGACCTATAACTCGTAAGTCGCGGCCATTACCACTACCACTGCTCTGAAGATGAATCGAAGCATATAGGATAAATTTCTCACTTTTTTTGTAGTCTGAAAAAGTATTATGCGTAGTTTGGACGACTCCAAGGGAGGTCCGTTCACTACGCGGCCACGACCACAATTTGTCGCACGTCTTTCCGCAATCTTGAACATAACTGGTGGGGCTAAAAATGCGACAAGTAGTAGTCGCGGCCGCTTAATGCGCGAGATCCCTAGACAGTAAGTGGAAAAATAGAAATAGAAACAGGTTTTGCGGCTAGTCTCAGCGGAGACTAGCCATGGACGCGGGAGATATTATAGTGCACAAGTGTGCGTGCAGACACAGGTGCACTCTCTGTTCCCTCACTCTCATAGTCCAATGGGACGGCCTGAGAGAGATCAGGCGACAAAACGAAACGACGAAACGAGAAAACAAACAAGAATTACAAGATGAAATAACAAGAACATGAGATGAATGAATGAAACCTCAGTTTTTATATGTAACGCCAGATGTCGCCAGCCAGCCCAAGCCCGCCGAGCCAAGATAGGCCAATACGTCACTCCCCCACTACGTGAGCCTTGCCCTACCAAGTTCTGAGCCAAAGGGGGTGAAATGGCCGCCAGCCAGCGAGTCATCTATAAAAGCCTGAAGGGATGATTTTGTGTTCTCACTTAATAACAATAATTGTAAGGGAAAACTCTGCCCGAATAAAAGTATAAATCAATTTCTGTTTATTTTTAACGGCAGATGGTATGGTAAGTAGTTACCTTTAGTATCAAACACAAAATGTAATGTATACACGTTTGGAAAACACTACAGGGATTTAGTGTTAAGCATGTAAGCTTTCTTGAGCGAGATGTGATTGACTAGCAGAGAAAAGTAATCTTCCGTTCATTCTCAAGGGCCCTGTCTGTAACTTTCCGGTGAGAAGGCAACGTAGTCTTTTTATTTGACTTTGGTAACATTGGGAACAACTAACATACATTAAAACAGTACTCATTCGTGAAGGAGGAAGACAGAGGCGCGTAGTTAACCAATGTCGTCCTTCGTCCGTCAAAATGGTAGGACCCTTGTTAGGGTTTAATTAAATAAACATTTACTAGGTTCGCTACACTGACAAATCTCGGCAACAAATGATAGTCCAGGAATGTGAGGCCTGCTTTAAGTGGAATCCCGATGGGTCTCTTAAACACGTAATATATCATAATGCGTCTTGCGAGATAATTCAGAAGGAATTTCTGCTTTATCATGAACCCTTCGATGTTGATCGAGATTACACGCAAGGATGGTTTTATCAGATGACTGTTTGGCCCTGAGGAGGCCCGATTAGGACTTATATTTGCCATCGTAATAAAAGCATTAGCCAATCAACAGAAGTCGATTTCCCAGGGTACACCAGACGTAAAAGAAGATCGGAAAGTATGTCACTCGAGGAGGCTCCTTTCATGCACACATGCCGAACTGAACAAGTGTGTAGTACGCCATAAGGAGCAAGTCTATTGAAGAAGAAGATAGATAGAAAGAAAAACTGTTTCTCATTTCATTTTTCTGAACTGGTTTCTAAATTCTTGCCCGCTGCTTTAACTAATAGGAAAACGTATTCACGTACCTACAACACACGGCCGTGTCCATGACACAGCCACAACCATACCGCTTTTTTTTTTTTTGTTTTAATGTTTCGTTAACAAAACACTATTTCTTTGGAGTTGTTATAAATGTACAATTAGATACATTAAACGTTGATAAATTGATTTGCATCGTTTTATTGCTCTAACGAGCGAAATTCGAGTAATTATAATAATAAGCATAGAAATGTAGAAACAAACTAAAACTGATTGGTGTAACTAACTGATTTATTTTACTTACTCTGTATAAATAAGCATACGCGGCATGCAAACTGTCAGTCATCCAGTGCAAATCATAAAAGCTTAAAGACGAAAGCAAAATGTTCAAGTTAATCGTTTTTCTAGTTTTATTGATATGCGTGAGTGAAAAAAAATGTCAAAGAGACCTTGAAGAAGAAGGAAATTTCTTGATACCTGGACAAATATATTATAGACGAGATGCAGATCCAGATGTATTCAAAGCTGGCTGTCCCCCCGGCACGGAAAGAGATGCTACCACTGGTGAATGTGTCGTAGTCGTGAGACGACGAAATTCTCTTCAATATGCTGACGTGATGCGACGCGATGCAGATCCAGATGTCTTCAAAGCAGGTTGTCCCCCCGGCACAGAAAGAGATGCTACCACTGGTGAATGTGTCGTAGTCGTACGACGACGAAATTCTGTTCAATATGCTGACGTGATGCGACGCGATGCAGATCCAGATGTCTTCAAAGCAGGTTGTCCCCCCGGCACGGAAAGAGATGCTACCACTGGTGAATGTGTCGTAGTCGTACGACGACGAAATTCTGTTCAATATGCTGACGTGATGCGACGCGATGCAGATCCAGATGTCTTCAAAGCAGGTTGTCCCCCCGGCACGGAAAGAGATGCTACCACTGGTGAATGTGTCGTAGTCGTACGACGACGAAATTCTGTTCAATATGCTGACGTGATGCGACGCGATGCAGATCCAGATGTCTTCAAAGCAGGTTGTCCCCCCGGCACGGAAAGAGATGCTACCACTGGTGAATGTGTCGTAGTCGTACGACGACGAAATTCTGTTCAATATGCTGACGTGATGCGACGCGATGCAGATCCAGATGTCTTCAAAGCAGGTTGTCCCCCCGGCACAGAAAGAGATGCTACCACTGGTGAATGTGTCGTAGTCGTACGACGACGAAATTCTGTTCAATATGCTGACGTGATGCGACGCGATGCAGATCCAGATGTATTCAAAGCAGGTTGTCCCCCCGGCACGGAAAGAGATGCTACCACTGGTGAATGTGTTGTAGTCGTGAGTCGACGAAAAGATGATGATGACGACAATGTAAATGTAACATGTAGTTTATTTTTCTCGTGTATTAATGGGTAGGTGGTTTCACATTATATAAGCATCCATGACAAGTTTTTTTTTCAATTCAAGGTTTCCTCACTATTTTTTCTTACGCCTCTAAATGGTACTCATGATATTTTTATTAACTTGTATTATTAATAATTTGCTCTAGTTTTGAACCTGATGCTTAGTAAAAACTTTTTTACAAAAAAAACAACCGACTTCCAAAAGAAAACACTACAAAATGCTAAATAACTTTAATTTCGGAAGTCGGTGTCGTTGCTTCTGCATTTTCGTTTATTGACACCGACTTCCGAAATTAAAGTTATTTAGCACTTTGTAGTGTTTTCTTTTGGAAGTCGGTTGTTTTTTTTTGTAAAAAAGTTTTTATTTTGTACTTTTTAGTGGTATTCAGCTGCATCCGGTTAGACTGGAAGCCGACCCCAACATAGTTGGGAAAAGGCTAAGCAGATGATGACTTTTTTTTGGGAGAGTTTATAATTTATCTAAGATACAATAGCCTAATGTCAACTGCTGATCACCTTTTACAAAATATTTCTTTAGAATTTTTAGATTTTTGTTGATTTTTCAAAAACCGCTTGTCAGATTTCGAAAAAAATTTCATGGGACCATTTGGGAAGTACACCCTTTCCAACAAAAAAAGAATTTTTCAAATCGGTTGGCAAACGACGGAGTTATGCGCAACAAACATAAAAAAGAAAAAAAATACAAACATCCGAATTGAGAACCTCCTCCTTTTTTATTTAGAAGTCGGTTAAAAAGGGGCACTAGTATGACTTTTCCTTGAAAATATTCAAAGAAACTTTGAAACTCAGGACTCGGTTGGAGGTAATAAATTACTTTTCACAAAAAGTGAACCTAGCCCAGCTTTTTCACTACTTGATTGCACAATTTTCAGTGTAAAAAAACTATATAAATTGCTGAGGTAAAATTTTATTAAGCCCGATTACTCTCCTCCACAAAGGGTATAAACCCGAGCAAGCCTGTAATGAAATACAGCTTTGTGTACCCATAAAAAGAATATGCAAGGTGTATAATATATTAAGTTTTTGATTAAAACTAAAACGTGTACCTTCACTTGTTGTTGTATTTATTTAGGTTGAGTCAAGGTTTTTTTCTGGGTTCGACATTAGGTGGATTTTCATATTGTTGTTTTTTATAGTCTAAACTAAGTGGATAATAATATAATTATTATACTATTTTCTACCCGCGACTTCGTCCGCGTATTTCTTGTTCCCCTGACCCACCCCGTCGCATTGCATCGCATCCCTCATCACATCACCTGCCCGCGCTATTACTTCGTTTTTGCTTAGCCTTCTCGGCCTTTTTCTATTTTTGCTCAGCTCCTTACGGACCTTGCATGATGTTATTTGCCTACAACCTCCCTCAAGAATTAAGTTATCAAATGCAAAAATAACTTCAACAGTAGTTTCAGAGATAAGTGCGTTCAAACAATCAAACAAACTTCAGTTTTATTATTAGATTAATAAGTAATACGGGCTTGTATCCGCAACTCCACGTCAATGCGCGTATTTTGCGTACGGATAATAATAATAATAAGTTTATTTATCAAAAAGTAAAAATACAATGTGACGGATTCGGTGAGCCACAAACTGAGCATCGCTTATATCTTGTGGCTATAATATAAAATATTATAATAGATTAATAATGTTTCATACAATTTTAAGTCCATTTCTGCAGATAAAGATGAAAGGCAAAAAAGGGAGAGTACAAGAAGAAAAGATCTCCAGATGAAGCAAGTGCCTCACCTGAACATTGTAAAGCAAAGCGCCTACCACAAGTCATTAAAAATGTTTAATAAACTGCCGACAGAAATAAAAAGTCTAGTATATACAAGTGGGTTTCAGAATAAGCTTAAACGGTTCTTGTTAAATAAGTGTCTATACTCCCTTGATGAACTATAATTACGTACAAAGTCGAAAGTTACATACGTAATTTAAAATTTTATTGAATTTTGTGAATTAACTTACGACATTAATTTTTATATACCTACATTTTTTCTTAATTCATATATTCTTATTGTAATGTAATTTGGATAACTGTAATGATTTAAACATAGATTGCATGCATGATATTTCCTATTTATTTAGTTATAGAAATTCAGACACGATGTAAAAATTGGAATAAATGAATTGGATTGAATTGATGAGATATTTCTTCAGACGTTCACAGTCACAGACTTTACAATAATTTATGACGTCACATGTCCTTAAAATTGAAGAAGATACTTTAGCAGTAAGGCTCCAAAGTTTTTTCAGCGTCGTTCAAATTCAGAATGAGAAGAAAATAACAAATCAAAACAATTTGGATTTATTATCAGAACAACAACAAAATATTATCTACTAATTTTTTATCACATTGTTTAATGATCTTTTTGACCTCAGCCAAGAGCCACAATACCCTACACATTATCTGAATTCCATAGAAATTCATATCAGCCTATAGTGTTCCCACTGCTGGGACACAGGCCTCCTGTCTTCGAGAGGGAGTGGGCTATAATCTACCACGCGGGCCCAGTGCGGGTTGGTAGATGTCACATGTCTTTGAATTTTTGGTTCTAGGACATGCCGGTTTCCTCACGATGTTTTCCTTCACCGTTTTGAGAGCAGTGGTGATGAAATAATTTACACAAAGTAAAGCGCCTGTCCGGGTTCGAACCTACGACCTACAACTCGTAAGTCGCGGCCATTACCACTGGGCCACCACTGCTCTCCATAGAAATACAAACAAGAAATAAATACCATAAGCCTGTGTAAAAACAGCATGTTAATCATAATTCAACACACAGCCACATAGTTAAACATTCTACGAATTAGAAATGAAAATACGCGAGCATATTACGTAGAAACGTGCCCGCAACAGTAAGTGAATTTAATTTGTTACGGCGTTTATTCCGACAGGTAAATTTATGTGTTTACATAATTCATAACAGTAAATGGGCTTACATTTTGTGAATATGGGCTTCTTTATAAACAGCTACGTCGAACGATCTCATTGATTACGAATGTTTAATTTTATTAACTTCGTTACTTCGTGCTGAAATGTAAATCAGAATTACAGGCAGTTTATAATGAATTCAGGGAGAATGGTCTAATAATTATTATTAAACCTAAATTCTAAAGTGATTTGTCGAAGTAGGTAAATAATATGACACATTGAGCTTCAGAAAGAGACCTTACAGGCTCTTCAAAATACTGGTTAGATTGGAAGCCGACCCCAATATTATTGGCAAAAGTCTAGGTAGATGATGCCAATGATCTACAAAACCGAACTTATTCTAAGTCGAAGTCAAATTCAAATCATTTATTTCCAATAGGCACATAAAAGGCACTTTTGAACGTAAAACTCGAGTACTTAGTAATAATTACGTGTATTAATTAGACAAACTCAGAAAGAGAGAGTTGTGAAGAGTTGGATAAAAAAATATTTTGAAAAATTTACTGCATAGAGATTTACGTCAGAAGATTCAACCACACGTTCTCATGCTTGAGAATTGGGTCTCTTTATCTATCGACCATCACGACATTACCGTAAAGAGGGCCAACACAAGTGTCAAAGCGTTTCGTATTCCTACAACGACTTTCAACAGGATTGACATATGCACCTTTGCTTAGGTATGTCAGTCGGATTTATTTTTTAGTTTTCCATCATCGTTATCACTGATAAAACGTCACTTTGCCCTCGGGTTAAATAATGGAAAAACACAAATAATAGGCAACCGTTAGCAGTGACGCTCATTCATCGTTCCCGCTCACAGCTACACGACGTACATCCCCAAAAGCCCGGTACACCCTAGGGTGTGTTACGTTTAACTAAAGTTTGACGGCGCGCCAAAAGTACTGATGCGTTGGGACTAGAGGAACACTTTGTTTCGAACTGTGTAGACTTTGAAAAGGTAGTAGGTACAGGGTTTTTTTTTTTTGGAATCGTGTTGTGATTAGTAAAACATTAATAACAAAATCTATAACCATACCATGTTGTCACTTTACATTATCAGCCCGTAGCGCATCATATTTTCACACAAAAAAGTGCGGTGCAAGCTGCCTGTAGTGTGGGATCGTTCATATAAAATACTTGAAAGTGACGTGGGAGGATTTTTGCAATGCTATGTGACTCGCCCATATCTGCGTCAGTCTTAACTGGGATGTGGAGGTCAGATAGGCAGTCTCTCAATGTAACATACTGGTATTTAGCTACTTCCAGTTAGGCTAGAAACAGCCCAATCTTAGTTATTAAAAGACTAGGCAGATCTACCATCTAGATCATGATGATGATCTTCAGAACACGTCATCACTATGCGTATCGAGCATATTTGACCTTCAATATGTCATTCTCATCACACACTTCGCCATGACCATTCATCACTGCCTAGTTCTTTCCCAACTATGTTGGGGTCGGTTTTCGGTCTAACCGACTTCAGCTGAATATCAGTATTTCCATGTAACGGCTCCCTATCTGACCTCCATGACCCAGTAACAAGGTGGCACGATAAATAACCCATTTTTTTTTTGTTTGTGAAATTTTCGAATAACTTGTCCAGCTCTGGGTGAAGCGGGAGTACATGTCAGACTTTTACTGCCTAAAACCCACCCGTGTACCTTCAGCTTCCTGCGCTGGGGCCACAGTATCTCCTTCGAACAGCCCGCGACCCAGGCGGCATCGGCCCTATCGGACCCCATCAGTTAGTGCTGACATCTATTTGAGGCAGCACGATAAGCCTTGGCTTGCAAAGGGTTATCGTGCTACCCAGTTACTGGGTTAGTCAAGCAGCCCGAAAGTCTGACCACCAGTCTTGACTGGTTACCCGTGACGACGTAGCATTAAAGTAGCATTAAATAGAGAGAACGGGAAAGAGATTATGGAGCCTTTGCCCTGCAGTGGGACATTAGAGGATTTTCATAATAATAATAAGGTACAGTCAAAAAAAGAGATAAGTATGCAGGATCGTCGGATACAGTTGAAGTTTAGTAAGAAACCGATGGTTGTTGTCGACTGAAATTTAATTTGATAATTGAGCTGTTTGTTTTCTATTAATAAAATAAAATTTTATTCGAGTACATCCATCGGTTTCTTACTAAACTTCAACTATATCCGACGATTCTGCATATTTATCTGTTTTTTTGACTGTACCTTATTATTATTATAAAAATCCTCTAATGTCTCACTGCAGGGCAAAGGCTCCATAATCTCTTTCGCGTTCTCTCTATTTAATGCTACTAAGGACCTGTTCTTGTTGAAGGAGTCCAGATCATCCCGCCATCTCCGTCTGAGCCTTGCCGTGATGTACCTACAAAGTTATATTGCTTTACACACCCAACAAGAACATGTTAATGCCGTCAGTCTCTTGGGTACATTACCAGTGGACAGCGATACGGATGAATTTTTCAACTCTATTTTTTTAGTTCGTGTATAGTTTTAGTTTAGTTAGGATTTAGTTTTGTATTAGTTATTATTTGGTTAGGTACTTATTATTTTTATAAATATTATAAATTCACAAGAACATTAACGTTTCCCTCTGTTGTACGTACCTACTCAATTCTTGATTATTATTAATCCGTTCATTAGATTCTCGACCACGAATGTTTACGCAAATTAACAGCCGTACATCTTAAGTTTATTTATTATTTAAATGTTTTGGAACATTTTCATGAACTTGAGCGAAGTTTTTAGCGACACAGAATCATTTAAGCCTTTGTTGAGTGTTTTTGTTAAGGAGAAGGCGTCAACGACCGAAATTTATAATGATAAGATGTATGTACAGACGCCAGCACATCAATCTACCCGAAACTGACATTTTTTTACAATCAACTTTGAACCTTATCCTTTAGTTATGAAGTTGAAAATCTATGAAAGAAATTTGACATAGCCTGTACATATTATGCTGTTATATAGTTACATTATCAGGCCGTAGCGCATCATATTTTCATACAAAAAAGTGCGGTGCAGGCCGCCTGTGGTGTGCGATAGTTCATATAAAATATCTTAAAATGATATAACAGGATTTTTGCAATGCGATGCGACGTCAACCCCTTGTTTTACGAAATTAATTAACCGATTTTATTGAAACTTCGTACGCATAAGCAGGATACAAAGGTCTAAAAATTAGAAAAATTGTGTTACAGCCAAATAAGACCGATTTTAAAGTTTCAATAGAAACAAAGATTTCCAGTTATCTTTTTTAAATAAGACGTTTTGAAAATGTTCTTAAGTATCTTAAGTAGTTCTTAACTGTTAGTAATAACTTATGTCGCTCCGTATCCACTCAGTGAGAATCTATCCCAGCAAGAAAGCAGTGTAAATACCGCTTTCGTATAACGTCATTACTATATCTATCTGGTGCACTTACTGTCACCAGAACACCACGTCTTAAATCATAAATCCTTTGTCAAGTTAACTATTATTACTTCCTGATACCTGGTCCTAAGGTACGCTCACAGCAATTCACCAACCGGAACCCTACATAACATCATACATCATCTTTACCACGTTCCGGTGGTACATTAGTCGGCTCCATACCTTCGAGCTCCGCCTTAAAGGACCATTTATTTACCGGCCTAAAACCGTTGACAATAACATCGCATATTCATGACGTCATCCATTGTTGCTTTTATGTCTAAGGAGGGAATTTATGCGTAAATAGTCAAGTTATCGAGCGGGATGTTTGTAATGAAGTTGGGGAGAGACTTTTGAGTTTTAACAGTTGATGACTGTGGAAGTGATTGTGACTGACTGGCATTTAAATATTGCTTTATTTGAGGTTTGAGATAATTTTATTCTCATAAGACTGTTTTTTTGTTATCCTATATTAAAGAAGAAGTAGTAGAGGTAGTCAGGAGCCCGAAAGTCTGACAGCCAGTCTTACCAAGGGGTATCGTATTACCCAGTAACTGCGTTGTGGAGGTCCGATAGGCAGTCGCTCCGTGTAAAATACTGGTATTCAGCTGCATCCGGTTAGACTGGAAGCCGACCCAACATAGTTGGAAAAGGCTAGGCAGATGATGATCCTATATTGTGTCCCACTGCTGGGCAAAGGCCTCCGCTTTTCCCTTCCGAACCTCCTCTGTCTTGTGCGATCTGGCAATGTTGGCCCAGCAAACGTTATCAGATCGTCACACTACCTTCGCCGTGATAATAATAAAAAGTTAATAAAATTAAGTCTGTGGGTAACTGACATTAATTAAGTCTGTAGGTAACTGACATTAACTAAGTCTGTGGGTATCTGACATTAATTAAGTCTGTAGGTAACTAACATAAATTAAGTCTGTGGGTATCTGACATTAATTAAGTCTGTAGGTAACTGACATTAATTAAGTCTGTAGGTAACTGACATTAATTAAGTCTATAGGTAACAGACTTTAATTAAGTATGTAGGTACCTGACATATATTAAATCTGTAGGTAACTGACATTAATTAAGTCTGAAGCTAACTGACATTAATTAATTCTGTAGGTACCTGATATTTTTTTTTGTCACCGAGATGACACTGTGACTAGATATTGAACGTTTTAAATTACGAGAATTGGTCTTCTGTTGTACCTAAGTATTCTAGTTGATAAAATTACAGTAATTAGGTATATTGTTAAAATCTTTATTAGTCAGTACACCAATTTATTTATCTTCATCGAAGATTTTAAAAGCAATGAATGTTGAGAGAAAACAAATCTCACTCATTCGGTGAGCAAGTAGAGTGGTAGTCAATGATCGCCCCTTTCTAGAATTTACAATACAAGAACTAATACGGGCCTTTGATTACCTACGAAGTATCTTAGCATTAAACGATACATATTATTCTCCTTTGCCATGCAATCATCGTTTAAAATACGTACAAATTTAGAACTCAAACGAAACCTAAAACAAGAGAAAAAACTTTGACCTCTGAAATTTTACATTAAGTTACTTCTTGCTGCCACAAAATTCACGGATGTACGTTCTACCCAACGGTCCGGTTATAATGACAAAATAAATACGCTTCCCACCGTTCTGTAATTATGTTTACTGCAAAGCCAAAAAGGTAGTCTGACGACGGAGAATAAACTCATTAATTTATGTACGAACTGATTACTTGAGGTTGTAAAAATATTAGCGTTGCGTCCAGTTTATAAGTCATTAATTTCTGAGTGGATTGGATTATTTGCCGCAGTGCGATATTTAAAGTGGTAATTGAGTTAATGCGTGTCGAAAAATAATTACCGTTTTTGTAAAATGTATGTCCGAATGTCGTCTTTAAAATATCGCTTTTAGCGAGCTGTTTGTGCTTTTTTCCGCAATTGTGTTCGTCGTACATAATAAAGAGCAGGTATTCTATTCTACGTGCATGTTTGTTTTATCGCTTTTGTTTTCTTGTTTGTGCATGTTCGATTACGATCAGTAGGTAGTATAACCCCCTTACTAATAAACGTTGTATAGCGTCTGTATAGTTACACAACGCTTTGTCTTCTTCTTTCGAAAGTCAAATTACTGACGACTGAAAGAGAGATATCAATGTGTAACTATTCACCTGATCTATTACGTTTATTATTAAGGGGGCTTTTCTGTAAACATCTCACGGTATAAACGTAAGTTAAAGTGAGAGCTGTCTGTCAATGTGTCAATTCCTAGCATCAGGTGAAATGACAGCTCACTTTATGCTCACTTTACCCAAGTTTCCAAGGTGAGATTTTAACAGAATAGATCAACTGGAAGCAATTCTTGAATGATGCTATTTTCACATAAAATCCTTAAAACCTCCTAATTAAATAAACAATTATTACAACTTATGTCATTTCAAAGCTTCCAGTACACGTTCCCGACACGACTGCCTACTGCCCCATATTTTCTACTCAAACAAACATTCAATTCGTCCCCCATAAAAAAATAATCAATACCATTTGCGCCTATAGATATTTATGTTCGGAATGAAACCAGCCCTGAAAATTGATCCGGTTTACTTTGCCGAAATAAATCCACTGGATCGGGAACAGCCTTAATGGATAGACAGTCAGATGGATCGGTGTGAGCTTATCTCGGAGTTTTTTTATATTGTTTCTCTTTTAGTTTTTCTAATTTGTACCTAGTAGGTTTTTATGTAGATGTTGGATTTATTTGCTGGTTCATAAGGTTTTGTACCAAAATGACTTGAAGCGGTTGGGATTTTTTGCTAATTCACTTCATTACCTACATAATCCATTGAAGAGCAAAGAAAATTGCAAATGATAGACAAACAATACGTAACCCGTAAAGTTATTCAAGACAAGATACTTGCCATTGTTTATGAAAAAGAAAACAAAAAAAAAAAAATTTAATACTATTTAAACATACATACATAATCAGCCATAATAATGTTGCCACTGCTGGGACAGAGTGGGCCGCTGAGCCTATGGCCTTCTCTGTGAGAGGGAATGGGCCGTAATCCGCCACGCCGGCCCAGTGCGGGTTGTCAGATGTCACATGTCTTCAAATTTTTGGTTCTAGGACATACCGATTTTCCAAAGATGTTTTCTTCACAGTTATAAAGAGCAGGGGGCCAAAAAGGTCACTTTGGCAGAATCATAAAACAATTCATATCACGCAATTTCATCTGTATGACAGTTTTGTATGGAGATTCGTAAAATGTTATAGTACACCTCTGCCTAACCCTTCAGGGATATATAGGTGTGAAACTGTCAAACAGACGAATTCGTCTGCCAAAGTATGAGAATGAGTCTGCCAAAGTAGCCTTTTTAGGCCCACAGTGGTGTAGATTGATGATTCCTATATAATAAACTTTATTCTTTCTTTCCTACTATTCAGATCGAATAAATTAATCTGACAGCTAACGGTGGTATTTTATTAAATTACGACTGTATTTTCCGATGGGTTAGGCAGAAGTGCATCTATAGTACACCTACATTTCGTTAGTTAGTTGTTTCCGTTCATGTAATAGGGAGCGAGCATATTGCCATTAACTGGGCACGGACCTCCATGCTTAGTAGGAGCGCTTGCGACCACTGTATCAGCGAGGCAGTCTTTCTATCTATAATTGATACTATGAGTGAGGTTTGAACATTCTCTCCAGTCGGAGTAATGGCTGACTAAAAGCACCGAGTTTATTATTCCTATTTAGGCACTTAAGTATGTAAGGTTCTATGTAAATCACTGGGTAGGCTTTTATTTATCGATCTAAGCTAAGCATAAAACAAATAATTGTACGCGTTCTTGTGTGTATGTGAATACCTAGTGAATTATGGCTTCTAGATAAAAGAATTGAATTCTATTATTATTGTCTTTCATAGGAAAAGCATTTGGAAATAAATTAAATGGGTTCAAGAGACAAATGGGTATTAACCCGTCGCGCATCTAATTAGCAGAAATATAAATTTTATTGTTATCGGTACACATGTTGTACATTCGACATGCGAAGAGTTGAACATTTGGAACTATACATGTGTGATACAGTTCCCTGGTTAAGTGTGTTTTAACAGGTTACACAGAAAACTGTATCTATATAAAAAAGCATGAGTTTTACTTTGTATGTGTACCAGCAGCGCCCCGAGGTTTCACCCGCCTAAGTTTCGATCCCGTGGGTATATCGAGATAACAAGTATGCTATACAAACTATCTGTGTGCCAAATTTCATCCAAATCCGTTCAGTAGTTTTTGCGTAAAAGAGTAGGTAACAAACATACATCCATCCATCCATCCTCACAAACTTTAGCCTTTATAATATTATAGTCGGAAAGGAAGTAGAAGAAAGATAATATTGTGTAGGTATGTCATTAAGAACACTCCTTGACCGTTGAACGCGGGGGCCTGGGTTCAGTTCCCAGGTCTACATAACCCCGTACCTCGGAAAGCACGTTAAGCCGTTTGTCCTTCGCCTGATCTCTCTCCGGTCGTGTCGGATTACGTGCCGTCCGTATTCCGTACTAGGAGAGTGACGGACTTATGCGCTATAATATCACCTACATCGAAGGCTAGTCTTCGTTGTGATTGGCTGCTATGACGGAAATACGGTCTGGAGGACTGTATTATTATTATTACAACCATACGTCTACCCTGTACTCTGCACCGATCAATACTTGTGACTGGGAACCCGTTTCTTAACGCAAGCACCGTTAAGCAATCATCATCATCTGCCTTGCCTTTTCCCAACTATGTTGGGGTCGGCTTCTAGTCTAACCGAAAGCAACTGAATATTAAATAGAGCGACTACCTCTCTGACCTCCAGAACTCAGTTACTGGGCAAGATACCCTTTAATAAGACTGGTCATCAGTTTTGTGTTTCTAGCCGTTTAAAGTCGGGAACAACGGCCTAACATGCTTTTCGAGGCACGGAGGGCTCTCTATATTATGTAAAGGATGGTCACCCATCCACGAACGGACTGCGGCCAGCGTAGCTTTACCTTCGATCGACCCGTACGGCTGATATCATTTAGCACTCATAATCAACTAGCTTTTCGCTCGCCTTAATTTAGAATTTGACAATCAATTCGGGTAGTACAAATAAAAAAAATTAAATAAACGGTTTATCGACACTAGACTCACAAAATGTATTAGGCTTAAATAAATAAAAAAACTAAACTCTTTAAAACTCAATCATGATTCGAAAGAAACGTGGCGCCATCTATAATTATCATACGACAACGTATATGCAAAATTTCAAGATGATCGGTTAAGAGCTTAGGCGTGAAAAGGTAACAAACAAACTTACTTTCGCATTTATAATATTAGTTAGCATGACAGGAAGTCATATGTACCTGTTTGAAATTAAATATTGAAAGATTAACAACGCTAGACTTATTTATACGTAACTCAGTTTTAACGTGAATTGTGCGTAAACACTGTGCAATCGATTATAAACTTTTAATTGAACCTCTGACGGAACAATAATTAATAATAACGGGAAATTCGCATTTACTATTAAAGTTTACTGAAATTCAGACCAATATCATGAGTATTACGGAATTAATGCAATGCTGCAACATTGTGAAACTTTTTTGATGATTTATGTTGCTGGTGATCCAAAAATAATAATTGGTATATTTGAATTCAGAATATCTGAGATAATTATCAAGTTTTGGAACAACAAACTCAATGGTATACATGACTAAGTTCAAATTACATTGCAACCAAAAAAAATCATAACTTTTTTATTAGGAATGGTCACTCAAAAATACACTTAGAATACATAACGATAAAGTAGGTAATTGAGTAAATGGCGATGGATTGTAAATTATCCGAGATTAGGAATTTAAACTTCTGTATTCTGAGCTCTTAACCTTATTCCATGACAGCAAAAGCTCAAGTTAAAATAACAGAAGCCCAATTCCCGTTTTAGAAATTGTTCAAAATCTAGTCGTAATCTCATCATGATATAATTTGGGAATTTCTACGTTTCTCGAAACGCGCTTCGAAGCGAACAAAATGGGAACCTAAAACAGTGACAAAACTATTGGCCTATCAGCATGGTGGAACGATAATCAATATAAAGAAATGACAAAATGTAGGTAAAACACATGCATTTTTGCCAGATTAAGGCAGATTAGAATACAGGAATTACCTCTCCGGTTTTTGGCTTACGTTACATTCATTTGTGACTATAATATGACTTGCCTTCAACGCAAGAGTGAAGAGGCATCTTCTGGGAATGCTTGTTCCCTCATAGACCTCATCCATCACTTTTCATCAGGCGTGATTGAGCCCAAGAGCAGGCCCACACAGCAACAAACATTAAAAAAAAACGCTAGCATGCGACCAATTTAGTTGTGTGACGGCTAAATTGAGGAGACTTACGAACTAAAAAAACTAACCACATTATGATGTACTTAATTATTTATTTCTTCATTATCCTATACATAACTCTGTACAATTCTATATTAAATTACTTTAATCTATGGCTAGCCGCACAAATAATTTTGCAAATGGAAGAACGTCAAGAATATTGATCAATATATTGTTGATAATTGTTCGTGGTAAAATCAGACTCAGTCACTTGATTTGTGTTTTATATAATAAAAAGAAAAAATTAAGATGGATAGAAAGAAAAAATTCGTTGCATTGATTTTTGCATTTATTTTATCTACTAAAAATAGGCAATCAAGAAAGAAACCATGGATTAAAGACTGGTTGAGAAAAAAAGGTGACTTAAATAATTTTAATATAATAAATAAACTACTAATAACCAATAACGAAGCTTAAAAAAATATCAAACATATAACAGGAAAAACAAAAGCCCAATGCTACGATTATTCCTACCATATACCACAGCAAGTTATCTAAACACAGCCATCCATCCGAGTAACTTCACCGATACGGAGTGAAGTGTTATGATTTCACTAATACAGTGCCTATAAGTTCTTCAGTAATAACAGCGGGCGTGCAGTCGATTAAAAAGTTTAAATTGAGCGATGCGATGGGAGTAATTAAAAATAATAGCCTCAGTGCGTGTAGAGTGTGTGTTTTATTGATTCGCTTTTGTTTTGCTTTTTGAGGTCGGGATTTTAATAATAGTGAGAGAAGATTTTTTTGTTTGTTTCAAAAATAATGGCGGTTTTAATGGCAATTATTTTGATAGTATTTTGCTGCTAGAGAAACTGCTATAATTTGTCGACATTCTGGGTTTATGAAAAGCCACTTTTCTGTCCTACACTGTGCGATGTGAATTTGGCCAGTACGATATTTTTTTTGTTGTTGTCTGTAAAATAAATTTACGATTATGATTTAAATATCATCAATACCTTTACAAAGGACATTTGTTGTTACGGTTTTTTTTAAACATACTTTTTGTGATTCATCGTAGTACATACTAATTTCATGCAAACTAAACAGGTATAACATTTTAGTCAGCGCCATCTGTTATCCGTAATATGAGTTAATACATTTCGTTGCAATTTCAAGCGATTCATAAATTCACGTGGCAGTAAAATCTACCCCTCACTCTAACGACGTCTGTTTGCAAGTTTTATGGCCAATTATTAAAATATGTCGCTCGTTATTTGATAAAACACATTAGGGTTGCGCCATGATTGAAAATAATAGGACTATCGATATTTAATGTTGTTAGAAACTTAAGGTACAGTGGGACCATAAAAAACTTATCTACATCTTCACATTGTTTCAAACAAGTCAATATTTAACTCGTCGTATTCGTATTTAACGTGGATCCACGCGGGACTCAATGGTTTTTAAATTATTTCTGTAATTACGTTATTCAACCGGTTAAAACGAGCCTGTAATGAGTAAAAGTGGTTGTGAAAAAAAATGTGTAAGTAGTGAAAAATATTTCCTTTGCGTTCCGTTGTTCCATTTCATTTCTGCCCATATTCTAATTTACAAAGTATCGGCACAGGGTGCTTACTCTCGAATTTTATTCCTATAGATCGACATTGGTCAAACGTCATTTGGTTGAGTTAAACGTCAGGGATTGGCTAGACTCAGTGAGTCCAGCTAATCCCTGACGTTTAACTGACAATCCCAATGTCGATCTATCGGAATTATATTCGAGAGTAAGCACCCAGTACCTGTCTTTTAAATCTTTCGTCATCTCTGTATTTCAGCTCCTTTCTAGCTATATAACATTTCACAGAAAAGAAGAAGAGACGAAATATAAATCCATATTCTTTAGGTCCGGTGCGTACTGTAACTGGTACTCGCAACCGGAGTGCGTCTATGACCAGAAGACCAATTCTCGTAATAAATAAAAACGTTCAAAATAATATATCGTCGCAATAACGTCGCAGCGACAATCAATGTTAAAAACTTGTCAAAAATGTAGGGTTATTACATAGACTTATAAAAAAGATGGACTTTGCGCCACGCATATCGAAAGTGAAGCACAGTAAGTATGCCGGAGCCGCTAGTACAAACACGCCTCATGCTCACATTTACATCATAGTATGCCGACCGGCCGCCATTAGGTACGTGACACGGCAGCGTTAATCGTCGCTCACGCACACAATAGATAGGTACGGTGCTTCACTTTCGATATGCGTGGCGCGGAATCCATCTTTTTTTATAAGTCTATGGGTTATTACAGGTATTTTTGACAGAATGAGACTGAGATCAAACTAAAATGTTCGGATTTGCCCCCAGATCTATGAACATATTAAACAAAGCTAAAGGAGTATGATTGGACCGTTTCAGATGATGTTCTGTATTTCTTTTTTTATTATTTGCGTTTTATGTTTTGATTTTGTATGTATTTATATTATTTTTAAGTTAAATCAATATTGTATTGTATGTGATTATATGGGCGATGTTGCCTGAAATAAATGGATAAATAAATAAAATTTCCACCTACCCCTATGAAAAACAGGTTTGAGTCTACGGATGTAATTTTTCACACATTTTTTTTTTAACTCACTTGTGTTGAGTTAATTCTTATGAAACCAACCGTCACATATATAAACCAATATGAATATCCACAGTCCTATCCGACTCTTTCAATTTTCCATCAGGCAACCCTTATCACATTATGCATGACATAGTGTTATGCGTTAACTTCGGAGATGTAACAATTATTGTGTTAATTTAGTTTGAGTAATGGCGGTAAGATTGCGTGTTAGAACAAGTGATTTAGCATTCAAAAGGAATGTGGGTGTGTTTGTTGCAAATGGAGTGAGGGTGCCGGTGGTTATGTCGAAGATGAAGTGTGATTTGTTGTGTTGGCAACACTGTTGAAGTTAGTTAGTTCTTTTTATGTATACCTACCTACCATCATAATAACATTATTTGTAAAAGAAGGTTGAGGATTTAGCAGGATGATGAGAATCCCTTATGAAAATGATAGAAGTGAAGATTGTTAAAAAATAAAGAATGAGAGAGATTTATTGTGAGAGACAGAGAGTCATATCTTTGTTCTCTGTCATGCAACGAAATGTTCCTAAACAGCACGCGTCTTTAAACTTTCACTATCAACTCTCGTTCAATTATCGAATCGCCGTATGAAGTTTAACTTCAATAACAGAAACAACGGTATGTCAGGCTTAAAACGATTTTCTTTAAATCTATCATACGCAGTGATACGAGTATTAAGGTTTACAATCAGAAGCCAAAAAATGGTCTAGGTACTTGTAAATCGGTAACAATATAAATCTAACTGAATTATAAACATCAAAACACGTTACCTACCCAATTTAAAACGAGACTAACCAATGATCCGTAAAAATAGAAAACAGGCCTATTTGGAATTTTTTGGAACAATGCCAGAATACGGCCTAAAAAGCTAGGTATCGAAAAGTCAGATATTTTTTTAGTGTTTGAACACAAACTACGTGATGAGTCCGTTTCAATGGGGCGTGACTTTAGTATCCTGATTTTATGTTGCTCTTATTGAGATTTGTAGACATCTATATATACGGCGGTGCAGAATGCGTTGCACTTAGGTACCATTGATTTTAGCTTGAAATGATAAGTAAGTCACAGATAACTAAAGATAATGGTTTATTGAATAGTTTTAACTACCACGTAACTAGCGCAATAGGAATTTTCTGGGAATGAGTACAGCTGACGATTAACGCTGATGGTCTACAGTCGCGTTGCACTATAATTTGTTCAAGGCGACGGAAAAGTGCTGATCTGTGCAATTCCACGGGCCATGTACGCAGTACTCGTACGCACGGCTACACATCAAGCCATACAAAACCAATATACGCTGACTTCTGATTGTGCGAAAAACCAATACATTGCGAGGTCAGCTAAAACTGGAAATGTATAGCTTGACGTGTAGCCGTGTGTACAATCACAGTCTGATAATTTGGAAAAATATTTACAAATTTATTAGCGGTTTAAAAAAAACATGTAGCATTACTAACATTGGTCACAGTTGCTTTTTTTATTCTCAAACCATTTTCCTTTTTTATTTTTACTCGCGAAATTTCCAGTTTCATTGCGAGAACTAAAATTTTGCGAAAACTAAAAAAAAAAATTATTGTCACGGTCATTTTTATTGCTCTTTTCGTGACAATGTAAATCCAAAAAGGTCTGTCCATAACGTCTAAAATTAATTCAGTGAAAACCTGTCCGAAAAAGAATTAACCATGTTTTCCGGTGCCGAGATGTGCCAATTGACGCCAATTTAAATGTGGTTATATTTTACTCACGGCTCCCCCTTAAGGAATCTTGGCAACTTGAAACAGATGTAATTGACAAGAAGGAAAAGTGTGATTTATTGCTTCTGATTAAGAGTAACGAGGGTCCGGTTTTAATTTCAGTTAAGTCTTGAAATTTTGAAACACGAAGTGTGAGAAAAACTTTGTGGGAAATATTTTGCGGATTGATTGATAGTTCAATAAGGGCTGATTTTTCAATCGACAGATAATTTTTATTCGTGAAATAAAATTGACGTCTGACAGTTTTTGTATGGAAGAAATGTCAAAAAATAAAAATTATTCCTCCGATAAAATTATTTGGCGTTGGAAAAATCAGCCCTAAATCTGTCAGCTTATAGTACCTATCTTCATCCCGTAAAAATATAACTTGCAGTACCTTATACTGCAAGTACCTACTGCGTGTTGTATTTTAAATGGATGAAACCGTTGTTTTGCATACAAATAACATTTTAAACATTAACATTGGTGCGGGAATTTTAATTAAACTACCACATCAGTGTAATGAATTTTATTTTATATGATTTGCTAATGAGCCCTTGGTGACGTATGTAGACCGTGTTATGTCCAACAGTACAGTTTTTGTTAACTTATGACTTACTTATTAATGTCTCCATTACCTCATTAATTTTGGTCCAATTTTAGAAATTTAGTACACATAGCGTTAGCAACAATTTGGTTTTTCAATCGCGAGATTATTAAAATTACAGATGCTTTTAATACAATTTTCCAGATCTTCTAGGTACAAAAAAGAAATAAACGGCACCTTTAATTGTTACCCAAAAATATACTCGAGTCTTAGTTTTTCTACAAGTAAATAAACGCAACTAAAAGATGTCTTGTGTTGAAAATGATAAAAACGACAATCAATTATAAAAACTTGTCAAAAATATAATATGAAAATTATAGGTATTTTTGACAGATTGAGACTAAGATAAGACTCTAAACGTTTTTAAAATTACTAGAATCAGAAGATCGAAAAAAAAGGCCCTTGTCTAAATGACTAAATAAATAATAAATGAACAAAACATTTAAATTTCATCGCCTTATCAGAAACCTCATCAACATTAATTTTCTCATCTAATTAAGATAATAATGTAACACTAACACCCCACATAAATTCGTCAAACTTTAAATCAATTAGCGAGTAATTCGATTGTCATTCGCTTTCCTGTCGAGTGTTTGAATCCAAATTAATTGAAATTTCGCTCCAAGTGCCTTCTTTCAGGAAGAAAAATAAAACTAGAATTGTTCGTGATAATGGATAGCGAATTGGATGTAAGAAACTAGCTTTCTATTCAAAAGACGCTACAAGTAGGAGGAAAACAACTGGGAATAATTTTGTACTAGTTTCATTTGATGCTTGCCAAGAAAATGTTGCGTATTAGCGCTGAACAGTCACTATATCATAATGATGGAGTGCTTTCAAATGGCCCAAATAAGCTAATTTTGACTTTGTTAATTAATGAAGCACCGGTCTTAACTCCATTCTATGTATATGCTGGAAAACATGGACCAATCCGTCAATCAATTAGTTGCAGCGCAATTTCCTCATGATTTTATAGAAATTTAATGCACACTGCACTTTAAAATGTCATTGTGTGGAAGAAAGTGATCACAGAGACTAAGTAAATCTTAAATTAGAAAATGTTAGTAGATTATATTTAAAAAGTATGATACATTGGCTGAATATGTCAAACAGAAAACAATCGCATTCAGAGTTTTACTATAAGGACAGATAATGAAAAAATATGATTGTCAAAAAGGTGTACAAAAATAAAAAGTAAATTTGCTAGCAACTACAACAAAAGGCAGCTTTTCCCAGTCTATTTTTACAACATGGCCTGACGCATCCAACATTCAATCCTATTTCATCAAATGGAATACACAAAAAAATGCCTTAACCGTATTCTCAATGCAAAAATAATTTTTACCCACATCAGAGACTGGACATGTAGATTACCATACAAAGAAGGTCCAAGTATGGTGCCTTGCGAATGGGGTCTCAAAAGCCACTTAATCAGAGGGTCCCTTTATATTTTCAATTTCCTTCAACGGTATAGCAACATGCCTCACTCTTTGATATAGAACCGAGTCTATTATGTTTTAAGTCAACTTTGTTATGAAATTGTACCTATTTTTTTTAGAATTGTGACGCTTGAAGGCGTTGTCTTATGAAATGAAAAATGTAGGCGTTTGTTTTATTTCTGCGATTCAATTTAACTTGGAAGAATAGTGAATTGCACTGAAGGAAAATTTGTTTTGCTGTGTTTATTAAACTCTTCTCTTTTTCTAAGCGCTTCCAATAATTGGGATTGTAACACCTTTATTTGATTTTCGACCTGAATGCATCCTTGGTCCTATTCCTATTTGATTGCATAGCAACAAAAAACTCTGATCTATTAAATCGAGAGAAGTCTTGTTATAGCTGTAGAATGTTTGACTAAATATAAAGTTGATTGTGAAGATGTTTGTATGCATATTCTTACATTTAATTCAAAATGATGCGTAAGCCCAAATAAATTATCATTATCATTGAAATTACGAAGAAATCCTATAAATACTTTAACCGTCTGGGAAAGTACCCAATAAATATAGAGAATGCAATAAATTCATCATTAGACATTTATTCCAACAAAGTTATCGCTAAATCCACTTAATATTCCTTCATAAGTAATTCCGTATTTCGAAGTTGAATAATCGAATCAGCAAAATCAGACTGAAAGTTTTGCGTCGAACTTGGTACAGATATCAATTGACTTGGAATACTTCGGATCCTGGAGCAATGAGCCGTTTGAGCTAAAGTCTTGACTTGAAATAGTCTTCGAATTTAGTTGGGAGTCTTGGCTTGCGACTCGGTTGTAGTGAAGTGCTGCTAAGATTTCAATTTTGCAGTGATATTGTGTAGTGTATAGTGTTGGGATAGGAGTTTAGAATGTAAGGAATTCAATACAGCGCTACAGATAATGTGAATTTCATAGCTATGTTTTGAGCTGACACAATATTTAGATTCCCAAAAATAACACAGCGCGTGTAATTCAGTTGGGCTCCTTTCGAACACGAATTTTTAATATAGATCTTATGCTCTCTCTGCGCCCTAAAACAAAACCGCAAAGCTATGCCGAACTGAGTAAAGCCTAAGGGGCAATTCTCGTAATTATAAGAACATTCACAGTCTGATCTTAGACTCAATCTGTCAAAAATACTTATAATTTACAGATATGTTTGACATTGATTGTCGCTGAGATGAAATTGCAACTTTTCCAATTCACTTTTGACATTGGCAGAATAGTCGCCATAGGCTTTACTTGCCATAAACAAAACATTTTTACAAAAAAAAACTACGATGTGAAAATTGGTGTCGTTGGTTCCGCATTTTCGTTTATTGACACCGACTTCCGAAATTAAAGTTATTTTACACTTTGTACTTTTTTTTTGAAGTCGGGTGTTTTTTTTTTTGTATAAGAGTTTTAATTTTTTGCTTTTTAGTGGGAGAGTTTGTAATTTATCTAAGTTACAGTAGCCTAATATCAACTGCTCATCACCTGTAACAAAATATTGTTTATCCTGATGCTGGGACGTTAATTGTTGAGGAGTTCTCCTGGTAAGAACCAGCAGAACTGGAGCTGCCATTCACCATACGCATTGTGACGAACATAAATTGCTTAGCAACCCATATTATTATAGTAAATGAATCGCAAACCGTGAAATATTTATCATTGAGTAGGTAGTTCCGATGGCCATCAGTGGTCTTCATCATCATTAGCTCCACTTTACCAAATGATGATTTTCGAGAGCAAATGCTCAAGTTACTAAAAAAAAATACCCAAATCGCTATAGGTTTGCATTTTATATATATAGATTTGATTTCCATGGGATCCTCTCATCAGATTCCAGCTTGATGACAATGGGACCACCTCGAGAGTATACAGGGTGTCCAGTAAATAGCACGACATACTGCAGGAGGTGATAGCTTGGGTCACTACCTATCAATACAACATAATATATTATGTTCAGCAAAGTCTTACGGATTTTTTTTCACCACTGTAGCTTAAAGTTATGCGAAAAGAAAATCGTTCTGTGAAAATTTTAACAAAAAAAACTATTTCTTCAAAACTTTCTTGTGTTTGATCAAAAAAAAATTATAATGAGTAGAGTAACCTATTCACGAATAACTTGATTTAAAAAAGTTCTAGAAAAGGATTTTTTCATTACGAGATGCTTAAAAATCTGTTTCAAGTTAGAGATTTTTCGATATTTCGGAAAATTTTGTAAAACTATAAATTCGTAAGATTTTGCTGAACATATATTGTGTTGTATTGATAGGTAGTGACCCAAGCTATCACCCCCCGCAGTATGTCGTGCTATTTACTGGACACCCTGTATATACCCTTTCAACCAAAAAAATATTTCTTATACGAAATTAGGACAAGGCAATACAAAAAAGGGACAGAAAATGTGTATTAATTAATGTTCAAACATTCAGCATTCGTATTTTGGTATTTAGTACGACTTCCGTCACGTGGTTGGTTTCAGTTTCTGTGTTAACATTCAATCGGCCTTTCTTCTCGGAGTAATCGAATAGAAAATGCCGATGCCGAACGTCATCTAGTGTTTAAAATATGACTGACGCTTGTATAAACCTAATAACAGATAAAATCATAAATCATTCATTAATAACTTTCCGAGAAGAAGTCTTTATACTTACTACTTACTTAGTAACTCGTATTAACTTTTTTCCCTTGATAAATGCGAATTCGCAGAAACACGCTTTAAATAATACGTATGATGTATCTGCCGGCTGTAAATGGAAACGCCTGGTGATCGATAGGGTTCTTCATAGTGGTGTGCTCTCCGGGAATATTTCCGGGATTTTGGAAATAGGAACTTAAAAGTTGAATAATCTGCTCTGTTCTATCAAAGTAAAACAGGGTTGGGTGCATCTCAAGAAAGGAAATAAAAAAAATAAAAAAGAGAGATATTCGAAGAAAATATTATACAGGATGAAATTGAATACATGCGACAAATCGAAATGGGAGATTGTACTCATCATTATGAACAACTTTTACTATGGGATCAAACCTGAAATCGCGAAAAAAAAAACAGCTGTTCCCTACATTTTGACGAGTTATGCGAACATAAATGTAGGAAACAGCAGATTTTTTTTTCGCGATTTCAGGTTTGGTCCCATAGTAAAAGTTGTTCATAATGATGAGTAGAATCACCCATTTCGATTCCCCCAGGGTTCCGTTCTGTCTCCCCTCATTTTCACCCTGTTCACTAGTGACATCCCGAACAGTAAAAAGGCACAGTTGGCGCTCTTCGCCGACGACACTGCCATTTACTGTTCGGGTGCCAACCAGTCATCCATAGCTCGAAACCTCCAAACCTCCGCAAGCGCCTTGAGCGATTGGTTCCGGAAATGGAGAATCGAGGTCAACCCCGATAAGAGTCAGGCGGTCATCTTCTAGAGACCGCGCAAACAACCCCCCCCCCCCCCCCCTCCCGCGCCCGATCTCTATGTATGGCAAGCCGATCCCCTGGGGAAAGCGAGCCAAATACTTAGGTGTCATCCTAGACCACAACCTCACCTTCAACGAGCACATAAAGACGGCGCGCTCGCGCGCCTCTTTCGCTCTCGGTAGGCTCCACTCCATGATAACTGCCCGCAGCAAATTGTCACTCAAGTGCAAATTGCGCCTCTACACCGCGGTCATCCGCCCCATCATGACCTATGCTTGCGTAGTCTTCGCACACGCCAAGCCGCGATTTCTGCATAAAATGCAAACCCTCCAGAACCGTTTCCTCCGAAAGGTCACGGGAGCCCCCTTCTATGTCCGAAATGTGAATCTGCATCTAGATCTCAGACTCCCCACCATCCAGCAGTTCATAAAACGCCTTTCCAAGCGCTTCTTTGACTCTGCCATAAAGCACCCCAATCCCCTGATTGCGGCGGCCTCCCGATACACTCCCTCCCGCATAAGTAGGATTCGCCGACCAAGGCATACCCTCACTGTCCCCGACGACGCCACTACCCTCCTCCAGGAGAGCAGTAAGGCCACGAGTACTCTCAGTCGACAACACAAACACAAGCTCAGACATCCGTCCTTCCGTCCTCGCCGCCGAGGCCCGTCGCGACGTCCCGCACCATCACCGTGCCCGCCCCGACCCTTGCTCGAGCCAGCCCGCGCAGCTGAGCCTGTAGTTTTAAATTCGCCCCTAAACACCAATAATAATACCGATCCAGCCTGTCCCTTGCTGTCCTCTTCCAGCGACGCCCTGAGCCGAGATCCGAACCCCGCAGGGGGTTACCCTTAGCGCTGTCGCTTAGTTTTTAAGTTATTGTTTGCCCTGGCTGGAGGCCTTAATTCGAGGCATCCACAGGAAAGTCCGGTTAAGCAGTAGCCATCCTCATAAAGGATGAACTGCGAGATGCCATTGTTAAAAAAAAAAAAAAAACACATTTCGATTTGTCGCATGTTTTCAATTTCATCCTGTATTATCTTCACCATTAATAATATTTTCTTCTCTTTTTTATTATTTTAATTTCTCTTCTTAAGAAGTAAAAAGAGATGTTTTCTTACATGTTAATGTTATGGATACATTTACATAGGTATATTTAGGGTGCATTTAATGCGTTTTGATATCGAAATGTTGACTTGGATATAAACTTAAAATATTTATTTATTGGTTTTTGGGCTCAGTTTTTATTTCACTTTTAAGTAAAAGTAACGAAGGTGAAGTGACCAAATCGAAATAAAAGATGTGAAATATAAATATAAATTTTACTTTCTCACATAAAACTTGCTCAAGGTAGCTACGACCGCCAACATGGCTAAAACTACAAACAAAACACTGTTGCTTTTATAATACCTAAGCACATTCCCAATGCATGGCTTTGTGGAGTTTATGTGTAAGTTTAAGTCTACTGTAATAAATGAAAATAATAATAATTATAGTCCCGGGACACTGTTACACATGACAGCCCTATACGTCCGGTCTCCCAGCGTTGATTGATTACCTCGTATCGGTCCCGGTCCGAGGATTCCCACATTTGTCACAACTTGACGAATACGAACGCTGACGAAGAATCCCGTTTTATGGAACTTTTTGCTAACCACTAGTACATTGATGGACTGACCTATAGCAGTTCTTGCTCGAGTTTGGTTCGATAATATTGTCGTGTTAAAGGCTTTATAGATTGGATCACGTGCGGTTTTTATTTTAAGAGAATTGCTTTACGAGAAATAATGTGGTTAGATTTTTTTTTTTAATATATTTTTGTGTTCCTTTGGCGTTAAGCCACGTCTGCCCAGCTAAATTACTGGGAATTAGTGAAGGGCGGGCGTTTTAGGGACTGTCCCTACATGAAACTCCCATCACAGAAGAAGAAGAAAGAAAGAAAATGCGTTTATTTGAGGCAAACATGACGCATCAAAAATAAAAACATGATAACAATTTAAATAAAAATCATACTTTATTGGGTTCAAGGCTCCCACAACTAGACCTGATGTCTTTTAGACATACGCTGACGCACAACAACCTCTTCATTATCTTAACAATTTAATAATTTTTTTTACAAAATTGTCGGATCAGAGTTTGATGACGTTATAATAAAAGTATCGTCATGTAGGTACAACCCAGTAAAACATATTGTTATTAAGTAAGTACCAATATTCCCTCTTCCAACCCAACATTTTGTGACCGCGACCTGAACTAATTAGCAGTAAATAATTGTGAATTAAAGTGGCGATTCGTTAACAGCATTAAGTTAAACATGAACAATGCATTTTGTACGTCGACGTTACACGCTGTTTCGCGTCAAATCGTCCAGTAATATTGTTACTTATCCGTATATTTTAACTGAGTATTAATTGGAAGATAATTATCGGAAGAGAATAGAAGGAGGATAATAACAGCCGCACGGGTCGATCGATCAGGTTAAGCTACGCTTGCCGCGGTTGGTGTGTGGATGGGTGACCATCGTTACATACCAAAACCCCTCCGTGCCCTGAAAAGCACGTTAAGCCGTTGGTCCCGGCTGTCATTCGTGGATCTTTAACAGTCGTTACGGGTAGTCAGAAGCCCGAAAGTCTGACGACCAGTTTTAACAAGGGTTATCATATTACCCAGTAACTGGATTGTGGAGATCAGATAGGCAGTTGCTCCATGTGAGATACTGGTATTCAGCTGCATCCAGTTAGACTGGAAGCTGACCCCGACATAGTTGGGAAAAGGCTAGGCAGATGATGATATGTGGAGAGAATTATAATACCTAGTAATATGTTCATAAATGAAGACATTGCGATACCTACTTGACTGGTAACTGTGAAGGTAATTGAGTCAATGTACCTTCAATACCTCCTATCAATGCATGAACTCCGATATAAATCCGCAACGAATTTAAATAAAAGTACATACTTATATAACAATAACGACTTAATAAACGTGAAAGTAGAAATAATAGGGGGGTACCCAACACACCCATCGCATAAGTAATTTAATTTTGCTGAAAGAAACGTCATAAAAGTAAAAATTACCCATAAAGTGGAGTGGGCGAATTAGGGTTTGGAGTAAGGTATAAGAGCTATCGATCCCTGATCGAATGTTTTTGTTTGATTCCAAATTAAGTGTATCTAGAAATATAAACTTTGCGCCATTATAAATTATTAATAAAAAAGTAATCAAATTGATGGCGGTATTAAAGTTAGTTTTCCAAAAATACATATTTGTTTTCATGTTTGAAATTAATTAGCTTATGAATGAAAGGATAGAAGCTTATAGTATTCAAGATATCTATTTAGCAACGCCAAACGAAAAAACAAAATAACTTTAATTTCAGAATTCGGTGTCATAAAACGTAAATGCAGAACCAACGACACCGACTTCTGAAATTAAAGTTATTTTTCACTTTGTAGTGTGTTGTTGGAAGTCGGTTGCTTTTTTATTAAAAAGTTTTTTATTTTTCACTTTTTAGGGTTCCGTACCTCAAAAGGAAAAAACGGAATTCTTATAGGATCACTCGAGTGTCTGCCTGTCCGTCTTTTTTTTGAAGAACCCGAAATCTATTAGACCAATAAAATGAGATGAGGCCTCATTCAAATCACCGACAACCTATCCAGAGGTATTTAGCACACATAAGTACGATGGCAATCGGTCGTAATGGATTTCATTTTGATAATTAAGCTATGTTATTGCGTTACTTACTTTATTGAACAGACGATTTTTTAAAGCTACGAAGCAATGGTTGAGAATTTCCGTCAAACCCCTCAGATTGTGAATTACTCAGTTATGCCGCCCGTATACGTCCGATTAATTCAGAATCGGAGACGATGAATGCACGCATTTCATACAAAATCGTCTCTAAGCGCATACGTTCTTATATTTTCCGTTCGGAAACCTGACGTATGCGGCCGGCTTTAAGGTGTCGGTTGCGAGTCGGTGAAATTCGTCACCTCCTCTACCTTTTTTTTTATGATGGGAAATCATCAAATGACCCCTCCCGCTCTGGGTGGAGCGGAAGGGAGTATCAGACTCTTACTGACTAAAACCCATCCGTGTTCCTTCCTTAATGTTCCGGGGTAGCGGTAACCCTTTCAGACAATCCCGCTGCCCCGGCAGGCTTCGGCCCTGACGGGCCCCTCCTCTGATGCTGACATCTCTTTGAGGCGCGCGTGGAACACATACGCATCCTCCGGCACGAGCCTGGTCCTGATCGGACGGCGAGCTACCCATTACTCGCCGTTCGCAGGCCCGCGCCTACGGTGGCCGGGAGTCGTCATGCGGCTCCCGTCTCCCGCGGCGGCTGGGACGTGAGGCTCTGTCCCTCAACCATGCCACTACCTCCTTCGCTAGCATGACTGCTTCGCAGAAGGAGGTGACTGCCTCCCATTCCCTCTCCCGGACCATGGCTACCTCCTCTACCTTGGCCCAAACATTTCACTAGAAAGTTAATGTCGCCGAATGTCATAATACCAACGTCTCAGTTATGTCCTACGTAATTCTGTTCGCGCCGTTTTATCGACATCATGTAGATCTGGCCTTTCAACTTAATGCTGACGTTGAAATACTGACGGTTTATTTTAGTTTCTAGTTTCGCAAAAGTTTTATCGTGAGATACAAAAGTAACCCAGTTATGCTTTTCGCTGACTTTTGAAGAAAATTCAATCGGATTCACTGACTTGTCTTGGGCTAACCCATTTGTAATTTATCCATTCGTGATCTGCCTTGCTTTTTCATCCAAATTTCATCTATACAAATACCAGTACATACAAATAAATAAAATTGTAGTGTCTGTTTGTAATTTCGAAATAACAGCTTTTTACTAAATGCATATATTATGTAGGTATACGGTACATTTACAAAAAAAAAATTGTCTGTCTGTCTGTTTGTTCCGGCTAATCTCCTAAATTATTTTCATGAAATTTGGTATGGCGATACATTGAACCTTGCGAAAGGACATAGGCTTCAATTTATTGACATACCAGTTGGGCGAAACCACGGGCGGTAGCTATGCTATAGAAGTCAATCAATCTGCCTAGGGTTTTGCCAACTATGTCGGGGTCGGCTGCCAGTCTAACCGGATGCAACTGAATACTAGTATTTAACATGCAGCTACTGCATATCTAATCACAACTCAGTTACACGTTCCGTATACACTTGCACTGTTAATGCTTATCATTTCGGTACTTCAACAACTTTCCTTTCCAAATTTCCTTTAAAATGTTTCGGATTGTGTTTGAAAGAGTGTTACGCAATTTTAAGATGATGGTTTATTAAATAATAAGTTTAGGGGTTTTTATGTCCTTTATTTTGAACTTTTGATTATTATTTTGGGTAGGTACTCGGCTTACCATAGTTGTTAATGTGAATATGAAATTGTGTTTATCGTTTTTCCAATTTAATGACAGGTTTGACGTCCATTCAGAAGTACGAAAGCCTGTCAACCAGTTTTATGAAAGGATCTTGCTCATTTCAAAGCAAGGTAGCAGCAACAACTCTAAATAAAATAAAGTTATTTAACTACGATAGGGCTGAAAGCCGATTCCAGATGTAAAATTGAAAAGTTCTGACCAAAAGCCTTATTTTGACAAATTCTATAATTAATCCATTGATCAATTACATGTTTTGTCGCAACCATAATTCACTACTCTGTAGAAAAATCAATGACTGGTTTTGTGCACATAAGTTGATTCTAAATCTAAAAACCAATGAGGTAAATTAGATTATAATTATGTAGATGTTAAATATGTTGTTAAACGAATATATCCAAAGAAAATTTAAACAAAAACATTTATGTTGTTTATGTTGATTGTAACTTTCTAATAGAATTATCTGAAAAATCTGTTTCATTGAAAAATCGAAAAATCTTGAGATTTCCAGCCACAATCCTGTTAGGAGCCTAAAAATCCTTAAATCTCAAGACAAATCCTGAGATATAGTAACCTTATTCTCAGTAGACAGATAAGCTACAGTAAAAGTTTAAAACAAATGAATGAAGATCTCTTACTCTGTTCACTCAACAATTGTTTAGTTAGAAGCGATATCAATTAAGCGATGACGTCACATAAATTCGCTCACAACAGACGAGGTCGCGACATCGCACTACCTAGTACACTTCGCGCGCTCGCTTTAAGATAACGCTAGAGACGTTTATAGTAGACGACTATAGTAAGATTAAGTTTATTACAAAAAAGTTAACTCTATGCAAATATATTGCACTGTTCTATTCATCAAAAGAAGGCACACAACCTAAAGCCTTGCCGCAGACAGCGCGACGCGACTCTAGTAGAACTATGTCATCATCATCTGCCTAGCCTTTTCCCAACTATGTTGGGGTCGGCTTCCAGTCTAACCGGATGCAGCTGAATACCAGTATTTTACACGGAGCGACTGCCTATCTAACCTCCACAACCCAGTTACTGGGTAATACGATACCCCTTGGTAAGACTGGTTGTCAGACTTTCGGGCTTCTGAGTACCCGTAACGACTGTCAAAGATCCACGAATGACAGCCGGGACCAAAGGCTTAACGTGCTTTCCGAAGCACAGAGAGGTCTCGGTATGTAAAGATGTTTACCCATCCACAGACCAACCGCGGCAAGCGTAGCGGCTATTAATATTTAGCCACGGGCCCCTCCACTACTCTAGTAGAACTATATATTTCTTTGAAAACTTCATGAAAATTGTGCACGAATCACGTCACACCGTCGCGTCGCGCCTGTATACGGGAGCCTTAATGCCCAACTTCTAATATCCAGAGATAATTATTACCTTTATTATTTTTCAATAACGATTGATTCAAAAAAGATTTCTTTGCCTTTTTCGGCAATGGAAATGAATCTTTTTTTTTTTTTTTTTTGTTTTAGCGTGGATGTGACGCATGTAACTTGTTATTTTTTTTTGTGTTTGTGTTCTTTTTATGCGTCATGTTTGCCGCAAATAATTGTATTTTCTTTAATTTTTTTTGTTTATTTATCTTGACACATTTGTCAAAATATATAATCAACCAAAATGAAATATTAAATACCTACATAATATTTCAGAAAATGAGCATAAAGTTACATATCGTGTACTGAAGAAGTTTGTCTTTTTATTTTGTTCTGTATACCAGTTTTTGCAAAGAGCAAACATGTTTCAAACACCAGAATAAACAAAAACAACAAACATCGGTAGATTCCGGTAGTAGACACTACCAATCAATTCAAGGATCGTGACGCTCTCGTATCGTCTATTGCAAAGAAGCTCTGTAGAAGTGAATTTTCTGGAGACATTAGGCCAAATCGCACATCTCGGGGGCGAACAGATAAAGCAGCATAAAATATAATGCCAGACACGAATGTTCCACTCATTTTAGATAAAATTCTATATATACCGAACTTTAGAGGAGACTGGAATAATATGACACGACAAAACATGAATGTGAAAAGTTAACACCTACATTCCCGTCCATTGTTATTACCTAAATTCTAATGGTCAATTGTCTCCCTCTCTTTTTTAGTTAGCTTTGTACTTAGTTTAAAAAAAAAACATTGGACATGAGCAAGGTTTTGGATGTTTTTTTCTCAGTTACTTTTAATCATGGTCTGGCTGTTTGAGTAATTTATGCAGCCTACCCAAATCTCTTCTTTGGTATTGTTCGTCGAATCGTCTGCAAGATTACTGACAAATGCTTATACTGACTGGACAGGTCCACTTAATCTGTGTTTCCTCAGAAGACCATTTCAGACATCAATCTATTATGGTCTTCACACATGTAACGACCAAGATTATGTTCGGACTTTAAAAGAGACTGTGACCTCTGAGTTTGTTTCGGCCTTTGTTCTCAGAGTAGTCAGATAGGAAGCACCGACTTCATCTCATCATCATCTGCCTAGCCTTATCTCAACTATGTTGGGGTCAGCTTCCAGTCTAACTGGATGCAGCTTCTTCTTCTTCTTCTTAGCATGTCGATGGCAATCTAAATGAACTCGGCCCAGAATTCGGCTACTTATTTGGCGTCATCACCAGCGTCCATCAATTCCTGTAACCTGCAGCCGACAGGACATGCAGGACACGATATTAATTGCATGTAGTGTCCGTCCATATGTGCGTTTCACTATCGCCACTCGTAGTGCCTCTGTAGTTTCATTGTCTTTTTATTTATGAACTATTTTATTAATAGTTCGTTGTATCGGTCATATCACTTTTACTCTTTGGCACCAATCTTCAATACGAATCTATTGAATCCACAGAACCCTGAATTTCATTCATTAATTTCTTTCCCTATTTCAGCCATCAATTGCCCACTGCTAAGAATAATTATATACTCAAATTCAAAGCATTTATTTCAATTAAACCGTACAGGCACTTTTTAAATGTCAAGGAGTTGGTCAGTCAGAAAGATGAAATTAGTAACCTTTTCCAAGTATTCCCCTCAACTTTCGTCGGCCCAACCCACTTATAAAAAGACTTTTTGGGACAATAAGTTCGACCCTTATTACATGGGCCTTAAACTTATCTGGGAAAATGTGCCTGAACTGTAAGTACACCTCTGCCTAACCCTTGGGGAATAAAGGCGTGATGTCATGTAATCAATTATATGTTATACTAGCTGCGCCCCGCGGTTTCACTCGCATAAGTGTCGATCCAGTGGGAATATCAGGAAAAAGAGTATCCTAGTGTTATTCTGATGTACAAGCTATATTACAGTTAAGTTTCATCAAAATTGGTCTAGCCGTTTGTGTGTGAAGAAGTAACAAACATACAAACTTTCGTGTGATTATTAAAGCATGTAATTTTATAAAAAAATTAAGACAGATTTACTAAATTTACGAAACCCAGGAGCATTTTAATAGTTCATAAAGCCTACAATACATACAAAATGAGAACGAAAAAAAAAACAAAAAATCAAAATGAATATTAACGTCAAAGAAATTTACTTTCAGATCACGTAGACCAACAACGTGTTAATCTTTTTAAAGGAAATGAGAAAACTTCGGACTGCGCCGTGTTTAAACGTGGCTAACGTTTTTGTTATATTTCTGGGCTTTTATTTGATTGTTATTTCTTTCTTTTTTTTTTTTGTTTGAGGCTGTGGTCATTTGTCTTCATTATGTCGTAAATGAAGAGAGAGAAAAAGCGGAAAAGCGATAGGTGTTAGGTAGCAGCGTCTCTCTGATTTGTCATTAAGGATAAATTGCCATTGTTAAGTCAATGGCATGCTCAAATACACGTGACAAAACACATCATGAAAATGAAAAAAGGTTTATTGGAATCAACAAGTTTTGATATTACATCTGTGGTGATTAGAGCCTCCTTTTAAGCTTATAAAGCCTGTATTAGGACACTCCACTCTTCCATTAATTAGTAGTACTTGTTTATTTCTATTTACAAATAAAATAACTTCAAACAATAATGGGTTATATTTAAAAGTTAAGCAAAGTGTGCGTCAAAACATAATTTCTTAAAATTATAAAAAAAGGATTCATCGTCATTGTCAGCCTAAAGCAGGCCACTGCTGGACATAGGCCAACACTCTAACCGCGTAACACACTATCAACCATAATTTGAATCATTTTGACAGATATTGCTAATCCATTGCTATTATGTTAGAAAAATTTGTCGGTTCAACAATGGAATAATGCAATGAATGTTGTTTAACTGTCAAAATGAAAGCCATTGGTACTTTTAATGTGTTACGCAATCACCCGCTGTCCAATCGCACGCCGTTCTTTTCTTAGCCGTGATTCTCGGCAACTATTATCCAGCTGCTATCAGCCACCCTACGAAGATCGTCACGTCCTGAGGACGTCCTGCCTTAAATTCCGCGGTCTCCACTCAAAAACACGTCTCCCCAGTGTTCGTCGATTAGGTCAGGGATTGAAATAAACAAAGTATAAAGGTTGTCTGCTAAAATCGAGTCCTTATACAAGATGATTTTTTAATCACCATCCAAAATTTTACAGGTTGTTCTACCCATAAATATGAACAACTTTCACTATGGCACCAACGCTGAAATCATATAAAAGTTCATATAAAAGTTCAATACCGACGTGACCAAAATATATGAAACAGCTGATTATTTTTTTCGTGATTTCAGAGTTGGTCCCATAGTGAAAGTTGTTCGTATTCATGGGTAGAACACCCTGTAAAAATTTGGATGGTGTTAAAAAAATCTTCGTGTATAGAGCAGGCTGTCAATAAAATAACTATGGTTGCATTCGAACAGTCAAGCTATATACTACCACCACTAGAATATAAACTTAGAATGAGGTGTCAAATATTTGTATTAGGTTTTTTTTTTGAAGAAAACAGGGATAATATAGCGGGAGTGATTTAAAGACGTTTGCTTAGAATAAACGTAGAGAAATCATAATGTTGTTTGATTTCGTACTTTCTTAAGCGTCTTCAGTTACTTTTCTTCAGAAATCACGTTACACTCAACTGGATTTTCCCATCCAATCTCTCTCTTCCTTCCTTTGTTAACATCAACCAAGTAATTACGTGGGTTGATACATCTTATCCATACACGCCGCACAACACCGCAAAAGGCAGTCTGTCTGCAAACAAAATGCTGCGTGTAAGCACTTATTAAAGGCGAATTTATCACTGTCTCAGCGCTGGCTCAATTATCTCTAAGGCGAACGGTTTAAAACAATGATTATATTGGTAGATAGGACGAAGAAGGAATTAATGTTCTTGCCTATTTTAGTTTGGTTAACTTTGTTTTGAGGACAAGTTAGGTCTCTAGCAGGAAATGTTGTTATCAAGTGCGAGTCACCTTCCCGCACTGGTTTCTGTAACATTTAAGTATATCATATTTGCGATCAAAGGAGAATGGGTAAGACCGTACCCTGTCTGGGTCAAAGTTAATTCTAGCACTAAGAACTATGTTAATTTTTGTTTCCCTCATGGAATAGTTTAATTAATCCTAAGGCAGCATAAGGCAGCAGTCTTAATTCATTTGGAGAAAAAATATATGCGAGGAAAATAAATTGATTTAAGGGAAATATTTAACTTATGCTCTCAAAACTTATTGGTGTGCTTGTTTGCTAACCACTGACTTACAAAATGATTTTGGTTTTGCAATTGTTCTTTCCCCCAATCTAACCATTGTTTTATAACCCTCTATTCGCATTCACAGTCGAAACTTTTCCCTACTACATGTCCCTCAATTACAGCTAAAGACCTGAAGTTCAATGTACTTTAGACTTTTATTACCTGTAGGATTTACCCTGTCGTTACTTCCCATTTAACAACTCTTTGGCATTACCATCCAGAGGCATAAATCTAACTAAGTGTCAATTAAGAAGAAAATACGAGAGGCGCGAACACCTATAAATACGGCTGTTGTGACCTTTGAAAACTTACAACGATTTCGAGTGAGGAGGATCCTCCGATATATGGCGCTTAATGAAGATCGAAGATCGGAATCGGATTGCTGAGATAGCGAAACTAAACGGGAGCTCAAGGTTAGGTAGATCTTTTTTTTTTTTTTTGCTTGGATTACTAGAAGGTTTCTTTATCTTGTGAGATTTATTATTAACTAGCTACCCAATCCTGTTTCGCATGGTTTTACGACTTCAAAAAATATCAAGATTTAATTTTATATTATTAAAATGTAACTCTCATATAAACCTGAAGGACAATAATTCTCGTAATTTTAAGAACGTTCACAGTCTGATCTCAGTCTCAGTCTGTCAAAATTACCTCTATTTTCCCAACATTTTGACAAGTTTTTGACATTTTTTTGTCCAGGGTGTCATCCAGGGTGTCAGCGACCTCTTTACAATTTTTTTTTTATATTGGTCCCGCCGTTTGACCGTCAAGAAACAACAAACATATAAACACACACACAAACTTTCGCCTATATAATATTACTGTGATGTATTTATTTATTTAATTTTAAATAGAATGATTTTACTTAATAACAGCAATAAAACTTGTGTTGTTCTTCATATTTTTTTACTGAATGTCTTTTCTATTTACTGGTCAACACAAGAATCTCAAGAAAACGTCATGTATTTACCTACTAACATCTATCATATTTTTAGTTCAAAATAATTCTTGGTAATTATTCAACAGGAGTTTACGTACCTACCTAGACTAGAGTCAAGAGCAAAACCAAATCAAAATATATATATATATATATTAAGGACAGACCCTTTTAATGTGTTCCTCTACCTTTGCCGTCAACTGTATCTTCTTTTATCGTATCCTTCCTAGCTTCTTAGAAATTATATACAAGTAACACTTCTATAATGCTCAGATTCAGATTCAGATTTATTTATTTGCCAACAATGTAGGTACAGGTATAAGATGGTACATCACTAAATGTTTCCGCTACATTCTACCTTACGGCATGCAAAGTCGTAAAAAACTAAAAAAAAATAAAAAATATACAATTTTCATATAAATCATGCAGTCGTAAAAACTAGCGATACAATTTTTATCTAAATTAATAATTAAGTCATTCTGATTAATATAAATTCTCGCATGTCATAATTTTTTTATTTTTTAGATATGTATATATTTTCATAATTTAAAAAGTCTATTAAACAATTTTTTTTTTTTCTAATAAATTTGCAGTCAGCTTAGATTTAAATATTCATATGAATTAACAATTAATAATTACGTCATTCTGATTTAAAATAAATCCTCGCTCGTCTAAGTAATTTATTTTTATATTATTTGTTCTATATTTTTATCATTTAAAAAGTCTTTTATACAATGATAACATTTTTGCAATAATAATGTAGTCAGCTTAGATTTAAATATTCGTATAGGATGTTCTTTTAAATTGTGCGGAATTTTATTGTATATTTTAGGCCCCATTGACATAATATTTTTCCTTAGTAGTGCTGTTTTGTAATTCCTGTATGTAATAAATTTTTATATTGTGTTCTCATAGGACCTGAACGAGTCCTAATATCGGCTAATGACGGAAATAAATTTAAATAAATTTTAACAAAAATTGCCACTTCTCAAATGTACAACGACGGGAAGGTCAGTATATTCAGTGACTTAAACATAGGCTCACAGGTGTCTGTAGTTTTCAGATTTGACATAGATCCTATGCAACGTTTTTGGGCTTTAAAAATCTCTTCCCTTTTACTACAATTGCCCCAAAATATTACTCCGAACCTTAATATTGGCGCAACAAGTCCGTGGTAAGCAGTCAGGAGTACATCATTGCTTACTTTATGCGACAGATTATACAGCACATAGGCTGACTTGCTCAGACTATTACAAACGTCTTCAGCCTGAGGTTTCCACGTGAGACTGCTGTCAACTAAGATACCTAGGAATTTTGCAACATCTGTTGTTTCCACATTTTGTCCATTATGACTAACCACTACGTCAGGCGGGGATGTCCGTTGGTAAAAGTGCATTACTTTTGTTTTTTTAAGATTAATAATTAAGTTATTAATGTCAAGCCATTTAATAATACCTTTTAATGTCATATTAATCTCTTCTTCATAGTTTGTTATATAATTACATTTTATTATGACCGTACTATCATCCGCAAATAACACCATAGGATGTTGCGAATGCCGTGGCCCCAGAACACTTGCAATCCTCGTCTTTACTTTCATGTTCTGTGTGAATAGATTATATGGTTACGTTACCGTTGCTGCTTGTATTTAGGAAGATAGAAAAAATAAAGTGCTGAGGAGCAATTCACATCGCAGTCTCAATCTGTCATAAATCTAAAATCACTACATTTTTGACAAGTATTTGACATTGGTTGTCGCTAAGATGAGACCGAACATTTTTAATTACGGGAATAGGCCTACTGATCTCACTGACTGACTGACTGACTGATCTGACTGATCTATTAAAAATTGCTCTTTCTAGTTGTGGGTATAAACAGTGCTCAGGGTTAAAATTAATTAACCGTAAATTATGTTTTTTATTCGGATATCAAAACGTATCAAAATAATAATATGTTTTTTACCCAAAAGGCATCAAAATTGGCTCGTCATTGTTGTCATAATTTTATACCAACAAACACTCTCTCGTTTATAATTTGGTGCGAACAATGTTAAAACGATTCATTTCCTACCTAGGAATCAAAACACGATGACGTCACCAACATCGCCGCGTAAACATGTTTTTGTCGGCATTAAATAAGATTTATAATATTGTACTTTTGTAACGTACAACTGTCAAACTTTGGACAGAAGAATGTTGAAGTAAATGGTGAAGAAAACGATTTGGTTAAGTTCCCATTCACAAAGTTTTAAGCTATTATGAACTTTATAACTAGTAGCAGAAGAAACAAAATCTTTTTGGCATGTTTGGTTGTGTTAATGTTGTTGTAATAGGCTCAGTGAAAGTTTGATCCTACAGGGGGACTTTTTTGATTGACATTAAAATGGTGGTTGCAGTGACACCCTTTGTACGATTATATGTACCTAGTTCAATAGTATTATTGAAACTGGCCGGTGCACATCTAATGTTCCTCACTATCTATCATTTTCCTATTCTTGTTAATCGCTTTGTCATCAAATACATTTACAATTTCTTACATCAAAACTTGTCATAGAAAATTAAATTTCCCTCCCTACAAATACTCCAATTTCCTTCAATATTGGAATCCATGCATCCATTTGAACACCGTTTGACACCAATACAGTATTGTACTCCAGTGCACAACAAATTGATAGAACCGCTCCCGCAGTAACGTTGGAGAAAATTCTCGAATAAAATGGTGTTCTATTCGAAAAATTTCGTAAACGTATAAAGGGTCAAATCGTTTGTAAAATCGGCGAGCGGAGTCGCGGCGAAAATTTGATTTTGAAATAAACGTAGAGCTTTTTAATGTACCAATGAAAATGCAATTGTTGGAAATGCGAATGGCATTTTTATATTTTTTCGATGTCACTGTGTATGAAAAAAAAAAGGGAAGTGAGTACAAGCGTGCGGAAAATGCTGAAATTATTCAAAAGATAAAAATGTTCATAAAGTTTTATGTATTTTAGATAACTTTGCGCTAAAGTTTGATGTACTCTTTATCTGTCGACGAAGCGACTCGAGCACATTGTTTATGAAAGATATTGATATTATAGTCTACTGATCGAAATACTGACATCCTAGTTAATATAAGATTTGACGACCGATTTATTTATTTATCTAAAATAGTGTGAGAATACTAGACGTACAGACGCCAGCACATCAAGACTACCCGAAACTGTCAAATTTTCCCAATCAACTTTGAACCTTATGCTTTAGCTATAAAGTTGAAAATCTATTAAATAAACTTGACAGATTATATGGCTTGATGTGCTGGCGACTGTACAATAGGAATTATCTGTACTAATAATAAAGCTGAAGAGTGTGTTTGTTTGAACGCGCTAATTTCTGGAACTACCAGTCGGATTTAAAAGTTCATTTTGCATCTGATAGCCGAATTCTTAAGGAAGGCTATATTCTATTTCACATCACGCTGTGACTCTTAAGAGCCGAGCAAATAGGAAGAATTAACGGTAAGTGAAAACGAAGTAACGCGGGTAAGCGATGCGATACGACAGGATTGATTGGGGAAACAGAAAAATCGCGAGAAGAAGCTAATCCATACTAATATTATAAATTCGAAAGTAACTCTGTGTGTCTGTCTGTATGTTACCTTTTCACGCCTAAACCACTGAACGGATTTCGATAAAAGCCAGAGAGATAGATTGCATCCCGGGGAAGGACATAGGATATACATACATATAGTTACATACATATAGTTATTTATAAGTCAGTGAGCTTGCTTCTATATGATACATTTTTCGAACATAAATCAATGAATAAAGCTCTGGTTACACGGACGAAGTAAGCTAGTGAAAATAAGAATGAAATAAGATAAATAGGAAAAAAAATGCTAAATAAATTAAAAATAGCTCCAAGAATGAAATATTTAACTTGAAATAGCGTTAACAGCATTATTAAAAATGAATATTGATGAAAGTTTCATGAAGTTACAATCTAAATAATGTATATTAACAAATCTCGTAGCGTCTTGTCGTCGTGCCGTCGTCTCGTCGTTCCTATAATTTTTCTTTTATGTTTTAAATTAATTCCAAGTATAATTTATTTCCCCTGACACCATAATACCATTAGTCCATTATTCAAGCGATTTTATATAAAATCTAGTCCAATTTAGGTACTACTGACACTTGGGGAATACTTTTAAAACAACTCGAGTAATAAACTTAAAGTGAAAAAAATATTAAAAAATCTAATTTTCTTCAAAGTATGAAACGAGAAATATTATCGTTATGAAGTTGCGCTTTCAGTTTCAATTTTTGTGACGGTCTGTTGGTCATCCCTTGGGAAATCAGAGCTCGGGTCTTAGCAGTCTTCGGTAATACCAGCTCGTCACTAACCAAGATACGAACTGTGAAAATATTTTTACTTTTAAAGCAATTAACGTTTTTTGAATATTAATTTCTGTAAGGTTTTTTTATTCTGCCTCCACTCGGTGGGAGGGAGTGGGCCGTAATGCACCACGCGGGCCCAGTGCGGGTTGGTAGATGCCACATGTCTTCGAATTTTTTTAATAAGGAATTTTAATAGGTAGGTTACTTTTATAAATAATAATTATGTAAATATCCATTACTTTGGTGATTATTATTTAGTTAGGGCGAATTCCACCAAACGTTTATGCCTAGAATAAGTCTTAGGTATAGATATCCTAAAAATAAATACTTAATTTTTGACAGTTTATCCATACTAGAACTGCCAGACTTCAATTTTATTTATTTATTTATGTATTGGTCTACCAACGATTTTTTACACAAGTTAAGGGCATAAAAAATAAGCGAAAAGAGATAAACAATAGTGTACAATCACTTAGGTATAGGTAAACTCAGTATGCACTGCTTTGGTGAAATCAACCTTAAGAAGGCTTTTACGAAAGTCACAGCAAAAGAGATCCCTCTCTTAAATATTACATTTCTAGAAAATATCGACCACCAAAAGCGCCCATCAACTAATAATGAACGAAAACTCGATTCGCACAGCGTCACTCCTCGTTAAAACTTTATTCGCATTGTGGGCGAAAATGTTCAGAACCTGTTCAGAACCGACCCTAATCAATTGGACGTGTGTAGTCGTGTCTTTAATTTTTAAATAGGTAAACTGGCATTGAGTTTGTTAGAAAACTAATACTTACCTATAAGATTAGTAAGAAAATTAAATTAAATGGGCAAAATTCTCCACACAAGGTGTCTGAAGATAGGGCACGCCGCGATAGCGGCGGTAAGGCCCCTCTTTGAGGAGTGGCTAGAGAGGCGTCACGGCGCCCTGACCTACCGCCTGACGCAGGTCCTCACCGGACACGGATGTTTCGGGAGGTTCCTGCACATAATCAGGCGGGAGGAAACGCCCGGGTGTCACCACTGCGAGGATCGCCCAGAGGACACGGTGGAGCACACGGTGGAGGTCTGTCCCGCTTGGGCAGAGCACCGCCGTGTCCTCGTAGAGGCGATCGGCAGCGGCGGCGACCTCTCGCGCCCGGCCCTGGTCCAAGCCATGGTCCGGGGCGAGAGGGAGTGGGAGGCAGTCACCTCCTTCTGCGGAGCAGTCATGCTAGCGAAGGAGGTGGCGGGATGGGCGAGAGAGAGAGCGGAGAGAGCCGCCCGTCCCAGCCGCCGCGGTAGACGCCCCGGGCGTCGGGAGCCGCGTGACGACTCCCGGCCGCCGTAGGCACGGGCCTGCGGACGGCGAGTAAAGGGTAGCTCGCCGTCCGATCAGGACCAGGCCCGTGCCGGACGGCGCGTATGTGTTCCACGCGCGCCTCAAAGAGATGTCAGCAGACAAGGAGGGGCCCTTCAGGGCCGAAGCCTGCCGGGGCAGCGGGATTGTCCGAAAGGGTTACCGCTGCCCCGGAACATAAAGGGCTAAGGAAGGAACACGGATGGGTTTTAGTCAGTAAGAGTCTGACACTCCCTTCCGCTCCACCCAGAGCGGGAGGGGTCATTTGATGATTTCCCATCCTTAAAAAAAAAAAGGTGTCTGAAGATGGACGGTGCCGCCGAGGTCGGCGGCCAGGAGTGGGTCAACGTAGGTAGTAAAAAAATATGTCTTTTATGTCAATACAAACCGTAACCATAAGAATAATAATTAGGTCTCGTGTGGTGCATTAAAGTGTTATCCAGTATAAGGCTGTGGAGTCAAATAAGCAGTCGCTCCATTTAAAATACCTACTGGTATTTTAATACTGTTTTTTTTACTGGTATTTTTTTTGGTACATTTTTTTTTGGTTAGACTGAAAGCCGACCCCAGAAACAGCTAGAAAAGAATTGAATAGAATAATGTATTCACAAGTTCACATATAAATTATTTATTACATAGAAGTTACATCATTAGAAAGTTACTTATTAGTATTATGAAAAAAATATTAAACTATGCCTAAAATAAATCTAGTGTATAAATTATATATATTGGTTAGAGGCCTAATGAATACAACAGCGACCTGCCTGATGTAGGTTTATTCAAACCTGTGTTTCAGGCAATGCTGAGTGCTTTAGTGGCCTATTATGTTACTGTTCATAGAGCTAGAATTGATACATAATAATGCTGGGAAAAGGTCAGACGGATAGTGATGATGTGGGAGGAGATTATGTTCTCTGTAAGATAAAGTTAGCAGTCCAAAGCACTAAGTAAATACGTACTTTATTAATCTTCATCTAAATAAGCTCTACAAAGGTATCATATCAACTAAACCTACTTGCTTATTAACTTCTAACACTTTTCCAGCACTACATTACAGTACAGCCGTATCCACTTAGGGCCATTAAGGCGTACTCCGCCATCTTTGCTGCGTGACGTCACTCGTTGTTACTCGTAATCGTAAAGTTTGTAATGTACGTTAGTGTTTATTCCGTTTGTTAAATCGTTTTATGGTTAACTTTGGTAATTAAAAAAGTGTGTCTACTGTACACACGTGTAACGGAAGGAGAAATTTTGAGTGCACGGATTATAAGCTGCCCTTATCCATTTTGGATCAGGAGTCCTACCATGATCTATTTAAAAACGATTCAAAAGCAAGACATTTCAGTTTAGGTTCTTAAACTGCATCGTTCACAGTTGTACCATGACGTCCAATACACTCAGCGGCATTTGGATCGTTGAAAGTGAATGAGCGTTAAGAGCTCGTGGTAGGTATCCAGATGGCACGGCCTAAATTGAATCGTTAAACTGACGTCATGGTACGAATTAGCAGAACAGTTCAGTTTAGGTCCTAAAGTGGATCGCTTTAAGAGCTCGTGGTAGGTATGCACCACAGCATCTTTTTCCAAACATTTCTATCTTCTCAGTATTCACTCAAAATGAACGCCTAAAATATCTTTAAACTAATAATAAAACCAAAGAGGTTGCTTAATATTTTCTTGTTTGTTTGAACCCGCTAATCTCAGGAACCACCAGTCGGATTTTTTTTTTTTGTACTTGATAGCTCAATCTTGAGGAAAGCTATAGGCTATTTAACATCACGCTACGGCACTGAGGAACCGAGCAAAAAAAAAGAAAGAACGCTGAGCGAAAACGATTGTAATAGCGTGGCGTGCGATAATTTCATGCGGACGAAGTCGCGGGCAGAAGGTAGTTGAATAATTTGGAGCCACCTGTTTCCACAATTCATATATTTTGACAGTCCACTGTCTTGGACATTAAACCGTCAGCACCGAAACGCATTCATTCGCAACGGAATCTGTCTTATGCTGAGATTTCACGGCTGTTCGAGTCGATAATTTAGCGTGCATGCGTACGATGTTTGCGTCAGCTTGTTAATTGTGACTGATAATAACATGGTATTGCCCGTACCGGGTATAAACTACTCCCGGATGAAGTAATTTGTATCGGTGTATGGATAAAGTATCCACGATGATAACAATAAAATTCAGGAGACGTATGTCTACTACGTGTATCTCCTGTAAAACATTTTGGGTACATAATTTATTTACCGGAGTAATTTTATTTCTTTCAAAATATTAGACAAATATTACAGTAACCTCCTTTCCTCGTGTTTATTGAAGATATTCATCTTTACTATTTTTATTACGAGCTGGAATTAAAAAGAGATAGGCGAAATTGTATGGACTCAAAACTTAGTAGATGGATCTCCAGTGCATAATTCTGCTCCTCACAGACTCTTTGAAGATTGTCTTTAATCTGGTGATTGTGATAAATTGACTGTACTAAGCACAGACAATGGCCTACCTTACATCATCTCTCTCTGTCACCTGTGAACTTGTGACTGTGTCAGTAAACGGAGTCGAGTCTTGTAATCTGGGCGAAATATACGAGTATTAAACTTTTTGCCATCTATACGTTGAAGATCATCAATAGCTCAAGTATATTTGACGTAAACGAAGGGAAAACATCTGACTGAATCCATGGGTGCCCATAAGGTTAAGAAAACTGAATACAAAAAGGCGTAATCGTTCGGCATCCTTTCTCAAAGTAGTTAGAAATCTCCTAATAGTTTTCTTAGTAGTTAATGCAAAGCCATCGATAACCAGTTACCCGCTACAACATACAATCAGTTACGGGCTTCAGCTAATTGCCATGCCTGGCGCAACTGTTTGGCACACGATTATTGGAGCAGTCGAGGATGAAATCGGAGCCCAAGGATCTGTGCAGACGATTGATTAAATTATCGGTTGCACAAGGGTACATACAAAGCACTTAATTTGCTATTGGCAACTGGTGTTATTAAAAGATTTCATGTAGATGTAGTATATTAATATAAACTTACCCCGTGCCCACGAGCTACACGCTCAAAGGGTACATCTTGCTATACAGCGACTGCGGAGAAAACAAATTAAAGAAATTGTTTCGAATATAAAATAGAATAAAACAGAATCGAATATTCTTTATTATGTGTACCTGTTCTATTTTTTATTTATTGTTGTTTTTTTTTTATAAATAAGATAAACAAAAACAACATTAAACACCTTGTTTTCTCTTTAGAGCCTGCCACGAGTCACCGAGACGCGACTTGCGGAGCGACAGACGGCAACTGGTGACGCGCGTATGAGTCGCTTGACGCAAGTCGCATTGCTCGTGGCCGAAAATGGGGCCTTAGACATCACACATCAAAGACTATTCATAACGGAACAGTCATTATCATCATTTCAGCTGTATGACATCAACTGCTGCCCTTATGCCTCTCCCAAGCGTTTCCACATCGACTGGTCCTATACTTCTCGCATCCAGCTACAAAATATGAACTAATTTAATTTGAGCTCCAAGAGAAGAGAAAAATGCAGTTATTAACTTCCTTCTGGTGAGGCGAAGAAACAAAATCATGTTACTTAGTCTTGTTCAAAATGAGGCATCGTTAAAGATTCTCTGTAAGTAACTATCCTAGGAACTCCGTTTTATTATAGTTCGGCACAAATTACAAACTCTTGCGATGAAAAAATGCACTCATCGCGCTTTCTCTATATTTACTATGAAATCCGATCAGCAATCTGTGTGCTTAAAGGTGGGCTTAGACTAAACGATAGAACAATAGTATCGAAGAGCATTAGCGTAATCATCAGCCATAATGTTACCACTGCTGGGACACAGGCCTCCTCTCTGTAAGAAGGAGTGAGCCGTAATCCACCACGCGGGCCCAGAGTGGGTTGGCCTCTAAGAGCATAATTTTCTTGATATTCTTGACACAGTATGGATAGTTCAACGAAATAATGCTCTGCACAAAAACAAATTCGAAGAGTGAGGATAAAACGAACGTATCATTGAGTATAGACCGAGCGAAAAGTAATAGATGAAGTTTTTGTGACTTACTTATATACTGACTAACGTACATACTAATTATTGAACTGCCCCGTTGGTCTCGTGGTCGTAAGCGCGACTGCTTAGTGTGGGTCCTGGGTTCGATTCCCGGGTCAGGCAAAGTGTTATGGGGTTTATCCATTGGGAATTAATTAGTAACAACCCGGAGTTTGGAAGTGGGCGGTGTGATACACCCGTGCCTCGGAAAGCACGTTAAGCCGTTGGCCCTACGCCTGATCTCTCTCCGGTCGTGTCGGATTATCGTCCCTTCGTACAACGAGAGCGAAAGAAGAGAGAGTGCGTCTGGGTTCGGATGGCTTCGCAGATGTCCATCGGCATGGGTGACCCACTCGTCATCAGCTGGGGCTGTCTGCTAGAAATTTTCCATTTTTATTCACTTCACTTTTGAAAAGGAACAAAGGAGCAATGCCTCAAAAAAAAAACATTAAAAATTTTCCAACACTGGAATAAAACTCCAAATCTTTTACATTGTTCCATTGCAGCTAAATACAAAAAGGGAATCCCGCTGTTCGCTCATAATTCACGTTTCTACACGTTAAGCTGGGCTGGGTAGATGCATATTCATGTTTTCAAGCTACAAATATTTTGTGTTCACCCATCTTGCTGGCTTATAGATTTAGTACCGAGATGTAGAGGATTTTTGTTGCTGGTAGTGTTTTCGCTGAGAAAAAAAAAGGATATTTGTGTGTGTTCAGAAGAATAAAATAGTGAGAACAATCCTAGAACCAAAAGTTCGAAGATATGTGACAATAACCAACCCGCACTGGGCTCGCGTGTTGTATTACGGCCCACTTCCTCTCATTAGGCCTCGTTCACAACATTGCAAACATTATAGGCTGATTAATGAAGAATGATGTTTCGTTTCTTACATTAAAAAAATATTGTAGTAAAATCTTATGGCTCTCATGCAAATCTTATTAAAATTGTTAAAGGTATGGTTAAATGTTAAAGGTATACGAAAGGATTTAAAAAAACGTTAATCAAAGGTGCTCTGACAATCTATTTATATTCACTCTTTATTTCAACCCATTTGTTTTCAGTCCCATATTCATCTTATTACCTACCCGCAAAAAGGCCAACGATAAATTCTACACTCATTGTCAGAAAAAAGTATGAATAATAGTTCTTCGACGCTTAAAAGCTAGCACTGATTTACCGCCATGCATTTTGCATTGCAATAATAAAACTGAATAATCTCTTTGACCGCGAATGAAATGATTACCTCGCTTTGAACATCAGACGTAATTGGGTTTCATTCCTTTTATAGTTGTTAAGTTTCACAAACGCGTTACTCATTGCAATTTATACCTTATGACAGCGGCTTAAGAGTCACATGAAGTGCGCTCGTGAATTAAAGAAAGAGTTTTATTTTAAAACGTATATATTACAAACTTTCTGCGATTATAAAAAAAATAGTTTATTTGGAACAACTTAAGTTTAAAATTTTTGTAAATTATAAACTTAAGTTGTTACAAATAAACTTTTTTTTTTCGAAAACGAAGATAGCCACAAAAGTAAATTTGTGTGACGCAGCTATCAGTGCCCAATCCACATTAATATACAACGACATTGTTCCAGACTTCACAAATAAACCATTTAAACCATAATAAACCTATATGGGCACTTATGAAACGTCAGAAGCTAGGTGCACGGTTCCAATTGGTCGTTTCCTATGGAGAGGGGTTGGACATAAACTCCAAGGTTACTCGTTTAAAATCAGTTATTCATCACCACTTTTGTACACATTATTATATTAAACCTTACTCATTCGTCGATATCAATAATTGGTGAAAAGCAGTAGATTTTCAGTTCTGAAAACTGCAGAGTTCACCTTTAGAACACAGCACATCCATAGGCATTCGAAAAATATAATCTGTACCCAGCATGCTGTTGACGCCGATCTTGGGCCATTCATCCATCCATCTATCCTCACAAACTTTCACGTTTATAATATTAAATTAGTAGGATAGGATAGTAGGATAGGAAGTGGGATAGTAGGATTTGTTATAGATATGAGTCGTGTGTGGTTGAAATTGTTGAAATACACGGGAAAGAAAACTGGTGAGCGGGTTTTGGTTGGCTTTTTGACAGAGACAGGCATTCGTTTGGTATTAAAAAAAGGATGACAAGAAAGGATTCAAAATATATTAAAACTAGGAAGGCATGTCAGTCATAATGGTCCAACTGTTAGATAACCAATAATGCAAACTGAAACTCAAACTTAAAGCATCTATTTCAATTAAACAATTTATAGGCACTTTAGAATTGTCAAGGAGTCGGTCAGTAAGAAAGATGAAGCTAGTTAATACGCGAGCTAATAAGCGTAAGAGCTTTATATGGGGAAGAACAGGCAAGAATACTGATCAGAAACAGAAATAGCATCTTCCGTGGTAGACGGTTAGACTTTACATTAACAGTATTCCCAACTTCATAATCAGCCTATAATGTTCCCACTGCTGGGACACAGGCCTCCTCTCTGTGAGAGAGAATGGGCTATAATCCACCACGCGCGCCCAGTGCGGGTTGGTAGATGTCACATTTCTTTGATTTTTTGGTTCGAGGAAATACCTGTTTTCTCATTCCCAACTTAACACAATCTTGTTCGCCAATCCGTTCACCCCTAAATTTCTAGAAGGTTCAAAGTGCTACCGATAAATTCTATCAGAATTCATGCGTTCAATATCTGTTGGGGTAAAAATATGAGACAATAAGATTGGGTAACTTCGAAATCACGAATTTCACCGAAGCCTAGTAGCGATTTCAGAGCCATCTGTTCGGATTGAATTGATGACTTAGTTTCGAAGGACGGGTCAAAATGGGTCGCTGCTGTATTGACCTAAATCAAAATGTAAAGGTCATTGTATTTTAACCTTAGGGATGGCTGAAGCAATTAAATCACCTGTTGCTTGCATTGATATCACAATAAAGTTGTACTACCGGAACAATCATCACATGGTACAACTTTAGTTGTTACTCCAATTTATTGCGTTCAACAGGCAATTGGATTGCTTTCATTAAATAAACATTTAGGTAGGAAACAACTTCAAGGATTCCTTTGAAAAAAAATATATATTCATCATCATCATCAGCTTACAGCTTACGGCAGTCTACTTGTGGACATTGGTCTTTCCAATTGCACGCCATTCAGCTTGATTCTCGGCAACTCTCATCCAGCTGCTACCAGCCACTCTACGAAGATCGTCGCTCCACCTAGACGGAGGGCGTTCTACCGTTTGCTGATTTGCGTTCTCCACTCAACAACCCTACCTCAAAGTTCCTCACCTTATCATTAAGGATATCAAAATAAATGACGTCTAGGAACTTTTTATCCATTAAAGTACATCTTTATCTATTTTCATATACTCCCGAGTTTCATTCAATTCACATAGTGCTTTACAGTATTTTGTTTGAAGAAAACATCGCGGAAGATAGCAATAAATATTGCACATTTCAACTCGGAGAGCATTGAAAGGTTTTCTTTATTTTCCTGTTCAGATTGCGAAAGAATGAGTACTGACCGACGTGCTCGGTGTTGCAATTGCTTGAAGCGAATAAAATAAAACTCTTAACTCTTTGTAGAACTAGTATCGTATTTTTTTACGCACCTATTATACCGGATGATGTTTTTTACCGTCTCGAAATTTTTACAGGGTTTTTTTCTATCCATGAATATGAACAACTTTCAAAATGGGACCAACTCTGAAATCACGAAAAAAAAATCAGCTCTTTCATACATTTTGGTCTAGTAGGTAAATAATAATAATAACTTTTGTATTAAACTGCTGATTTTGATAAAGTAAATCTAACAACAGGTAATTATCTCCTTTTAATTTTTTTTTTTTTTTAAACAAAATCCTAGAATAATGTTTGCGAAGTCTTCCCAGACATTTCACCAATAATTTCAATAACTAAGTAAACAGTTTGTAATAGGTTTCTAATGTTTACATCAGGCAATTGGATTCCAATTTATTCCTCGCCACGCTCGAAGGTGTTGAAACGGCAAAACTTTCCCTGTTCAGTATTCTTAGTGTCCGCACTTCATCAAATTCAATTTGCTCTGTTTTATCATATTCTTCTACTTTACTTTTCGTTACTAGTTCTTATATGACAGTTCTTTTTTATGTTTTCGGTTCTTTCAAAAGTTTTTTATTTATCGCAGATTTATAGTTCTTCGCTCGTTTCTTTTTTTTCCGAACTACTGAAACCTGAAGCATCTTTTTTTTTATACGTTGTTGCAGAGTAAAAAGTATCGTATTACCCATTAACTGGGTTGTGGAGGTCAGATAAGCAGTCGCTCCATGTAAAATACCGGTATTCAGCTGCATCCGGTTAGACTGAAAGCTGGCCCCAACATAGTTGGGAAAGGGCTACGCAGATGATGATGACTATTTAGAAATTTGATTTCACACTTGGATTATTCCTCAAATGAACGAAGGATGACAAACTTTTACTGTGACTGCTAAATTTTACACAATTCATCGTGAATATTGTTGTCTTCCAATTCAAAATCAAAAGTCATATTCAAACTAGGCTGAGATTCAGCACTTTTTGAACGTCAATATTCAAAATCAAAATATTTTATTTCACATAAACCTACATGGGCACTTATGAAACGTCAGAAGCTAGGTGCACGGTTCCAGTTGGTCGTTTCCTATGGAGAAGAACCGGCAAGAAACTCCACGGTTACTCTTTTAAAAATAATTGTTTTTTACAATGTTTTCAAGTTACAATAGTTATGGGAGGACAGCGTAGTATTACTTAAGACAGTTTCCCAAAACGCCCGCTATTCACCAGTTCCTAGTGCCCAGCAGCACAGCTGTCAGTTCAGTTAGAAGAACTTCAATGTATGGCATGTGTTGCCCTTTTAATATTATAAAAATAAATTTTACTTTCTGTGTAATGGAACTTGAACTTTTTAACAATAGTTTGGACTAATTGTACAAATAGGTAGATTTTTTAATAAAGAGGCAAATATTTAGTAAAAAACAAATTAAGAAACACGCAAAACTTAATTGACCCTACCTATTAAAAAAGAGCCACGAAAACTGAATCAACTCAATAAAAAAACCAAAACAATACTTAAAAAGACTTAAAACTTATGAACAAGTTGTAACAAGTTTCAAGTAAAACGATTCAACTTGACAGGAACTCCGTTCCATTCATTGAAGTTGTTCAGTTTCAAAGCAAGTGCACAAAATTAATAGGTACAGAAGGTCGGCTCCATAAAACGGGCGGACAGGCACACGCTCACATAGACGTGTCACATGCAGTCGATAAAACGTGAAGCATTTATTTGTACTGTATAATGGTCACCGACCACCGTGCATTGAAAACCTCGTAAAGAAAAATTCATTGTTTTTGGAACGAAGTTATTTAACACGGCTGGCGGTAGGAGTTAACTGGTAGAAATTGTCACTTAACGAGAAAGCGTTATGCCCCTCCATGTGACTGAGAAAAATATATTTTTCATGATTTTCCAGGGGGCTGAAGCCAATAGTCAAAATGAAAATCCAAGATGGCGACAACATTATGACAGCTTTTTAAAATTTATACTAGATGACTGTTTAAAAAACGCGTATTAAATTCACGTTTTCTCTCTCTCTCTCTCTCTGTCTCTTGTTACTACAAACGAGTGGGTGTGCGTGCGAGTATCGCTTATGGAACATCGTTCCTGACGGGGATGTCCGGGATGTCCCAACCACACACAAGTTTTTTCTTTTAATTTACTTGATAGGTAGAAAACCTTTTTATAATAATCTTATAGGTAACTTCCGAACTTCAGTATTCGTATCATCTGTTTTCAGATGACTTGCAGTTGTACCGTCAAGGGAAGGTTGATGAATTCCCTGACGCTATCGACAAATTAAACTCAATACTCAATAATTATATTATCACAAAAATAAATTTCTAAAAAAAAAACTCGAAACTACTCGTACTTACTTGCCAAACCCGCATACTTTGTAAATTTTTTTTCAGTACAGTCAAAGTATTAATTTTGAATATTTGGTTGGGCAAAAGTGACATTTTCTTCCAAGCTGAAGAAATTGGATTTACATTTTAGGCAAGAGTTTACAGAAACAGTATTCAGGATCCCATAACAAAAAAAAAATAATTAAAACGTTAAGATTTGTAGCAATAGGAATGAAAAAACTGTCACAGGGTGCAGATTTTCTCGTTTTTTTTTAAATGTCTGTAATTTTATATACACAACTTATTTTTTGTTTCTGATAACTGTTATGACTTGTACTATTATCCGATTCCGGCTTGACGTCGACTTCTGGGACCAGACACGACAACTGTCTGGTCGGGGGATCCTCCCTTTTCTATGGAGAAATAGTGAACTTTACACCGTGTTCCTCATACCTTTATAGAGCCGACCTTCTGTAACTTTGATTCAGTGGCATCTGCATCATGCAGCAATCACTTAGGTGTGCGACAAGGGCAGCGGGATTGTCCGAAAGCCCCGGAATATAAAGGGCTAAGGAAGGAACACGGATGGGTTTTAGTCAGTAAGAGTCTGACACTCCCTTCCGCTCCACCCAGACCGGGAGGGGTCAGTTGATGATTTCACATCCTTAAAAAAAAAAAAAAGATGTGCGACAACGTGTTTGATCGATTTAACTAATTATATTGCGGAAGTTCCTGTATAATCGAGTGTTCAATGAGAATTGATAGATCATTGTTTGAAGTTTTTGGGGATGAAGGTGGGGTTTCAAAACAGGGGCTTATGTTTAAATAAAAGGAAATCTGAATCTTTACTTACATGTCTGAATGCTGATTCAGAAGGCCGTACTCCTCGATACGGCTCAAATCGTGAGGAGGTTCCTGTTCCTGAAGACCTAACCACCGGTACCTTGGATCCTGCTCCCGATACCGACAGTTCACTATTTTTTATACTTTTAAATGTGTTTTTTTTCTATAAATATTTAATAAGTATAGAAATAAATAAACGAATTATAGTCTTTACCAAGAGTAATGTAAGCTAGCAGCCAAAGTTAATAATGATCTTCGAACGGTATACGGGTAGGTGCAATCATCCTTTGATACATCTATAACGATCTAAAAATCTGAAGACCATACCGTAATAAATACCTACGTTCAAAATCTAGTAGCAATCTCATCTCAGCAGCCATAAATGTCAAAAACATGTCAAAAATTAAGGGAGATTAGAGGTACTTTTGACAGAGAGAAACTGAAATTAGAAACAATCAAAATCAAAAGTAATTTATTCAAATTAAGCTGGGAATCAGCAATTTTCGTACGTCCTAGAGCTTTCACTGGGAAGAAGTCTTCGCGCATTGAACTCTTCAGCAGCACATAAATGCGAACATTTAAAAAAAATACTTGTTTTACCCCTCTATTTTCACTTAACCCCGTGATGTACCCGCACTTGAGTATATTTAAGAATTTATGATATAAACCCAACGTTAATAAATTAAGTTTATTTCGCCATCTATAGATGATCGCGTGTCGTGCTATCCGCTCAGCTTATAAATCAACCCCGCGGTGACACCTCATAATTCAAGGAGAAACCTCGTAAATAAGCCTAAAGCATAATCAACAATAGAACCACATTAACCCTTGAAGATAATATAAGACGTGGATGTGAAGTAGGAAGAGAAAATGGAAGAATATGTGGTAATATTGAAGGATTTAAAATGGATAGCAGTGTGGCTTCGTGAAGGGTATTCAAAATGTAATCCCAGGCGGCCATTGTACAAAATTGCTGGCGCTTCATGTGTTCGTATTGAGCAGCTAATCCGTCGGTATTATGATATTAGGATTTTGGTTTTATATTTAACAAGCAATTTGGTATTGTAAGATTTGATGTACTATAATATTGTCGCAGGCTCATGAAATAAAAAAAAAAATAACAAAAAATTGTTGAAGTGCTTACGCAGCGAAAATTTGACGTACCAGCCTGAAACCCAACTTAAACAACACGATTACGAGAAAAATTTCAATAAAACCCCGGGGTTACACAAACACTCATTTCCCGACCTATAAAAACTACTCCAACAAAAAATCCGGCCTTTACGTGCTTTACCCCTGCCTCTACAAAACATTTTAGTACAACCCTACCTGTTGTTGAACTATAAACTACCGCATCCATTCACCTGTACTCGACAATACCCTTTAGAAGCGAGTACAATGGCGAACAAAAGAGTTGTGCGTGACGAACTCCCAGAATGATTTAGTACTGTTGCGTGGAAGAGAACAATGTACGCACTTCATCTCCTCAGTGTACATTTTGATGTAGTGTATAATGGAGTTGGTGGTGCGGTCAGACGACGCTGTTATTTACTATTTTGTTGGTAACAATAATATAAACGAAGAAATGTGCGTGAAGTGGAGTGAAAAGATGTTTAGGACGATTAAAATTCTTGGTTTAGGAAAGAAAGCTTTACAAACTATTATAAGGCTAAGCTGATGTTGATTCGAAACGAAATAGTAGGTATGATTTTGCTGCAGTAAAGTATGCTAAAGTGTCGTCTTTAGCGTATTTAAATCTAAGTTAGAAATACTCGTATTTCTCTAACTTTGATTATTATCAATTTTTTTAATCATATGATACGAGGAATAAATTTGAAATTTTGACAGTTATTTCATACAAAAACTGTCAAACGTCAATTTAATTCCTTGAATCAAAGTTATGTGGCGATGGAAAAATCAACCCTTAATGGTATTGTCTAATTCTTTTTTTACAATATCTAATTAAAAAAAAAAATATCCTTTACTAAAAACTCCACAAAAAGAAATTATATAGAAAAAACTGGTAAAATATATTGTTACATATTTCAGGCAAACTGGGTAAACACCTCATAAATCTTAAATCAACATCAACTTCTATACAAATGAGTGCTCATCCTCCAATACTGACTTACCTATTGAGTTTAAAGATCGCGGTAGAACTTAGCTTACGCCACTGACAGGCAAGGTTTGCCTAAAATACTGGAAAACTTATTACTTCCAGCACTACTATAATAATGTACAGGAAATAACAGTCGTATTATTTTTGTCTTTTCTTCCAAAGATAGAGTGGTATTTGCAGTTACTTCGAATGACTAGTTATTTTACTTGATGTAGTGCCATCTCTCAAACTCAAAGCATTTATTTCAATTAAACCATTTACAGGCACTTTTGAATTGTCAATAGGTCAGTCAGAAAATATGAAGCCAGTTGCCCATTCCAAAGCGTAGGTACCTATGGAGAATAACGGGCAAGAAACTCCATGGACACTCTTTTAAATTATATTTTACAAAAATATTAGTTACATCATTAATGTTGAATTTATAATTATATGTGAGAACGATGTAAAAAAAATATACGTACGCGTTAAAAGTATCCAGAGTACAGCAAATAATACTTAACAAAACAATAATCCAAAAATAAAATAATTAAAAATAAGCCGAGGCAGCTAAGTGATGACCAGTCCCAACAGACAAGTTTCAAAATAATTTTATTGATAATATACAGGGTGATTTGTAATTTGACTGTTTGGGTGGATTGCTGGGAGATAAGAAACTAGTGGAATGGCGTAAACCATAATAAACATTATTTTTTTTACCTTGTTATATAGCTGATTAAATGTACATGTCTTCTCCGTAATTTACGGTTAATACTATAGTACACTTTTTTAGATAAATTTGAAGGATGTTGCTAATCCATTGATTCATATCTATTTTCGGAAAGTTTGTCTGCTCAAAAAAATTTATTACGAAATGAATGTTGTTGAACTGTCAAAATTAAAACCACAGTACATTTTTTTAGATAAATTTGAAGGATGTTGCTAATCCATTGATTCATACCTATTTTCGGAAAGTTTGTCTGCTCAAAAAAAAAAAAACGCAATGAATGTTGTTCAAAATGAAAGCCATTGCTACTATTATTGTGTTTCGCAATTACCCCAGTGGTTACCTAATTTAAAACTTCAAATGGCTTCGTCGTTAGTTTCAGTTGAAATTGGGAAGTACAAACTATTACTTTGATTAGTTAATAATATCCCCTAGTGGTTTTAAATGTAAATGTTATTTTGGGTCGCTCCAGGTGTAATAACTAGATTTGGATGGAGGATCAATTGGGTTTATGAAGGTATAGTTTGTAGAATATTTTATTGTTTTGTTTTGTAGAAATTCGATTAAAGGGTTTATTCATAAACGATGATTAAAGTTAAGTGACGTTCAAACGATTTAACCCTTCCTATTCCGGAACGTAGATCTACGCGAGACACAATGGCTTTTTAATTGTGTCTGTAATTACGGCATTCAACCGGTTATGAGATTATCGCGATAAAACAAATAAACTCTTTAGCTTTATTATTAGTATATTAGACAGATTGGAATTTTTATAGGGGTTATCTCATGTTAAAATGCCAATTTATCTCTACTCTACTCATAAATATGAGTAAATTGCATATCTCACTGCTGGTCTCATGTATGATGATAGTAAATGCATGCTGAGACTGAATTAAGAATAAATTCAAAGTTAACTAATTACATGAAAATATACAAGCAAACACTGTTATAAGTCTATAATGAAAACAATTTCACTATAGCAAAACAACACCAGTGTCTAACCGCCGATCTAAAATACAAAGGCAAAGTTTAATAGTTTCCGAACCATATTCAGTTGATTGTAATTAAATCCATAATGAACTTGATAGTGATCAATCAAAACTTCGATTATATTTGAACATACTTAGCCACATGTTTATATAAACCATAGGGGATAAGTTGACAAACTAATCAAGGAATACATTAATTGATCACCACGTGAAAGACTTTTCAGTCACTCACAGGGTTGTCATACACGAGATATGGTTTTGAACGTATGGTGGAAATTCCACCTAGATGTAAAAGAGTATTTATTTTATTTATTCTACCATTTATGTACACACATAAATAAACAGACAAGAAACAATAACAGAACAGAAAAATAGGTACAAAGGTGATGCTTATTTCATAAGAAATCTCTTCCAGCATACCTGCGATAGGATAATAATTAGAGAGTTGTAGACAGCGTGTGAAATAGTATAGGAGACAAAAATATAACACATAAAATTTAAAAACAATTCACTTAATAAACTAGACAAATATTATGAGAATATACTTACATACAAACAAATAAACATACATACTTCTAAAATAAATATCACTAGAATGTTAATTATAACCTAATAATAATGTAATTTATAAATAATATTTTAATATGTCATGTGTTTATATTCCACATTTGTGTATTTAATTTTTTCTTAAGTGAGTACTGATAACGTAGGATTTGTACTTTAATTATAAGTTAATTTAGACAATAATATAATTAAAGTAGCTGTGCCTCTTGTAGTTAAAGGAGTGCACTAGACTAAAACTAAATACCTCTCTCTCCACATTGTGATATTTTTGGTGTAGGATTAAAGATGTAGCAATCTTTTGAGAGAATTCCTCAATAAAAAAAAAATTAAAACAAAACATTTCAGAAACACGTCTATATGTGCACAACCATAGACAGTAACTCTTTGCTGGATATGTTTTGCGATGGCTGCAACCTGAAATTATCTAGTGTGAATAAGTTAGTTCTTGTCAAGCATGACGACGCTGCAGACGTATTTTTAGATCACTCGACGATCTTTGCAGGTTGGTTCACAGCAGCTGAAAGAAGTTGTAGTAGGCACCCTGGATTGAATTAAATGGCGCGAGATTGAAGGGGCCTGTGATCAGATTATGAATTGGCTATGTGATATGTTATTTTTGAAGAAAACCTTGAACGAAATCCAGTCTTATCTAACAAGGCCAAACAAATCATTCTTCATTAATTTTCCTTCCCATAATAGACAAAATGAAAACGCCAAAACGTGACAGAATTAAATAACTTTGTAATCCCAAAACTTTGGAAATAAAGGCCATTGTCCTTTAAATTGTGAATAACACTGTCAAAATACGGAAACGGTGATAATTTAGTGAGAGGTCGCCGACTAAAGTTATGTTATTGTTTTAGTCTTTGTAAAGTTTGTTTTAATTTCGGCAAAAATGTTTTGACTATCTACTGATACTGTGAAGATAGTTTTCATCTGTCATAAAGTTGACTGGCTTAGTATTTAATTTGGCGTTTATATTAGTTTCGGTTCGATTTTGAGAACCAAGGTAACCGACATAGCCCGAAGAATTGCCAAATTTACGTGGCAGTGGGCAGGGCACATTGCTCGCAGAACAGATGACCGAGTGGCAACCGCGTACCGGAAGACGTAGCGTTGGAAAGACTCCCACAAGGTGGACCGACGACCTTGTGAATGCCGCGGGAACCCGTTGGATGCGAGAAGAACCGGTCGAGATGAAGGTGCTTGGGGGAGGCCAATGTCCAGCAGTAGATGTCTTTCGGCTGAAATAATGATGATGATTAGTTTCGGATTTTAATATTACAAAAGAAAAAAAAAACATTTAATTCAGGCAAAACCCACATTACATACATGTAAAAAAAATCACAATACTGCTACAGAATAGAATAAAATATTGATGCAATTGAACTAAACGAATGAGTAGGTACAAATTATAAGGGTCACAAATATTTATTATCACAAATGGTTATTATCAGAGGAACTATTGTTTTGAAAACTGCGTTTAGGAAACTATAATATTGGAATGTTCGAGTTTTTTTTATTTGAAATGTGTTTGCTCTTGACTCTAGTCTAGGTCAGAGGTGACAGAAACAAAGTCGACGATGGAGTGAGCTTACCCAAAAGAAGCGTATTCACTCTAATAAAGTTCGAGTTTCCTAATAGGCGATCCCTTGAATAACCACAGTTATTGGTGCCGATTCCCTTGCTCACAAACTAAACTAAATTTAAGTTCGGTGCATCTTTTTCTTTCTATTTCTTTAAGAAAAGGACAGAAGATAAATTTTAGTTTAGTCATGTCAAATAAATCAGCGCCTGACGCTACTCCATATAAGTTTAGACGATTAAAAAGTTGCACAGAACTTAAATTTAATTTGTGAACAACATAATTGCACCATTTATGGAAAAGAAGTATGTACCTATTTACAGAATTATTATCATTAAAAATATCAATACAAACCTAAGTTCATTATTCCTATTGATTGATGTTTTAATCAACATTCAACAAGACACTGACTTGCAAAATGGTTAAAACGTAAGAAAAGTGGAACTTAGCGAGCTTAACTGTTGCACTTCACCCTTAAACACGTAACATTAAAAACTTACACAACGAATTTTTCGCATCCACAACAAAAAAAAAATTCACGTCACAATATTATTATTATCCACAATGCAGCAACATTTCCTGGATTTACTGCTTACAGAGACAGTGTCTGTGAAATCTATGGGGCCCAAAACAAAAGCCATCCACCCCATAACAACGTTACCATACATGAATAGAATTTACGCTGAGATTTTAACATCCGCGTTACAGCCTCCCATGTAAAACACCTCTGGGAAATTTACATGAAAATTCACATCCAGATTTCCATTTGAAACGAAGTCGGGCTTTGAAACGGTTCTTCTCGGTTTTCGGGACATATTGTTGAGTATATTTCGCAATATTTCTGCGAAACCCCCGATCGAGAGTCCGTTGTAAATTCCTTTGAAGATTTTTCTTTTGTGTAAATTATATTTTGTTTTCGTCTGTGATGAGCTTTTTGCTGTTTTCTTAAAATTGACCATCCCACCTGTATTTCTCGAAGGTTTAGGCAGATTTGCACCAATAGTAGGTACACCCACATGTAGCCAGTTATGTTTTATTCCCTTGTAAAGAGGAGCCGAGCCTATTGCCATCTACTGGGAACAAATCCAGACTGTTTGTTGTTGTCGTTGCACACCTTTCATGATCGAATGCTTTCGAAGAACGTGTAGAAGATATGGTCTGCATTTTACTGTTCAGTAAAAATAAAGCTATTAGTGCTGGGCCAGACTGACAGCGCGGGCGCGGGGTGGGCGCGGCGCGTGGTGCTCAAACATAAGAAATTCATTTGAGTGTCCATAGTGGGCACGCGGGCGCGGTGAGCGGCGCGAGCTCCTCAGCGCGGGGAGCGCACCGGCAACTCACGCCATAGCTCGTTCATACAAGTGGCCACAATGAATGCGAGCTTTTTTCTAGTATTAATAAGTCTATTTCATCCATATTATATTTTGACAAACAGTGGACACGACAATACGCAAAATGCAGCCGCCCTCGACTGCGAACAGGCATATCGCGCGCGTTCCCGCACCCGCGCCGCTCCCCGCCCCGCACAGCCAGTCTGGCCAAGCACTTAGGTACCTACTTGGTTTAAAGTACCAATTAAATACTTTTCATTATAACTAAGTTCTTTGCTTCAATTATCGCTCCAATCACGTTAAAAAATGTCAACTTGTCTTGATTATCTCGCCAAACTAAAGTCGATGTGTTCAGAAGAAAACTTATAAAACTTGGCAAATATATAAGTTTGGACAATAACATTATTATGTTAGCTTAATAAAAAGGTCGACGATACGAGAAGTATTTGTGTCAAACTTAGGAAAATGGTTAGTTGTATGAACTTTTTAGTTTTCTCTTTGTTGGAGCCAGCAACTAGAGTTTTGTGCGAAGATAAAATAAAAAAAATATCAAAATTAAAAGTCATTTATTCAAACTAGGCTGAGAATCAGCACTTTTCGAACGTCAAAATTACAAAAGACAGTCCTCCAAAACGCCCGCCCTTCACCACTTCCTAGTGCTTTCGCTGGGGAGAAGAAGTGGCGCAACAAACTCCCCAGCAGCACAGCTGTCTGTTCAGTTATAAAATACTCGACTGTATACAAAACTAGATCTGCAAAGTATCTAATTAACATTATAGGACACAGAACGTTCAATAAAATTATTTGCCATATGTTAGCTAGCCACGCCAATATACCAACAAATACCATAAAAATCTATACGTACTCAAGCTAAAATAAAAATACTAAATCAAAAGTAATAAAAAAATAAAATAAAAAAACTACCTAAATAAAAGCCTCCAGGTATAAAGGACGTGACAACTTACATGTTTATGCATAAACACTTCGAAAAAAAATCGCTTTCATGCGATACGACTGCCCATTGTGTCACCCTATGTAAAATTTAAACATTTATCAGCCATTCAAATGGATTACAAATAACAAAAGAGTATTCTATTTAACAACATTAGAAATAATAAGCAAACGTTGACTTATCCATGGCGAGTTACGTCAGCACGATGACCGCTAAGCAAAAGTGCGCAACAACAATGGGTGCCTGAAGATGGACGGCGCCGCCGAGGCTGGCCAAAATGAGATGGCAAGATGACCTGGACGCGTGCCGAGGATCGAGGTGGCTCGGGAAAAGAGTTCCTGGAAGGATTTGGGAGAGGCCTTTGCCCAGCAAATAAAAATAAAACTTACCCAAGAAGAGGTGGCGAGTTGAACGCGTACCGCAAGGTCTGGTTCGAGGTGGCTGATAGTAATTAATCGATGGTAATCGGGAATGAGTTATCTTAAGACCAAAATCTTACCTCAAAATGATTGTCTTACTGTACCTAGTATTTTCTTACAACACAAAAACTTTATGATATCTCAGTAAAAATATTTTATGACATTAACAGGCCTATAAACAGGCTACCAAAAACGTAATACTCATACACGGAAGTGACCGGAAACCTACGTGATGGATTTTATGACCCTGTTTACGAGTTAGATCCGAACTTAGTTCGGGTACATCCCGTATTTAATAGTTGAGAGTTGAGACCCATACGTCATCCTTTATCCGGGGACTTGTGATTAATGAAACTGGTGTGTTTAAATTTGATTGGTCGTAAAATTATTAGAAGTTGTTATGAAACGGGTTTCTGAAAATTAATATACTTTTGATATGAGAAATTCTCATAAATTCAAGAAAGTTCACAGTCTGATCTCAGTCTCAATCTGTCAAAAAATCCTCTAATTTCCCTACATTTTTGACAAATTTTTAACATTGATTGTCACTGAGATGAGATTGCGACAAGTATTTGAACGTTTTTAATAATTACGGGAATTTGCCATCAGGTTATCACTCTTCATATTCAAAATACTTACCACTAACGACATCTATAAGAAGCTAAAATAACTTGCATTCTTTATGTGACATTCCATGTATGCGTGTAGGTAGGTATATGTAATAAAAGAAAAAATATATATCCTTACGTAGGGAGTACGTTGTCGCATTAAATTCTTGCATCTCACTCTCCTAAACTATAGCAACATTGCGTTTTTGTTACCTATGCCCAGTATTCATACTGAACCCTGATAACTGTGGTTCCACCACAATGCCTGACCTGCGTCAAAATTAATGAAAAAACAACGCAGCGCCTCTGCATCGCAAAGCTGCATGGCTCAGACCAAATAAAATACCAGGACAGAGGACTGTCAACAGTAAATTGTAGCCGGTTTCGTAAACATGTGTGCACTTAGTGAGGTGTAGTTTGATTGTAAATGGTTGTAAATGTGTGCGTGTGAGCGTGTATGCACATAGCGGAGGTGTAGTTTTGGCATGCTTCACTGTATCGTTCTCAGCGCTCTGTCTTGGTTTTTTATTTGGTCTGAGGCTCATGGTATGATTTTATACCAACATTTAGAAATTAGGCAATTTTTACTGAATGTCATAGCTGAATGTCCATTATTTTAATGTGAAACCACCTGTCTGTACGGTAAGTACTAGGACGGGCCATCAGTTGTTTTTAATATGCCTGGGGGGGTTCTTTCGTTACTACATTCAACCGATGTTCACAAAGGATGTTTACCATTAGTAATCTGTTAAAACTGTTTCTCCCAATAATGGACAATCGATCGTAGCTCAGTTTTCAAATGACATGCCATTTCGGCGGACGAAACTCAGCAGTGTTTCAAGTTCTCAAAATACGGTTACCGCAAACGATTCGTTACAGCAGATACCTTCCGTTTCCACATTAATTACTCGCGTGACTTGCTATACACGCAGGGTTGGCGGGTGTATTGGAAATATAGGGATTCCAGAATATTCTTTCAAAAAGAGCATTTTCTGCTATCTATAGTAATCTCTGACTTGAATGGTACCTATAAACACTTTTAATGCTATATAAAAAGATATAGAAGGATTTTTTCAAACAATTTCTTCCTTTTAGTCTCGTAAAAATCTTCCATCTTCAAGATTCTGATAATGATCAGTGGCATTTAACATCTAGCTGGAATTAGGGACCATTTTTACCTATTCTTACTGCATGGCATTCTGGAGAAGCAAATTCAGGCAATCGCTATAGAATACATACAAGAAGGCCGCTTTTAAAAATAACGTCAAAAGTTTTGTACCAACCAATGCTTTAACACAAAAAGTGTCATCATCTGCCTGCCTTTTCCCAACTATGTTGGGGTCGGCTTCCAGTCTAACGGATGCAGCTGAACGGATGCGGCTGCCTATCTGACCTCAACCCAGTTGTTGGGTAATACGATACTACTTGGTAAGACTGGTTGTCAGACTTTTGGGCTTCTGATGACCCGTAATGACTCTCAAAGATCCACGAATGACAGCCGGGACCAACGCCGTAACGTACTTTCCGAGACACGGAGGCGTCTTGGTATGATAAATGATAAATGATTTTTATTCTGTAAGTAGGTTTGCACAAACACTTTTACACGTCAATCATATTTTTTATAAAACTAGATGAGGTCGGCGTTTCCTATCTGACTAATCTGAGAAGAAAGGCCGAAACAAACTCAGAGGTCACAGTCTCTTTTAAAGTCCAGACATAATCTTGGTCAGATTATATGAAGACCATGTAGATCGATGTCTGAGATGGTCTTTTGAGGAAAGAACCACTCAAATTGAGAGGACCTGTCCAGTCAGTGCTCGCATTTGTCAGAAATCATGCAGCTCAACTCAAAACTTAAGAAGCTCAACAATGTAAAAATGGTCACCCATCCATGGACCAACCGCGGCAAGAGTAGCTCAACCTGATCGATCGAGAACTGTGCAGCTTTTATTTCTTAGCCACAAGCCCCTCCTTACACAAAAAGAGTACCTATCACACTAATATTAAAAAGGCGAAAGTTTGTGAGTGTGCGTGTGTGTGTGTGTGTTTATATGTTTTTTTACTTCTTCACGCTCAAACTGCTGGACCAATTTTGATAAAATTTTGCTAAGAGGTAGCTGATACCCTGGATTAACATATAGGCTGCTTTTATACCGATATTCCCACGGGATCGACACGTATGCGGGTGAAACCACTAGTCTAATATAATAATGAACTTTTGATCGAAGAAATTATAGGCCAGACGTGGCCATCCCTACACAAAAACGTGTTTACCAAACAAAAACTACTACGAAAGAGACACCAGCTAAACAAATAGGCTGAGCGGGAACCCTAAGCAAACAAGTCTGAACAGGTCGGAACGCGTCTGAAAGGTTCGCATTTTGAGCCAGACACAATGGAACGGTTGTAATTAATTATGACAAGTATTACTTTTACTGAAAACATCACGCTGTATATGCGGGGCGGGCTCATTGTTGTTGTAAATGATGAACTTCTCACTTGCAATCCACTATTCATTTGATGAAGTCCTCTAGTGTAAACGAGTTTATAGATTTCCAAACATAACGAACGAAACAAAGATAACAAGTCACCACAAGTCGACCGCGTCAATGCCCCGTACGGCAGTAGACAATACAATTACCTTCTAATATTCGTCATGTCGCTCATTTGGAGAAACATCGATACATGTATTTTTCCCAAAAATTAGTTAAATATGACAAAGCACTTAGAAAGCGTATTTAGACGTACAAAGACGTAAAAAAAAGTAGCAGATACGTCGATGGAAAATATATAAATTAAGTATTTTTTTTGTATTTATTTCTGCACAAGTGATTTGTAATCTTTGTAACCGTGTGTTGTGTCGTCGCCAAAACTCGCTAAAATATAATAACAAACACGTGACACATGACTGCCTGTGGCAAACAAGAGCCACTGCTGACCATGAGGTCCAGGATTAAATTTTCCCAGGTCGGGCAAAGTGTTATTAGATCTATCATCAGGAATTTCTCAGTACAGCCCGGAGTTTGAATTTGTGCTTTCCTGCACAAACAAAATAATGTGCAGGTAAGATTTGTGTGTAATATTAGTGTTATAGGCCTACCTATATTATTCGCACTGCTGGGACACAGCTCTTCACTCTGTAAGTGGGAGTGGGCCACAATCCACCACGCGGACCCAATGCGGGTTGGTGGATGTCATCGAAGACACAATGTCTTCCATTTTTTGGCTCTAGGACATGCCGGTGTTTTCCTTCACCGTTTTGAAAGTAGTGACAAAGTAAAGTGCCTGCGTGGATTCGAACACACGACCTACAAGTCGTAAGTTGGGGTCGATACTACTGGGCGGCCACTGCACCTAGCTGTATTATTACGGACAGTATAATAAGTTAGGCTCGATAATGACTTTATTACGAAACAGTTTAATCGTTTTAACATTATCATCCATAAAATATCGATTAATTACAAGCACCGTCGAGTGTTTTCTTCTACAATCTTTAATATAGGATTGTCATCTGTCAACGTCGGGGTCGATCGACGAGGGTTTATCCTGAAAAATTGCTCGGATGTTAGGGCTTTTGTAGATTAGAGATAGTTTTAAAGTGATGATAAAAGTTGGTATTGATAGCTTACCTTTACTATAATCGATTAATATCGCCATTTTATCAGAATCATGATTGATTCTGACATGATTCTTTGTATAGTGGTTGTAATGGCAATCATTTCAAAATTTTATTATTTACTTTATCATTTTGACGGATTCTAATTTTGTAAATGTGAGGACTTTGTAGGCCTTTTAGACTTTAGATCTGTAGATGATTTTTTATATTATCAAGTACCTGGTACTTGTAGACAGGCCGACGCTGTCCTCCCATACCTATTGTAACTTGAAAACATTGTAAGAACCAACTATTTTCAAAAGAGTAACCGTGGAGTTTCTTGTCGGTTCTTCTCCATAGGAAACGACCAATTGGAATCGTGCACCTAGCTTCTGACGTTTCATAAGTGCCCATGTAGGTTTATGTGAAATAAAATATTTTGATATTGATTTTGATTGATCTTGTTTCTTTATTCATTTAACAGTTTGTGTACAAATACAATATATAATATAATGTTTATAAATAAATTGAAAAAAAATAAACAGAAAAATATGTACAAAAGGTGATGCTTATTTCTAAAAAAATGTCTTCTAGCATAAATGCGCTAGGAGAATAGGAAAAAAGAGATGTATTCAAGATGTTTTTTTTTCTTCTTCTAAACAGATTTAATATGTTTTATTGGCACACACAACGAAATGATACATAAACAAAAAGGAATATTTAAAAAAAAGTTAGTGCCAAAATGGCTCACTCAGCATTTACCTAGGTCTTCTTTACCCGATTGCCAAGAAGGGTTATATTTTGCTATGTGTCAATTAAAAATAATGACGATTTCATTTTCATTTCATTCTTGCTTATAAATCTGTTCAATGTTTCAGTAAAATATATATTGTTTTATTTAACTAAGGTAAGCACCGATTTTTTATGCCGAAAAATGTCTCGGTGAGACAATTTAAATATGGAACAAATTAATTTGACTACCGCAGAGTTTGTACGTCAACAGTCAATCTTTATTACTTACAGAATTAATAATAAGCTTACAGAATTCTCTTATATAAAAATTATTCTTGTAATATTTGTTCTATTTTTAAAAAGAACAAACATTTATATATTTTAGTAATTTGTAGTAGGGACGGGTCCGTGGCTAAATAATAGCAGCCGCACAAGTCGATCAATCAGGTTAGGCTACGCTTGCCGCGGTTAGTCTGTGGATGGGTGACCATCTTTACAAAGCCGTTGGTCCCGGCTGTCATTTGTGGATCTTTGAAAGTCGTTACGGGTAGTCAGAAGCCCGAAATTCTGATAACCAGTCTTACCAAGGGGTATCGTATTACCCAGTAACTATGTTGTGGAGGTCAGATAGGGAGTCACTCCATGTAAAATACTGGTATTCAGCTGCATCCGGTTAGACTGGAAGCCGACCCCAACATAGTTGAGAAAAAGCTGGGCAGATGATAAACTAAGTAGTAGTGGTTACTGACTTACACTTACATTACCATATAAAGCTAATTGGATAATAACCATTCTAATACCATCAAAAATTTCGCTTATGTTTTGCACTTAAAAACAGGTTACTTTGAAATCTATGGGGTCGGTTCATAACCTTCTAATGTAAGGTCCCTTTCCATTACATAAAGTCACATTCAAACCCAAAACATTCCCATAGGGACTCCACGCCCCAATCGTTAGGATATAACTTTAAGTCAGGCCGAAGAATAACTGATTCCTTATCCTTTCGTAGGGTAATTTTAGGAGCAAACTATAGTTCGTGTTTATTATCGATTTCTTGCATAATCAGCATGGTCTCCACCACGCCAGTTATGTGTCATGTTTAAGTGTATGTGTAGAGTGTCCATGGAGGTTCTTGCCGCTTCTCCTCTATAGAGATATTTTGGGATCGGCATTTCATACAAACTTTCAAGCCCTTGTTTTTCGAAATGAATGAACGGATTTTAATGAAACTTTATAAGCATAAGAAGGATACAAAGGTCTAAAAAGTTAGAAGAGAACATTTTCTAAAAATTGTTTTACAGCCAAATTAGACCGATTTTAAAGTTTCCATAGAAACAGAGATTTCCACTTATCTTTTTTTTAAATAAGACATTTCGTAAATGTCTCATCACGTCTGCGCAATTTCGCTAGCTAATTTAATTTGAACCTATTTATACTTGTTACACATTTTGTAACTAGAAGAGATGGCAAATACTCATTAAGTTTCTGCAAATTCCTTTAAGTCTAAAAAAGAAACCTGATCAGCCTGATAATTATCTTCGCTTTTTTCTACTGCCTTAAACCACATAAAATACTGAATCGTATGATGCGGTCCGATAAAGTATTAAAGAAAGTCCCGTCAAATTCAGTCCAACCGTTTATAAGATTAGCCGGAACAAACAGACAACAGAACTAAATTGAAAAAAAAATAATAGTAAGTAGGTACCGTATAATGCTTTCATATGCATTTATAGTATAAAGCTGTTTAAAATTACAAACAGACACTTACATTTTATTAATTTGTATTTGTATAGATGTGTAGTGTCGTAGTAACATAACCCCCCCCCCCCTATAAAATGAATATTTCTTTGGTTTCAAGCGCAGATCAGTAAACCAAGCTGTTTGTGGTATTGAGCAAGTCGTGTTAGTAGTGGGTAAAGCAAGTAACTTAATGTGGTTTCGAGACAATAGGATGTGTTTCTTGTGTTCAGTCAGTAAGCTTTGTATCTCATTGCTGCACTACAAACGTTGCTCCGCACTGAGTGATTAATTCTATGTTTGCAATAATTTAAATTATATTCTTAATTCTACGTTTATAATAGTTTAAAATAAATTATTCGCTCTTAGCGTTTAGACCGCCCGTTGTGTCACCCACTATAAAATTTCAACATTTACATGAGTAGGTACATATCTGTAATTTATATGGTGTACATAATATATTCTACTATACTCATCGTCCAAACTTGCTAATAAGTAGCAATGAACATTGTGTAGTGATTTCCGATTGTTCGAGTGAACTAAATGCACCCGGATAAACTGTACCTCATTTGTTAATCTCTGTCATGGTGTATACGCGTGCTATCAGTCATCTAAGTTAATTCAACCGTTAAAGTTCGACTCCTAACAAACCTAACTTTCAAATTTATAATATGGCTAGAAGAGCAAGATATAGGTACTGCAGAAACTTCCGTAGGTTCAAGCAAATCACTAACATTTTCGTTTACTTTGACGTCTTCAAAAGAACCTCGTGGATAGTTAAATTCTGCTGCTAGAGTTGCTCCAGCACTCAGCTTATCTTTTCCGACTAACTTGAGGTAACTAGGTTCTCACTAAAAACTTGCTTCATTCAAATCCAAGATGGACGTTCCATGGAGTTGATTAACGTATTATCAAACTCTGAATCCCCGCTGGCTAGAGACCAGTCTGTGGTTGACCATTATTCTCAAACTTTGTAAGTTTCTAGATTTATCTTGGCCTTTGCTTCTTTGGATACTTTTAGATGGTACGATTCTGGTGGTAATTTTTTTCTTGACGTTGCATTTATCTTGTTGCACGTCGTAAATTTTTACATCTACTTGAGGCAGTCGAATAATTATTACGTAAGATTTTAGTGATAGTCCACAAAACATTATGGAGCCATTATCCAATCACGTAGAAGTCATTATGATCGTGACGTCCACTACATCAACGACTAATCGTGTCCTGTAAACAGCATCCACTGTTTAAATATGCAAATGTATACTGAATCCAAACTATGTTATAAATAAATAATGTAGAATAGTTTTGAACTTACCACAGTTTTGTGGTAATCCAATGGAGCCGATTATTTGAAAATAATTTCGGACTTCATTATTGCTGTACTGGGTGTTCATTTTATATACAAATTTATTAAAACCGTGTTGATACGTGATTGTTATATCATTATGTAGTAGAATTTAGATTTGGATAATTAATTCCATGTCATCCGTTTTTATTTTTCGTAATTTCTACCGTGACTAATCTTGCACTACACTGAAGCTCCACAACAATACCAGACCATTCACAGCAATTAAAGATAAGCTTAAAACATGCATTTTCTTTATTGATTAAATAAACCATTTAAAATGATAAATTGGTTACGTTTTTTTTTAATAAAATACGATTAACTCTTCGCACGTCGAGCCTACAACATGTGTACCGATAACAATTAAATTTCTATTGTGTCCGCTATTTAGACGCGTTTCGTTAATAAACGTTACAATACAGTGGGCCCAAAAAAAACTATCTCCTTTACTTCGATTTTTATAGGATTTCAAAGGAATTAAAGCTAATGAAATGAAATTATTTATGCTGTAAATAGGATATATCGGAATCACTTTTACACGTCACATTATTAAAAAAAAAAACAGTAAGCTAGATGAGGTCGGCGTTTCATATCTGACTACTCTGAGAAGAAAGGCCGAAACAAACTCAGAGGACACAGTCTCTTTGAAAGTCCAGACATAAAATGGTCTTTTGAGGAAAGTACCACACAGATTAGACAGGACTAGTCCAATCAGTGCAAGCATTTGTCAGTGATCGTGTTGCCAACTCAGAACTTAAGATGCTCAATGATTAGCGAGCTAATTGTAGTAATTCTACAGCAATATTAACTTCATAACCATGTTCCACTTCACTGTTGTATGAAACAGCTGTCACATGCAGGTAGTTATAACCTGCTACAACCAATCTAGTTTCATCTTCATATACACATACAAAAATTCCAAAATACTCTGCGTTTTAGCTCAACTGTGCTCCAAGATAAAATACCAATTTTTTGTGTTTTAGCCCAGCTTTACTATAAGATAAAGAAATATGCCCCCATAGTTTCGGCTAGAAAGCTAAGTGCGGTTCGGGTTGAAGTTGGCAGAGCGTGCAGTCAGTGGCTTAGCTAAGACACGCTTTAGAATCTAGACGCGAGGTAAAACACTTACATTATTCTTTCTACAGCTGTCTATAGACTACAAATTATATTTCTTTTAAAACATTGTCTTATTTGGGGGCTGACATTATGTATTACTTAATTAAAATATAATTTTCCCGCGACCTACCTCGTCGCATCGCATCGCCTGCTCGCTTTATTTTTGCTCGGCTCCCAAGGATCATAGCGTGATGTTAAATAGCCTGTTGTCTTCCTCAAAAACTGGGCTATCAAATGCAAAAATAATTTCTCAAATCCGACCCGTATATCTAGAGATTAGCGCGTTCAAAGAAACAAACAAACAAATTCTTCAGCTTTATGTTTAGGCCAAATTATTTTATATGGCTATATTGATCGTATCATGTAAGCATAGGAAAGATTACACAAAATGTTCTTACAAAAAAAAACCACAGAGCTTCGCCGAAGTCGAATAGAACTATGTACATACTTAATATAAAAAAGAAATCTGAACTGTTTACGTACTTCTTTATTTTACAAGTAGGTAATGTCGTAACCGGATAAAGTTGTAAAACGCAAAAGAAAAAAATTCCTTTCGTTAATCTAATGAAAAGCCTATGTATACACCGAAACCGTAAACAAAATTACGAATGCTAAAGCGGCTTTTTGACCGCGGTAAATTAAGACGATATTCTGAATGCAAAAAAAGGAGTTTATTTAATTTACAGAGAAGACCCATGAGTTAATTTCGGAATTAAAGGATAACAGTTTGGCTTGAAAAAACAACTAATAAAACGAGAGAAAGAATATCAGTGGGTCTATACTCATTGATATTCTTACACATAATTAGATTTATATTAGTTTGAGTCTGGAGGTTTGTCTAAGCAGAATATTCTGTTTAAAAAATGATGGCTTGCAGTGACAATTCTTGACAAAAATCGAAAATTGGTTTTTCGAAAATCTATTGCTTTTGCACAATCGAATAGTACAATCCATTACATACATCGAGAAAAACTGTAAAAAAAACAGAAGAAGAACTAGCAGGGGATCGAGGAGGGGGGGTGTGGAGGGGGGGACTCAGGGGATCAGACCGGAATAAAAAAAAAAAAACAGTTTCACTCCGGGAGTGCCGACAGAAATGAAAACAAAACACAAACAGAACACTGGCATCAGTCACTGACACATTGGGTATACATTAAAACCGAGTAGATTCCGAGGACAGCCGAACACATCCGAATATAGCGCGGTGTCGGTAACAGTGGTTTTTGTCCCATCTCAAAACGTGCCTAAAGAAGTTTTTACTTCACTACATAAAATGAACACATTAAATGAAACGACACAATTTTATTACAGATCAATAATTCAGTTCATCAAATATCTATGTAATAGGTTAAACCGTATTACAGTTAGTGCATCAATTGAAACCAAGTTCGGCATCGACATGTACATGGTGATTAGGAGTTCATTAAATCGCACTGTGTAGCGTATGACGTCACTTGCGATGCAAGCAGGACTTCGGGAGATAGCTTGAGTGTCCTTCAACTATTGAATTCAATTAGGTTGGGAGAACTTTGTTTAATTTTACAATATGTACGTGGCTAAGTAATAATAGCCACACGGGTCGATCGATTAGTTTAAGCTACGCTTGCCGCGGTGGGCCCGTGGATGGGTGACCATCTTTACATACCAAGACCCCTGCGTGCCTCAGAAAGCACGTTAAACCGTTGGTCCTGGCTGTCATTTGTGGATCTTTGACAGTTGTTACGGGTAGTCAGAAACCCGAAAATCTGACAACCAGTCTTACCAAGGGGTATCGTATTACCCAGAAACTGGGTTGTGGAGGTCGGATAGGCAGTCGCTCCATATAAAATACTGGTATGCAGCAGCATCCGGTTAGACTGGGAGCCGACCCCAACATACTTGAGAAAAGGCTAGGCAGATGATGATGCCATAAATACAACTAGTACCTAACTAATTAATAAAAAAAAAAAAAATTATATCCTAACATAACTAAAACTGTTTATAAACTAAAATATTGTGTCCAAGAATTCATCTATTTTGCGATATTAATATCGTCTTTGTAAATCTGAACTGTTTTCATTATATGACATTCACATTCAGGTAAACAAAAAAAAGTCTGGTTGAGAAATCAAATCGCCCAGCAAATCGACCGGAGTCGCCAACACTGCTGCCCTTTTCCATCTCACAGAGGTCGAAGAAGGATTAGGAATTGATGGCCGACCTTCATTAATTAAGCCAGGCTCTTTAAAACGTCAGACGCTACCGACAGCGTGCAGTGACGTCACGACGGACGACCGACAAGCTGGGTTGCCAATACGTTCTTTGCTACCGTCGCAGCTGTCAGTCACGGGCGGCGTGCAACCGAGACCGCGCCCATGTGTTTACGAACACAGCATTCGGCCGTCGTCAGTCGCGGTCGGCGTGTATTCAGATGGACTAGAAGAAGAAGAATAATTTCTACCAAATTATAAGTTTCCAAAAAAAGCACTACCGTCACGCATCAGCTCTAACAAAGTCATTCACGTAATCAATTCCCTGCTCTCACCCTCCAAGCTTCGCACTCACAAGCACTCCAATTTTCCCCTCGTCCCAAAAATCATCATGAAAATATAAGACACAAAATTAACTCCAGTATTTTCTTGAGGTACTCGTAGAACGTTTTCTCGCATCACTACCCTAGGCCAATCTTTGGGAAGTTAATCTCAAAACATCGTGCACTTGCGAGCTATGTATTTTAATTTAGCCAGTTCACGGCGTGACACGTACCTCTTAATTAACTCGGAGGCGAGTTTATTACCTACAACATTTATTTTATCTTTGCGAAGAAAGTGCGCCTCGGGAGTGTTTAGTGGGCTAGTAATGAAGAGTCGTCTAGATACGTAAATTGGTAATAGGACGCGTTGTTGTGCTGTTTTCTTATATGAGATCGGTAATGGCAGGTAATTTGGTTGTTTTAAAGGGATTATGTTAGGATTAGATCATCTTGACAGCTCTATTTGGATTTAATTTGAAAGTTGGTTACGCTAATCCATTGAATTGAACCTGATGGTTCCCCACATACAAAATAAATGACGATTTGAAGGGCAATATTTAAAAATTAAAATAAGGGTAACGATCTTGAAAGAGAAACTCAGACACAAGAAGCTTATATACGAATTAAAGGTATAGGACATCTTTTCCGTATCTGCTCCATGTCTTATCAGGTAATTTTTTTCGAAGATTCGAGCGGTGTCCCAGAAATCAGCAGTTGTAAAAAGTTTACCATTTCTACTCTAACCAGATTAAAACTCGTATAAAATCATCCTACCACCTGTTTTCGCCGTAAAACCATAAAATTTTGAACCTTCCATAACTTTTTAGCCATTAATTTCCCAATACAAAGTGATCGGAACTATTAAGGGGGCGCGCTGGACAAATTTTCAAGTTTTCAGCCCCAGTAAGAACTTCTATTAGGTTTCACACGTGAAGAGACGTTATCATTCTTATAGCCAGATAGTCGGACAAGCAAAAGTCAACTTTAACTGTAAGGGTATAAGGTTTCTGACCATTTTTTTCCAACAGCAGATTCCAATTTTGTCAAATCATTACCCAACAAAATTGAGAACGCTATTCAAAAACCATATTTTCGCTCATAAGGTTTCAGTAATAAGGTTCAATGATAGCTTATGTTCATAAGAGTCAGGTTCTGGTAGTCGATCGTTAATAAATTTTAGAAAACTTTTAATGGGCGCCGCCGCCGAGAAGTTTTAATTTTCGATGGGTGCAACTTTTTTCCCTTGACTTTGTACTTGGGAAACATTTTGAGCGATGTTATAATTTCGTATGGTAAGTACTGACGATTTGGGGAAAGTTTTTAATTTAAATTTGTGATAGTACAAGTTTTCGTGTTAATAGATTTTCACGTTATAATTTGAAGATGTCGATGATAATTTGTACGCTGGGAACTTACAATAGGCTGTTATAAATGTAAAGAATTCTAACTACTTTTTATTATTATAAAATGTATCTTATCAAATTAATTTTCATCACGATCATCATAATTTCCATTTTATGTCCACAATCCAATCAATCAATTGCTACTTTATTTTTTACTTTACTTTTTATACTTTACTTTTTATTACTTTACTTTTGTATAGCTACTTTTTGGTATAAAATACACTTTATCAAATTAATTTTCATCAAGATCATCTTTTGTTTCCATTTTATATTTTTATTTTACGTTAAAACCTACTCGAAAATCATTGCTACAATTATTCTTTTCAAAACAAAAGAAAATCCGGAAAGCAACCAGCGTTATAAATATTATAATAATCATAGGCCCATAACATAGATGCAATAATCGAAAAATATGCGAGTGAGGTCGCAGGCGATGCGAGTGTACCATAAACTTTTATTACATCACATAACTATGAAGATAGTGTTTGAAAACTGCTCCGAAGGAAGTTTATATTTTATCGATAAAATGATTTAATACCCACTTCTCAGCTTTACTGTTTTGTATGTTTTGTATCGCGCGGCTTCCGATAAAGACTGATGTTTTGTCATTTTTTCTTTGTATCATATAAAGTATAAGTACGTTTAGCCTTTAAGGGGTTTGAAGACTAGAACTTGTTACTAAAAATTCCTTGTGTAAGGACGAAATGTTATTAGATGCCATATAAAAACCATTGTGTAGATTCATAAAGCAAGTAGCAAGTATTCATAAAGTTCAAGGCTTATTAGTCGATTCGCACGAATTTACTCGCTCGAAAAGTGCGATTCGTCACAAAGCTAATTTATTTGTGAATTTTAAGCAATAAATTAAGAAAAAAGTTATACACGTTGGTATCCACAGAAAAGAAAATGAAAAATAAATGGACGATTCGCACGTTTTCGTGCATATCGACTAATAAGCCAAGTTCAATACTGAACTATTACAGCACCTATATAAGAGAGCTATGAAAATAAAATTTATAAAACGAACGTCTCTTAAGAATAAAAATGCTCGAATAATAATCTTTGTAAATGAAGTGATAACTACGAGCAACGAGCAAATAAATTATGAACTCAACCAAAAAACAAGCAATCTGCCTAGCCTTTTCCCAACTACGTTGGGGTCGGCTTCCAGTCTAACCGGATGCAGCTGAATACCAGTATTTTACATGAAGCGACTGCCTTCTGACCTCCACAACCCAGTTACTGGGTAACACGATACCCCTTGGTAAGACTGGTTATCAGACTTTCGGGCTTCTGACGACCCGCAACGACTGTCAAAGATCTACGAATGACAGCCGGGATCAACGGCTTAACATGCTTTCCAAGGCACAGAGTGTCAGGTACCTATGTAAAGATAGTCCCATCCACTGACCAACTGCGGCAAGCTTAGCTTCACTTGATCAATCGACCGCAAGCCCCTCAAATTATGAACTCAACCGAAGCTAACTCATTAACCAAAACTGCAGGTAATAACAAAACGAGTTAGAAAATCGTACACAACATATTATGCAAGGAAAAACATGGCTCTATTTACCATTTGTTAGCGGTAAACAGTACTCTGGAGGACATTTATATTACTTTATACCCTGGAACTAGTAAAGTACTGCTTTAGCATTGTGCAACCACGTTTTTGGTTCCCGGGTAGAAACAGGGTTTTCATGCTTAATGGAAATTTGGATATTTATAATTTGGTGACAACACGGAGTTTTGTTTAACTGCATTGTTACTTTGGAATTATGTTACAAATAATAAATGGATATTCTGGTGGACCATGGGAAAAATAATTTCCCATAGTTCACCTAGGTGGACTAGCCATCTAGCCAAGTGGACAATGAGCAATACACAAATTTGGGTTGTGCTAGATAACAGATGTCGCTGATTAATAGATATAGCCTATGTTCTTATGTTACTTTTAGACCTTTGTATCCTGCATATGCCTATGAAGTTTCATTAAAATCGGTTTATTCATTTCGAAAAACAAGGGTTTGAAAGTTTGTATGAAATGCCGTACGGCATAAACGCTCTCGCTCTTCGATCGACAGTGCGGCTTTAATATTTAGCCTCAAACCCTTCAAAATCTTGAATAGCTACAATACCCTAATTTTTAATTAAATTAGTTTTATAGACCATGTCCTGTTCTGCATTACGATACGATACAGTATTCCTAGTCAAGGAGCCCATGTTGTTTCGGCAACAAAACGATCACTGTTTACACCCGTATTCTTGTCTGAATCGTCGCTCAATACTGAAGTCTGATACGAGATTTAGGTACAAAACATGTTGACATTTACAAAACGAGGGTTTAATAAGATTTGGCTCCAGAAGACTGAAAAAAAAATTTTTTTAATTGAATTATTTTGCGATCTAGATTTATTTCGGGAGTTAATTTTGATAACAAGGATCTAAAGTAAATGTTGCATTACCATCGAATATATAATTAAATCACGTCTTTATTCCTCGAGTTAGGGAGTTGTTATTTTTTAATGCCATATAAAGGAGAATCGTGCATACTGACATATTATACCGGAAACAAACTGAGACTAGCTGCAACTAAAAACTTCCCCGTGGGGAAAACCGATAATTTTCTGCACGATTAAATACACTTACCAGTAGTGCTCGCGTCCACAAGATCAATGAAGCTGTTGCAATTTATTTTCCGTTTATATTGCCAAAAGCGCCGCCTTTGTACCTCAATTCAGCACAAAGTTTAGCATTAGCATGCTTAACACTATCGGCCTTTAACATTCCCACTGCTGGGGCAAATGGTAAATCGGGGCCGCTACCCCTGAGCAGTGATGGGTACCACTGCTCAGCACATAGTTTAATAAATACATATTAAATTAATTAATAGCTACAGAAAAAAATCAATGAGTAACGAAACTTCACAAAGCCCGATGAGGGCAGCCGTCCGACATCGCTAAATGACAAAAACATTTTCATGACGACATGCGACACGGACTAAATTATCTTTATCACTCCATGTCATATTTTCTCTACAGGCATAAAGAATGTTTATATTAAAAGCTTTCAAATACCTCAGCAATAGCCTCCAAAGTTAACCATGAAGGCTTCATAAAACGATGCCTGAACGATGAGAATTCTTAAACCGTGTTCCGTGTCGCTTTTACACAATATTTTAAAACTATAAATTTTAACCTCAAGTATGGAAACGATATTCTTGAAAGACGTTTAGGTAAGAAGATTTTTGGAATAGGCTTTTAGATTTTAGATATTTATTGAAGATAAGTAAAAGTATGGCAGCTCTGGACAGGGAGATATGGAAGCCCAGAAGTGAGACATTAACGGTTAATAAATAAAAATAATATAAAACACTCCGGGAGTGCCGACAGAAGTGAAAACAAAACACAAACAGAATACTTTGCCATCACTCACTGATATAACGGAACCGGGTACATCCCGAGGACAGCCAAACACATCCGAATGTAGCGCGGTGTCGGTACCAGTGTCGCGAGTTCAATGGTTTTTTCCCATCTAAAAAAATCCTCAACGCGCCAAAAGAAGTTTTCATTCCAAAAAGTGAAAGTATCAGGAATATACTGATCAGGCAGGAGTTACCTTCCTAAACACGCGTAACGCGTCCGTAGATTTCGTACTCCGTAGGTATCACTTACAGACAAGATTAGTTCAAGTCCCGAACTAAAAATGAATGACAATACGAGTTGACTTGACTGTAGTCCCTACTAATGTACTTGCCCGTCCGTCGAAAAAATTAATATGACCTTTGTTTTGAAGGTTCAACTACTCGGATGGGCCCAAATCTTCGTCGAGGGACTTAGAGAGTAAACTACATGATTGTGGACGAAGGAGAGACGGCTAACTCAGCAGTGGGTCAAAAATTACTGAAAATAATGAGATAAAAATCCTCGCCCGAGGGGCCCGTGGCTAAATAATAACAGCCGCACAGGTCGATCGATCAGGTTAAGCTACGCTTGCCGCGGTTAGTCTGTGGATGGGTGACCATCTTTACATATCGAGACCCCTCCGTGCCTCGGAAAGCACGCTAAGCCGTTGGTCCCGGCTGCCATTCGTGGATCTTTGACAGTCGTTACGGGTAGTCAGAAGCCCGACAGCCTGACAACCAGTCTTACCAAGGGGTATCGTATTACCCAGTAACTGGGTTGTGGAGGTCAGATAGGCAGTCGCTCCTTGTAAAATACTGGTATTCAGCTGCACCCGGTTAGACTGGAAGCCGACCCCAACATAGTTGGGAAAAGGCTAGGCAGATGATGAATGAGATAAAAATCCTCGTCGTCTAGCACCCAGGCTATCCAAACTTCTATGTATGGGATATGTATACACTCAAGCTAGGTGGCTGTTAGCAGCTGGGTGAGTTGCCGAGAATAGAGTTAAAATGTCGTGCAATTTTGGAGGCCCATGTCCAGCAGAGGACTGCTATGAGCGACTGTCGAAAACAGTTAAAATTGCTGTAGCCTTGATTATCACATACGATTCTTAAAATATTTCCCACGAGAAGAAACACCATTTCGGCTGCTCTAACTTGTTAAGAAGTAACTAGACGTTGTTTATAGATTTTGACTTCTTAATTTAAAGGTGCATATATTTTCTACGCTGAAATATCGAAAAAAAAAATATATCGTTTCAGAGTTGTTCATGAAAAAATTTATCTAGTATATGTTTTCGAAAGCAATTTCTCAGATGAATTCAAGTAATTCAAGTTAACAGTTATCGACAAAGTTAAAAACAAGTACCCTGTAAAATAATATATTATATAGATAGGTACAAGCTAGTGCCAACAGTTAAATTTTGTAATGTTACATACTAGAAATTTGCTCAATCTGAATTGGTAAAAAATCTGTAAGTCACACTGCTGCACATCAAGCTATACAATTCAAGCTTTAGCTGACCTTGCATTGTATGGGCTTTTCATATAATCAGAAGTCAGCTTATACTGGTGATTAGCTTGATGTGCGTACATAATAATAATAACATTTCATCTAAAAGAACGATGCATAAATGATCACATCGCATGTCAATACACCATTACATCCTAATTAACAGCATGTTGGTACCACAATATTTTTTAGAGCGGTCTATTGAAAGGTCCATTCGCTAAAGTGTATCTAACTGTCACGAACATGTACCTATTATTCACCCTCGTCGGGCAAAATCCTCTTCCCTACACACATTAAAATAATGCTTTCAATAACTTAACATAACTGATTTAAAAAAAATCATAAAGGTTAGGCAGAGGGTGTACCTACGCACTTATAGTACATCTCGCTGTACCAGGGGGCGAGCCTATTACTTTCAACTGAGCACAAAAATTTTCACATTCACAAATTTCTCAGTAGCAACTGAGAAATTTGTGATGGAAAAACTCAATGACACTATGCCCGACATGGGAATCGAACCCAGGACCAGGACCATTCATATTCATAAATATTGTACATCGGATGATTATTTTACCGTCTCGAAATATTTACAAGGTGTACTCAAGTACTAAGTCTACTGAGTTATTACAAAGAAAACAGCTTTTCGGTAAGTTTGGCCCTAATTATGACCCTGTGCCCAACAGGGTCCATAATTGTACCTTAGCTTTAACCCATTGTAAGTTGTAACACCTCTACAACATTATGAATTGCAAATATACAGGAAGATTTTTTTTATCACGTTCAAAATTTTTACAGGATGTTCTACCCATGAATATGAACAACTTTTACTATGGGACCAACTCTGAAAGACCACGAAAAATAATCTGCTGTTTAATACAAAAGTTCAATACCTACTAGACCAAAATGTATGAAACAGCATTTGAAAAACAAAAAAATTCATGCTGCTTGAGCATGTTTTTTTTTTCGTGATTATCTGGTACTTATGCCACACTGAATGAACGAACAAAATACCATTCGTTTTTTTATTCTAATGACAACTCTGTTCTCAGATATCCATTCCGCATTCCATTCGTTCGAATACAGGTGCAATAAAAATTAAAAACACAATCCTCACGCAGCCGCCTCATAATATAGCACCAAATACATTGCACACCACAAAACATTGACTGAATAAATTAAACTTTTCGATTTTTAGTGTTCTATCTTTGAATGGACCTTTTAAGGCGACATTAAGTGACAGCGACCTTGAGCGAATGGGAGGAGCGAGCGTCACGCCCCGCGACCCCGCACCTGCATGCACGTAATTTCGTAGGGTAACCAATACGTTTCAGATGGTGAGGATAATCCTGACTGATTTTTGATCACCATCCATTTTTATTTCAATGTAGTGTTAATAAATAAGGTAATATTTTGATAATAAATTCAATGATCAAACTTTAAAACCTCGAAAAAAAAATCAGCTGTTCCCTACATTTTGACGAGTTATGCGAACATAAATGCAGGGAACAGCTGATGTTTTTTTCACGTTTTCAGGTTTTGTGCTAAAAGTTGTTTGTGTAAAGTTGTTTCGTGTATGAATAGATAGACCGGGTATCTACATATATTTACGTAAGTACTTACCTAATAAAGGTGTCCATACATGAATAGGAAATACTAATTAAATATAGACATACCTACTTAAAATAATAACAAGATGACAAAAACCTAAAACCTCTTCTGTAAATGATCCAATCACTTCAGAACTGAAACATAATTATAATCTATACTTATAATAAATCTGTAGAGAGGTCAATTCTGTACATGATATATATTTTCAAAATAACTATCAGGGGGTAATTAGTGATCGATACTGATGCCAAAAATGCAATCAGTAAAATTTTTGTCTGTCTGTCTGTCTGGCTGTCTGTCTGTCTGTCTGTCTGTCTGTCTGTCTGTCTGTCTCTATGTTCCTTATAGAAACAAAAACTACTCGACGGATTTTACGAAACTTGGTACAATTATTCTTCATACTTCATGCTCGAACAACTGAGCCACGCCAGTCTTCAAGTCGGACTTACGATGAACATGTCGAAAACAAAGCTGATGACGAACAGCACCGAGCGCAACGTAGAAACTGGGGGTGTGCGGATTGAATATGTCCATGAGTACGTTTACCTCGGCCAAATAGTATCCTTCCAGGCGAGACAGGACAAAGAAGTCGCTCGCCGCACTGAAAACGCCTGGAAGAACTATTGGTCGATGAAACATCTCATGAAAGGACCTCTCCCGCTTTCACTAAAACGAAAGCTCATGGACATGTGCATTCTTCCCACCCTCACCTACGGAGCGCAAACATGGTCTCTCACAAAGCGTCAAAAGTCCGCACTTGGAGTCTGCCAACGGGCTATGGAACGAAGTATACTAGGTGTAAAACTCACAGACCGTATTAAAAACTCTATACTTCGTTCCAAAACACAAATAGCGGACGCTGGCCGCACAGCTGCTGCACTAAAGTGGAACTGGGCTGGCCATATCTGTCGCATGTCGGAGCAGCAATATACGAAAGCCACCACTCAATGGATTCCCAATGGTAAGAAACGACTGCGCGGCAGGCCCAAAAAGAGATGGCGGGATGAGCTGGACTTCTTCTTAAAGGATTGGCCCACAATCGCAGTAGACCGAGAAAAGTGGAAGGAGGGAAGGGAGGCCTTTGCCCTGCAGTGGGACAACACAGGCTTATAATAATAATAATAATAATAACTCCTGGGGGAGGTTATAGTATACTTTTCATCACGCTACAATGAATAGTAGCAGAGCAGTGAAAGGAAATGTTGGGAAAACGGGAGAATTTGCTCCATTTTTTAAGCTTCCGTCGCGTGTGCAGCCTTAATGGTTAAAGCTACATAGAAATCATTTACGACGGAAATGTTCTACATAAAATTATCCAAAAAATATCCCACAACAGCATATGTATATCTTTTATGATTGACTCACAATAACACGTGTAACTCCCGATAGCTTAGCAGTTCGGAGCTTTCTGATTATATTTGTTTACTTTTACGTTTATAATACTCTCACTCATCCCTAATTAGTTTTAGTCGCGACTTTTAGTCATCAAATAGTTTATTTGAATTTCTTTTGTTGTTATTTTATAAAATAGGTATTAGTTGTTTTGGTAGTGTTTAAATATTCGTTCAAATTACAAATCTATACTTATAATAAATCTGTAAAGTGAAAATTCTGTACATTGAAATTATCAAAAAAATTAATGGCAGGGGGTGTTATTAGACCGACACAGAACCCAAAAATGTGATTAAAAAATTTTTTGTCTGTCTGTTTGTTCAGGCATCAGGCAAAAACGACCGGTTCGATTACGATGACACTTGGTATAATTATTCTTTAATATCCTGGGCACCACACCACTGGGTACTTTTTATCCCGGGTAAAAATATACTTACAATAAAAAACAAACTTAATTTTGCGGTCCGATCCCTAGACCCGATTACTGTACCAACCGCAAATAATAAGTTTGTCGTAGTACACGACGAAGATAATAATAATAGGCGAGCGTTCGTTCATATTAGCATTCTATAAATTGTATGTTTTAACTGCTACTTGCAATTCCAAAACGTGCTTTTCAGTGCGACCTTTTTATTCCTTTTAGTTTTTACTAAGTACAGTTTAAGGTAAAGTTATTTAGGTTTATTTTATAAGTCGTTTTTATAAGTAAGTATAGATTTTAATTTTAAAGTATGGGTAGTATATTTGATAGTGTACATAGTGACCGTAGGTTATTTTATAAAACTGTTAGGTAGGATTAGTCATTCGTATAGATATTAGTTTTTAGGGATTTTGCTTATTTATTGAGTTTAGATTAGTTATCATCAGATATAGGTTTATTTAGGTATTTTATTTTCTGTTATTGAGTTTTTTTTATTAGGTAGGTACTTTATTAGGTTTACTTTTATAATCTAATATAAAATTCAAAGTCCTGTGATCCTGTCTGACTGATTATATCAATGCACAGCCTAAACCGCTGGTCATAGAGACATTAAATTTGGAGTGTGTTCTGTGTGAAGTATATAAAGGTATCCACTAAGAAAGGGTTTTTCGAAATTCCACTCCTAAGAGGGTGAATGGGGGGAGGGTGAAATTTCACGCGGACGAAGTCGCGGGCAGTAGGTAGTGATAAATAAAACAAAAAAGCCTAGAAGTGATTTTTTATTTATCCGTTGCAAAAACAGTGAAAGGAATTTGTGTGACTCCCTTTGCGCGTCTAGACACTTACGCGACTGACATTTCCGCGAAAGACATTTGCGCGACTACACTTCCGCGAAAGATGCTTGCGCGACATTTATACTAATTTATTTCAATAATTATGAATTTATGTAAAGGATATTGGACAAAATCCGAGAAATTAAATCCCATAGACGTAACATTACGCCTGTATTCTCTAAAGGGTAGGGCAGAGGTGTATACTAAGGTTGTATATTACACCCATTTCATACTTTACGATAACGTTCATAATACGTCGTTTAAATTGTAGAAAGTTATATTATGCGGTCACATACGTTCGTCCCAAGAGCAGGGGAGATCGAAATCAAAATCCAAGATGGCGGCTGCAAAATTTTACATAATAAGCGTCATCCATCTTGGATTTTAAATTAGACCTCATTTTCAGCATCAGGGCCCCCGAAAACTATGGACACAACACCCATGACGTATATTTTGTAAAATTTCGCAGCCGCCATCTTGGATTTTGACTTTGACCTCATTTTCGTCATTAGCGCCCCCGAAAACCATGAAAACGACACCCATAACGCATATTTTGTAAAATTTCGCAGCCGCCATCTTGGATTTTGACTTTGACCTCATTTTCGTCATTAGCGCCCCCGAAAACCATGAAAACGACACCCATGACGCATATTTTGTAAAATTTCGCAGCCGCCATCTTGGATTTTGACTTTGACCTCATTTTCGTCATTAGCGCCCCCGAAAACCATGAAAACGTCAGTCGTGCAACAGTCTAGTCGTGGATACGTCCAGTCGCGCACGTGTTTAGTCTCGCAAAAGTCAATTCGCGGATATGTCTAGTCGCGCAAAAGGAGCCGCGTAAGTTTCTTTCGCGCAAATGTACCAGATCCCCCTGTTTGTGAGCTATTGTGAAAATACGAATAATTAATTAGGTATATGCATTTACTTGTCAGCAATTATGTCCTCATTTTCATTTTCAATATGCGGAGTTGCCTTTTTCTCCTGTTCTATACAGCCAGAGCTACAAAATAAATGGATTAAAATATAGGTTAATATCGGCATCGGCATGGAAGTATAGGCATGGGTGAAAGTAGGAAGATAGTTGTGCACGACATAGGTACTGTAAGTCTACAACAGACGCAAAAGTGCAGTCGAAGTCGTACTAAATTTACATACCAAGAATAATTACCCCACAACTATGTCAATAATAGCATTCAAGTATTTTTTGAAACTCTGATCCGGACTGTCCCTACAAGGATGCGGTATGGTTATACTACATTACAATAATTGCCTCGTATCTGCATTACGACTTGAGAATCTTCGTTATTTTGTATTCTCCTGAAACAGAAATAAAACAATTATTATTTAGTAAAATAAAAGTATATTTACTACAATTGAATATTTTTTTTTTTTTTTTTTATTTAGGTACACTAATTTAATCTTTCGATAGAGATAAATGATAATTTTATTTCGATTAAAATACGTTACTTACCTCAATAATCTATATTTTGCCAATATAAGGCGTTTCTTTTTTAGTAATTTGGAATTAGCAGCCATTTTCAGCACGAAAATCAAAAGCGATTAAAATTATGTTCTGATTGCTCCGAGCGTTAGCGTCTACCCGTGACAGTGGTCAGCGATGCACTGCCGCCCGTCGCCCGCAAGAGTCCCCGCTTCAACGCGCACCAAGTTTATTCGAAAAAAGAACCCACGTTGTTTTATCAAACACCAAACAAATAAAAACCGTATACTAAAATACGGGGAATTAAATTGTCTTTTATATGGTGAAAGTTTTATGAAAATACACCCGATAGTGTTTGCGTAATTATCGTTTTTATGTCCGCGGTAGACAATACTTTACAAATTAATTACACTATGTTTAAAAAATATAATTGCAAATATTCACATATCAAATTACGAAGCAAATGGTCTAGTATAACATTTATTTTTTTCAAAGAAATCAGTCCGGTCGATTAGACGTGATGTTGAATTTAAAATCATTAGAAGTCGTATATCTGCGCCTTAACGAGCACGTTGAAAATATTTTTGTAACATGTTTCATTATCACCTTCTCGTTTTCGAAAATAGTAAAAATAAATAATAAAAACCAAAAACAATAAAATCAATGAGACAATTAATGCTATTAAAATAACAGTCACTGAAATATGACTTAATCCCACAGAATCATTGTGAATGTATTCATTAAAGCCGCGTTCATGGCCTCCGGCGATGCCACTTGCGTCGTGACTTGCGCCAAGCAACACGCGCGGATGTCACCTGTCCGTCGCTCCACAAGTCGTGTCTTGGTGACTCGTGGTATGCTCTAAACAACTTTTTAATTTGTTTTCCCCGCATTCGCTGTCGTAAGACACGTGCCGCTAGGCCCGGACTCCACCAAAGCGGAGGCGTGACGAGAGGAGAGGAGATGTGTTGGAAACAACCAATGCGACTTCGTTAGGATACGGTTGATCAGAGAAAAGAGGAGATGCTCGGCGCGAACAACACATGTGAGCTGTGTCTCGCAAGCTGGCGACGGCGCGCTGCGGAGACGAAAGATTTCAGAGGCATGCGGCGAGCGGCACAGCGCCGCTCTAGCAAGTATACATACATCTCCGCACAGCTTCAGTGGATACCTACACCCTAGCTGTCAAACACCTTCTTCTCTACGCTTCGCACATCTCCGCCCATGTCCGCTTTGGTGGAGTCCGGGCCTCAACGTGTAGCTCGTGGCAACGGGGTAAAAGCGGATTTTTTTTACACAAACCAAAAATCTGCCTGTAAGTATAAGTCGTCACGAATACGGATCGTACCGTATAAACATCCGTATCGCACAAACCGCATGGGACTCGTACCGTTCGCCGCTGTATTGGAAAAATATGATGCGATTAAAGTAAATTCTCTGCGAATGGTAAAGGTTAAAACATTGGCGCTGTACGTTTTTGTTGATGTTAAGTGTTAGTAGGAGAATGGTGTTTTCTGGCTTTATAAACTTTTTTACATGGTGTGATTGTTAGTTGTCGAATTTGAAGTTAGAATTTGATATTCCTACCACAAAACCGTGTTTATTTTCTGTTTAAGCTAAACAAAGCTTTTATCCATTGACATAATATTTTATATAGACACGTTGTACTAGTGTCCAAGTTTCTGAGACCCTGAAGAGCTGTTAATTTTAAAGTAATTAAGCTGAACGCTTCAGTCAGCACCATTTTCCACATACCGTAAGAAAACTGTTGTAACTATATTTATACCTAAGCTTAAGTTGCCTACTTTTGAGAAAACAAATCAGGAGGCTTGCCTGGCTTACCAGCTCCTTCAATACAAATTTAAAGGTACGAGGTATATTAGTTGTAGATCTTGGGAGGCTTATCGTAAGCTGATTGGAGAAAGTTGGACAGTTTTGTCAGCCCTTAATAATATTATGAGTAGGTAATCTTTTTCCGTAGTAGTGGATGAGGGTTAATTTAAGTGATAAGAGGGACCTTTTTCAGATCGGGCATGATGAAAACCGTCAAGCGATGGGGAGTTTGTTGCGAAACTTCTTCTCAGCCGAAGGACTATTTTTATTGACGTTCAAAAATGCCGTAAGCCTAATTTGAGTAAATGTCGTTAGTTTATTTTATTTTGAAATAAAACAATGAACAAGAACATAATGTAAGTATATATACCTAACACTTTACACATTAGCTTCAAATGACAAGCGAATAGCCTTGACTGAAAAACGTTATCGTTTTTCCGGTCACAAGGCAAATAACTTCAACCAAATGCAAAACGAAGAAAATGCAGGTGTTCTATATTCACAACCACACCGGTCACATTAAAATGTGAACACGTTTTGCAGTGGCAACGTGAAATTGCACCAAGTATATGTTTTTTCATAGTTTAAGGCCTCATCCAGAGTGCGATTAGGTTGGTTACAGTGCATCGCGAGTTGTTGTAGCGGGCAATAGAGACTAGACGTATTTCCATAGGGTAATAAAAAGATCGCACACTAGCTATACAGTGTGTTAGGATGATTTGTTCCGCTTACACCCTATTTCTGCCCAACTTTCCTAAAAAAAAAACAGTGGCGCTCCAGGAGTGCCGTCAGAAGTGAAAACAAAACAAACAGAATACTTGAAACGTTTATTTTCATAATTAGTTATTAGCATAAAATTGGAGAAAGAGAATAAAAAAGAAGAAAAACTAGCAGGGATAGAGTAGGCGGTGCTGGAGAGGGAGGCTCAGGGGATCAGACCGGAATAAATCTTTGCCATCACTCACTGACATATCGAATACACTATATGACTGGTTTGTAACATGTATTTATTAGTGCCAAATAAATATTTTTATTTTATTTTATACATTAAAAACGAGTACATCCCGAGGACAGCCGAACACACCCGAATGTAGCGCGGTGTCGGTAACAGTGTCGCGAGTTCAATGGTTTTTTTCCCATCTCAAAAAATGCCCAACGCGCCTAAAGAAGTTTTCACTTCAAAAATCTTTATGGCACCGTGTGACCGTCCCTCGTCGGCCTTTCCTGTGACGTGGCCGTGAAGTAGTCCATTTTTAAACAGAAAAGCGGGACTCAAGTGCGGGTTTGGGTCCCACGAGCTATAAAATAGCTAGCTATTAGACCGTACGTAATTTCGTCTTTAAAATATTTCCTGTTTCGGCCTACAATTAAATACGAGGGACATACTTCAAGTGAGTTTAACACTCATGAAAATGAACAACTCCATCTTAAGCTCTAGAAAGATTTTCATATTTATTTGTACCTACTGCCCTTATAATATTATGTGATTCGTTAAACTTAACATCCAAACAGAAACTCAAAGCATTTATCAATACTATTATAATAATTATAAATTCGAAAGTAACTCTGTCTGTCGGTCTGTCTGTATGTTACCTTTTCACGCCTAAAACACTATACGGATTTCGATAAAATTTGGCAGAGAGATAGAATGCATCCCGGGTCTTTACCCGCTTTTTAAAAACTATCCTTTGTCTTTACAAAGGATAGTTTTTATCGACATACCTCGCGGGCAAAGCCACGGGTGGAAGCTAGTTACAAATAAACCAATCACTTTTGAATTGTTAAGGAGTCGGTCACTCAGACTCGTTGCGCTGGGCACCCGCCATAGTTACTTCACTAGGGACGCAAATGGCGGTTACATAATTTTTACTATTATCACCCACGCCAGTTCCTCATCCTGGAAGAGGTCTAACGTTTCACCACAATTTCAGCTAGGAAACAAGGGGAAACTAAAATGTTGGATTTCTGAGGTACCGTTTTGTGTCTAATGTGAAATTTTTGTTAGTTTAGATGAGGAGATTATCTTTTACAGGATTCGCCTATTAGTGAAGTAATAGATATCTTTATTGCGACTTAAGTTAAAGTAAAATGCTTTCGCTTTGTATTGCCGCCATTTTCTGATCATGAAATAACTTTAAATGAATTTGAGCTGAAAGCGGAAGATATTGTTTCCCTTTTATTTTCAGTCATTTTAGCGAGAACGAATGCTTATTTTTGGAAAGACAAATACTTCTTGTTTTTTTTTTTTTTGAGGTTCCAATATTAAAATAGCGATTTATATTTTACACCTAAAGCGGCCTCTTTGCTGTAAATAGCTAAATGATTATCATCCTTTGATTTACATTATATCAAAATTGATCCTCTAATTTATTATCTGTCTTTTGCCGTAAATGCTGGAGCATTGCTACATTCGAACCCAGATAGGTACATTTTTTTGTGTAATTATTTCATCACCATTGCTCTCAAAATGGCGGCGAAGGAAAACATTGCGACCCACTCTCTATCACAGAGAGGAGGCCTGTATCCCAGCAGTGGGAACATTATAGGTTAATTGTGCTGTAAATGCAAGTGCTGCCTGGGGCTTGTAGTAGATACTTAATACATTTACATACTATCTTAAATCTAGTCACTTAAACAATTAAAATTGTCACGTCACTTCGCTCAATTAAACAAACAATCCGTATGAAAGTGATAAATTTTAACAGTCAAACAAAACGTTTCCAATCCACATTTCCACAAAGCGTCAATGATTAACATACTCAACGCATTCCAATAGTCCAGCCACTACATGCAAAATTACCTGTGAAAATAAACAGACCGCGGAAACAAAGAGATAATCGCCATTTTGGTTTTATGCCGAGCGCTTCCAATTTGTTGCAAATCACACAAGCGTTGTGGGTTGAACTTAGCGGCAAGCTCTCTTTTTTGAGGTTTGCGGATCATTCGGTTATGGATAATGTGTTTTTTCCTGCGTCACCTTTTTATTATTTAGCTTACTGGTGTTTATGAAAAAGGGCAAAGAATTTATAACAGCAGGAGAATTTAGAAGCAACATTGTTTTGTGAACTATAGAGATCTAATATGAATAATAAGAGCAGTAGTGGCCTAGTGGTACCGGGAGTTGTAGGTCGTAGAGTCGAACAAAGACAGGCGCTTTACTTAGTCTAAATTATTTAATCACCTTAGCTTTCAAAACGGTGAAGAAAAATATCGTGAGGAAACCGGCACGTCCTAGAACCAAAAATTCGAAGGCATGTGACATCTACCAACCCGCACTGGGCCCGCATGGTGTATTACAGTCCACTTTCTCTCACCGAGAGGAGGCCTGTCTTCCAGCAGTGGGGACATTCCAGGCTTATGCTATGGTCTTTATGAATTAATTAGATTCGGATCAGCTTAGCACTATTTTGTTTTATTTATTTAGTAAAATGAATTATGTCAGCAATATACCCTTATTTCACTATCATAAAAATTTGGTATGTCACTCTTTCAAGAATGAACTAAAAAACTTAAAACAAGACCAACCCAACCAAATTTAAAAGTGGCTGTCATCCTAAGATTACATTTTATAATTGGCCAAGTTTTTGGAGTGGTTCGTAAGGATCAGGGGCTAATTGGCATGAGCAGTGATGACGGGGACCTTGACTGGCAGTCATGACTCAAGAATTACACTTACAAACTCGCTCCACGATAACGCTGTTGGATGTAAACTTTGCAAGTGTTTGAGAGGGTTAGGTTAAAAGATGTAAGCGGTATACATAGACTTATAAAAAAAGATGGACTCCGTGCCACGCATATCGAAAGTGAAGCATAAACACGCCTCACGCTCACATTTACATCATAGTATGCCGACCCGCCGCCATTACGTGACACGACAGCGTCAATCGTCAATTACGCACACATAGATCGGTACGGCGCTTCACTTTCGATATGCGTGGCGCGGAGTTCATATTTTTTTATAAGGCTATGACGGTGTACATGAAAATAATGATAATTAAGGTAGTGGGAAAAAGTTCAAGCTTTACGAAACAGTCTTAGATTTGAGAAACAGAATATTTTTTTTAGCTATGTTCAATAATGTAGAATCTAGATTTCTGTTGCACTTTATCTCCATCAACCTTCTCGAATAATCATCATCATGCAGTTTAGTTAAGTTGAACGCGTTGCTTTTCCTCTTATTAATTTCTTCCGATATTCGTCTTTTTAATTTTAAATTTTTTATTGTCTATTCATCCTCAAGTACAATTTTCATTACCCTACCTTACAACATAAGCTATGCTCATAACTCAGACCAGAGGAGGGCTGTCAACAGTAAGGTGAAGCCGGTTTCGTAAACACGTGTGCACTTAATGATGTATAGTTTGATTGTGAATGGTTGTAAAATGTGTGCGTTTGAGCGTGAATGCACAGAGCGGAGGTGTAGTTTTGGCATGCTTCACTTGTATTGTTCGCAGCGCTATGTCTTGACTTTTTTTTTTTGGTCTGACGCTCATAAGAATTCAAAGAGTGTAAGAATCTCTTAAATTACACCGCATTGAGGATCAAAGTATAATTCGGGACATTTGGGAAGTAACAACGCTTTCAAAAGACACTAAGAGATTTCGCGAAGCCGGAATATCGTTTAATACTTACTACTGCTTTTATTGTTAGGATTCAAAGGCAGGCTATGAGAAAGTTGCGATTGTGTAGGTACTCGTAACGTACTTCGAAATACTGTAGGTACTTGTCCTTGTTTCAGGATTATTATTGTATATTTTTATAGATTAGTTTAATATGTAGGTACGTATCATGTATGTATTTATTATATACGTAAATGGTACATCACAGACTACCTTCTAAGGAGAGACTATTGTCTCTCCTTAGAAGGTAGTCTGTGATGTTAATCCATCCAAAGGTTGTCAAAGGATCGCTTTTAGCGATAAGACCGCCCATTGTGTCATCCCTTGTAATATTTCTACATTTATATCTGAAATTTTTATGGTGAGCAGACGCCAGCACATCAAGCTACCCGAAACTGTCAAATTTTCAGAATCAACTTTGAACCTTATAGTATAGCGATAAAGATGAAAATCTATTGAAAAAAATTGACAGATTGTAGTAGCTTGATGTGCTGGCGTGTGTACATAATAAAGAATATCTTCTTATCTTCTTTATATATATAAATTACGTGTCACGATGTTTGTCCGCGATGGACCCCTAAACTACTTAACCGATTTTAATCAAATTTGTACACCGTGTGCAGTTTGATCCAACTTGAAAGATAGGATAGCTCACATCTCAATTTATGATCGCAATATTATTTTATTGAACAATATCATATGACAAAAACGTTAGCCACAGCAAAGCGTGGCCGGGTCAGCTAGTTCTATATAAGTAGGTATCTAGGTATTATTGTGTTGTGGATATTTCTTTTTGTGAACTGGAATATTATAGGTATGGAGTATAATAAAGTATATCCAGAATTAAACGAATATACCAATCAACAAAACAAATTCATTCATTTTGTACAAAACTTATATTTTCTAAATGCATTTTTACATAAATGGTACTTTAGTTTACATTTTGGTCAGATATCTTAGTTGTACATAATGCATTCATTTCATACACAGCACCTATGTACTTAAATAATATTAATCATAAAACTATACATCACTACTGTGAATCCACTAACCCACTACGTAGGTGCTATATTTCTTAACATAAACTAAATAATAGTAAATGTACGAAGGAAACAGCGTGAATAAAGTAGCACACATTTTGGCATTTTTATGTGGCTATTAATTATGGAAATATCCATTATTTTTGTAAACAACATACATTCAGCTTTTGTTCACAATATCACTTGAATTCCATAAATGTGGTTCAATTTATTTAATAAAAGAGTGTACTATGGCAACTCGATTTCAGTTTATCCTTTGTACAAAATGTACGATCTCAAGTTTCAAGACGGAGCATAACAGGGTTCATCTATTCCCAAAATATATTGTTACGTCGTTTATAGTCAGTACTTCATTATTTACTTTATCTATTAAATCTACAGAGATCTTAATATTGTATGTTTCTACAGTTTAAATTGCAAAACGATTGCTGGTATATTAAACTTACAGCTTAATAACTATGATTATGACGAACTTTAACTTCTCAGTCTAACTTACATTCAACCTTTCTTAAATTCTACCTTTTTTACGGTCCCTGTGCTTGTTTCAGTGTCATTCGATGAACCAGAATTAGAATGTTCCAGTTTTACTGAATCACTTTTGCTTTTAACAGCACCACTTTTACCTTTAGAACTACGGTTCAAAATGGAAGGCGTTCTTATGCTTTTCCTTTGTTTTACTTTAACTGCCTTTTCTGGTGGTCTGTTAATACTATCTGTCCTATGCTGCAGTTTGTTCAAACCAAAATTCGGTTTTATTTGGGCAGTTTTTTCTAAATCGCTTACATCTGGTAAAAATAAATCACTTACACACACATAATCATCTTTTTTTTTAGGAACTACTATACCGGGATTAATCTTTACTGGCACAATTTCTAATTTCTTCTCAAAAATCGAGTCAGGGCCCTTGGAATCTAATATGTCGTCCATATTTGTTGGTGAATCAACGCCACCAACCAATTCTTGTATAAGCTTATCTTCAAATTCTTCATCAATATCGATATCGTCATTGTCATCTTCATCAGAGCAAAACGATGAAAAAGATGTAACTGATCCAGCTTGGATGTGGAAATCAGCAGGAAGGCGCACCCTTGGCGCATTTGTAGGTATTTCAACCTGACTGGGTGATGGTGTGATTACTATTCTAGGTTCTTGTGATGAAGGAATGTCGCTAGACGTTATAATCACTCGAGGAAACTCTCTGTCCTTTGCCAATATAATAGTAGTTTCTGGTTTACCACTGTCAAATGATGCATTGTGCGAAGTAGCTGCAGAATAATATGGCGATAAACTATCAATATTTTCATAATTTTTAACCACAACGTTTTCATTTATTTTCTTAACACTAGAAGCGTCAAACGAAGACAATGGTTTCGTATTTTTATATGCAAGACGTCGCTCCAAAGTTGTGGTTCTTGGTGGGGGTTGCGGAGGTACCCTAGGGCGATCGTCCATAGATGAATATCCACGGAAAGTTTGCAAAGATGTCGGTTGCAGTGATAACCTCTTTTGGGCTTTTGGCAAATCAGGTAGTACTTTAGGAAAATTCATTTTTTTGATAGTCAATAAGGCTTCTTCAGCTGTCATCGGGTTGGCTTGTGAACGTTCTTCACGAGAAGTAACATTTATATCATTTCTAAAAGTGACAGGTGGTAAGATATTTGCAAGATTAGCAGACTCCATCTTTTCTAATAATTTATCATAATTCACATCAGTAACTGGATCAGATGAGGAATGCTTGTGAGAAATCAACAAAGGTTTATCTTGAACCGAGAGAGTTACAACATTTGTAAAAGTTTTTTCATCTTTTTTTGGTTCAATATAACTCGGAGCCTTAAATTCAAACTCTGTTGATTTTTCAACTTTATTGGAATGTATTTGGTTACCAGCATCGAATGATTTAGATATTTCTATCGGTTCTTGGTTTAATATGGAGTGAGTTCGAGCGGCAGGTGTCGCGTCAATCGCTACTGATACTTTTTTTGACTTAATACTTTCAGTAGCTTTGCTTTTTATGGAATCATTAGATTTACTTGTTTGTTTAATACTGTTGAGTGATTGCTTATGACTTCCTATAGAAGAGTGTGAGCCAAGCGCCGAGGTGGATGTAGTTTTCTCAGATGTTCTAGTTTTACTGTACGTTTTCGATGCAAAGCTCTTAGAATTAACGCTGTCATTCATCTGCAGGCTGTCCTTTTTATTTTGCTTTGTATCTGAAAGTAGCTCTTCTGATCTCGTGAAAGGTTTCGCAACAGTCATATGCTTTTCATTTAAATCAGAGTTTGATTTTCTAAGTATGCCCGGAGAGCACCGGTGCATCATTTCGTTGGCAATCCAGTCCCTTACTTTAGTATGAGCATCCAAAGTACTCGTCGACAAGTGCCTCCTTAACTTAAATCTCTCTCTAAACCCTCCTGAGTCATCGGATTTAGGCGTTTTACAGGGATCAGATTTCTTTTTATGTTTCTTGGGATTGTTTTTCATTTTATTAAAACTCATCGACTTGATGACGCTGCAGCCGTTTTTTAGAGTTTGCAAAGCACTTTTGTCGTCCTTGGAGCTCTTTTGACCGATTACATCCACTTCGCCTATTTCAGCGCGCGGCTGATGAGAACTCTCGAGTGTTTGTTCGCGTAGTCTGAGCTTACGTTTTTTGAAATACAAAATAGAGCAAATTCCTGCGTTGACGGCGAGAAAGAGAATAGATAACGAGACTATCAATGTAACAGTTGCACTGGACGTTTTTACCGACATGTTGTTGTTGACTTTTGGTTTGGGTGTAGTAGTGTATTGGAAGGTTTTTTCGATTAATCCCGATGGAACGGGTCGCGATGGCTTCTCGATGGACATAATCTCCTTGTATATAACGTTGGTGTCCGGCCTGCGTACTGGCTGTGAATATGGACGCATTTTTCCGTATATCGATGAAGAATAGTGCGGAGTTTCCGCCACTTGCGGTGCCCATATTCTGCGAATTGGATCTGTGAAAAATAACATTTTTTATGAATATTTTTGGCTTAGTTTGAAAACGTGGGTTACCTACATTTTATTATACAGTTTATAATTTTTATTTTAATACTAGATGCTACAAAAAAGTGTTTCGTCATCAATTTTATTATGAAGTCTATTATTGTAGCCCAAATACAAAAATGTTCTAACCTGTATTGCCAGTATTTCTATGCGTAATTTTCGGCCTCGGCGATGAAGGAGGTGGAGTATACTCAAACAAAGGATCCACTACGTATTTACTCATCTTTTTAGGTAATGTTTCCATCCAAAACTTGGTATAGTTAGACCGGTATGAGGTATCTACTTCAGGTGGGATGTCTGAAAACAACAATGATAGGTGCAATAATAAAACTATTCATGACAAATTAAAGCCAATGGGGAATTGAAAAGATTTTGCTTTGTTTCGATTTTGAAAAATAAAATAAAAAACAAGCTAAATATCAAGATTTCTTATCCATACTACTTAATAATAAACTGCTGAGTTTGTTTGTTTAAACGCGATAACACCTGAAACTACCAGTCAGATTTAAACAGGAAAGGAAGGCTATAGGCTATTTAACATCACGCTACGATCCTGAGGAGTTGAGACAAAGAAATAAAAGTAATAAAACCAAGTAATGGGGTGAGCGATAGGATGCCACGCGGTTGGTCGGGGGCCCAAACACGCAGACTAAGTCGCGGGCAGAAGGTAGTAATAACCATGTCTTAAAGACAAAACTAGATAGAGACTTACCAAACTTCAAGTAAGACTGCCGAGTACCCTCATACTCCGGCCAGTCGAGATCATACAGACTCCACTGCCTTCTATCCAAATTATAGAACTTCACCGGAGCCTGTGAGTTTGGAGACCTAGAAAAAAAACATTATTTATGCAAAATTTTGGTGAAATTCTTTATAATAAGTTATTTGGATAATTTCATATTCCGCAACCATAAAGGATCGATACATACCGAATTTAAGAGACCCGTATTGAAAAGGATTATCTGATCTTCTTTGGTAAAAAAAATATCTTAAAAAAATGAAATCTGCTAACTTTAATCATTTTGCAAATGAGATGAAGAGTTTCAGTAAAAACTTTTGAATGGTGATTTTGATTTCTCTCCACTAAGAAAAGGCCAAAGATTACCCATATTTTACGAAATTGGTCCACATCCTCATGACGACTTCACTGAGTAGTTTTTCCTGCTGTGTGTAGTCAGGATCGAAGTGAGTATTCGTAGCTCCAAGTGGAACTCCGAAGACGTACGGCAGCTCTTGACCTTGCACGCTTTTGTTGAGCTGGAAAATGTATGACATGGTTAGTAAAAGTAATAAAGGTAAAATCAGAGCTGGAATAATAATGTTGCTCTGAAAACAGACGTCAACCAATCAACTAATCCTATCGCAGTTCACTGCTGGACAATTGGCTGTCCTTCGTCTTCCGCATCCAGTCTGTCCCAGCCACCTTTTCAAGGTCATCCGTCCATCTAGCTGGGGGGCGTCCAACACTACGCTTGCCGATACACGGTCTCCACTCCAGGACTCGTCTGCTGCACCGGCTATCGATCCTTCGACAAACATGGCCAGACTACTGCTACTTCAGTTTGCTTACTCTGAAAGCTATGTCGGTAACTCCGGTTCTTTTCCGGGTAACTTCGTTTCTGATTTTATCCTTCAAAGAAACTCCAAGCATAGCCCGCTCCATAGTGCTGAGCGAAAGGAGACGTAGCTCTAAACTATTAAAAGATGAATAGTATGTATGTTGACTCTTTCATGAACCATGTCGAATGAAACCATATGTTTTGACTTCTTCTTTACTTTTCTTTAGAATACTACTAGCGGTTGGCCGCGACTTTATATGCGATCCAGGATGAAAAGTAACCTATGTTCTTACCCAGACTATGGTCTATCTGTGTGCTAAATTTGATTCAAACCCGTTGAGCCGTTTTAGCGTGAAAGCGTAACAAACAACCTATGTCACTCCTTATAATATCAGCTATCTGCCAGTGGAAGCCCCTTCAAAATCGGTCCAGCCGTTTTAGAGATCAGCCGGAATAAACAGACAGGCAAACATTAAAAAAATGTTTTTTGTTAAAAGTACCGTATATCCTTTCATTTGCGTTGCTTAAAATCTGTTATTTTGACATACGAACAGACAATTTTAGATTTAGTTCTAAAACTTCTGATAAACCAGTAACAAGGTTTAAGTAGAATTTCTTGAGTACTACATGTATATTAAACCAGTAGCTTATCTTTGATGTAACAGCTGATACCAGCACCTGGTCAGTATTATCTTCACAGTAGTTTACGATATCATTATGAAACTAATTTCATAACTCCAACTTGGAAACGTACGTATACATAGATACCAAGATGTACATTATGTTAGGGCAGAACAAGTAGGGCACCGCTCTCCAAGACATAAGTTTGCACAGTAACACTACATTGTCAGCGAGTGCTTGTGCATGCATGATTTGTGTATTTAAACGCACTTATGTACGTACAATACACTGCTTTTAGTGTGCATAATTATGTGGTGCTTTTGGTGTGACATCTCACATTTTCATTCAATACGAGTCCTTCACATGCTGCACCCGTAATTGGTGAGTTTCAGCCTTAACAATACACGAGTTATATAGTGTTCCTTGACGTAAGACTGCATTACATCACGCATCAATAAATAAAATAAAATACATTTATTTCGAGCAACCATAACTCCTAGAGTGCACACACTCACACAATAAAAGGATAATAAAAATAGAGTACCTACCTAACAAAAAAAAAGAAGAAGAACGTTAAAGAGTTAGAGTTTTGTTTAAACGAGCAAATTTTTGGAACTAATAATAGGATTTGAATATTTTTTTTTGCATATTTATAATTGCTCAATTCTTGAGGAAGGTTATAGGTAATTTAGCATCACGCCAAGACCTTTAGAAGCCGTACAAACATAAAGAAGTAATTTGCGAGGCGGGTGATACGATGCGACGCGATGGGTCGGGGAACAAGATATCTCATACGGACAAAGAAGCAAGTACAATAATAAAACTCTGAATCAAACATTAACGCGTTTGAAACGACTTTTCATTAACTTTAGCACCTGCAGCAATACGGATCTGTTGAAACTCGAAGAACATTAGACCTTACGAACTTACCGACTATTGTTCACAGAATGAAACAAAAGGCATTCGCGATACATTTCTTGCTACGTCTACTGTTTCGGGAAAGTCGATTTGACATCAGGAAATACAATTTCCTCTTGAAATCTTTCCATTGGCATGTACTATTTACGTCTCTTTGATGTTTCCGTATTTAAGTAGTTTAAGCGGATACTTTACCTATTGTAACAAGCGGTGATCAAAGGGAATTAATTTTTCTTCGAATAATATAATGATAGTAACGTCTCTATACCTTTCCAAATGAGTTTCTTTTCCTGGTAAGGGAATAATTAATGTTCATAAAAGCTGCAGCTTAGAAAAGGAATGGAGTGAGTTGTGCTACACGTTTACTGACAAACTTGAACTGACTGGACTGGTCCACTCAAATCTGTGTGGTACTTTTCTCAAAAGATCATTTTAGACATCAATCTACATGGTCTCTGAATGATCTGACCAAGATTATGTCTGAACTCTAAAAGAGACTGTGACCTCTGACTGTTCCGACTAGATAAAAAATCTATCTGCCTTGAATTTTCCTAACTATGTTGGGGTCAGCTTCTAGTCTAACCGAATGTTGCTAGATACCAATAATATTAATAATAAATAATAATTACATGGAGTAACTGCCTATCTAAACTTCGCAACCCAGTTACTGGGTAACACGATTCCTCTTGGTAAGATTGATTGTCAGACTTACTGTAAACTCTTTATATAAAAATAATCCATACTAATATTATAAATTCGAAAGGAACTCTGTCTGTCTGTCTGTATGTTACCTTTTCACGCCTAAACCACTAAACGGATTTTGATAAAATTTGGCAGAGAGATAGATTGCATCCCGGGGAAGGACATAGGATAGTTTTTATCAACATACCTCGCGAGCGAAGCCGTGGGCGAAAGCTAGTATTTTATAAATCGTTTCTGTACTTACCGCAGCATAATCGGAGCTGATGGAGTTATGTCCGAAGACATAAAAGTACGACTGCCGGTTGGCCTTCGACTGGTAGTTGGCGAAGCGAGTGACGGGGGCCAGGGTCCGAGCGTCACTGAACATGTTCAGGATGACGTCACGGTTCGTCTCTACGTTCCAGCGCTGTGGATCCAGTTTTGATGGTGAATATCTGAAAAATAATTTTGTCGTTTGTTAACTGGTTTACATTTAACCAAATACAGGTGACAAAGCAAAAATTTTGGCGTCTGTCCAGGCTGTGACAGACAGATGACATAATTTTGTAGATTTAGTATTACCTACTCCTAGGCACCCTTTTTGTAGAAAACCCAAAACAATCAAACGTGTGGATTCAGTGGACCCCCTGCAAGAACGAAGTTCAAATCGAAAATCGATCACATCGACATCTTTGATTTTCATTTCGACCTTGGCTTCCGCACCCTCGAAAACCATGAAAACGACACCCATGATGAAAAATTCGTAAATTTTTGCAGCCGCCATCTTGGATTTACATTTTAACCTCACTGTTGGCTTCAGCACCCTCGAAAACCATGAACACTATCTCTCAGTCTCTTTCTTTGTAAATATGTAAGTCGCATGGAGACTGTTTGAACGCTTTTTCGTTACGTGACGATTTCTACCAGTTTACTAATACTGCAAGCTCCATTAATGAAATTTATTCCAAAAATGTAATCTACCATGTCCGATGTGTGTCTTTTAAAAGAAAATGGAGACTTTCATTTAATACAGGTAGGTACATACGGTTTCGCGTTTTCGTTTTATTAACACATTTTAATATCATTAAACGTTATTATTAATTAATTTAGTTATTTTCAATTTTCTAAAATAGCAACCTGTACTTAAAGAACTGTGGCGTAGGAGGACATTTGCAGGGGTCACGAATCATAAAATCGCATTAATGAAATTAAAACGATTATAGGTCAAGGAGTAGGCGAATGATATAGTTTCCAAATTACGAATTATTTTGTTATTATAATTTCTATGATTACTGGCCACTAGTGTGTGTTAAATGAATGTCGCCATTGTAGCGGCACGTCGTATTATAAGACGTTATTAATCAAATCAACACATATTTGCATCATTACAATTCATGTATATGTCGCAGCCAACTGGTTAAATTAGCCGTTCAGTTAACCGCCTAGCCTTTCAACTAAACGGCGGCCGTTCAACTAACGGCCTGAATGATATTCAATTACAGTTTAGGTTGTAAGTCTGTAACGAATCACGCGCGAGCCGAATTGGTCGCAGTAATTAAGGCATTGCACCCCGACCAAGTGGGTTAGGTTGGGTTAGAACTGTGATCAACCGCGTGCGAGCCGAGGGAGGAAGCGAGGCGAGCACTACTTCTAAAGGCCAGGCAGTTAACTGAACGGCTAATTTAACCAGTTGGCTGCGACATATAGACGGCTGTGTGAAATCTTTCATTAAGGTTTATCCCCAGATCAGAATAAAGAAAGAAAAGATCTAAAGAACACAAAATTCAAATCAAAAACAAACTTTACCAAAAACTCACTCTTTCAATATAGACTTCAGTGTTTCATCCTCGGCGCCTTCGAAGATTATCTTAGCATACTTCTTGATGAAGTCATCCCTTTGGTTCTCTAATATTCCGTGTTCTAACTCTATGACGCCAAAGTCGTGGTACCTCTCTATTTCTGTCACACCGCTTAGAAGTTGATACCTGAAAAAATGTATAATGTACGGAATATTACCTACGTGTTTACAACTTACATTACGACCGACCTCATCTAGTTTTTGAAATATGATTGACGTGTTAAAGTGTTTGTACAAACCTACTTAAAGAAATAAAATTATTTATCATTTCATTTAACAATAGTTTATAAAAAAATTATACGGAATCTCTAATTCCGTATATTTTTTTTATAAACTATTGTTGTTAGTGTTCTAAAAACCAAATTAGGGAAACAAAAATTTTGAAAATCAAGTCGCAGTGACACCTCGGCGACAAATAAAATGTCAAAAATGTAGGGAAAAAAGTTGAACCAAATAAACAAGCATGATTAGGTACTTATGCATTAATATAAAGTACCTAATTATCAATAAAAACTTTTTTACAAAAAAAATAACCGACTTCCAAAAAAAAACACTACAAAGTGATAAATAACTTTAATTTCGGAAGTCGGTGTCGTTGTTTCTGCATTTTCGTTTATTGACTCCGACTTCCGAAATTAAAGTTATTTATCACTTTGTAGTGTTGTTTTTGGAAGTCGGTTATTTTTTTTGTAAAAAAGTTTTTATTTTTCACTTTTTAGTAGGAGAGTTTGTAATGTATCTAAGTTAATGCCTAATGTCAACTGCTTATCTCCTTTTACAAAATATTGCTTTTAATTTTGTTGATTTTTAATTGATAAAATTTTCATGGGACCGTTTGGGAAGTGAAGAACCCTTTCCAACAAAAAAATAATTTTTCAAATCGGTTGGCAAGGGACGGAGTTATGCGCGAACAAACATAAAAAAAAAAAAACAAACATCCGAATTGAGAACCTCCTCCTTTTTTAGAAGTCGGTAAAAAAATCAAATTTAACGATTTTCATTTCGATAGTGTTTTAACCAAAACCTGAAGTTAAAACAGCAATATTACTATATTTAGGTATAGCTTTATAAAACTATCACTAACATCCATTTTAGACGACCTACATAAAACTGTACTACTCGTAACTCCAAACAACATACTGTATTATCAACATAAATTACACTCCCATTGCTAGATTCGGGCAAACTTAGGGCCCACAACAAACCATGACTATCAGAACTATGGCCATCAATATCTGCCTGAATGTGTGATAAATTCTTCAGATACACGCCTCTTGGCTATGATACAGTGTATTAACACCAAAACTCTTCTAAACACGTAATTATTTTACTTCTTATATCCGTTGAAACATTAGTTTAAACGAGATTCGATCTGCTGAAACTATGTTAGGATCGGTTTCCAGTCTAACCGGATGTATCCGGAATACCGGTATTTTACATGGAGCGACTGTACACGGTGTTAGTGGGGTTAACACGATACCTCTTGGTAAGACTCCAAGGCTGTCAGACTGAATGGGCTTCTGACTACCCGTAACGACTGTTAAAGATCTACGAATTACAGCCAGGTCCATCGGTTTAACGTGCTTTCCGAGGCACGGAGGGGTCATGTAGTGGATGGTCACCCAACCACAGACCAACCTCGGCAAGCGTAGCTTAACCTGATCGATCGACCTGTGCGGCTGTTATTATTTAGCCACGGGCCCCTCCCTCCCAAATGAAATAATTTAATTAACTGGAGAACAAAAAGAAGACAAAAATTCATTTTTCAAGAGAATTAAAGATCAATCTTTTGAAGGGATTTAAAATTGACAGATCAATTTATTTACGACGTAAAGCCTTGATTTGAATTTATTATTTTCTTAAGCTGATGGGATGAATAAAGCCGTTGTTAACGATCGTGAATAAATCGAAAAACGTTTTATTTCAGGCTGGGTATCATGGCCGAAAGAACGTGTATAAATTTTGATGTTTAAATTATTATATCCGATGTGTGTATAAATTTTGATGTTTAAATTATTATATCCGATGTGTGTATAAATTTTGATTTTTAAATTATTATATCCGATGTTAGATGCACGCACACATACGAGTACGTAGCATTAGTTAACTATGCGATTCTGAGTGTATCACAGTAAATATGACACTCACATTACACATTAAGTTTTGTGGGTACTTTCTCTAATAATTATGTTGTTTAGGTATCATAATCTGTTCATTACCAACTTAATTGACCATTAAACAAACTTACCTGTAGGTATGAACGTGAAGTCGGTCATAATGCGCTGATCATAATCGTTAAAGCGGTACTACATTGTAATAAATACTTTTTCTCGAGGACGAAGTTCCAGTATAATAATTGTGAAGTTGTTAAAAAAGTCTATGATGTATCTAATGCAGAGACTACTGACAGTTTGTGGCTCACCGAATCCGTCACATTGTATTTTTACTTTTTGATTAATAAACTTATTATATTATATTATATAGTTACGCCATGTACCTAACCTAATCGCACCTATTACCTACCGACTTCTACTAGGTCCCATTTATCGTGCGCTCGTGCACTAAAAATCCATCCAAAACACCCAATATCAGCTGCAAAATTGGTTACCTACGATACTACTTTCCCATACAAATTCTTTATCAAATAGTTTTACTAGGTAACAGCTTCTAACATACTCACTTGCTCAACAGATTAGGGTATGACTCCATGGTCTTGGCAGGCTCATTCGGTATGAAAGAACCTGCTACCACGGGTCCCAGCGGTGTCTCGAACTCCCGAGCTAAGATCTGCACCTTTTTGATTTCTGATAATCTGTAAAAGAAACTTTTAGCTAAAGTTCTTCATTCATCAAGAACGCATGGTAAAAAAAAAAACATAAAAAAAAATCGTTATTTAATTTTGTAAAACATGAAACGTTTATTTTCTCATGACTGTACTTACCTGTCAAAAAGAGTAACCTAGCATAAAGTTGGATAAGAAAGACTTTAAAACAGAAGAACTAACAGGGGTTGGGGGGAGGGGCTCAGGGGATCAGACCTGAATAAATCACAGAGTGGTATCATTGCGAAACCAGTTTTAGGCAGCCAGTTTCAAATAAACAACTATGAAAGTTTAAGATCCATTCTCCATCAAAGAATTAGTTAAACACATATAACTACTTCTTTCAAAGATAGAAAAAAGGCATAACACTATGAGAGTACGATTAATATCGAAAATTAATGGCTAATGGTCAATAAACGGTATTCGCGTTGCTGAATTTTGAGCCAAACTTTAAAAAGGATGTATAGAATTTTGAGCTAAACTTTAAAAGGATGTATATTTTTCGTGTTATATTTGCCCTTGATACGCAAAGAAGAAAAATATCCCGAAAATAAACATGATGAATTGAAATAATCAGCATTTTATCTATTCTTTCATTTTTTTTTCCTGACACTACGAGAGCATGACAATGAATGGCTACGGCCATTCATTGTCATGCTCTCGTAGTGTTGTGCCTTTTTTAAATGTCATACGATCTATATGAACAAAGAATCCCGGTTAAAAACAACATGATAGCCCCACGAAAAACATAGCATTGATGTTCAGAAAATCATATTAAAACGAGAACTGATGAAAACAAAACAATACCTGATTAACCAAAAAGAAAAACAAGAAACACACAGGTCAGTCTTGTTGACAAAATAAATAATCCCTTTGTAAAAGTACGACAAGGTCGCAAAGATTATTATTTCATCTCTCAAATACAAACACAGAAGAAATACTATTACAACGGCAATTATGTGGGATTGTGGGATACAATTATTTTACTCGAGATTGTTACAATTTCAAATCTTGGTAAAAAAATAATACTTCATTTTTAGATTTCCGTACCCAAAGGGTAAAAACAGGACCCTATTACTAAGACTCCACTGTCCGTCTGTCTGTCACCAGTCTGTATCTCATGAACCGTGATAGCTAGACAGTTGAAATTTTCACAGAATGTGTATTTCTGTTGCCGCTATAACTACTACAAAAAGAAAAAAATAAATATTTAATATTTATTTCCCATACAACAAACGTGAATTTTTTGCCGTTATTTTATATGTAGATATTGTATGGTGGTACGGATTTTCTTTCTTTATTTTCTTTACACACAAACGACTGGACCAATTGTGATAAAATTTGGTATGGAGGTAGCTGACACTCTGGATTAACACATAGGCTACTTTTTATCTTGATATTCCCACGGGGTCGAAACTTATGCGGGTGAGACCGCGGGGAGCTGCTAGTAAGTACATAATTATTTCACTTTTCGTGTCTGTCCGTGTGACCGCGTTGTTCTTCTAAACTACGCAAGTCGTTTTCAACATCATTTAGAGAATTATTTCTACTACTGGACATAAGATCCAGAATAAAACCATCATCATGCCACCATCAACTGTCAAAGCAGAATAATATAATATATTAATACTCACTATTCTTGGAACTCGTAGTATACCTTCCATCACCCCAATTACGTTAACACATTTTGTATTACAATTGGGGTTTTTAGATGGGAAAAAACCATAGAACTTGCGCCACTGATACCATAAGCGACACCGCTTTGGATGTGTTCGGCTGTCCGCGGGATGTACTCGGTTTTAATGTATATCCGATATGGCAGTGAGTGATGGCAAAGTATTCTGTTTGCGTTTTGTTTTCACAACTGTCGGCACTTCCGGAGTGCCACTGTTTTTTTTTTTCGTTCATAAGGACATACTCAGTACCAGTATTTTTTTTGTGTTTGGGGTACATCATCTCACTGCTGGGCAAAGGCCTCTTCCCAAGACTTTCAGCTTTACCGATCCAAGGTTAATGTGGAACACTGGTCGTTTGATTCGTCCAACTCATCCAGCCATCTTTTACGCGGTTTGTCGCGACGCCTTCCGGCTGTATCAGGGTTCCACATAGAAGTTATTTTAACCCTCAACTTATTGTGCATACGGCAGACGTGGTCAGCCCAGCAGATTAGCAGCTTTATGAGCAACGTGAACTAGCTAGTTCTTCTTAGCTGGGGGGCGTCCCAAACGACTTATTCCGGTCTGATCCCCTGAGTCCCCCCCTCCTCGATCCCCTGCTAGTTCTTCTTCACTGCGCTTGACGGTACGATCATCAAAATACATTATCAAAATAAACCTTAAACATACAGCGCAACCCATAAGCCCGACGCGTTGCTAATAAAATCTGTTCACTTGAACATTAAAACCGGAATGGACTCTACATATTTTATAAGGCTTTTAAAATTTCTATAAACGTTAAAAGCTTTCAACGCTTGAGATGAGGAATAGAAACTGCTCAATGGTGAATATTCCGCGGTTTATTGTTCGTTTAGGTTTAAAGACCGGCTTAAAAGTTATTCTAACAAGGAAGAATGTAAATGGAAAGGGCTAAAGGTACTGTTAAATGTTTCCTTGTATTTTGTACTGAAACTTTAAATAACTATTTTAATTATTCTAATTACGGTAAGCATTTATGTTATATTTTTTTTGATTCTCATATTAAATTAAAATGTGGACATACCTCCCAACTAAACCGACGCGCGCCGTGTCTATTTTTGAACCTTGTTTTCAGCTCGTGTAAATTTTTGACTATTAGTTAGGTGTTGTAAGCGACGGAACTTATTGAATAGATATATTTTTTTTATAGAATTTAGATTTTTAAATGAGTACTTTTGTCTTTGGTTTTGTGTGTTGTCATGGTGTTGAAAAATAACAGTAAAAAATCGTCGTCAAAAAAAGGCTTTTCTTTTCTTCGAGTTTAAGTCCATTATAGGTGTTATTGGCACTTCGCCGTCGATATTCTTATTTTCTAAAATCATGGTGGCGGTAAGGGAACTTACGGTTTCTTCTGCAAACAGGTCATCATGTTCTTAGAGCTCGGACTGCAGCCTAAACTCTGGGCCACTTGTAGTGTATACGGCGTCGGATCTTTCGTCATCGCCCAGTCTGATAGCGCAGATCCTGACATCAGTATTGCACGGTGGAATAACCCTGTAAAATTCATTTTATTTATTTATAACTATTACATTATTATTATTTACATTTGTTTTTTACAGGTTGACCCAACAATGTAGTAAAAAAATATTGAATTAAGCAATCAATCCGCCTAGTCTTTTTCCAACTATGTTGGGGTCAACTTCTAGTCTAACCGGATGCAGCTGAAAGCCAATGGAAAATCATTTCCATTAACATCAATTAAAATAAATAAATACAAAAATGATCATTTCGCACAAATGCTTTAAGATCTGAAACAAATTCAATTTAAGTAGTACATTATTGAGATGAGACACATACTAATCATCATCTGCCTAGCCTTTTCCAAACTATGTTGGGGTCGGCTTCCAGTCTAACCGGATGCAGCTGAATACCAGTATTTTACATGGAGCGACTGCCTATCTGAACTCCACAACCCAGTTACTGGGTAATACGATACCCCTTGGTAAGACTGGTTGTCAGACTTTCGGGCTTCTGACTACCCGTAACGACTGTCAAAGATCCACGAATGACAGCCGGGACCAACGGCTTAACGTGCTTTCCGAGGCACGGAGGGGTCTCGATATGTAAAGATGGTCACCCATCCACAGACCAACCGCAGCAAGCGTAGCTTAACCTGATCGATCGACCTGTGCGGCTGTTATTATTTAGCCACGGGCCCTTCTATGTGACACATACTAATGAAAATTAAATAGTTATTTTTTTGTTTTTGATAATGTTTGCTTTAAAAATTTTGGTTTTAGTTATAAAAGAAATGTATCATATTCACAAGTACAAACAAGATAGATGTATAAGTGAGAACATCAACATTTGAAAAATCATTTCAGAATCGTACTACGTTCTTGTACTGATATCAAAAGAATTATATCACACTAATGCTCGTTTAGCAAAGGCAGTCAAAAGAAGAAAGTACGTAAAGTTAAGACGTTTGAACGGTAGTGCGATATCGCTTTGAAACGATTAAGGAAAACATGGTGAGAATACATCATACGTTCACAATAAAATATAGCTTGTGTAATGGCCCGAACACGATACGTAAGTCTCTAAAGAATGAAACATGAGGCGGTGTGAAAACGCTGAGTGTAAGGAATTAAAATTTGGAAAGCGACGCGTTTTTGTTTTTCTTGCACAAGATTCACAACAGCTGCATCGTAAACTATAAAGTTGAATATGCAGCAGAATTTAACGTTAAACACCAACATTTTGGTACTCTGGAAGTTTGGATTATATTTTGTAGTAACGAGTACCTTGTTTTTTTTTTTTTCTTGTTCCTCTGATCCACCCCGTCACATCACATCGCTTCCCCGCGCAATTACTGTTTTTATCTCTCTTTTTTGTTTATGCTAGGCTCCTTAGTCTCTCAATGTGATGTTAAGTAACCTATAGCCTTCCTCTAGAAAAGGGCTACCAAATGCAAAAAGAATTTTATAAATCCGACTGGTAGTTAAAGGTAATTTTATCCGAGGAATAGTTTGAATCGTTGACAGTTCTTCCTTACAAAATCTGTCAGACGTCAATTTATTCTACGAATAAAAATAATGTGTCGATTGAAAAATCAATCCTTAGTAAAATATCGATTTTTGAGTGACCGTTAGTAACAAAAATTTGAATTTGAACTTTGTAAAGTATGACAGTCAGTTTATTGTTCCATAACTTTGAAGTTATATCAAATTCTTAATTCAAATATAGACTCGCTCGCACGAAACAAATGAAGCTTATAGCCCGCTAATGTTATTAGGTGAAAATAATTGACCGTTAGAGAGAAAGGGCCGATTCAATCATATTGCATTATCGAAATATTGCCCAACCTTCTATTAGATGGTAGATATAATTATATTGTAAAGCCCAAAGGCTGCTTAAGCCCAGTAAAAGTTCAATACAAGACGGATAAGTCCAAATTTACGGCCAATTCCCGTAATTAAAAACGTTCAAAATTTGATCACAATCTCATATCAGCGACAATCAATGTCAAAAACTTGTCGAAAATTTAGGGAAATTAGAGGTATTTTTGACAGATTGCGACTGAGATCGGAATGTTGACGTTCTTAAAATTACGAGAACTGCCCGTCAGACCTCAGACAAAGCGAGATTATGAAGGTAATGCGGCGGGGTAATTGTGTAACTAATAGTAGAAGCTATTAATGGCTTTAGTTTTGACATTAAACAACATTCATTGCGGTATTTACATTTTTGGGCAGACAAATTTTTTTAACATAATATGAAGCAATGTCCTTTAAAATGATTCAAATTCTGATTAATAGCGTGTTACACAATTAGCGTACAGATAAAAAATATGCTTACCATTCGATATAGGAGACAGCATCAAGAAATTGACGCAGGCCGCACCAGTACCATGTCCCATCAGGGTCACAGACGTTGGGTCTCCGTTCAGATCCTCAATATTATCTTTGATCCACTGGAGTGCTGCCAACTGGTCTAGTAAGCCGTTGTTACCATATACGTGCTCTGTTAGACTTGGTTTCATGAAACCTGAAATTATACATTACTATCTAATAAATAAAACTTTCGTGTCACAGTGTTTGTAACAAAACTCCTCCGAAACGGCTTGACCGATTCTTATGAAATTTCGTGTGTAAGTATATTCAGTAGGTCTGAGAATTGGACGTAAACTATTTTTTTTGCACAACAACTTTTGCGGGGTCAGCTAGTAATAATATAAAGCTTCATAGATTACTTGACTGCTCACACCAAAATCAAAACAGTTGTTTTGTGACTATCTTAATAAAATTATGACACTGTTTTGTTAGCTTGGGTTTGCGAATTAGCCTAAAGGTCTGATTACAGATTAATTCTAAAGTTTAGAGACCTAATGAGTTTGGAGTCTAATGTAAAGCAGCTAAATTACATAGATCGTGATTTGCATAATGATTTGCAATTTTGACGGTTTGCAATTCTGACGGTTTGCTATTTTGACGGTTTGCTATTCTGACGCTTTGCTATTTTGACGGATTGCGATTTTCATGACTTTGACCGATTGCGAAATTGACCAAACGCGACGGAACGATTTTTCGAAATTATAAATACTAGTCCACATATCTAGCGGGGCAATTACGTAACACACTGACTCAGTAGCTATGGCTTACATTTTGACAGTTAAACCACTTTCATTGCGTGATTTACGTTGTTGAGAAGGCAGGTTTTTACGAACATAATTATGGAGCAATGGATTAGCACAATATCCTTCAAAATCATTCAGATTGTGATATATCGTGTGTTGCGCGATTAGGTTAGGTTAGGATTCACTATCAAGTGCGTAATAGAAACTTATTTTTTTGTGAATTCAACATAGTCCTCACAGCGGTAAGTATCTGTGTCCCAAACAATACACTGCGACAGGATATTTTGGCGCCCAAGGACAGGTTGTTTCAAACGGTACGTTCGTCAAATAATAACGAATAGTACTCATTATTATTTGACGTACGGTAAGGCCATTATTTTTTAATTGTAATTTGAAACAACGCTTTTTTTGGTTTGACGATATTTAGCGCCATTTTTGACGTAACGCATGCGTCAAGTGGACAGGAAACAAGTGCCATAAAAGACATTGACAGGGAGGCGTTGTTGATGAACATTTGTGAAATTAATATTATCACAGAAATTGTAGTAAAAAACAAGATGGCGGCATTAGTTCCGAATTTGGCCGCACGCCAAAAGATCCTTGTATCGTTGGGTAGCCCGCGATATTCAAATTTTCTTACGTTTTTAGCAACTTGGTCGTCAGTGTCAGGTTGTATGTTGAACAAAATATCATTCGCGAGCGTAACAAGTATGTATTTACAAAATTATAAGCATTAAAATTAAAATACAATCCTCTAAGTTCCTATATTGAATGACTATTTAATGAAATAATATTTATTAAGCAGGTAATATGAACTTAGAGAGTCGTATTGATGATTCGCCCAAAAAGCATTACAAGGACCGAAAAGTTATTTATAAAACGAACTGATTAAAATTATATTGGCAAACCCCAAAACTATGTCACTGCTAGTCACATTATTTGTGTCAAAAAGTTTATGAGTATTAATATGATCATGACAAAGATACTCACCCAAAATCCCCAGCCTGAAGTTGACAGTGATGACCATGACATTCCCGTACGAGGCCAGCATCCTCCCATCGTACGGGTTGCCAGAACTCCACTCGAAGGAGTCGCCGTGAATGAAGACCAGTACAGGAAACTTCTTAGTTTTTTGTTCTGGGGAAAAAGGAGAAGCTTTTAATAAAATATATTGGACATGTAAGGCAAAACAGCGGTTGGAGTGTACGTGACGGGGTATTGACGAAACCAAAACTTAGATTTTTTTTATTGTTTTTTTCGCCAATCGTGTGAATCTTGATTATATCCTATAGAACACCTAAATATAAGGCTGTGATCCACGTGGGTCCATTGCAGGTGGGTAGATGTCACTTGTCTTCGAATTTTTGGTTCTAGGACATGCTTATTCGTAGAGAACATGCCTTTTACAAACGCGAAAGTTTGTGACGTAGAGTGGATGTTTGTTACTCTTTCACGCAAAAACTACTGAACGGATTTGAATGATATTTAGCACACGGGTAGGTTATAACCAGAATTAACACATAGGGTACTTCTTATCCCGTTATTCTTACGGAATCGAAACATATGCGGGTGAAAGCACAGGGCGCTGCTAGTACATTATAAATCCATCCTGTGATCATCAATTCCGTATGGAAATCGAGAAATACGTTCAAATATTCCCATGAAAGATGTACCAGCAGATAACCCCAGCGTGCCATACAAGAAATATGCACGCTTCGCAAATATTCCTGATTTAGTGTCAGCGTTTGACCGATCGACCGCTTCAATGCGTTGCAGTGAAACTGACCCATTTATTTTTATTTTATTTACTAGACGAACGGAACTCGAATCCAAAAATATTGAGCTATTGCATAAAATTTTAGGCAGTAGGTAAGTGAAGTTATGTAGTTCTCGTTTGATTTTTATTACAAAACAAATTCATGTGAGGTTTTTGTCCTACAGTGGGACAACATAGTACGTATAAAATAAATAATAGATAATCATAAATTCCACATTAGTGATGTAACTAATATTTTTGTAAAAATATAATTTAAAAGAGTGTCCATGGAGTTTCTTGCCCGTTCTTCTCCATAGGTACCTACGCTTTGGAATGGGCAACTAGCTTCATATTTTCTGACTGACCGACTTCTTGAAAATTCAAAAGTGCCTGTAAATGGTTTAATTGAAATAAATGCTTTGAGTTTGAGTTTGAGAACATGACTGACCTGCAAAAACGTAAGAAAATTTTAATATCGCGGGCTTTCCTGGCACTTGCCCTTTAAAGTTGGATTTTAATCCTGTGTTTCAGGTTAAACACAAACGATTCTGAGAATTGCTAAAAATATGGATGGTCACATTTTTGTCCAATATTCTCAATAGACGACCATAATCTTTATCACAAATAGGCATTATCTATAAACGAAGTTACCTAAGCCTGTCTTATAAGTTTTAACTAGGGTAGATAGATTCTATACCAAACGACATCGGATGCTTGAGGTTGTGGTTTAAAATCCGGACAAGTAGGTACCAATGTGACTTTTTCAATTCACATGTACCTACTTTCTGAGTTTATCTTAGACATTACTGACATCTGTGAAGGAAAACATTGTGACTAAACCCGGACTTTTAGATAATATAAGTTTTAAATCGCCAGCCCGTCTTGAGCAAGCGTGGTGATCAATGCTCGTGCTTTCTTCGAATGAGAAGCCCCTCTGCCCTGCTGCAGTGGAACTATGTATTATATATTAGGCTGGTATTAGGTACTTATAATACACCTACAGCAAGCACAAAAGCTAGTGACTACAGATTTATTCAGGATGAACCAAAAAGGGTCAATTTTATTCGTTTACCTACCCTTTGTTAATGATAAAAGCGAATCCTGAAATATCACTTACTTAAAAATAAAACAAAATTCTCCTGAAATTTTCTCTTTTAAAAAAGCTAATCTTTATTTATTTGATAATCTCCCCTCTGAGTGGATGAAAAGGGAAAAAAGTCTAGTTAATTGTAAATACGTAGGTACGAGTACCTTAACTTCGCTTTCGGGATTTCAATCTTGTGTGTTTTAAGTATAAGGTTTGTTGTTGAGGAGTAGTTGGGTTTATTTTTTAGCGGTGCTAGGTAAATGTACCTAATCGTTGCAAAGATCAGAGGAGCTTTTCCACAAATCAATCCTGTCTAACCTTTTTCTGTTTTTAATCTAACTTATGTTAACGTGGTTAAGGTATTGTTGACTTTCACTTTCAGAATACTTTCACTACCTATATTTTTGTAATAAAATAATACGGTTAAGTATTTATGTACATTTCTGTTGTTATTTAATTATAGTATTTAAGTTACGAGTAAGTAGTTTATATCCATTGCTGATGATTGTTTGTGACAGTGAATAAAATTATGGTCGTACCTACCTATGTTAAAGGGAGAGTAAACTACGTTATAAATTAAAATTTATTGAAATATAATTTGACCAAAATGGAACTTAATTAACGGCTGAAACACCTATTTTTAATCATTATAATTTTTTTTTTTTTTCATAGCAATACTTTGTAAGCTTTGATGATATTATTATTTTTCTTTAAAAATTAACCTTAGCATTTTCGTATGTCCTCGAAATGAAATTATGATACTTATACCGCCATCTAGTACCAGTTTGGTGAACTACTGCCGATGATGAAATGCCCGTTGAACGTTGTATCAGAATGATACTGAACGCGGCAGCTTCAGTAGTCCTACGTTTCGTTTATAGATGGCGGTGTTATCAAAACATGATAATAAACTAGCGTTTGTGGGGCTGCATGCTGCGATTGTTGAATGTAGTTTTTTTTTAACTATATTAAAATTTATTTTACAATATTATAATAGTTTATTATTCCACAAAAAAGATAAAGCCTAATTCACATGAATAAGAAAAAAAAACACTTAGTTCATTTCAGCAGCCATAAAAACTCGAGAAATAATAAACTACAGCTATATTTATTGTACAAAGATCTTAGATTTAAAAATGACCACTTGCTGGCCCATACAAACTATAATTAAGGATTTGTAAGCAGAAAATAATTTATTAAATGATAAAAAATAAAAACAAAACAACTTTTTTTTTTAAGTGCTATGAAAGACACCATATAATTAAGGCGACATCTCAATCCCTTCTAATAATTCACATGTCACCTCACCCATAGCGAAATAGTCAAGTAAACCCTAAACTATTTGTAACTAAACGCGCGACTTAAAAGTGAACGCAAATTGTTTCTTGATAAACAGAATTAGGTCTGAAATCCGGATCACTACAAAACAAATCAGCTGATCAGGTCGTTGACGTAGCGTAGGTTTCTTTCGTTAAAAGATTGTTTGGCGGCGCACGAATTTCGGAAGTCGGTGGCAAAAAAACTATAATACAGATTCCAAGACACCGACTTCCGAAATTAAAGGGGTGGACAGGCATTAACTGCCAACGCGGTCACCGGTGACCGCGAACAATAGATTTTCTATTGTGTCTGTTGCTTGGCAGTCAACGTGTTAATTAATTATTCCTTGAATTTTAATACAAATAAAATCCATATGACAATCAGAAATACTAATATGCACAGCAAAATAGTTACCTCAAAATATTCTAGTTTTGGCAGCAATTTAAGTTCGTAGCGCATCGCTATTTATTTAAAACGAAATATTTTTATCGCATATCTAACAATAATTACTAGTGGCCAACAAACCCATTAGGTACTTACATAAATTTTTTTAAACACAATTTTTTTATTGCATGTTACTGCAGTGTACGGGAGCATCCGGGACTCAGGTAAAATAAAAAAAACGAGGAGAATTTGGGATTGCTTAATAAAAACGTGTACTCAATTAAGTAATGACACAAGAAGTACAACCGTGCAATTGTTACATATAAAAACTTAAAACTTAAACAGGACGCATCGTCGCTCGCTGCTTAGACGAATCCATCAGGCGCTCCAACATGCCCCCAGACGTTGAAAGATTCTCTTTCAACAGGTATCAGAAGAGAGGGGTAATGGGCAGATTCTGTTGAAGGCTCGTCTTATTACTCCAGCAGTAGTCCGGATGTCAGCCACACGAACGATGCCGTCTGTTCCTGGATGGACGGCGACAATTCTACCCAGCTTCCACTTGAGGGGGGGTAGGTTATCCTCTTTGATCACTACCAAGGAATCCAGCTTCAATGCATCTTTGCAGGAACGCCATTTGGTTCTCTGCTGCAACTCGGAAACAAACTCCTTACTCCACCGAACCCAGAAATGCTGGCGGAGTTGCTCGATCCTTTGAAAGCGAGTTAAATGACGAATGGAGTGTTCCTGAATATCTCGCTGTGGCAGTGAAGTAAGCGGTCGACCGACAAGGAAGTGCCCTGGAGTCAGAGGTGTAAAGTCAGCAGGATCAGCGGACAGCGGCGTCAATGGACGGGAGTTTAAAATTGCCTCAATTTGGATCAGCGTGGTGTTGAGTTCTTCGAACGTGAGATTACAATTTCCCAACACTCGCTTTAAATGATATTTTGTCGACTTAACACCCGCTTCCCAGAGTCCGCCAAAGTGAGGAGTATAAGCGGGAATAAAGTGCATCTTAACTCCATCATTAGCCAAACTTTCACCAAACGAATCGCAATTTGACTTTAAAAATTTCGATAAATCGTTGTACGCTCCAACGAATGAGGTACCGTTGTCGGAATAAATATTAACGGGTTTTCCCCTACGCGAAATAAACCTGTACAAAGCCAATAAATATTTATTACTAGTTAGGTCACCTACTAGCTCCAAGTGAACAGCCTTGGTGGTGAAGCAAATAAATATTGCAACGTACACCTTTACTAGCCTACAGCCGCGGCCTTGCCGACTGGCACACATGATAGGGCCGGCATAATCAACACCAACACTTTCGAAGGGGTAGCCTCCCTGATGGAGACGCTGCTGCGGCAAGTTCCCCATTAAGGGGGTAACTACATTACCCTTCATACGACAACAGCGCACACAGTTACGATAGCAAGCTTTAGATAAATTTCGGCCGCCTATAGGCCAATATGATTCCCTTATTGACGCTAATAATAACTGTGGGCCTGCGTGCATCAATCTCTTGTGCTCGTAATTAAACAATAGTTTTGTAAATATATGTGTGGACTGTAAAATAATAGGATGTTTTTTATTATATGAGAAGTCAGAATTCTCTAAGCGTCCTCCGACACGCATTAAATTATTGCTGTCTAAATACACATTAAATTTGAGAAGGGCGCTTTTTGAAGGTAAACTTTGTTTGTTTGCAAGTAATTTGTGCTCTGGAAACGAATCAATTTGACATTTTAAAATAACAACATTTAATGCTTCCTGTAGTTCTTCTTCAGACAGAAAATTACTAATTACAGGAAGTTTTTTACAAATTCTAATAAATCTCAACACATATGCTACGGAACGAACAAGTCTTAAATAATTAGAGAAGCGCTGAAAATCTATGAATAAATTGCAAGAACTACTTTCTACAATAGCGCTCAATGAAACCTGAGGTCGCGTTTCGGGCAATGTTTCGAATTCTAAACATTTAAGGTGAGATGGCCAGTTGGACTGATCTTCCTTCAAAAAGTCGGGACCACACCACCACAGATGTAAGCCTTGCAGAGCATCAATATCCACGCCACGAGATATGAGATCTGCTGGGTTCTTGGCAGTTGGGACATGACGCCACGTACAGTTTCCTGTCTTATCTAAAATTTCAGCAACGCGATTGCGTACAAATGGCTGAAGTTTAGAGGGCAACATTTGTAACCAGCCCAACACAATGGTCGAGTCTGTCCAACAGTAAACCCGATTGAACTTTGCTCGAAGTGATTTGACCACCTTCTCACACACGCGAGCTCCCACTACGGCACCACACAGTTCCAACCTCGGAATCGTGGTAGGTTTAATCGGCGCTACACGACTTTTACCTATCAATAAGCGGACCATGCATTCCCCATCACTGCGGACACTACGGACATAGGCACACGCACCGTACGCGCGCTCAGATGCATCCGTGAATACGTGCAGTTCTAACGTGTGGTACGAATCGGACATAATAAAACGTGGGATACGCAAGTTGTTCAGAAGAGAGAGATCTTTAAAAATAGCTTTAAAAGTTTTGTTGAGTTCCAGAGTCAACGGTTCGTCCCATGAAAGGTTGTCCAACCACATTCTTTGCAACAACATTTTCATGGTCACTACAAAAGGAGATAAAAGACCTAAAGGGTCAAAAATGCGTGCAATTGCTGAAAGCAAATCACGCTTAGTACTGCCATTATAAGGCATCTCAAAACTCATCAAAAAACCTAGTTCGTCAGAGTCAGCAAACCAGTCAAGCCCCAACAGTTTATTGGGCTCATTGGATCTCATACCTAAATCTAAGGATGACTGAGAATTCCCTGAGACTAGAACAGGTTCGTTCGACTTCCACTTTCGAAGTGGCATGCAAGCTGATCTGAGTGCATTGGTGCCTTCATTGCGAATTACCATTACTTCATTTAAATCGTTGCCACCTGTGAGTAGATCATCCACGTAAAAATCATGCTTGATAATGGTGGCAATCTTAACATCAGTGCACTCAATGCCTAATTGCAGAAGGCAACGCGTCGCAAGAAACGGCGCACTCGCCGTGCCGTATGTAACGGTGTTCAGTTTAAATACCTTGACAGGACTACACGTGTCTTCACGCCAAAGTACCTGTTGGAATTGCCTATCAGATGGATGGACTACTATCTGTCTATACATCTTTTCAACATCGGCCGACAAAACATACTTATACTGTCGAAACCGAAGAAGTATAGACAGGAGGTCGTCCTGAACCGTAGGACCCACCATCTGTAAATCATTAAAGGATATTCCTGATGAAGTAGGGCAACTAGCATTGAACACTACACGTAGTTTGGTAGTGGTACTACATTCGCGTAGTACCCCGTGATGAGGTATATAATAGGCATTTAAATCTAATTCCTTGTTTACGGTCATATGACCTAACGACTCATATTCTGCCATAAATTCGTGATATAACTTACTAAAATCAGGTTTAGCCATAAGTCTGCGTTCCAGGGAATATAAACATTTTGAAGCCCTATGAAATGAGTCACCTAGAACCAAGGGGTTCTGCTTCATTGGTATACGGACACAAAAACGACCGTCCTCCAAACGAGTCGTGTTTTTAATAAAATGTTCCTCACACAATTTTTCCTCTGGCAAATAATTCGAATGCTGCGAGGTAACCTCTTCAAGGTTCCAAAATCGCGTCAACTCATCACGAATAAATCTTGAGTCATGATCACTAGAGGAACTAGTTTGAGTAAAATTACAACTTACACTGTTACTTAATTTACTATTATTATATAAAATGGGACCAGAGACGATCCAACCTAACCTGGTTTCACATAACACTGGTTTCCCAACACCTAGCTTTACTCTTTGCGAACCTAACAGGTCCCAGAATAGATCAGCACCAATTAAAATATCTACATCAGAGGGTTTGTAAAAGGTAGGGTCTGCCAGACAAATATCAGTAGGAATATTTAGGTTAGATAAATCCAATTCACGACATGGCATTTCATTCGTTATTAATGGCAAAACAAAACAAAACAACTTAGCAACATAACTGTTGTTTAGTGACGTCATTTTTATCTGACAAGTATTACCTACGCGAGAGGTCGCATTGTTTATGCCATAGATTGAGCCATCTATCGGACTTGTGTGCAATTTAAGTCGTTTACATAGTCGCTCCGTCATGAAGCATGAGGTACTACCGCTATCGAGTGTCGCTCGCACAATATGCTCACGATTATTATGATCAAATACTTTAATTAGAGCTGTTGACAACAACACGCCGCGCTCCTTCCTACTGTCGCCATAAGAAGGTGAAATGTTCGCAGACAAAGCTACATTATTAGCCTCAGTGTTAGCAGAGTGCGCGGGCGACGCAGACGTTGACGGAGACGATGTTGTATTATCACTACGACTATCGCTAGCGTCCGAAGTATGAAGTAAAATGTTGTGCCTGCGATTACATAACTTACAACCCGGTTTTTTACATTTGTTGGAGAAGTGACCCGAACGAAAACAGTTGTAACACAATTTAAAACTAGGCACTAATTTACGACGAGCCTCGTTGCTCAACGAAAGGAACTGTGAACAATTAGATAGACTATGGTCACCTTTGCAATTGGGACATTGCCTCGTGACAGATTCAGTGCTTACATTATTAGAATGTTGTGTCGTCACCATAGACTTAATCTTACTCGTTGAACCCGATTTAGCGATACCTGATACGTTGTGTCTTGGTATCTCCAGGGTTTCAACTAAATCAGCGCGTTTGCGAATAAATTGGAGGAATGCATCGAAAGTAATCTTGGTGTCTTTGTCAGTATGACCTATAAATTCCTCCCATTCGCGATAAGACTTCTGATCCAACTTACGAGTAACTAAATATATCAACAAAGTATCCCATTGCTTGACTGGTTCACCTAACGATTCTAACGCTCGTAAGTTTTTATTTAATACGTCTATTAAACCTTTCAAAGCGGCTGAGGATTCCTTTGTGATAATTTCTATATTACATAATGCTGACAAGTGATTCTGCACCAGTAACCTTTTATTGTTGAAACGATCGCAAATTAAGTTCCAAGCCACATCATAGTTGCTAGCGGAGAACTCAATTGATTGAACGACCACAGCAGCAGATCCCTCCAGAGAAGCACGCAAATAATGAAATTTGTTGATTTCATCAATCTCGTCATTATTATGGATGAGGCTAGTAAAGGTGTCACGAAACTCCAACCAATTGGTATATAATCCATTAAATTTCGGAAGTTGTATGATAGGCAACTTAATATTATGTTTATATACACTACCACGAGTACTTTTATCACAAACCGAATCATTTTCTTTATTAGATTTACTCAGTAACTGTTGAGCCCTCGACAATGCTTTAAAGTACAATGTCTCGAACTCACAACGCTCAGATAACTGGGCTTTTGCATCATCAACCATACACTCTAACCGCAACTGTACCTCATCGTATTGTTCGTACAAAGATTCAAGTTTGCCCATACGCAGCTGTAATTCCGTGGCGTCAGAACTACTTAGTGTCTTGTCAATCGTTGCGTCCAGGTAACTAATGAATATAGTTAAGCGGCCCTTAAAACTGCCTCGCTTCTTTACTAATTCCTTTTCCTCAGACATACTGGGACTCGAGTGTAGTCGACCTGAAATGTATACAGTAACAAATACGTTTATATACTTAAACAGGAGTTATGTAGCTACTAAGTTATACGGTTGATTATAATGTGATGTAACAATGTAATTAGATAATCTTTAATGCAAATACCTGTACATAATAATAAATCTGATTACTAATGTGAAGGTGCAAACTTTTTATTATAAATTCCTCAATATCTAATCTTTAAATTACATTAATTAGGATATAAGTAAGCAACAAATCTGAAGTACACTACGGTTTAAAAGGCTATTGGAAATAATGTCTAACACTAATCAGAATAAACTATGGCTAATGAATACCTACGCATCAAACTAACACTTTACTGAACAGTTATCGCTCTAATGCAACAATACAAGTTATTTTAATGTAGTACTAATCCCTACTATACTTTAAAGTAATAAACAATAACAATTGTTGCTGATTGTATGCGTAGCATACAAAATAACGAAACCATTCAAAATGCAAAAGGGTACTTAGTGAACATAATTTATATTAATACAAGTTAAAAATGCACTAACCTTTAGTTACTTCTAATTAAAGTTTAATACAACCTGTACGAGTGTTGGGTGACGATATTATCCAATATAAAACTTAACACCGTGAAAATAATATGTGTTCAATCCAAATTCCACGCTGGCGGCACCGGCGTTTAACCTCTCAAAGTCCAGGTTAATTAATTCCGTCGTTAATATCGCTGATTTCATTAGTCTTCGAATTAACTTGATGAATACCACATCCGGCTCGATATTGGACCATGTACGGGAGCATCCGGGACTCAGGTAAAATAAAAAAAACGAGGAGAATTTGGGATTGCTTAATAAAAACGTGTACTCAATTAAGTAATGACACAAGAAGTACAACCGTGCAATTGTTACATATAAAAACTTAAAACTTAAACAGGACGCATCGTCGCTCGCTGCTTAGACGAATCCATCAGGCGCTCCAACATGCAGTTTGTCTTAATAAAATAGCATTTATTTGTCATTATAATCTAATTATTCTTTAATCACGAAAACGCACAGTTTTCAGTTGTAAGAACATTTTTTTCTATAATAATGTAGTCCTTTCTGGCACTCGCCGGCTGCTGCCGCGGCACCGCTCGCTTTGCTCGCTCGGCTCGTGCGTAGGGGTTACAGTTCTCACCTAACCTAACCCAACCATTTCTTTCAAAATCTAACTAGTTCGGTTCCGGGTAGCCTAACAAAAAACGTTGCAAGAGTAGTTATTTTGGTACGAGTATGAGTATTATGTATAAACGCCCGGGTAAATTTGCTGTGCAATCAGTATTATTGATATGAAAATAATATTTTTGTACAAAAAAAAAATATTGAGGCGCATTTGAGGAAAAATTATGATACACTGGTAACACTGGATACACAGTTGATGTATATTTTCGAATTATCTGAAGTACAAGTTTTGTTAAACAGTTGGTTTATTTGTAATGATATAATTTATTTGATTAAGGAGGCGTTTACGAATCTAACAAAAATAAGCAGTTTTTCGGTACATTTTGCGGGAAAATGATACGAAACCAAATCTAACTAATAATTACCACAGATAGATTGCTCCTTCATCTTCAAATATGGCTAAATTTTTATTCGAAAAGTTTGGTTTATAATATTGTAAAAAATTATTTCCGTCGCCTCTTCACACAAAATTGACGATATCGTAATGACTTTAGGTACATTTTTCTTCTATTTATTAACATAAATTTATGTATTTAAAAATATTTTATGTAAGCAGACATGTTCAACTCAAAATGATTGTAAGAACTATCAAAATGTTACCAAATGGCTCAGAAAAAAAATAAAAATCGAGTCTATTTTTTCACATATTTAGCTGTAACATGTGAATCTTAATGCACTGTATTAAGGGTTATTTTACTGGTCACTGTCTTGCTTTATTACACAAAAATTTGTAATGAAATATTAGTCTGCGCTCAGCCGCCGTCGTGGGTGGACTCTGTGTCGGTTGTAAGCAGCAGCTTGTGCTGAAAAAGATCGCTGTACGGATAGAAAATATTTGACATACCAAACTTGATACTTCACGCATTCTGTATGACTATCGTATGAAAGATTTTATTCACAGTCTTATATTTTTTTTTTAGAAGTAAGTAGGGATTATTCATATTTCGTTTCGGTCATGATGGAGTCACCTGAAGGTGTACTTCGAAGACTGCTACTGGAACTAATAGACGAGCTGAGCTAGGTGTGCCGAGTTTGGGCTCGTTTTGTTAGTTATGTTGAGACCTTACCTCCGGACTAGATGGAGTGACCTGCAGGTGTACTTCAAAGACTGCTACTGGAACTAATAGACGAGCTGAGCTAGGTGTGCCGAGTTTGGGCTCGTTTTGTTAGTTATGTTGAGACCTTACCTCCGGACTAGATGGAGTGACCTGCAGGTGTACTTCGAAGACTGCTACTGGAACTAATAGACGAGCTGAGCTAGGTGTGCCGAGTTTGGGCTCGTTTTGTTAGTTATGTTGAGACCTTACCTCCGGACTAGATGGAGTGACCTGCAGGTGTACTTCAAAGACTGCTACTGGAACTAATAGACGAGCTGAGCTAGGTGTGCCGAGTTTGGGCTCGTTTTGTTAGTTATGTTGAGACCTTACCTCCGGACTAGATGGAGTGACCTGCAGGTGTACTTCGAAGACTGCTACTGGAACTAATAGACGAGCTGAGCTAGGTGTGCCGAGTTTGGGCTCGTTTTGTTAGTTATGTTGAGACCTTACCTCCGGACTAGATGGAGTGACCTGCAGGTGTACTTGGAAGACTGCTACTGGAACTAATAGACGAGAAGAGCTAGGTGTGCCGAGTTTGGGCTCGTTTTGTTAGTTATGTTGAGACCTTACCTCGGGACTTGATGAAGTGACCTGCAGGTGTACTTCGAAGACTGCTACTGGAACTAATAGACGAGCTGAGCTAGGTGTGCCGAGTTTGGGCTCGTTTTGTTAGTTATGTTGAGACCTTACCTCCGGACTAGATGGAGTGACCTGCAGGTGTACTTGAAGACTGCTACTGGAACTAATAGACGAGAAGAGCTAGGTGTGCCGAGTTTGGGCTCGTTTTGTTAGTTATGTTGAGACCTTACCTCCGGACTAGATGGAGTGACCTGCAGGTGTACTTCAAAGACTGCTACTGGAACTAATAGACGAGCTGAGCTAGGTGTGCCGAGTTTGGGCTCGTTTTGTTAGTTATGTTGAGACCTTACCTCCGGACTAGATGGAGTGACCTGCAGGTGTACTTGGAAGACTGCTACTGGAACTAATAGACGAGAAGAGCTAGGTGTGCCGAGTTTGGGCTCGTTTTGTTAGTTATGTTGAGACCTTACCTCCGGACTAGATGGAGTGACCTGCAGGTGTACTTGGAAGACTGCTACTGGAACTAATAGACGAGAAGAGCTAGGTGTGCCGAGTTTGGGCTCGTTTTGTTAGTTATGTTGAGACCTTACCTCCGGACTTCATGAAGTGACCTGCAGGTGTACTTCGAAGACTGCTACTGGAACTAATAGACGAGCTGAGCTAGGTGTGCCGAGTTTGGGCTCGTTTTGTTAGTTATGTTGAGACCTTACCTCCGGACTAGATGGAGTGACCTGCAGGTGTACTTGAAGACTGCTACTGGAACTAATAGACGAGAAGAGCTAGGTGTGCCGAGTTTGGGCTCGTTTTGTTAGTTATGTTGAGACCTTACCTCCGGACTAGATGGAGTGACCTGCAGGTGTACTTCAAAGACTGCTACTGGAACTAATAGACGAGCTGAGCTAGGTGTGCCGAGTTTGGGCTCGTTTTGTTAGTTATGTTGAGACCTTACCTCCGGACTAGATGGAGTGACCTGCAGGTGTACTTCGAAGACTGCTACTGGAACTAATAGACGAGAAGAGCTAGGTGTGTCGAGTTTGGGCTCGTTTTGTTAGTTATGTTGAGACCTTACCTCCGGATGTGATGGAGTGACCTGCAGGTGCACTTCGAAGACTGCTACTGGAACTAATAGACGAGTAGAGGAAGATGTGCCGAGTTTGGGCTCGTTTTGTTAGTTATGTTGAGACCTTACACCCGGACTTGATGAAGTGACCTGAAGGTGTACTTCGAAGACTGCTACTGGAACTAATAGACGAGTAGAGCTAGGTGTTCTGAGTTTGGGCTCGTTTTATTAGTTATGTTGAGACCTTACCTCCGGATTTGATGGAGTGACCTGAAGGTGCACCTTCCAAAAAGTTATTTTTTACTTTGTAGTGTTTTTTTTTGAAAGACCGATGTTTTTTTTTTTTTGGAAAACAATTTTTATTTTTCATTTTTTATTTGTACCTGCCCAACACAAATTTAAATTACTTTAAGCAAAATTCATAAAGCTATACCTTATAAAGGTATACCTTATCCTGAGGCATACCAAATATTTATTCCTCATTTTTCATTATTGCACCTACCATTGTTTGTCTCTGCATCACCCAAAGGTTGACTGGTAGAAATGCCTATGGCATTAAGTCCGCCTCTGTACATTTTTGTGTTTGAAGTATTAAATAAATAAATAAATACCTTATCCATTAAAAAATTAGAGAATTTGCAAACCCGTCTATAGAGATATGACGGAGCTATGCCCGAACATACATAAAAAATCATTACTGATTCTTTTTTGAAGTCGGTTAATTATTACATCAATTCATAAACTTTTGTTTGAGAGAATTTGCAAATCCGTCTATAGAGATATGACGGAGCTATGCCCGAACATACATTAAAAAAAATACTCCTTATTTGAAGTCGGTTAATTATTAAATCAATTCATAAACAAAAAGTTATGCCCGAATTTACTTGCAAGATTAGAGGTACTCCAATAACAACTTTGACAGAAATGAGGGTGTACCGTGGTATACTAAACACATCTGCGTACCCCTTTAGAGGGTACAGGCGTGATGTTATATTGTGTGATTGCGTAAACAATGCATACATATGCGATAGCAGCAATCGCGGTTGATTTGCTGGCATTTATTGAAGCCTTCGGTTGTCTGTCTCCGAAACTCTTCAGCACTTTATTCCGGAATGGTCTATTTCGGAATAAAGTTAAACCTCTTTCGAACAAAAAAAGATTTTTGCAAGTCCGTCTATATATTATTATGACGGAGTTATCTAACCTAACATAAAAAAAATATATGTATAAGCATCCGAATTGAGAACCTCCTCCTTTTTTGAAGTCGGTTAAAAATACTAAATAAAACGAATATAAATAAGCTTTTTTTAAATTATATGTTTTCGAAAAGCTTGTCGCGTAAATTGTTAATACATAGGTACTTTGGCATGTACTTGCTTACCAATCAAGTAAGTAAATGGTATCTACTTTTATGAACATTTCACGGTACAAACTTTTTGACAACAACGCATAGTAAGCTTAAAAAAATACATGCCTAAAAATTTAATAAAAGTAGGCTCAAGTATCAAGTCGTGTCAGTTTACTCATAATTTCGCCGCTTCGCGCATGTCGCTGTGTGTGTGAGCCGTGCACGTGTAGTAGTAAGACTCAATACCTAAAATTGAAGCGCGTCAATTCGTAAACGCGTCCTTAAAAAAGGACATAAAACTCGAGCATGAGTAACGCGAGCGGAAATGAGAGAATTCTAGCGGCGACGGCTTTTAGCACATTACTGTACCATTACTAAAGCCATGGTTTGTTTCACGCGAGCGCGACGAACAAAGTACCTCGCAAATGTGCTTTGAAACGCTCACAATCGCAATGAAACTATTTTTGGTGCAAGTTAAATACACATTTAGTGTAATATCTGGTGCAGTAGGTTTATTTAAATTAAGCATTTAAAACGTTTCCATTATTACAAGATGTTTGTAAGGGATTAGTAAGAGAACAAAGGTACGGTGCTTGATCGTAAAACTGACATGTTAATGTCATTAATTGCTTAGTTAAGTTATTATTGTATCCGCTGACAAAACATGAAAGTGGAACATGCAAAATTATTTTTTCTTGATTTAAACGTTCAGAACTTTCTGAAAGAAACAAGTTTAAAACTTCACTGTTTAAGTTATGGTTTGCATTAAGTGCTTCAAAAATGAACGCCCTTAGATAGATCCTATATACATATATTCACGTACGGCTATTTATTATTTATTTATAAGTTGTTAGTACTTATAAGCTAAGTTAAATGAATGTAGTTAACAGCACGTATTGTGATTGTTATAAACATTAGCCCAAACAATCTAAATGATTGCATAAATTAAACTCCTTCCTTACATTCCGTGTAACCGGAATATCTCTATCCTTGTCTGACGTTTCAAAATAAACAAGGAAAGAGCATTTTTACGAACGCCGCGTAAATCACTGGGTCTTTTGTTAAAATCAAATCGAAGCGAAGTTTTCTTTGACGAGTTAGCCTTTGGCGTTTTAAGACTTTTATTTTTTTTTTGTACAACATGTTTATTGTACTTACCTACCTACATCATAAAGGCTTGGATAATTAGAATTAATTACGGATACAAAAACTTACGAATGAAAAAGTACCTACCTAGCTGCATGGAGACTGCATCTATCTTTTATGTACAGAGGCCAGCACATCAACCTACTCCAATCTGACAAATTTTCCCATTTGAATATGAACCTTATACCTTTGCGGTAAAGTTGAAAATCTATCAAAGAAATTTGACAGATTGGGGTAACTTGATGTGCTGGCCTCTGTACACACGGCTACACATCAAGCTGTACATAACCAGTATACTTAAGCTGACTTCTGATTATACGAAAAACCTATACAATGCGAGGTCAGCTAAAACTGGAAATGTATAGCTTGATGTGTAGCCATGTGTACAACCATTACTACTTTTTTCTGGTGACTTTAGCTATGATCACATCGAAAAAAAAAATACTTTGACATGCCATGTCTGCGACAGACGGCGGCACTGCAAAAGCATCATTGTAAAAATAACTGCAATGTCAGTTAAGTATTAATATTATTGTCGAGTCGCTCCACAAAATATACGGTTTTATATAAATACCTAGGTAGTAGAAGGGCTATGGAACTATTCACAGATCGCACATTGACACGGCACACGGCACATTGATACGTAAGTAAAATAAGCGTTCCGTACGAATATGAACCTTATTCTTAGGACGCTATTATGTAGATAATGTTCATATTTCCGAATATAAACAAGCGTTTTATTTGAATATTATGATCATTAACATTATAAATATAGTATTCAAATTCGTATGAGTCAACGTGGGATCTGAGAATCTTGTCCTTATTTATTATTTTGTGGTCGCTCCGCCGACGACGCCGACCGCACTCGCAACGCCACGCCGCGCGACAGTTCCTGCCATGGCTGCCATGAGCAACCATTCAAAATGGCGGTGCTATTCACATCCATGCATTCTCACTCGCTCACTACTCCAATCTGCGACGTGCGTGCGAGTGAGACGGCACCATTAGTCGCGCAGCTGTCGCAGGGCGGTCGACGACACTGACATCCCCGCTCAGTACTGACGCGTGTCGCAAGTAAAATGGAAGTGTTTACGCCAGAAGAGGACGAAAGATTTATACATTTAGTATCACAGTTTCCTATTCTATACGACACTAAACATGTTGATTTTAAAGAGCTGCATTTAAAGGACAATATTTGGAAGGATATAGGTAAAGAGCTCAATAAAACTGGTAAGTTTTTATGTTATCTATTTATTCCGTCTCCAACATTTCGATTGTAGCCCGTCGTCGTCGGTTGATTGATTAGGATTGAATGTGCGAACTTGTGTGAGCGCGCGTGTGCAATGATAACTAATCTGCATTTTATTTGCCAAAAATTGTAAACAAATCTATGAGTTTATGGAAAAATATCTTTAAATCCTACTGCATAAAGTTCAGTTTACGCTACAACTTCAAACATTTTTATATCTAACTTTTTCAATAGTACTAGTCACTCTGAAATCAACTTAATTAGCAAATAAATAAAGTTAATGTTTGTTTAACTTGAAATAGAAACACAAGTTTGATGTAAAATGTACACGTGTTATTTACGATCCTTTGTAATACGATCCGAGATAATTATTATAATAAATGTAATATTATGTAGGTAAAATCTAATAATTAAGTATGCGAAATTGAAACGAAAATGACGCAAAACATGATGAATGTTTTACAACATTGTAATGTCACGGAATTAATTGTTATGCAAATTGACTACCAAGTTAGTTGTCAAATCACAACTGTCATTCTGACAGTAGTAAGTACCTATGAAATGGTTACTTATATAATATCTAAGACGGCAAATAGACGTAATGTGTCAATTTGCTCAACAATTAATTTGTCTGGCTGTACTTAAAACAATACTAGGCAAGCATAAATATAATTTTAATACTATCTTTTGATAAAATTATGCATGGTTTATAAGTAGGTACAGACACGCCAGCACACCAAGCTTCCCGAAACTGTAAAATTTTCCCAATCTACTTTGAACCTTATACTTTAGCGATAAAGTTGAAAATCCATTATAGTTTGACAAATTGTGTTAGCTTGATGTGCAGCTGGATGGTGTCTGTACACACTAGATAGATTTCCAATTTTAACTGACCTCGCATTGTATAGGTTTTTCGTACAATCAGTAATCAGCTTATACTGGTTATTTTAGTAAGTATAATATGCGAAACTTGAATATATGTAGTTTGTTCAGAATAAGTAACTGAATCGATTTCAATAATTTTTACACCATGTTATATTTTACCCAAAAATATTTAATCACTTGTTAATTACAATTAAATCGCCGTACAGTTAGGTACCTACTGCCAAACTATTATCAATGAGCGTGTGTACGATGCTGGAGGAGCATAAAACGAGGCGCGGCGCGGGGTGATGGTCACCCCGCGCCGCGCCGCGTGGTGAGCATGTTTTTGAACGGACAACCAGGTAACATAACAAGCTTATAACTTTGTGATTTCTCATGATACAGTTTTGAAATGTACGTAGATTCTTTACATAAAGAATACTAGACACGTGTTTCGGGTTTCGCAGCGTTTTTTTATCAATGTTTCGCATATACTAAAAATAATGTTATATACAGCTAGATGAGAAGTCGTGCGTATTACCTAGTTTATTTTAAGTTTTTCTTTATTTATTGACTTTTTAACACACTCTTTACGTCTCTCTCTCTAGAGCAGACCGAGTGGTAATGACCGCGACCGTGGTTATATAGGTCGTAGGTTCGAACCAAGAGTCACAGACCAGTATTTTCATCACCACTGCTCTTAAAACCCAGGTATATTAAAAGAAATAAGCCTGTGGGTGCCTGACAATTATACCTATATTGCGAAGGCGACGGCCACGTCTATTGGCGGTGCCCAGTAGAATGACCCATCTATTGAGTAAAGCCCTTATAACGCGTACCTTGCGTGTACTTAATGACGTAGCAGATAGCATAGATCTTTTTACTTGTTCTCTGAGTGAGTTCACAAAAACCACAATGTACAGAATATGTTATGGTAAATAATAAAACTGTAATTACGGCCACACTATTAAATTAGGAAATTCCTGTAATGATAGTGATGAATGAGTTAATAAATAAATAAATAAAACGGTGAAGGTTAACATCGTGAGGAAACCGGCATGTCCTAGAGCCAAAAATTATAAGAAATGTGACATCTACCAAACCGCAGCGGACCCGCGTGGTGAATTACTGCCCACTGAGAGGAGGCCTGTGTCCCAGCAGTGGGAACATTATAGGCTGACTAGCAGCGCCCCGCGGTTTCACCCGCATAAGTTTCGATCCCGTGGGAATATTGGAATAAAAAGTAGGCAAAGTAGCAGGTTGTTAGCTACTTCCATACCAAATTTTTATCAAAATTGGTCCAGCCGTTTGTGCGTGAAGAAGTAACAAACATACAAACACACTCAAAAACTTTCGCCTTTATAATATTAGTGTGATTATGCTAGTATGCTTACGTCTCTCTTCCAAATCTAGTTGGTCTGCTGGAATAAATTTCTAACTAAACTAAAAAAATACTAATAAAACCGGCCAAGTGCGAGTTGGACTCGCACACGAAGGGCTCCGTACCGCCATACAATATTTAACACTACATATAAAATAACGGCAAAAACATCGTTTGTTATATGGGAGCCCCCCGTAAATATTTATTTTATTCTGTTTTTAAAGGTACCCTTGCTGGTTGTCAGACTTTCGGGCTTCTGACGACCTGTAACGACTGTCAAAGATCCAAGAATGGCAGTCGGGACCATCGGCTTAACGTGCTTTCCGAGGCACGGAGGGGTCTCGGTATGAAAAGATGGTCACCCATCCACAGACCAACCCCGGCAAGCGTAGCTTAACCTGATCGATCGACCTGTTATCATTCAGCCACGGGCCCCTCTGGAACCCCTCATGGACTAGCGGTATTTTAGGTACATAAATAGCAACTATTCTAGTAATCTAAAAATCCCTACACACTAGGGCCCAATCCACTAAAATATTAAATAATTATGTTGTTATATAAGTACCTAGAAAGAAAGAAAAACGTTTAGTCGCGGTGAACATGACGCAAAAAAAAGAACAAACACAAAAAATAATAAAAGGTAGGGGGGAAACATGCGTCACATTCACGCAAAACGGCCATCGCTCAGCATTATGCTGCGACTCTATGCTAGACAGAGCCAGCGGTGGTTTTCAGCGACAGCCGGCGTCGACGTAATGACGTCACCTAGAATTACGCTAGTCCATGACCGGTTAAGTATATTTATGTATGTATTGTAGATATATGTAAATGGTACACCACAGACTATAGTACCTATTGTCCTCATTCTCCCATAACCCATTCAACGGTTGTTTTTTATGAGATCGTTTCTAGCGATAAGACTGTCTATTATGTCACCCTACGTAAATTATATATCTGTAATTTGTATGGTGTACGGACGGCGACATAGTACATTTCCAGTATAAGCTGACTTCTCATCGTTCGAAAAGCCTATACAATGCGAGGTCAGCTAAAACTTGAAATGTATAATAGCTTGACGTGGTGTCGTGTGTACTATCGCGGGCACTCCCTCCTGACAGTGGCGTGCATTGGTTTCAGAATAGGTAGGCATTAGGCCGGGTCTAGTCTAGGCAGACCTGAGGCAGTCGCGGTTACTAATCAGAAAAACTACTGAACACTAGTTGGAGGACCCCCGGCAGAATGAAAATCCAAGATGGCGGCTGTAAAACTTTTAAAGTTTTCGCAGCCGCCGTCTTGGATTTTCATTTTGACCTCACTATCGTCTTCAGGAGCCTCGAAAACCATAATACGACACCGAAGACGAAACATAAAAAAAAAAATTATAACCGCAATTTTTGAATTTAATTTTAACCTCACTATCTGCTTTAACACCCTCGAAAACCATAAAAATGACAACCAAGATGGAAAATTAATAAAAATTACAGCCGCCATTTTGGATTTTCATTTTGACTTTATTATTGGCGACGTCATTAACCATCCCTTTCTATAAACGCACGGCCAAAATACGATGTATAATACGTCATAACATTAACATTCATACTAGGTTGGTTATTTGAGTGCCTCATCTAGGCATGCCTACTTTAGTCTACTAAACTGTCCATGGAGTTTCTTGCCCGTTCTTCTCCATAGGTACCTACGCTTTGGAATGGGCAACTAGCTTCATATTTTCTGACTGACCGACTTCTTGACACTTCAAAAGTGCCTGTAAATGGTTTAATTGTAATAAATGCTTTGAGTTTGAGTTTGAGTTTAGGGTGATAAATTGCGAAGGTCGAACGTCATAGTATTATGCGTGAGACGTACCTACGTATTTTTAATTTCGTCGTATTAACTTGAACGAGTAAAGAAAGACCAATGACAATGTGCGAATAGTACGGGAGCCGAGTAGGCCGCCTGGCGACTGCCAGGTGTTTGTATGAAGATTTTGTTTTTTGTTAGATATGATAATTTTGTGAGTTTCTTATATGTGGGGCACACATAATAAAATGTAATTGACAGGCTTATGGTGATTTATCGAGGTAGGCACTGCTTATATGCCTATTTGAAATGCACGCCACTGCTGCCTGACCACCACTAATTAAATTTTTGCTTGCACTCAAAAAATAGAAAAACGCCAAGATCAAATAGTTCGTCCGTAAAATTCACAAAAGGGAGTACACGTGATGAGTCACTAAGCTGCGCAGTGCAAGTTGCAACTAATTGCGTTATCGCTTTCCTAATAGGCGAAAACTTTAAAGGGACGCCGGGCATCTAGGCGCCGCAGCAGGATTTAGGCGAATTTTTTTTTAAGTGATCAGGCGGAAAAGGCCGCGCTGGTACATATTATAAAGTATTTATACATAAATAAATATAGAATGTAAATTAAAATTGCAGATCACATCAGATTGAAGAGGCACTGGAGAAACATCAGAGATGGCTATGCACGGTTTAAAAAATGCAAAAGTGCAAAAACAGACATCAAACATCCTCGAAGCAAATGGCACTTTTACAAGCTGTTAACTTTCTTGGACGAGGTAGCTCAAGAAAGGACGGAGACAATTTATGTTGAAGAGTTGCCTAGAAGCAATGACGGCGAGTCTCAGGATATTACGTACAGTGTCGACGCAGAATTTGCCGGTTTTGATTCTCTTCAGTCTAACAATGTCTCGCCAGACGCTACGGAGAATGTCACCACACCTTCAACTTCGGTCAACTTCGTCAAAGAACCTCAACAAGATCACCGAGTCTCATCAGAGACCAACTTCGAAACCTTGCTTAATTACTTCAAAGAGAGGGATGAGAAACGCCGTTCGGCAGCCACAAGTCAGCAAAACAATAATCTTGATAGTGACGTCGTATCTTTCTCGATGCACGTGAAAGACATTTTAAATAAACTTCCTCCTGTCTTACAAATAAAGGCAAAAAGAGACATTTTCGATATACTCTTCAAGTACGAATTAATGGGCGTGCAACAAGCTAAAACTCCCCATGACAACAATTTGGATAGTAGTTCAGGAAATTCTAATTATAAAACTGATGAATATCCACTCTACTATATGTCTAAAGCTATTGACTGATATGTCGTTACAGGTTAATAATATTATATACTAGGTGAAAATGATGAAAATTAAAACATACCCTCTATGTAGATTAAAAATACCTATAATTTTATTTCGTGTTTCATTTATCTATCCTGAAAGAAGTCCCATTGCTAAAAAAATGTCTCAGTTACCCCGTTCTCCTGCTTCTGTCCAGCACAATGAGATTAGATCCATCGGATTCTTTTGATAAGCATACAGCGAATTATTCAGCTAAATGATGATGAATAATTTATTTTTAATGACTTAACCACTTTCGAGACTGGTTTGTGGCTAAATAGTAACAGCCGCGGGCCCATCTTCAGGGTTAAGCAACGCATGCCAAGGTCGGTCCGTAGATGGGTGACAAACCATTACATCTAGAGACCCCATTCTTCGGAAAGCACGTTAACCAGTTGGTCCCGGCTGTCATTCGTAGATCTTTGATAGTCGTCAAGGGTAGTCAGAAACCCGAAAATCTAACAACCAGTGCTAACTGTGCCAAGTGGGTGACGTGTTACCCAGTAACTGAGCTGTAGAGGTCAGTCAATTGCTCTATATAAATTACTGGTATTCAGGTGCTTTCGGTTAGACTGGAAGCCGGCCCCAACATAGTTGGTAAAAGGCTAGGCAGATGATGATCAACTAACCATTCACACATTCCTCAGATGCGTAAGACCTAAGAATAAGCAGGAAGTGGGTTATGATAGCACTTGTTTGTAATGAGCTATTAATTCGTTAGTGCCTATAAACATTTGTGATCTCTAAACCTAACACATTTACTGCTGGTGCTGGGGAGTTTGTTGCACTACTTCTTCCGCTACGCTGTGCTGCTGGGGAGTTTGTATCGCCACTTATTTCTAGCGAAAGTACTAGGGAGTGGTCTACCACTTCCTAGTGCTTTAAGTTGCACTTGCCACGGTCAGTTCGTAGATGTGTGACCGTCCATTATATTTCGAGACTTATCCTTGCCTCGGAAAGCCGCTTGTCCCGGCTGTCATTCGTAGATCTTTGACAGACTTAAAAGCCCGAAAGTCTGATAACCAGTCATGTCAAAGGGGTATCCTGTTACCTAGTGACTGGGTTGTGGAGGTCAGATAGGCAATCGTTTCATGTAAAATACTTTTATTGTTAGGGGGCTATCTTGAAAAAAAAATAGTTTTTATAATTCGTGTAACTTGTTAAGTATGTGGAACAGGGATTTGACATTATGGTATATGATTTATGACTCTTTGGTCTAGTATCGTGTAAAAGGAATACACTATTCAATGAATTTTTCTCAATACAAATAAATGCAAAGTTAAATCTATTTTTTTACTGTTTTCGACTTCACGGCGTAACTGAATTTACTTTAAAACATAGAGAATTATCATATCAAAGTTTACTCAATGTTTGTTAAAAAAAAGTACCTACTTAAATTTTTTTTGGCACCTACTTTTGTCGTATTATTCCCAGCGCACGCACATTATAGCCATCTCTCTTCTTTTGCGTTTCAAAAGTAATTGCATCACTTTCGCTCTCTTAGTAGGTTTTCGAGGATTTTAGATTTTGGAGGTATGGTAAGTAATAGATGCGGTTAGACTGGAAGCCGACCTCAAGAAAGTCGGGAAAACACTAGACAATTTGATTGAGAAGGAATCTTATCGTAATGAGAAGAAAGATCACTGTGGTGAAGGGCGGGCGTTTTGGGGGACTGTCTTTTGTAATTTTGACGTTCGAAAAGTGCTGATTCTTAGCTTAGTTTGAATAAATGACTTTTTTATTTTGTGATTTTGATAACTTTTCAGTGGCAGTAATCCAAAAGTAACCTTATGGCTAAGTGCTATTATTGAGAGTGATGCAAAATCAAAGATAAAATAACCATAGATTTGGTATATATGTCGCAGCCAACTGGTTAAATTAGCCGTTCAGTTAACTGCCTGGCCTTTAGAAGTAGAGTTCGCCTCGCTTCTTCCCTCGGCTCGAACGCGGTTGATCACAGTTCTAACCTAACCTAACCCACTTGGTCGGGGTGCAATGCCTTAATTACTGCAACCAATTCGGCTCGCGCGTGATTGGTTACAGACTTCCAACCTAAACTGTAATTGAATATCATTCAGGCCGTTTAGTTGAAAGGCTAGGCAGTTAACTGAACGGCTAATTTAACCAGTTGGCTGCGACATATACCTACCTACTACGCTACTATATAATATACTAATCGCCTTACCCTTACTAATAAAACGTTGTATTGCATCTGTATAGTTACACAGAAGTATTCCCGTTCGAACACCTATTTTTAGAGCACCAAAGGTATTATTACCATTTGAGCACCAATCAATATTTTACCGTGGTGCTCAAAACGCTTTGTCTTCTTCTTTCAAAAGTCAAATTACTGACGACTGAAAGAGAGAAATCGGTGTGTAACTATTCATCTGATATAATACGTTTATTAGTAAGGGGGTAAATCTATTAAAATAACCGTGAAAGGATTGCACATCCCTGACTATCTCTCTGGGGAATATAAGCCCAATGTTTTACTAATTACCTTTTAAAGGGGCGATAATAATGACGTTATTATAGCTAATACAGAACGTTAAATATAAAACAGGAAATGTTTATTTTAACTAACTCAAAATGTTTATTTGTAAAACATTTATTTAGTGACGAAATAGGTTAATTAGCGCTTGTAGGCAATTAGCCAAGAGGCCATCTCCACGGCTTTAGTTATAGTTAGTAATGCCAATGTTAGCCATAGATGGATCATGGTTTGTTGACCTAAAACATATCATTTGAAACAGAATCACACTAATATTATAAAGGCCATAGTTTGTGAGTCTGTTTGTTACTTCTTCACGCACAAACGGCTGGACCAATTTGAACGAAATTTGCCACACAGATAGTTTATAGCCAGGATTAGCACATAGGATAATTTTTATCCCGATATTCCCACGGGATCGCGGGGCGCAACTAGTGTAACATAATTTCGGTGATTCATTTCGGGTGATGAAAACTAATGCTACAGTTTTCTATAGAAGAGCGATGGCCGCGGTATAGCGACTGCAATGTACTGGCGAATGACGTCAATGTTACATTTTTAGGGTTCGTAGCTCGAAAGGAAAACCCGAACCCTTATAAGATCATTTCGTTGTCCATTTGTCTGTCCGTCTGTCAAGACCCTTTTTCTCAGGAACGTGTGGAGTTATTAAGTTGAAATTAATATCAAATACTCAAGGCTGCAAACTATGATTAAGTAGATATATTGTGGTGGTCGCCGCGCTTCGAAATCCTAGTTTAAGAAATATTCTGCACAAACAAGAGCATAATATTACAAAATAAACAAGAAATAGTAGGTACACAATTGCCAAAAGCCTCATAATTACGCTCGTTGCCTTCCCATAGTTCAATATTTACAAACCGCATTTTGAATTTGCTTAGCGTAGCATTTCATAGGGATAAATCCTTATCTATCCTTATAATCCTTATCTATCCAAGAACCTTAATCTAATTCAGATAATGTTTATATTCATTTTAGCAAATGTGAGTAGGTAAGTAAAGTTCAAATTCGTGCTTATCAAAGAAAAGCTATAGGTACGCAAGGCAAGACACACGTGAAGAAGAAAAACAAGGAACTAAAAAGTTCTGTCCAAATACTCCTCATATTATGCGCGCAATAAGCGCAGAGCACCTCGTCCAATGAACGCGCATATACGCATGCGCATAGGCATAGGCCCATGTACAGACGCCAGCACATCAACCTACTACAATCTGTCAAATTTCTTTAATAGATTTTCAACTTTATCGCTAAAGTATAAGGTTCAAAGTTGATTGGTAAAATTTTACAGATTGTAGTAGGTTGATGTGCTGGCGTCTGTACAACACCACAAGGTATTTTCGGCGCCTGGCCAAAATCAGAAGTAACGTCGCCATCTTGTCTTTTCAAAACAAATTCTGTGTGAGGGCCGGTTGTTTCGAATGGTTGGTTAACGTAACTTAAGCAGGTAATTCAAATAATAACGATTATATACCTAATCGTTACTATTTAACGTACGTCAAGGCCATAATCTTGTATAATTATGATTTAAAACGCTTTTTTTGTTTGACGATAATTAGCGCCATTTTTAACGTATACGCGTGTCAAGTGGACGTGAAACCCACCCTTAATGTGACAAATGTTTACCAACACCGCTGTCAATTTCCATGCAACACTAATCGTTTGATACTGTGGGAAACGGCCATAAGTACCTAACTTTATTAAATTACAGCAATTTAATAAAGTAAGGAAAGCATCGAATATGAAAGGAAATGTCACAGATCAGGGAAAACCACAGGGTTGTAATAAATTGTGAATTAAGTTAATGTACTGAAGAACAGTCATATTTTATATGGAACAACGTGTGAGATGACTGCATATTAAACTGTGAGTACCTAGGTATATATTTTGGTACATACCTACTTATTGTATGACCTATGTTTTTGATGAAAATAATAATGCTACTACTAGTATCTCCTAATTATCTCAGTAGTATCATAATCCTACCAATATTATAAACGTGAAAGTTTGTCAGGATGGTTGGTTGTTTGTTACTCTTTCACGCAAAAACTGCTGAACGGATTTGGATGAAATTTGCCACACGGCTAGTTTATAACCAGGATTAATACATAGGATACTCTTAATCCCGATATTACCACGGGATCGAAACCTATGCGGTTGACGCCGCGGGGTGCTGTAATAGAGGGACTACAGAAAGCACACTTAAATTATTATAAAGTAACTTTTGCCCGCGGCTTCACGTGTAGGTCGGAAATTATCCCACGAAAACGTATTACTTACCGGGATAAAAAGTATCCTACTCGTATGATTATACGAGTATGTCCATGGTTGAAAGGTAATGTGTCCAAGATACGTCCCTAAGTGCCCAAGTGCGACCGTGTGTCCAATGTGCCTAAAGATTATCCCCCGTCCCGATTTTTCCTAGAAAAGACTTCCTATATGGGACACATACAGAGGCAGACAATTGAGGAGCCCGTGGATAAATATTAACAGCCGCGTAGGTCGGTCGGTCAGGTTAAGCTACCCTTGCCGAGGTTGGTCTGTGGATGGGTGACCATCTTTACATACCAAGACCCCTCCGTGCCTCGGAAAGCACGTTAAGCCATTGGTCCCACCTGTCATTCGTGGATCTTTGACAGTCGTTACGTGTAGTCAGAAGCCCGAAAGTCTGACAGCCAGTCTTACCAAGGGGTATATCGTATTACCCATTAACTGGGTTGTGGAGATCAGATAGGCAGTCGCTCAGTGTAAAATACTGGTATTCAGCTGCATCCGGCTAGACTGGAAGCCGACCCCAACATAGTTGGGAAAAGGCTAGGCAGATGATGACCGAGGCAGACAATTATAGCTTTTTTGGGACATTAAAAAACAAGATTAAAACAATAGTGTCGTACCCTTGCAGTCAACACGTCTACTGCGCATTGTTCACCGGGTTTCTTTGTTCCTAACGGCCTTTTGTTTGTAGGAAAATTACGTGAAAATTTTACTGAGGCACTGTGGAAAGAAAGGGAGTAGTACAAGTATCAGAAATTATATAGAAAAACTAGGTTCCGCCCGCGGCTTCGCCCGCAAGGTATGTCGATAAAAACTATCCTATGTCCTTCCCCCGGATGCAATCAATCTCTCTGCCAAATTTTATCGAAATCCGTTCAGTGGTTTAGGCGTGAAAAGGTAACATACAGACAGACAGACAGAGTTACTTTCGAATTTTAGTATGGATATTAGTGAGATGTACAATACACACGGCTACACACCAAGCTATACATTTCCAGTTTTAGCTGACCTCGCATTATATAGGTTTATCGTAAAATCAGAAGTCAGTATATCTGGTTAGGTACCTATAGCTTGATATGTAGCCTTACGTACAAGGCCATCATCATCTAGCCTAGCCTTTCCCAAAAATGCCAGTATATTACAATGAGCGACAGCCTTTCTTAATACTGGTTTAGAAATATTTCCTGAACAAACCCGGATTAGATTATCTGAAATTTCTGAAATCTTCAACATTTACAGAGCAAGCGCATTGGTGAGTGCCTTTACTTTCTGTGTTTGAGAGATAGCCTTAAGGCAGAGCATAGAGGTCTGTAACTGAATATTGCTTTGCATGATAAACTTAACAATTACCTAGATAGCGTATATTAAAAATCCCAACAAAAAAAATGACTTGTTCGGAATAAAACTTCTAAAAACAATATTTTTTCCTTGACTCACATTTGCTAGGTTACGTCTGGAGTTGACGGGACGTTTCTACGGACGTACCCACACGAATTTAAACCTTAACCGCCACTCATCAGAGTCCAAAATAGAACACTGAACAAAATTTTGTAAGTAATCTCAGTTTTTTCCATTTAAGATTTTATCGAGTTCCTTATAACAAAGGTATTATGTTCAAGGGTGCTTGTAGTTCTAACGTTTGAGAAGCGAAGGTAATGTAAGTACTTTATCCTAGACTTAACGGTCGGACGGAAAGTTCTGATTTTAACGTCGTTTTATTACGATACGAATTGCGTATTCCTACATATTATGTATTTTGTACAAGGTTGTGCTTTGCCCGCGTGGGGGTCGTTATCCAACTGAAACGTAGTATCGGTATAAAAACTATGTCCTAACCCAGGTCATGCCAAACAATGATGGACAATTATTTGAAACCTGTGCGTAAGACCAACAGGTCGTAACTATTGGCAGTAGTTAAGACTCAATGCTAGAATCGTAATTACTTTTATAAATAACCCTATCCATAACGAGCGAGTCGAGTGTATTTGAAAATATTTATTTATTTAAAATTTCGTAAATAACACCTTATCAGCTATAACGCCAAAGCAATGTTACTACCACAAAGATACACATACATCTAACTTACATTGCGCAGGTAGTAATTACCCAAAAACACAATTAAAAATACATTACAATAAAAAAATACAAAAAAAATAATACACAAATAGAATACAATTAAAACTATAATTCAAATACAATTAACTTTTCAATTTAATAATAATTAAATTAACAGACAATAAAAAATACCACTAAAGTACAATTAAAATTATTTCTCACTATTTTCAATGCACTTCAATGCAACTTCTGTGAACTTCATCAGGCTGAAGTGAAATATATCTACCTCATTTGAAATAATATTCAACAATCGTATGGCGCGTGACAAGGGGGCAAACTTGTTCAGGTTACTCCTTGAGGATGGCTCCATTAGCCATAGCATACATACATATTGCATACATATTGGCTGCATATTGTTAAAATAAAATGAAATATTTAATTACGTGTCGTCTTATTGTTAGAACGACATAATTAAATGCAAAAAAAAAAAAAAAATTAAACTGTTTTTAATGATAGCATGTGTTTAAAATAAAAAGAAAACACAATCAAATCAAAACTCAATTTCAACCTAAATATGACAACATCTAACAAATGACGCGCGAGGGCGATAAATGGCGAATTAGCGATGGACAGATCGTGGACCTAACACAATGATGTTCTGCCATCACATATATTTTAACATCGATACAGTCAAGAAATCGTAGTCAGCAATCAAGAAGTCGAAATCAATTGATGATACCTACCGAAAAAACACAACGCAGGCAAATAACAAGTAATCAACGACTAAACCGCGAATGCGACGTCCGCGATGCGGCTTGCCGGCTTGCGCGCGGAGCAGTGGGGGTGAATAAACTTTGTTACCTGCGTATGCGCCTTGTTTCTAACACGAACTTCTTTTTAAAACATTAAGTACAGATTTTATTTTTTATTTTTAAAGGGCATCTCGCAGTTTATCCTAGGAGGTTGTCGTCTGCTTAACCGGACTCAATAAATTAAGGCCTCCAGCCAGGGCGGACCAGTCTGCTGTTAAATAAAAAATAAAGCATGCAACTATTTAATTTTTATAGTGAAACAGCAGATTCGTAGAACATTTCCAACAAATTAGGGGTCAACCTACAGCAACCGCATCACACAACGCGCTCTATCCATAAAAACAGCCGCCATTTTAAATTCCATGACGTCACGGCCTACCCCTATACACCTATTATAAGCGACATCAGCTGCGCACAAATTCCATGTCTAATTCCGTCACTTCCGTCGCTAACTATCTAAATTCTAAGATATAAATAAACATTTAGAACTATTAGAAGTGGCGCGTGAAACTAAACTTTGTTGTGGAAATGTTTGTGTGCCACTTGTGTCAGTATTTTGAGATGCTTGCGGACTTGCGACATGAATGGTTTTGGAGACAATGATGTATTCGAATTTAGATTAGGATGGTGATGTGATTACCTATGCAAAATATGTATAAAGCCCTACTGTCACAATGGATTTTTTCGCACCTATGTTAAATATTATGTACCTTCAACAGTTAAAGACTTTTTTATTGTTTGTTTCTTAAATGCATGTATACTTTTTTATCGTACAATTCCCATTCGTCCCAGTGCCGTCGTCACACCGGTGAGATGAACAGGATTTTCATTAAAAAAATATATTTCAGGACAAATATTTTTGGAAACTCTAAGACTTGTTTTAAGTGTTTGCATCATTAACTTAGTTGATTTATTATAAAGCAATGCATTTCAAGAAGTTGCCGATGGACAATCCCATGGAATGTATAATACCAACCCAACAACCACCAACCAACCAAATCTGAACCAATGCCTGAATGTCTAAATATGCCTGTATCACAGCATTGCATTGCATTTGTAAATGGTACACCACAGACTACCTGCTGTATTGTTTCTCCATTTCCTTAAACTATCCAAAGGTTGTCAATAAAAGATCGCTTGGTTTTGCTGAACTGGGCCTTTTTGACGCAGCCGTAAGGCACACTTTCCTGCTAATTTCTTACATCAGACTTTACACCTTTTTTTATGTTGATCTTTATTTTTTGTTTTTATCTGGTGTATGTATTATGTGTATTGTGTGCCTTCTAGTCTGTGCTAAATAAATGTATTTTCTTTCTTTATTTTAATAAGACGGCGCATTGTGTCACCTTATGCAACATTTATAGATTGTATACCTGTAATGCACATAATAAAGAGCTATTCATTGCTGGTTGCTGGCAAAAATAGGTAGATATAGTATCATAGCATTACCTTCATAAGGAGCTTGACCATTGTTTTTGGCCTTTTTCCTATCTTTTGTACCGCAAACTTAAAGAAAAATAAATAAATTACCCTAATTCCTTCCAAAAATCTGTAAGCGAATGTCTACACACTATTTCAGTATTTTCGACCGACATTTGGCATGATTGACATATATTTACTCTTACGAATCTACGAGATGGCGCCAAAGTTATTTTTAACTCCGGGAACCTGTATTAGTTTTCTTTGCTAATGTTTTTTTGAACGGGTGTAGTTGTAAAATTGGCTTATGTGTTGAAGGTGGAGTTTTATTTCTTCGAAGGTTAGAAAAATAGGAATGTACTAATGGATTTGACTTGATAGACCCTGTGGTTAGGAATTGGTCAGGATATTATACCTAAAGTTGCCACGACCGGTGTTTGCTGTAACCTCTTGTCGATCAAACGCAGGATCGCGAGCACCCTTACGGCGTCTTAACAGGTCAATAAGATTTTCCAGGATATCGAGTTCTTTGCTGTTTCTGCTGGAAAATTTAGTAGTATTGCGCTTAAAATCATAGCAGAATTAAGTACGTAACAATCCTGAAATCATAATTTCTGTTCTAAATATTCTATTATATCTTCTTTCTCTTTTTATTATTTTTACCTGTATAGTGTTTCAGTTTAGTTTTATTTTTTACGTATATTTAACCATACTCTATTTTCAATGTAGGTAATTAATATCGCACGCCGTTCGTGTTTGTTTAACTTTACTGTTATTATGTGGAAAATGTTTTTAGTTATACATTTAAACTGCTATTTTAGTTTTAGGTTCTATACCATAACACTGTAATGTGTAATCGTTTATTTTACCAAATAAAATAAAATAAAATAAAGTAAAGCGGGCTCCCACAGAGAGGAGCTGGCCTGTGCCCCAGCAGTGTGAACATTATAGGCTGACTCTATTGTATGCTCGGATAACTTTGCAGAAACTTTATTAATCTCTTTTTCTTTTCAAAACTCAATGTGCCATAGTACTGAACGTTTAATTAACTATTTTTGTTATTTGTATATTCAGCATGCGTTGGAAGGCCTCCCACAAGGTGGACCGATGACGTTGTGAAGGCCACAGGAATGCGTTGGATTCGAGAAGCATAAAACCGGTCGAAGTGGCAGTCCTTGGAGGAGGCCTATGTCCAGCAGTGGACATGTTCCGGCTGAAATGATGATGATAATGATATACAGCATGATAATAAATAGGACAGTAAGAAAAATATAAAACTAAAACATAAAAGTACCGCTTCGTAATAAGCGGTACTTTTATGTTTTAGTTGCGTGTTTTTAATACATTGTGTTTTGTGTGTGTTTAAGTGGGAAAAACAGGAAAAAACTGCTTACCGTCATCATTGGGTAAGTACTGTAGTTAATTTTATAGTTTATTAAGTTTATATTGTAAATTTAAGCACAAACATTGTTATTTCAACAAACATCGAAAATCATAAATTTCTTCCAACAGACCTGCGAGATTAAATGTTACCAATTGTTTGACATCATCATCTGCTTAGCATTTTCCAACTAAATTGTGGTCGGATTCCAGTTTAATCGGATGCAGCTTAATACCAGTATTTTACATCGAGCGACTGCCTATCTGAACTCCACAACCCAGTGACTGGGCAATACGATAACCCGTGGTAAGAATGGTTGTCAGACTTTCGGGCTTCTGAACACCCGTAACGACTGTCAAAAATCCAGGAATGACAGCCGGGACCAATGGCTTAACGTGCTTTCCGAGGCAAGGAGGGGTCTAAATATGTAAAGATGGTCACCCACCAAGTCTTACTACTTAGCCAACAAGTCTCTCTAACTGATAGACATACCTTGCTAATTACTCTTCAAACGGGCTCCTCTACTCGGTTAGCTCATTTTAGATCTATTTCCTGCTTGCAGTAAGAGAAACAACAGTCAGTAACACATCTATACTGCATTCAACAAATAGGTAGAGTGCATGACGCTTGTCATAACTGCAAGATCAAAGACTGGTCTATATGTAATGAACTGTTGCAATGCTATTAACTGTAGTGTTACGTTTGTGCGACCACCGTGATTGGCATGTTTTGTTATTGACTTGCTGAAGCGGGATATTTGCGTAACATTAACCCCGCTTTAGCAAGTGCTGCACTTTTGAAGATGTTTTTATTTTGACAGTTCAGCCACGTTCATTGCGTTGGATACGTCGTTGAGCAGACGAATTTTTCAAACATATGATAAATGTACTAGAAAGTTCCTTCAAAACCCTTGCGATTGTGATTGAAAGTGTATTACGGAATTAGGATGCAGTTTAGAGTCATAAACACACAGATGTCAACGAGAAACTTAGTCAACAACAACACAACGTTGTGATTTAGGGTTAAAAAGAAAGCTAAGAAATAAAAACTATGTTTTATTGCCACATACCTAGTAGAATCAAGCTGAATAATGTCATTTGGCGTTCTTTCAATTCTAGATTCAAGGACAGTGATTTTCCAATCGACAGACAAGTAATTGAATAAAATTGACATCCGACGGTTTTTGTATGGAAGAATTGTCAAAAATTCAAAAGTATTCCTCCGATAAAATTATCTGACGTTGGAAAAATCAGCCCTAAGTTTATAAGATTCCATTGTATACAGGGTTATTTAAATAAAGTAACTGTGACTGGATACCTGTGGATAGCGGTGGGTATCAATATCTTAACATGATAAATCAAAAATAGATTAATAACATTGATCTAAAAAAATCATCATATTATTATTATGATGATTTTTGTGGAGGGGTTCATCAACCGCAACAAGAAAACATCAAATATTTTATTTTTTATACAATCAATGAACCATGTACCTATACCTACCTACCTAATCATCACCACTTGTATGTAATATTTTGCCTATAAAATGGGCCCAATACATTACCCAACAAAACAATCTTAACAAAAAAAAATAAACAAACAGCTGATATCTGAAACTGTTAAATAACTTCGATGACATTTCTTTAGAAAGCATAACAACCCCGCCAAATATTATGAATTCTAATGAAAACCACAGAAGATTTCCTCTACAGTGGTCTGTCCTTGAAACAAACTCAAAGTAAACGGTGATTATATTTCTTGACGAATGCGATACGATTAGGTGTACTTAAAACTTCTCCTCGCTCATTTCTGCGCAAAATAGGCAATCCAACTTTTTGATGAACACACCATCCATTTACGCCTGCTTTCTGAGGGGTAGGTATGCAAATTTTTATAAGATTAGGTACTTTTACTTGTCATTAGGGACTAGTGGAAACATTTTCAAACAGTAACTATACTTAGGGTTTCTTGCCTTTTTTTACATAGGTATGTAACAACCTTTTATCTATACAGATAATTAAATAGTGTCTAACGAAGAATTTTTGTCCGTTTGTCTGGTTGTATGTTCCGGATTGGCGCAAAAACGGCTGAACGGATTTGGATAAAATTTGGCACACAGACAGTTTATAACTTGAATTAACCCAAAGGGTACTTTTATTTCGGCTAGTATGTTCCCGTGGGATATTTTCCGACATCTGCGCGGGCGAGCCGCTGGCAAAAGCTAGTTTTCTTTTAAATTTTGACGTTCAAAAGTGCCTTTTCTCTACTTACTTGAAATAAATGATTTGACTTTGACTGAACATTAAGTGCTTGGCCAGACTGGCAGCGCGGCGCGGTAAGGGGTGCAGGTGCGGGAACGCGCGCGATTTACCTGTCCGCAGTCGAGCGCGGTTTCGTTCTGTTGTCGTGTCCAGTGTTTCTCAAAATATAATATAGATGAAGAAGACTTATTTTTACTAGACAAAAGTCCGAACTAGTTTGAGAACCGCGGTCACCGCGCGGGCCGCCCGCGAACTTACTGCGGCCACTCTTATATGAACGAGCTATGGCGTAAGTTACCCGCGTGCTCCCCGCGCCTAGCAGCCCGCGCCGCTCACCTCTCCTGCGTGCCCACTATGGACGCTCAAATTCGCTCGAGTTCGCAGTCTGGCCAAGCACTAAATGAGAGTTAGTTGTTAGTTTTTGGAAGTTTGGAATAAATGAACCTAGTTAGTGAGTTAGTTATTAGGTATCTGCCGAAAATGTCTGATTCCATTATAAACTTTTCAACAGCAACTAAATAGGCAGATAGAATAATCTTTAACAGTCGGTAAGACTGGTTCTCAGAATTTCTTGCTTTTGACGACCCGTAACGACTGTCAAAGATCCACGAATGACAGCCGGGACCAACGGCTTAATGTGCTTTCCCAGGCACAGAGGGGTATCGGTATGTAAAGATGGTCACCCATTCACAGACCGACCCCGGCAAGCGTAGCTTAACCTGATTTAAGAAATATGTTAGTATCCGTTGTCCCATGAGACTAGTCCCATAGTGGGACGCTTGTCCCATCATGGGACTAGGTCAATGGGACTAGTGGGACGGACTGGATCGACCGATCTGTGCGGCTGTTATTATTATGATAGAAGAGAGAAAATACATTTATTTAGCACAGACTAAAAGACACGCAGTGCCCCTGGAGACATAGATACATCAGATAAAAAAAAAGTGTAAAGTCCAATGCAAGAAATTTGCAGGAAGGCCACGGGCCTCGTCCATAAGGCTAATATAATAGAATAGAGTAGGTACACCTCTGCCTAACCCTTCGGGCAAATACAGGCGTGATGTTATGTGATGTGGACACAGTTGTTGTTTGGCTAATAAAAAAAAAAGAAAATACATAAGTATAAAAATTTAGAAATGACTGGTTTCTTTCACTGAAAAATTGTAGGATGAAAATCTTGATTATTACCTAGAATATTACAATTTAAAATTATTGCAGACGACGACATTATTTTATAAGTGTTAAAGAACTATAAATATTCATCTTAGCAGTTGTTATTAACTTTAGAAAACATAATAAATAATATTAAGCTTAGTAAGCCCACGTTAAAAATATCGCACGGATTTTATCGCGCACTGGATTTTCAACTCTCCGTGTTGAGACGAGCGTTGAGAATCCTACAGAGCGCGTCCCAGTGCGTCAAAAAAACACACTGTTAAATTTTCAACTGTCGGCGCTGAGCAGAGAGTGGAACTTCCAGTGCGCGAAAAAAAATCGCCGCAGAAAAAACGCGCTCTGCTTCCTGGGCTAAGTACGTGTGAGAATATGTTGAATACGTTGATAATAAGATCGTAAAATATAACGAAGAACACATTTATATAACAGTATTTCATATTATTTCATCTAATTGAAAGAACAAGAGAATAATCTTACAAAGCAAGATTTTTGTAGTATTTACAAATCAGAATTAAAAGACAAAGTTGACATTTTCAATTTGGGTTTCAACAAATTCTTACAGTAATTTATACGTTTTTAGCACATGTTAGGCCGTTCAAATTCCTCGATGATTCATTCGTGGAAACTTAAGAATTTAGACGTAAGTGCCAATTTTGTATACCATTATTTGCCGCGGTGTTTCAGGAGCCGGACAAACATGCATTTTTTCACTAACACTAGGCACCAACAAAAGTGCGCTGTTGGATTTTCTACGCTCGACTTAGTTCCGTAAGTTGAAAATCGAACAGCGCGCTTTTATTTCGCCCTACATTTAAGTGTCGCCTAGGGGTATTGAGAATGGGCTAGAACATACATTTTTAATACTTATGTTGTTATATTTTTCTACCATTCATTCCTCGTATTATTCAAGATACTTATTGCTAACAAGGACCATATTAAGTTTCTTGTGCGACCTATATTTATTCCCTAGTACCTGTAACGCAGCACCTTGACTGCGTCGTGCACTATCAATCATAATTTAGATCATTTAGAAGGACATTGCTAATCCAGCTTTCAAGCTTTGCTCTGCCCCCACATTAACATTTCTACAGTACCGTCATTATTGATGTACAGACGCCAGCACATCAAGCTACCCGAAACTGTCAAATTTTCCCTATCAACTTTGAACCTTATGCTTTAGCGATAAAGTTGAAAATCTGACAAAGAAATTTGACAGATTGTAGTAGCTTGATGTGCTGGCGTCTGTACCTTTGTCTTCATGTCTTTCTCCCTTCGTGTCAACTACACAAAATTTTGAGTGTGAATGTGGATGGCTTTTAGAATAGAGGAAGAGCAAAAAAACTATGGATGGACTGTACGAAAGATGATGACCATCAAAACTAACCAACTTATTGCCTTTTACCTTTTTTTTTCTCTCTCTTGTAATCTTTGTATTTACTGTGTTTCTAAAGCTACCCACTGGTGTTGAAAGTGTTATTTCTGCACAATTATTGTAATTTTATTAGTGTTATAAGTTTGTTTTTTTTTTGCATGCTGTGTCTATCGCATCATATTGTACACTATGCTTGTATCATATTGCTTGTATTATTAGGATAAACAGTGTAACAATTGTATATAGGCCAATAAATAAATAAATAAATATGGCTAGAAAGTGAGTGACTGCATAAAAAAATTAAAAACCTTCGTTCTTTTTTCTTTTGATCCCATTATTCATATGATTCATCTGAACTATGTGAAAACTGTGGAACTCCTGCCAATTTATGTGATAGTACGATCGTTGTATACTATTGCCAATAATAGGCGCCGCGGAGATTCTAGTTCAATAGTTGACAGACATTTTTAGAGCTTTGTTGTGCAACCATCATCGTCCATTTGCATTTATGAAGATGGACGTAGAAAATGTATTGTCTCAGGTATGACACATGGTTTTGGAACAAAGTTTTAGAAGCTTGACAACCATCTTCTTTCTGACTGATCGACAGTTCAAAAGTGGCTATAAATGGTTTTATTAAAATACATGTATTCAATTATTGATTGTTTTATTGTTAATTGTTGTTTTTTTTGTTTGTTTGTTACTTGTTTTTTTGTAATTGTATTGTTTATTGTTTAGGATAGAGTAGTGAAACCCAGTGGTAACTGTCCCGACTTACGAGAGTTGAATGTCGTGGGTTTGAACCCAGACAGGTGCTATACTTTGTTTAAATAATTTCATCACCACTGCAGCTCTCAAAACGGCGAAGGAAAACATCGTGGGGAAACCGGCATGTCCTAGAACAAAAAAAAATCGAAGACGTGCGACACCCACAAAGCCGCACTGGGTCGTGGCGGGTGGGGGCCTGTGTCCCAGCAGTGGGAACATTATAGGGTGATTGTGAGCAGGGTGTGGATATGGCACTGTGGCGCAAACCATGTCCTACCTCTTACCCTGCCGAGTGCCCTAAAAAATGCAGCGACAGTGACCTCTGCGCTACCAACGACGATGCCGTGGAAGCGGCGAAATTTTGGACCAACAAAACCGAATTAACTGTCGTGCGACCGCATCGATATGGCGAAGAAGATGCATGCATTCGAGTTTGAGTTTAAGAACACGTTAAAAAAACCATTGCGCTATCAAGCGAAAGAATACATAAGTACATGTTGTTTGCCGCGGCCGTTTTCCCACCGCCACGTCAGCGGGACGTCAACGAGAATGAGATGACGGTGCCGAAGTAGCGATACATACATTCTACTATGGCCGTGTGTCCACCGTACGCCGTCATCGGGACGTCACGCTCGCGAGCGTTCGAATAATCTCGTTTCTCGTTGACGTCCCGTTGACGGTGGCGGGTGGACAAAAGGTGTAATAGTTGCAAGTGTGATACCAGATTATCAAGTCCGCTTCGATCCCCGGATCACATAAAGTGTCCTATTGGATGTCTTGTCAGTGTAATTCTTAGTGACAGCCGGGAGTAGGTACCTATACATAGTTATATTGAATTGTGCCCTATTAATGGAAAATACAGAATTATCAAGCAAAAACACTAGTTATCACACTAAGGGCGCATTCGACCAAACTTTTAAACTTAGAATAAGTCTTATCCTGAGAATAATTATTGAATTTTTGACAGTTAGTCCATACTAGAACTGTCAGTTGTCAATTTTATTCGAAGAATAAAAGTTATCTGACTTTTTTAAAATCAGCCCTAACAGTGTATGTTCATTTTAATTAAAAATGTCTTTAATATAATAATAATAAAATAGTTCACATTCAGAACAGTTATGTTTAGCTAGAAGTAATCGTAAAGTCAGGGAAATGAATTGTTGAGTGAGTTGACTAACTACATAAAATTACCGTATTATCAATGACTATAGATGAGACGGCAAATTGGCGTAGGCTGCGAAGGGCTGTCAAGGTCCATGGCATACCTACCTGTCCGCCATTTTTTTTTTAGAAGAGCCGCCACGCGTGTGGCTTTTATAAATCTATAGCTGACATCAATGCACAGAAAACATATACCTAATGATATTGATCAACTTTCATGGAAATGTGACACTATGGGGTTTGGTCCTAAGTATTATATTTTCCGTTTGCATTGATGTCAGCCATCGATTTATTTAGACTACATGCGTGGCCGCCATTTTGAAAAAAAAAAAACAAAATGGCGCGTCAGTAGGTATGCCAAGTTCCATATAAAAATCTTCAATCCCCTTTGCTTGACAAATATTTTTCCAGACCGACGTTCCAGTGTTTCCACACTCAGGTAGAATATTATTTTAAGCGCCGTCAACTCTAAGGAATTTACCTATTAAAATATTTTTAGAAACTACTGCACGTTGTGTGAGTTTTTATTTTCATTCCCCACAGTGCAATTTTGTTTCTCAATGAAATATAATCAAATTGACAGTTTCATGCTTATAGTTTTGTAGTGTGTTTTGGTGTCTAAAGTCTAGAATTAATAATCAATAACAAAATAAACAATTCATTAACTAGGTACATACATTATTATAACCACACCTCTTTTCCCCAAGAAAAAAAAAAAGAAAAGTGTACCTACCTTAATAATTGATTTTACTTGTTTATTTATTTTATTTTAACCTGAAGTCCACTACAATAAATACTAGGTAGTAAGTTTTAAAGAAATATTTAGAAACCGATTTGACAGAAAAACATTTTCATAAAACGTTGGAGGAATTCGATTCAAAATAGATGTGACATTATTTTGTTATCATAATACTAGTTTTTTTTTTTTTTACTATTTACACCATAATTTTTATGACAGTCATTGTGTGACGGCTACGTTCTTCTAGAAAACCGCAGTTTAAAACCGACTTTCTTAAATACTAGCAGCGCCCCGCGGTTTTTCCCGCATAAGTGTCGATCCCGTGGGAATATCGGGACAAAAAGTATCCTATTTGTTATTCTGATGTATAAGCTATAATATTATATAGTTACATCAAAATCCGTTCAGTAGTTTATGCGTGAAAGAGTAACAAATATTCATCCATCCTCATAAACTTTCGTGTTTATAATAATATAATAATAGCATTTTTCAGCTACACCAACGTCAAAGTTTATCATATAATTTATTGTACACAACATAGACGCATTTTTATTTTCAGTCGAATCTAGGCGACCTTGTGACGTCATTTTGGCGCCGCTTTGTGTCACTCGAACCACAAAATAGAAAAGTACAGAAAACATATTTTTTGTCACGATAAGAAAAAATCGTAAACATGGAAATGTATTCCTACTTATCATCTTTCGAATCTAACAGTTTTATCATAATTAGTTTATTTAATACGTTTTTCAAACTATACCTAACCAAATTGCATTCACCTGAAAACGAACAATGGCTTCCATTCTAAGAACTGCCTATCATGCCAGTGAATTAACAACATGTAATTTATCTTCTATATACATAGTTATATTTTCTTCTGTTATATAAAAATCAATTGCCGTGCGTTTAACTCGAAAATGGCCCGATCGATTGTGATGACACTTATGTAAGTTGTTGTGTACGTGCCAAATATATAAGATTCTATATAAAACAAAAAAAAGGCATTGCAACGCATACCGGGCATTAGCCAGTAATAATAAAAAAAAAAAAAAAAAAAATGAACTCAATAAGAGTACCTACTATAAGGTTTTCTTTTCATCAAAATAAGTTGCTAGCCTTTTACGTGTAATTTTTTGAGGAGCTTCTTTGTTATATTAACTACAGAGCAGCAGCAACTTTACTCTTTCAAGCAAAGTTGACCTGAATTTTCAGCGTCTAATAATAGTAAATTGCATGCACTTTGCACTTTATTCATTTTAGCACGTATTTTTTCCTCAAAGAACTATTATTATGGTCCTTTTGTTTGTAACTTTTGTGTATCACATCTATTTACAAGAATTTATTTTAACTAAAGTGACGTAAATTGACTTGTGTATTTTTAATTTTGTGATTAATTTCGGGATGCTGACTAAAAGTTTGCGTCTCAATCAAACATTTTTCTATTTTTATGATTAATGGTAGACTCTTCATCATTAAAAAAACAGTTTTACCTACCCACATTTGAACTTCTAAATTCTATAAATTATGTTTTCTTTTAGCTTGCAGTGTCAAGATAGGAATTCAAATGATTCGATATTTTTATTTTATTACGCTACGATATTATGGCCTTCAAAAAATTCGTCCGCATCGCTGACAATGAAAATATTAATTTTGTTTACTTAAAATAACAAAATCGATTAAACAAGAAGCATGACCTTTTTTACGCTACACAACAAAATCACTCATAATAAACACTTTTCCACATTCCAATTGGGCAAAAAAATATTTATGAAGTGGCGCTTTGCGTTTTTTTTTTCTTTATAAAAACCGAACACAAAAATACTTTTAAAAGAAACATTATAAAATTAAAAAAACAAACCAAAACAGAACGTATTTACTCGACTGTCATTTCTATATTGCGTCATAACGCCGCCATCTTTAAAAGTAAACAGTCGTTACTTACTTATATTGATACTTCTCTAAATTACAAAATATCTGTATATTTTTCTTAGATCAAAGGAAATATTAAAGAGGGACCGTAGATTTCTCGAAGGAAATCAATTCTTAGGAAATGGATGGATATTCTAAATAAGTACATATTTCTTTTCATTCAGCGGTGTTTATTACAACGTGCATTGATTTACAGGAGCTGTTTGATCAACTATGCCTACGCATTTCAATACGTCTTAAGTTCAGTATTAATTTCTGATTTAAAATAAAACAAAGATTGATAGCAGTCATTTTGTTGTGGTTATAAAGTTTGAAAGAAGACTAATGGCCGATTCCTACAATTATTTACGGATAATAAGTTAAAATTAAGACTCTTGTATCCTTTATACCTTTGCTTAGTAGACCCTTCCAAAGAAGAGTGACTAAAACCAGAGCGGTGAGAATAAATAATATTGTTAGACTTACCTCTATAAGGAACGTAAATGTTCAAATACAGACAGTCTTCGGATTCATTGGTCAGGAACGGCTTTAGCTGGTTCATGTAGTGCTGGCGGCCTGATGATGGAGGGTTTCCCTTCTTGATGGGAGGCAGCGACTGGGGGCAGACGGGGGCAAAGCGGGTCGCCATCTTGACTCCCGGCCAGGGAGGGGCGCTGACTGTAAACAAGGAGTTTGGATGTCAGTTTTGATTTAAGTATTAAAAACAGGATGAAATTGAAAACATTGCTCCAACTCGAAATAGGAGGTGAAGTAACTGTTACATAATCGTTACAAAATTATCATCTTAGATAGTGCAAACTAGTAAACACGAATTATCGGCGTTCCAGTAAAAATGTATCTTATCCATCAAAACTAAAGAAGAAAATTAAAGTGCCTATCAATTTTAGCGCGTGCTCAATAAGCAATCCAATCATTGCAGAGTTCTTTGAAGCAACGTGTTGAACTAGCGGTCATTTACCTAATTTTGATCGTTCCTATGAAAAAAGGGCGCCCGACGACGTGCCATATCGCTTGCCCACGCACAAGTATGTCCCCTATGTAGCATCATCATGTGGCACGTCGCGCAAATATCATACGCTTTCCTTAACGAGGTGCTCTAAATTTTGTTTATAAGACATTGAATCAGATATTTTAATTTGGCGCAACTTTTAAATTTCATCCTGTATTTCCAAAAGGGTTGGGCAGATAAATGTACGTTTATGAAGAAATAATATGCCAATCGTTAGCAGAACAAGAGATTTATTCTCAACAGAGATAAAACACCGACAGACAAAACTAGTAAATAAATAACGGGGTACAGTAGTAGTGTCGGAATTAATTTAATTCTACAGAAGACCATCATCTGCCTACCTTTTCCCAACTATGTTGTGGTCGGCTTCCAGTCTAACCGGATGCAGCTGAATAAAAGTATTTTACATGGAGCGACTGTCTATCTGACCTCGTCAACCTACTTACTGGGTAATTCGATACCACTTGGCAAGACTGGTTGTCAGACTTTCGGGCTTCTGACGACCCGTAACGACAGTCAAAGATCTACGAATGACAGCCGGGACCAATGGCTTAACATGCCTTCCGAGGCACGGAGGGGGCTTGGTATGTAAAGATGGTCACCCATCCACGGACCAACCGCGGCAAGCGTAGCTAATAACAGCCGCACGGTTCGATCGATCAGGTTAGATCGATCGAACCGTGCGGGTGTTATTGAAACAACATTAAACACATCACATCACATCAAAAATCGCCTGTTACGTATGGGGGAAGTATGAAAAGCATTGGTGGCCCTGTGCAGTTTCGAACCCAGACAGGCACTTCACTTTGAGAAAATAAAATAAAAAATCGTGAGGAAACCGGCATGTCCTAGAACCAAACATTCAAAGACATGTGACATCTACCATTCCGCACTAGGCCCGCTTGGTTGATTTTAGCCCATTCCTTCTCGAAGAGGCCTGTGTCCATGCAGCGGGAACATTATAGGCTGATTATATTATGCTTTAAGAATAGGAGGCGAGTTTATTGTAATGAGTGAGCTCAAACTCAAACTCAAACTCAAAGCATTTATTTCAATTAAACTATTTACAGGCACTTTTGAACTGTCAAGAAGTCGGTCAGTCAGAAAATATGAAGCTAGTTGCCCATTCCAAAGCGTAGGTACCTATGGAGAAGAACGGGCAAGAAACTCCATGGACACTCTTTTAAATTATATTTTTATAAAAATATTAGTTACATCATTAATGTTGAATTTATAATAATACACAAGTATTTTTAGGCTTGCTACTAAGAAATTCGTGATGGGCAGAACAAATAACACTTTAAGCGACCTGGGAATCAAACCCATATCCACTCGGCAGCGCACTGACAATCACTTGGCCAACACTTTTGCTTTCATTGTATTCATTTCGCGAAGTACTGACGTGATTTTCAGGGTTCCCTAACTCCGAATGAAAAAAAGAAACCCTTATGGGATCACTTGTGTCCGATGAAACGATAAAATTTAAATTTTGTACACTTATTGAATTTCTGTGACCCAAATACGGACGTGTATTTACAGAATTAACGTTATTAAAATCATCAATAAAACCAGTTCATATAATCCTATTGAATGATATCTCAATTGATTATAATTCTGGTAATACATATTTGTAACTCATAATAATACAAATATTATGATTCCCGCCCGTAGCGAATCATATTTTGTTCAACATACAACCTGTAGGCCAATTCTCGTAATTTAAAACGTTCAAAATCTAGTCGCAGTCTCATCTCAGCGACAAACAAATCTCAAAAACTTGTCAAAATGTACTGAAATTTAAGGTATTTTTGACAGATTGAGACTGAGATCAGACTGTGAACGTTCTTAAAATTACCAGAATTGCCCCTCTGATACTGACCTGGAAATTGCAAAAAACGTAAGAAAATTTTAATTTCGAATTGGTTATCCAATAATCATCATACACAACACTTAACTTCAAGATTATTTGCGAAACAACCAACTTTCCACCTCATAAAATAAAATGCCAATATTTTTATTTCAATAGGAAGAAAATATCGAATCCTGGGAATCTCTAAAGCCCGCTAAAGTGTTTTGCTTAAACGCCAGCGGATTTCCTCGGAAAACTGCATTACATTTTCGACTTTCGTGATAACTGCTTTTGCCTTACTTATAGTTTAGAAGTCAACCGAGTGAATCAAATGTGAGGATTCCATCAATACATAATATAATAAAATAGTAATATAATAAAAAGTATATTGAATAATTGAGAAAAACGTGGGAACGAGTCTGATGCCGAAAATATAGTTTTTAGAAATTTTGTCCGTTTGTCTGGATGTATGTTCTGGATTCGCACAAAAATAATAGTCTCACACAGATAGTTTATAACTTGGATAAACACATAGGGAACTTTTAATTCTGGTAGAACGTTTCCGTAGAATATTTTCCAACATACACGCGGTCAAAGCCTCTGGCAAAAGATAGTGTAATCATTGTACCCTGTTCATTTTGTGAAGGTTCATTTGACAGAACTACTTAATTTTTAGTTTTAAATTAGTATATTCATACAATAGATCTCATTAATAATAATAGCGTTTCGTGCTCATAGAACAGATGGCCGATGGGGCTGACAGCTTCTGGAGTGGCGACCGCGTACCAGAAGACGTAGCGTTGGAATTGGACGGCCTCCCACAAGGTGGACCATTGATCTTGTGAAGGCCGCAGGAACCCCTTGGATGCGAGAAGTACAGAACTGATCAAAGTGGAGGTGCTTGGGGGAGGCCTATGTCCAGTAGTGGACGTCTTTCGGCTGAAATGATGTGCCTAAAGGTGGCAACGAGACCCTATTACTAACGCTCTGCTGTCCGTCCGTCCATCACAGGGCTGTATCTTTGAACCGAAATAGGTAAATCACATTTTTTATCATGCCGTTCGCGTTCTTATGAGATTGAAGTATTTTTTTAGACCAAGATAAAAGATAATCTATACTGTTTCCTACTAATATATTAAACGCGGAACTTTCTGAGGATAGATGGATGGATGTTTGTTACTCTTCCACGCAAAAACTACTGAACAGATTTGTATGAAATTTGACACACATAAGGATACATTTTATCCCGTGAGGTATTATACTATAGCATCGTTAGTTCGTTACTTTGGACCCAGGCCAAACCTTTACCTACCTACCTTAGCAAAGGTACGATTTAAACTCAACATTGAAATCCTCAACGTTACAAGTTTTCGAAATAACAAAGCAAAAAAATCGTAAGAACCATTGAGTTGGGCTTCAGTCTATCCCATATCGCTCCTCAATATACTACTTACTCAACAATCGTCATAAATATTACCGTCAGCGTGTATCATTCTACTGCGGGTCATGGCAACAGATGCTCCTGACTCGACGAACTGTCCCATCATTTTTCTCCGATAAATTATAGTCGTATCAGGAGGCAGAAATTGTTCACGACCCTGGCAGTCAACCGCCGCGCCGCCGCCGCCGGTCGAGCCCAGTCTCCTGTCCTTCGCACACTCTCTGCGCTCAACGCTCCCTTAAAACTCACTGTGATGTGTTGAAGAAAAGCTTGTCAGTATGAAAACAACTACGTTGAAACAACTACTTAACAGTCTCACAATACTCCAGTTGTGAGACTGTTGAGTAGTTGTTTAAGGCTGGCTGCATACGTACGGTTTCCTGATGAGGTTTCCTGATCAGTAATTCAGATTACGAGACCCTGAATGCACGCATTTCATACAAAATCGTCTCTTAGTGCATAAGTTCTTAAATATTTCCGCCCGAAAAATATATTTAAAAACGTATACGCTTAGAGACGATTTTGTATGAAATGCGTGCATTCAAGGCCTCAGAATCTGAATTCCTGATCAGGAAACCTGAACTCTACAACCCAGTTACGGAGAATACGATACCTCTTGGTAAGACTGGTTGTCAGACTCTCGGGCTTCTAACTACCTGTAAGTACTATCAAAGGTCCGCGAATGACAGCCGGGACCAACGGCATAACGTGCTTTCCGAGGCACGGAGGGGTCTCGGTATGTAAAAAAGATATACACGCATGCACAGACTAACCGCGGGAAGCCTTTTTTTTTTTTTTTTCCGGGGTGGAAAATCCTCATGGATGTCCGCCGCCCTGGGGCGGGCGGCGGGGTCTGTCAGACTCTTACTGACTAAAAACCACCCCGGTGTTCCATCTCACACCTACGTCGGGGGTCGCGGGAACGTAAGATCCTTCCGCAACCCCCGACTGGTGCCGGCCCGCCACTGCGGGCCTCGTCTGACCCGCGGGAAGCCTAGCTTAACCTGATCGATCGACCTGTGCGGCTGTTATTATTTATGGTTCAAAATACTAAATGTATCCTAACAAAATTTACCTGTATTTTTCCTATTTAGCTGAGCAAAAAGGTAGAAACTCGCAGGCAACAATATAATATATCACTTAGCCCGCAATACTATGGTAAACAGTGCCTTGATAACCACAATTTTGCATTCTAACGCTATGCAGTGGCATTCTCATTGTTTTTAATATTTATGTTCATCCTCGCTTCTCCGTTTTTAGGGTTCCGTACCTCAAAAGGAAAAAACGGAACCCTTTTAGGATCACTCGTGTGTTTGTCTGTCCGTCTGTCACAGCCAATTTGCTCCGAATCTTATGGACCGATTAAGTTGAAATTTGGTACACATATGAAACTCTGTGACCCAAACACAGACGTGTAACGTAAATAAATGAGTTTTGAAAATGGGAGTCATTTTTGAGGGGTAAATAGACAATTTAAAAAAAAGTTTCGCAATCTATACCGTGTGACATATTAAATGAAAGGGCTTACCGTGAGGATCTCAAATATTTTTTTTTCATAATTTTAAAGTAAATTGTATTAAAGTTATTTAAGACAATACACGGAAATTTACCATTCCCCCCCCCTTATCTCCGAAACAACTGAACCTACAATTTTGAAAAAAAATACAGAAAATAGTTTTATACCTATAGATAACAGGAAAATTAATAAGAAGTCTATGATCTTGAAACAACATGGTAAATCTCTCAATATTGTGCGTACAAACTTACATTTTCAGTTGGAATGTATTGTATTTGTATAGAACATGTTATTCAACTACAATGTTAAGTTTGTTCTTGGGATAAATTCATTCCAACTACGGAACCCTTCATTGTGCGTGGTCCGACACGTACTTGGCCGGTTTTTTATATTGAAATTATAATTCAAGTTTATTTGATTCAATTTGCATCTGCTTCTGCTTTCACGATGTTTAATTTTGTGTCTGTAATTTTTATTGGGAGTTGAATAAAATAAATATTTGTTATAGCAAAAGAGAAATTGTTTATTGACCATTGAATCTGCCGATGCCAAGAATTAACGATTACTAAATACTGGCGAATAAGGAATATGAATAGGTATAAGTTACTGTTACTGTTAGCCTGCATCATCCCACTGCTGGGCAAAGGCCTCTCCTCATGACTTCCAGTTCTTTCGATCCAGGGCTAAGGTGGGCCACTGGTCGTTTGTTTTCTCCAGCTGTTCTCACCATCTTCTACGGGGTCTGCCGCGACGCCTTCTGTCTATGTATATTTCACCTTTCGGCATGCAAACATTTATATTAACACTAGCTTCCGCCCGCGGCTTCGCTCGCTTCTCGTATGTCGATAAAAACTATCCTATGTCCTTTCCCGGGATGCAATCTATCTCTCTGCCAAATTTTATCGAAATAAGTTCAGTGGTTTAGGCGTGAAAAGGTAACATACAGACAGACAGACAGAGTTACTTTCGAATTTATAATATTAGTATGGATTCATTTAAGGTGAATGCGCAGTTGTGGCCAGCAGGTCTACCACTGCGCAGCAAGACCCATCAATCCAGAGCAATGTATGCAATTCCTTTTTCTGATAAAAACTCAGTAACACTGTAGTACTTTTTATCCATAAATAAATTACATATCCTTCAATCGACCCGTGCGGCTGTAGGTAATTATTTAGCCACGAGCCTCCACAGAATCTCGTATCGATTTATTCCGGTCTGGTCCCCCCCCCTCCTCCCCCTCCTCGATCCCCTGCTAGTTCTTTTTCTGTTACAATCTCTTTCTTATCCAATTTTATGCTAGGTTACTCTTTTTGACAGGTAAGTACAGTCAAGAGAAAATAAACGTTTGAATTTAATAATGGTTGGTTCGAGGTGGCGCGGGAAAACAGTTCCTGGAAGGATTTGGGGGCAGGCCTTTGCCCAGCAGTGGGACAGTATAGGCCAATAAAAAAAAAAAAGAATTTAATAAAACCTGCACAAATTCGTATAACTGTCTTCACAATTAATTGTTTCCTATCTATTCTCATAAATACCATAACTATGCCCTACAAAGTAAAACCACATTCATATTTTTAGAATTACAGTTTTCCCCGAAATATTCTTTAAACCCGTGGTCTGATTGGCATGTTTAAAATATCTGTAACCGGTGGATTCTTTGCATTCCAAAGCATGCAATTCCACACAGTTCTATAAACACTGTTCTAAATTATATGCACAAGAACTATTTAGTGTTAAGTTTTATGGGGTATAAATTGTTAGCTCCTAAACTAGTAACGGAAATGGAAAATGTATGAGCGTACAAAGTATTAGAATAATGATTTTAGGAAATTGACAAACAAAATGTGTGTTGCTTAATTAACATAACTAAACATAATAATCAGCCCATAATGTTCAAACTGCTGGGACACAGGCCTTCTCTCTGTGTGAGGGAGTGGGCCATTATCCACCACGCGGGCTCGGTGCGGGTTGGTGGATGTCATATGTCTTCAATTTTTTTGGTTCTAAGACATGTCTCCTCACGATTTTTTTGTTCAGCGCTCTGAGAGCAGTGGTGATAAAATTAAATACACCAAAAGTGTCTGCCTGAGCCTTGCTTAGTTATCAAGTAGCTTTTGCCTTCGTGACGGTTGGAAATTAACCCATACTACCGGGATAAAATGTATCCTTAGTCATAACTCAGTTTAAGTTCTACTCTTGAGCCAAATTTCATCAAAATCCGAGCAGCCGTTGAGGCGTGAACAGGTAACAGACAGAGGCCGACAGAGTTACGTTCGTATTTAAAATATTAAGTATTAGCTGCGCTCCGCGGTTTTACCCGCATGTGTCGATCCCGTAAGAATATCGGGATGAAAAGTATCCTGTGTTTATCCTGGTTATAAACCTATCTGTGTGCTAAATTTCATTCAAATCCGTTCAGTACTTTTTGCGTGAAAGAGTAACAAACATTCGTGTTTTTTTTTTTGTAGTAGGATAGTAGGATGGATTATGTCCAGTTTAATAGCTAAGTAGTTTTCTCAATGCGAGTATAATGTACATACGAGTACATACACAGTTCAGTATTTAAACACAGATGTTGTGCATGCTGGGATATTGTGTGTACATCCTTAAACTTTAATGTTCATACAGTCATAAGAAAACTTTACATAAATATTTGCATAACAATAAAACCGTATGAAAATCGTATCGCTGGATCAGGCTTGACCTGGCACTGATCCCAGAACTGATCTTATCGTGTTATATTTTGAATGGAACTGACATAATAGTCGTATTCTTTGGATGATACGAAACTTCTGATCTGTGAATTAGAAAGTGTTATGATTGTTTTACCTGGTGGCATAAACCTTAGGTGCCCCGTCGGAGGAGCAGCATATGGTATGCCAAGAAACATCTCCACAAACTGAAAATCATACTGCCGACTTGGCTTCACTATCAATCCTCTTAGAGCACCTTGTCTCAGGTGGTATTCCCTCGTCAATCGTTTCCCTCCGTCATCGTTCGGAAAACTTCGGCTGTCACCGTACACATTCGCGGCACCTTCGTTCGCCATCGGCAACAAGAGCGAGACGAAAATATAAATAAACATATTGTGATTTATAAACGAAGTCGCGTGCCGGTTAGTGGCCATTTTGTTTATGAGCAACGGTTTGCTCGTTTTATGCTCTGCGTTCTCAAAATAGTTGCCGTTTTATTGTTTGTTTGCACTCAGCTTTTATTGTCCACTGTACTCTGTGAGTCTGCGATCTTAATCGCGATTTATTTTTAACTAGTGAACTATCATTTCCAATAATTCCGCACTGCACTTAAAAATAAACTGGCCTAATATAATTTCCAAAAGTTCGAATTTAGTGTTATAATTTTTTATAACAGATTTTTTTCTGAAATCAGAACAGTACGATTTTGAAAATATTTAGTTATCTAAATATTGTCACTTTCTATTTTTGTTGCGTGATTTTTTTTGACGATCGATAAACGGCGTTTGCGCGTTCCCAGCGCGTGATTCCAACTGGATAGCGTCCAAAGTTGTCCCCGCGAGTCTCTAATACCGAAATACTGCGGCATTCGAAGCAGAGGGGATGTGCATTGCTGAGATTGTTTCTAAAGACGCGAACATTCCTTTCAGTGGATTTTCTTTTGTATCAATCTGGATTTAGTCGTGGAAACAATTGCTTCGAGTGCTCGACACAAATTTATTTATTTTGGGACTTCTGAGAGCTCTTTGATACGTCAAACGAATACAATTTGGTGTTTTGTCGAATTTGGTCAAGTGGAATTTGAATGCTTTCTGAATTTTTTATGGAAACCATCAATTTGGAAGTTTGATTAATAGAACACTCATTCCATATTGGTGAAAACATAATCGTGAAATCAAATACATTATATTTAATAGTATGGGCATAAATACTACAGTTTTGTTTATGATGCTTTTAACTAGTGTAATTTAATTTAGTAATGCATTTAAAACCATTTCGATAATTTAATTTAATATCGGATTAATTTTAAACTCAAAGCAATAATTTCAACAGAAGCCGATTTAAAAGGTCTTTTTGAATACCTAGTCAATTAATTTAATTTCATTTGGCTGCAAATAATATAATATATATACCCCTTGATTACGTTCTTTATTTTTTTAACTAACCTAAAACAAATTGTAGGAACTAGTATTTTTTCCATATCTTAAGAAACAAAACCCAAATCTAACAAATAACACGCAACCACATAAAATAAATTAAGATAAGAAATAATCTAAAATATCCGTAAATAACATTTATCTCGCGATCTATCCCCACAACGTATCTCATGTGCAGCCACATCTCTCATCGTCGCACGCGCATCATTATAACCGTTGGACTAACGCTCATCTATTTATGTCGCAGCACGTGGCATTCCGGATAATGACCGGCCAGGAAGGAAACAATGCTTTGATCCGGATGTTTGGGGGTTTAAAAAGATAAGCAGAGATTTGGGGAAGTTGGAATTAGAAATCTTCGCGCCTGTTACGCTTAATGGGTAGGTAGAGATGGTTTTGTTTTTGGTGTTGGGAGTTGTACTCGTGTGATAGCCAAGAAAGTGACCCAAAATTTAAGGTTATAATGATGCATAGACATGAATACAACAACGCCATGTTGCCAGCAACATGTATCTCGCGACATAAAACATGTTGCTAAAACAATTGATGTCAGGTAACTTTTACCTGCAGCGGGATTGTCCGAAAGGGTTACTGCTACCCCGGAACATAAAGGGCTAAGGAAGGAACACGGATGGGTTTTAGTCAGTAAGAGTCTGACACTCCCTTCCGCTCCACCCTGAGCGGGAGGGGTCATTTCCCATCCAAAAAAAAAGGGCAACTTTTACCTATTTAGTTGCGCGACTGTTGCGCTGCTGAAGTCGCCTAAGTGTGAAAGCGGTCTTAATGTCAGTAGCATCTTGACTTCTCGATATCTTATCATTTTCTGCGATTACCGTAATTTCAGCCTAGTTGGAATTCTATACAGGGTGGCAGGGACATCGACGCGCAAACGTTGTCAAAAGGTTACACCTGATGCCATAAATTAAATTACGAAAGTCATTCATCTCGGAAATGACCGGTTAAAAAAATTTACATTTTTGAGCGCGCAATGTATTGCAAACAACGCGATTAAAACGCTCCGCGGATGGCGAGCGCACGCGCGCTGCCGCTGCCTAACCTACACACACTTACAAATCTGTGGCGCGGCCGCCCGCCCCGCAGCCGCCGCGCCGCCTCCGCCGCCCGCCGCGACCGGACGAACGTGAACGTACCTACGAAATATCGCCTAACGACAACATTGATAGGTACCTACAACATTAAATCATGTTTAATTAGTCTTGATAACCGATAACAATAAGCTTATTCCCATAAAATAGCGATACCGATGAGGATTGATAACAAAAAAGATGCTTGATAAGAACTTCGCGATCCAGTAATGTTTAATTGATGAACTTACCTTAATCTCGCTCATTCCTAATGAGATAGGGGGTAGGTAGGGTTCGAAGTGGCCGCCATCAACCCGCTCGCAGATCTGAGCGCGGCGCAGTTTCAGCGTGGACACGGGACAAAAAAGTGGGATCCTGGACACACTCTTCACGCAGCGTCGCAAACACATTCACAATGCTATCTCTCATTTCTGCTGCGGTATCGCACTCGGTCATAAACACCTTATCTTTGACGTAACCCCAATGAAAAAAATCTAATGGAGTCAAGTCCGGTGAGCGAGCTGACCATGGTTGTGGACCGAATTTTCCAATGCACCGGTCTCTAAAAGATACGGTGAGGCAGCTTCGGACAGGAAGGGTCACGTGTGGGGGAGCGCCGCGCGCGCCGTCGTGTTGGAACCATGTCTCGCGGAACTGGAGCACAGGCACCTCCTCGATTATTTCCTTGAGAGTTGTTTTTAGGAACTCGTGATATCGTGGCCCGTTTAGTCGTTCAGGGAGTAAATGGGTCCAATCACACGGTCTTTATAAATACCGGCCCACACATTTACCGACCATCGGGTTTGGTGCCTGAAGAATTGTTCAGGTCTGGAAGGCATTTTGAACGTCACTCTCAAACACACACGACACACACACACAGAGAAAGAAAATTACTTTTGATTTTTAAAACTACGCTAAGATCACAAATTCGCGACAAACAGCACGCCCGTTTGCGATCAACGAAATCTACGAACTGGCAAAAATCCGATAAAATCGGCGAAATCAAAAGAAATGTACTTAGCTGATCTTTCTTTCAATTTGCCGCACTTGCTGCCGACAGTTAGTACTTGCATTTTTTCTGTGAATACAGTGCCTACACCGAACACAGATCAACAAAATGATAGAGTGTACAAACACATTTAGTTGTACCTAGGTACCTACTCACGAAATTAATTGCGAAAATGGATGTATTATTTTTTAATGAAACAGTAAATTACATTGTTGAATTGCATTCAAAACTAAAATTAATGTTGATAATAAAAAAAGTTTGAAAAATTACGTGACTATCAATACACTTCTAGACGTTTTTTTTTTAATCTTCTTTACTTAAATCGATGAAGCATTAGAAAAATAATTATCCCCATAATGAATCTAAAATAAAAGTAGTAAATGGGTCATTCATTTATGTAGATGATTAAAATGCCTCATGTGACGCGTCTGTTAGATTCATTGGGATACGTCGCATAGCTTCTTACGAGACCGCTCGCCGCCGCCGCGCCGCCGCCGCCGCCGCGGTCCCTTTGTCGGCATTTGAAAACGAATAGCGTCAAGGTACTAAGCCAGTGTTGACCTCGCAAATGAACTTTTGCAAACAGCTGATCAGATAGCCCTTTCGAGTTTTATTTACATTGCTGTTTTAAGTGAAATAAGTGAATTTACTATTTTTTAATTAAAAATCTCATTGGGTTAGATAGAAATAATGATTTTATAAGGTTTACAATAAAAAAAAATGCAGAAAAAAACGTAAAAATTAAGAAAAAGCCGACGAAAAATTTCAACGCAGGGGGGTCCAGAATCATGTACTGAATCCATGGTAAGCGGTTGCGCGTCGATGTCCCTGCCACCCTGTATAGAATAGAATATCGATGCGCTAATAGAATCAATGCTATGCTATGGCCCGGATTATAAATCTTATGTAGCAAGAGTCTGTTCGAAATGTATCTGATAAAAATGTAAACAAATGGATCAGAAAACGCACCTACCTGTCGATGCTAAGTTGCAGTAGGTACCACTTAAAATCGAGTGCGTTAATTTGATTAGGATATTTGAATACATAAATCCGAAATTCTATTTTCAAGTCAATAATTGAGGTTAATTTAATAACCTCAATTTTTGTGAATGATTTTTCAATTACAATTTAATAATATTATTCAAACAATAATTACTGGAAAAAGTGGTGATGTATACAGTAAACTTTTTAAATAGAGATGAACGTATTTCTAATTCTCTTTAGTGAGCAACTAGCGGCAACTAGCTTCATATTTTCTGACTGACCGCCTTCTTGACAATTCAAAAGTGCCTGTAAATGGTTTAATTGAAAAAAAATGTTTGAGTTTGAGTTTGAGTGATTGTGTAACAATGCAACCTGAACAGGGTTTGTTTACACTTTTTTCAGATACTTTATATTCAGAAATCAAAATCAAAATATTTTATTTCATATAAACCTACATGGGCACTTATGAAACGTCAGAAGCTAGGTGCACGGTTCCAATTGGTCGTTTCCTATGGAGAAGAACCGGCAAGAAACTCCACGGTTACTCTTTTAAAAATACAGACAGACAGCGTAGGCCTGTCAACAAGTACCAGGTACTTGATAATAAAAAAAAAATCATCTATAGATCTAAAGTCTAAAAGACCTACTAAACACAACAGAAGGATTTCTCTGCTAAAATTCAGAAACCCACCAACTGGTTTTAGCTTATTGTGAAACCCAATTTGAATCTTCCCTTCTCGGTACTCCGATGAACTTGACTATCAGAACTATGGACTAGCATGGGCCATTACCGTGTACACCAGCCATTCCACCTTGCGTAGGAAGACAACACCTGGCACACCCCTTCTTTGTTCCCAGACAAAAATATTTTGTACCTGTTAGGAATGCTAATCTATTTGCGTGGGAAGATTAAATGTCACTCTTTGATTTACCGATAGTGTTTTATTATTCTCTTTTATTTGCGAATACGTAGGCAGTCTTATTGCTTTTTGTTGTTGTTCCTTTGTGCTTTAGAATGTTTTAAGACTGGTATAGTGTGACATTAAGCAGTGGTATAATTATATTGTACTGTTGTGGGTGTTTTTGAAAGGGACTACGCGGTTCCTATCTAAAAACGGCTAGTCCAGGCCCACCGTCCACGACGTTACTTAAAAGATACTGTGCTGTCAGAAAAGTGACGTTAGAAAGACCTTGAAGGCTCACGTGCTAACTCTTCTGGTGGTCTTATCCTGGTTGGTTTTGATTTCTCTCGTCAGGAAAAAATGAAAATTTTTTGTGACCAAAGTTCTAACAATAATTCCGCACTCGAAAGAACACCTTACTTCAAGTAAATTCTAAGATATTTGTATGTAAATAGTTCTGTTCTTTGCGTCTCTGAAAATAAATTGACATAGAGTAAAAACGTTTATTGAGTTAGGCTCATTGTGTTACCAACTATCTTATGTTAATTATTATTTTCCACTGGTCAATAATACTTGAGTAGCTAAACTTTTCTGACATAAAAAAAAACTGGTACAAAATAATAGGTAATGTAATAAAATAATATTCTACACTGTCTCACTGCAAACTGCTGAGCACAGACCCCCCAAATCCTTTCTGGCATCCTTTTCTAACGCCACCTCGCCCCAACCCTTGCAGCACTCGTCCAGCTCGTGTCGCCACCACTTCCTGGGCCGGCCTCGGCACCCACCGCGTGGAGACTGCCCAGCGGTCACTGCGCATGCGGCCAACGTGACCCGCCCAAGGCGCCCAATCCCAATTCAGCTTAGGAGACTTTGTGCCAAAAAACTGTTCTTGAATACTAACAATATCTGAAAAATACAGACACTACGATCCAGTATACATAAAATAATTAGTGTTTCATAACAGAAGAGAAGGATTACTATAACATATAGTAGATATTAAAAACATCTGAAGGGCCATTCTAGTAATTTTAAGAACGTTCAGTCGAGTCTGATATCTATCAGTCTCAATCTGTTAAAAATACCTCTAATTTCCCAACATTTTGACAAGCTTTTGACATTTTTGTTTGTCGCAGAGATGAGACTGCGACTAGATTTTGAACGTTTTAAATTACGAGAATTGGCCTTCTGGTATAAAACATTTGATTTACCCGAAAAAACATGATACTAGAATACTCGAACTATAACCACCCAAAAATGTTCCTACCCAGTATCAAATTGAGTCAGCAACAGCAGACGCTCCCCGCATTTTGAAGGTCCCAAAACGACGTCAACTTATTAAACACATAAATAAGTCACATCTGCATAATTTCGCACTTGATCATTGTCAGGACACGACGCCATCTTGGGTGTACGAAACAGATTTCCAGGAAAGTCGAAGATGAATCGTCTAGTCGGTTCGCCAATTACGGAATTAATTTTCAGTTTATTTTATGCGCTGTGATTATTCATGTACAATAACGGAATATAATTCGGTTGTTCTAAGTCTTTCTGATGTCAGTAAATCCGGAAATTAGAGCTAATCGCTTTTATAATTTCTAATTCGGCTATATTTTCGTGGACACACAATGACACGGGAAGTGTATTTATATATACTTATTTAATTTATTTAAGGTTACGAGCAGAGGTGGCTCAGTTGTACCGGGCGTGACTTACGAGATGTAGATCGTAGGTTCAAACCCCGTCAGGCGCATTACTTTTTGTAAATTATTTCATCACTACTCTGATCTCAAAACGGTGAAGGAAAACATCGTGAGGAAACCGACATGTCCCAGAACCAAAAATTTAAAGACATGTGACATCTACCAACAAGCACTGGGCCGCGTGGTGGATTGCGGCCCTCTCACTCACATCGAGAAGAGGGCTGTGTCCCAGCAGTGGGAACATTATAGACTGCTTACATTTAGAATAACATGCACAACATTACAGAATAGAATCCCAAGGCGTTGTACAGAGCAATTTATAAACTAAAAAGTGACACACATAAATCCTACTTAAGTATATCAAAAAACAAATTAAACACAAGAAAATAACAAACAAAACACAACACAATAACACTCGTAAAATAAACAAAATGTAATCAAGTGACAAAAAAATTAAAAACATTATTATTACGAGTATAATTATGAAGACACTTTCTGTCCACTAATAGGTAACGTCAACACGTGCACGTAGAGAATAACGCCACGTTAAAAATTATAAAAGCGCATACTTAATGTGCATTCATCATTCGAGTGTAATAAAATGAGGGGCTCGTGGCTAAGTAATAACAGTCGCACGGGTCGATCGATCAGGTTAAGCTACGCTTGCCACGGTCGGTGGATATGTGACCATCTTAATATACCGAAACCCTTCCTTACCTCAGAAAGCACGTTAAGCTGTTGTTCTCAGTTGTCATTCTTGGATCTTTGACAGTCGTTACGGGTCGTCAGAAGTCCGAAAGTCTGACAACCAGTCTTCTACCAAGGCGTATCGTGTTATCCAGTAACTGGGTTGTGGAGATCAGATAGGCAGTCACTATATGTAAAATACTGGTATTTAGCTGCATACAGTTAGACTGGAAGCCGATCCCAACATAGTTTGGAAAAGGCTAGGCAGATGATGATATATTGTATCTACACCAGAAGATACATAACAAAAAAAAAACAACAATTACCTATCCTACAAAACATACTTTCTGCATGTTTATTTTCATAATTTCAAAAATCGCGAAGTCCAAATATTATTAAGATTATATAAAAAAAAATTATACCTATTTTCACTGTGTAAATAAAGTAACCCATCAACGTCGCCTGTTACTCCACGTTGTGGCTATGATAAATAGATTCCACTGACACATTAATCTTGTGCTCTTTATTCATAACATAATACATGAAGATCGCAAAATAATATCATAGATTTCAGAGTGAAAGTGCGAAGTGCTTTTTAGTGAATACTTAATAAATTTGACCGAACTAATTTAATGGCTACGTTGATTACCAAAGGTGCAATTCTAGTAATGTTAAGAACGATCTCAGTCTGATCTTAGTCTCAATCTGTCAAACATACCTCTAATTTCCCTACATTTTTGAAAAGTTTTTGACATTTATTGTCGCTGAGATGAGACTGCGACTAGATTTTGAACGTTTTTAATTAGGTAAGGGTACCTATTTTCCTTCTGTTGTCTTCAAAACCCTGTTTAGTCGCATCGAAAGTTGAATGGTTAGTGGTTGCTCATGCTCGATGCGGGGTACAATGATTACGTGGTGAATGTTAATCTCGAGGACATAACGGTGAGGTATAAATTTATCTAATTAATGACGTGCCGAGATTACATAAAAAAATAATTTAAATACAACAATATATGGAGGTACTCGTAACTAGCTAGAAGGCTGATTGGCACAACCCCTATTCAACTGGCACAACCCCTAGTCAACTCGTCACTACTAATAAAATTGTTTAATTAAAAAAACAGTATTTCGGTGTTTAGGTGGATTTAGGTATGAGGGGCCCGTGGCTAAATGATAACAGCCGCACAGGTCGATCGGTCAGGTTGGTCTACGCTTGCCGCGGTTGGTCTGTTTGTCTGTTTTCCGAGGCCCCTCCGTGCCTCGGAAAACACGTTAAGCCGTTGGTCCCGGCTGTCATTCGTGGATCTTTGACAGTCGTTACGGGTGGTCAGAAGCCTGAAAGTCTTACCAAGGGGTATCGTATTACCCAGTAACTGGGTTGTGGAGGTCAGATAGGCAGTCGCTCTATGTAAAATACTGGTATTCAGCTGCATCCGGTTAGACTGGAAGCCGACCCCAACATAGTTGGGAAAAGGCTAGGCAGATGATGAGGTGGATTTAGGTAATCGATGGTTTCAAAGTACTTACTTACTCCCATGCTTTCATTGATTTTTTCGTCGTATTGTCTTTCCCACATACAATATCTATAATAAGTTCTTCGCCATTGTCAATCAATCTAGGTAACTTATAACAACACTGAGGGCAAAGATCGCTTATCAAACATGGACTTCTTTGATTCAAATCACCAGCAGGTAGTAATCTATGTTTGATGTCACACATTCATTTGACATCTATTCTATCTATTCTATATCTTCTATACATATAATAAATCTGTAGACGAGACGTTTCTGTACATTGAAAATATTTCCAAAAAAAATAGTTGGGGTGTTAAAGGATAACCAACAGATGCCATTTCATCAATTTTTGGAATTTTTGTCTGTTTGTCGGTTTGTCTGTTTGTCTGTTTGGATGTGACAGATTATTGATTTGAACAGGGTAAACGTAAAAAGTACCAAACCAATACGGTTACTTTTTATACTCAAATATGGTGTAGAACTCGGAGCAGTGATTAGTTTTTGTTTCATCGCAATCGGTTCACTCTATCAAAAGATATAATCAATTTAAAGTATTCTAGGAACAACTTTTTACGTTTTTTAGTAACACGTAACGACATCTATTGGCGCGATATAGTACCTACTAACGAAAACATATTGTTGTTGTGATGTGAGTAATCACGTCCTATTAGTTTATGCTTACTTAAATGACGAAATAACACAGATACCTACTTATGTCTATGTTATTTTAAAAAGTAATGATAATGATATTAATGATATTAAAAAATCGCTTTGTTTCGTTTTTTAACGAAGTTCTTATATGGAGCTTGCGGTAGGAGTTCTAAGGGAGAAATCGTCAAATTACGAAAAAGCGTTATTCCTCATTTTTCATAGTAATAGATAGATAGACACACACACACAGAGAGAAAGAGAGCTATTTTTCATGGATCCTGACCCCGATAAGTGAGGTCAAAAAGAAAATCAAAGATGGCGGTTACCTAAATTTTTAACTTTTTCGTCATGGGTGTCGTTTTCATAGTTTTCGAGGGTGCTGAAGTCGATAGTCAGGTCAAAATGAAAATCCAAGATGGTGGCTGCAATTTTTTTTTGTCATGTTTGTCGTTTTCATGGTTTTTGAGGGTGCTGAAGTCGATAGTCAGGTCAAAATGAAAACCCAAGATGGCGGCTCCATTTTTTTTAAATGTTTTGACATGGGTGTCGTTTTGATAGTTTTCGAGGGTGCTGAAGCCGATAGTCAGGTCAAAATGAAAATCCAAGATGGCGGCTGCAATTTTGTTTTGATTTTTTGTCATGGATGTCGTTTTCATAGATTTCAAAGGTGCTGAAGCCGATAGGCAGGTCAAAACGAAAATCCAAGATGAAGGTTGCATTTTTTTTTATGGGTTTCGTTTTATTGGTTTTTGAGAGTGCTGAAGCCAATAGTGAGGTTAAAATGAAACTGTAACGGCTTCCCCACCGTCGATTGGCCCATGAACCGTTGGTGAACATTATCTTTAAACCATTAACTTTTTTCCAAAAGACTTTTCACCCACAATCGTTTTGCCAACATAACTCTAGGTCAGTGAATGCTTTACCAACAGAATGTTTTGACCAATAACTTTTCACCCAAAGAACAAGGCCAACAGACGCCGGGAAAGGTGAAAGTAAAATAATAATAAGACGTAGTCCTTTATTTCTGTGAAAAGGGTATAAATTAACCTAACCAAGCCTAACCTCGGGGTGCCCTTCGCTCGCTTTGCTCGCTCACTTGAGCCGCCATCATCCCCTCGAACCCTACCTGTCCGAGTCGGGGTGCCCCAAGTCCCGAGCTCGCTTCGCTCGCCCTTGCATCCTTAGTTCTATTTGACATGGGTCAAATGTTCTTTGGGTGAAAAGTTATTGGTCAAAACATTCTGTTGGTTAAGCATTCACTGACGTAGAGTTCTGTTGGGGAAACGTTCGTGGGTCACAAGTCCTTTGGATGAAAAGTTAATGGTGTTGACCAACGGTTCATGGACCGATCGACTGTTGGTAAACCGTTTCAGTACTGGTTAAAATGAAATCCAAGATGGCGGCTGCAAATCGAAAAATTCGTAGTGTGTGTCGTTTTCATGGTTTTCGAGAGTGCTGAAGCCGATTGTGACGTCAAAATGAAAATCGAAGATGGCGGCTGCAATTTTCTTTTTCTTTTTTTATCATGTGTGTCGTTTTCATGGTTTTCAATATAAACTTACACGACTTTGTGTGAAATAAAATAAAATACAACTGACTTAAAAACACACTTCAAAGTGCAATAGACCTTTGCTTTCAGAAGTCTGTAATTTCTTGCCAACGCGCAACGTCTTCCCAAACTAAGGTTATTTTGCACTTTGTAGGGTTTTTTATGGAAGTCGGTTATATTTTTTTGTAATTAGCTTTACAATTCTTTTTCTGGTTTTCGGCAGTATAAGGTCTAAATCAAAATCATGTCTAAAGTTTTCATGGGTTTCATCTTCGTAGTTTAAATGGTGGCCGGTGTCAAATATAACCAAAGTTTAATGGGTTGCTTTTTACACGGGCAACTTTATGTAGAAGCTCTTTCCATTAATGTATTCTTCCTTTTATCATATATATATCTCGATGCTTTATAAGGCATAATATTGGTAGGTATATATGATATCTTCAATACCAAGTTAAGAAATTCTAAATTTACCACAGAGAAGAACACAAGACTTAGAAAAACTAACTTCAAACTTCACCTACTAATCTCAGATATACTTTAGATAAAATGGTGATATGATGTTACAAGTTGGTATTCTAAGACAGACGCAAAATAAAATGGACATAATTATGGCTGTTTGGTTAGATAATCAGCCTCGAGCAGGCGCTTTTATTTTAATTTATTCTCAAAAATGAAAGTGACACTTCGTCGCATTGTCATTATGAACCATGAAGACGCAGTGATTGCAGTCGAAAGGGCCGTGGTAGCGAACCCTAGGTAAGGAAAGCGTTACCAGGCAAGATCTGATGATTCTTCCTTTTCAATGAAGGAGTGGCAATTACACCTTTCCTAAGCGACATATTACCTATTGTTTTCCGACATCCACGCGAACGAAGTCGCGGGCACAGCTAGTTCTAAATAAAATGGAAAAATTTACACGAATAGAGAAGAACAAGAACTGGCTAGAAGAACAGCCAAAAAAAACAAGTCATTAACAAAATATTAAATCAAGTCACTTAAGTAACTGACAAATTGCTTCAAATATAAGCAGTAACAACTGTGCGAATGCCAGGTGCTTCATCTACGGAGACAGGAATAGCCTCGAGGGAAGTTACAGATATAGCAGTTTGCGCATATGGCTTTAATTGTTTTTTATTTCTAAGATAAACCATGATTCATACAGAGAGAATGATGGGAAAGATGTATTTGTAGTTATAAGAATCGAGATGATTCATTTTTAATTTTAATCAGTTGTTGATAATATTATTGTACCATCTGTTACAGAAAACAATTTGAATATTGTTGTGACTTGAATCATACTATTTTTAAGCTGTAAAAGAAATAATTAGGTTAAAAATAAATAAACTCGGTTTAGGAATTTCTTAAATTAACACATACTTGCTGTTTTAAAATAAGATGTTACAGAACAAACGTGTTATGCCATACCTAAACGAAAGAAGTAGGTGTATAGGTTATGTTATGGTAAAGTCTTCATTAAAATCTGCAAGTAAAGTTATAGGCTGTACAGTGTACATGTCTAGTTATTTTTTAAATTATTGGAATCAGCATTGCCATTACAAACAGTGGCATGGCAGCATTGCCTCATGGGCACTTTTCCTATTGACAGCGATGCAGACAAATTTTGCAGACGCTTTTTTATATACTTGTACATTTCATGTTATTATTTTAAGACTGTTAGCTTTTAAATTATGTAAATAAAATAAAATAAAGAAAATCACACTATAATATTATAAAATCGAAAGTATGTGAGTGTGTTTGTATGTTTGTTACTTCTTCACGCAAAAACTACTAAACGGATTTGGATGAAGTTTGGTACACAGATAGTTTATAACCAGGATTAACACACAAGATACCTTTTGTCCCAATATTCTTACGGGATCAAAACTTATGCGGGTGAAACCGCGGGGCGCTGCTAGTTAACTATAAGTCCAGGTTTCCTCACAAGGTTTTTCTCCACCGATGTCTGTGATTTTCAAGATGAACATAGAACCCCTGTGCCAATTTAAGAAAAGAAGACGAAGAACATCTAATTCAACTTTTTTTAACCTTATCTCTACAAACATCATTAGAATTATCATCCACTGTGATTAATGTTCCTTCCAAATATTCTTAACACAGTTCAAACCGACTAAGATCTCAACATCTCCGACGGCCAGTCACCTGTCAACCTGCTCACGCGTCGGCAATTTAATAAGGTAGGACAGTGTTGGCACCGGATTTAGAAGTGTTTATGCTCAAAATATCACTATGACATGATATTAGAGGTAAGGTGAAGGAACTTGAGATGTTAGGCTGGGGGCATGTAAATTCGTACTGTTTTGTAATTTAATTAGGGCTTATTGGGAGCTACATATATGTTTAAGCCGTTTGGGGTTGAAACACTAGGGCCTTGGGGTCCGAGTGCTCGTCAAATATTTCGGGACATCACCAAGCGGTTGGTTGACTCTTCACGTGACCAGAGGGCTGGCCTATTTTTAACCCAAAAAGTCAGCATTGCCATCCAACGTGGTAATGCTGCCCCTGCCAGCCTTTTGGGCACTTATCCCATTGTCAGCGATGCAGACGAATTGTTTGATGTCCAATGAGCTCCTGCCTTTTTCTTCAATTTTTTATTTTATACTTGTATATAATTAATATATAATTATATATTTTAGTGTTGGCTTGTAAATTGTTGTTGTTGAATATTAGAACCAATAATTATGTAAAAGAAAGAGGATTGAAATTTTTTTTTTAAGGAGCCTACTGTCTACCTTACTGTCCACCATTTATTTTTCAGAAAAGCGGCCATACATCATCATCTGCCTAGCCTTTTCCCAACTATGTTGGGGTCAGCTTCCAGTCTAACCGGATGCGGCTGAATACCAGTATTAGCGGCCATACATGAAACCTATAAGAATTAATAGCAAACATCAATGCAAACAGAAAATATACTAGTACCAAACCCCTTAAAGCGTCACGTTTCCGAGATATTAACTTTCACAGTTGATCATGTGACATCCATGTTCTTTTGAACTACATGTATGAGGAACAGGGTGTAAAGTTCACTCATTCTCTACCGCGCTTGTGCTAACGCTCCCTAGTCGTGCTAACCGCTTACGTACCTACTCGCTATCGCAATAAGTTATTATCCTCAAGACTGTACCTTGGCGCGTATGTGTTCCACGCGCGCCTCAAAGAGATGTCAGCATGTAAGGAGGGGCCCGACAGGGCCGAAGCCTGCCGGGGCAGCGGGATTGTCCGAAAGGGTTACCGCTGCCCCGGAACATAAAGGGCTAAGGAAGGAACACGGATGGGTTTTATTCAGTAAGAGTCTGACACTCCCTTCCGCTCCACCCAGAGCGGGAGGGGTCATTTGATGATTTCCCATCCTTAAAAAAAAAAAAAAAAGACTGTACGTTCTGTTTACTCTTTCTTCCCATTTAGTTAGTGTTCGTCTTGTGCTGTGAACTATTCTGTCGCTTGCTAATAAACTTTAAGCTATCCTGGCTCAGTGTAAAAACTTTCATTTCTCTCCGCACACACTACCTGAAGACTGCAGCTAAAAACTTTACGAATAATCACTCTAAATGTTTGAAAATATAATTTTAATAATGGTATTAAAACAAAATATTAATTACTCTAGGTATGTCAAGGATCTTCATAGCCCTTTTTTTCATCTAGTTCCATATTATTTTTGTAAAAAAACTAAAGACTAATATTTTGTAGGTCAATTTTTTTTTAAGTATTTAACATTTAACTCTTATTTCATTACGCACACTTAGGAGGTGAAGGTAACAAACCATAGAAAAAAAAACGCCTTAAAAAATGGTTCTTCAAGCAGACAAAAACCAAATAATGATTAATTATAGCAATGACGAACCATTTACCCTTAACACCTGTCAAATAAAATGAGACGCGTTAAAAGGCAGAAAAACCAAATCAATCAACTCATTCCGGATATACCAAGCTCCCACAAATATACTGCAGAAAATCCTAGCTCAATAGTTTGTCAAATGTTCGGACAGGCAAACGAAACAACAGGCCCACGCGGCCACGTATGCATTCAGAACGTCACTCGAGAAATCCGTTTCAAAATATCACGAGCTTGAAAGACATGAACAAAAAGTTGTGTCGCAGTCGCCACAGCTGCTCGCTTCCAGAGATATCGATTGCAAAAAGTACAGACAAACAGACAAGCTAACGGCTTTGTACACAAAGGGGGATCGTGTTTCGTGTGATTTTCGGTTTTGGACGTTCTTTGCTGACCATCGTTTGCGTTTTGGCATTGTCCTGGCCAATTAGGTGGTTAGATTAAAAGTATTTGTATTGGTTTTAATTGAATTCTACTGTGTTCATTTTGTCGGGTATCAGTGCTTTGCAGGCAACAATGTGGAGCTTTGTTATTTATGATGTTTATTTAGGGTAAAGAGTTTCCGATTGTGCCTTAGGTAAATTGGTTTAAATACTCATTTAAACCAATTTACCTAAGGCACAATAAAACTGTGCACTCGCACAGTTTGTATTGTTCAACACTTCGAGACATTAGTGATACTCACGTGTGTTTGCTTATTTCATTAACAAACCGATTTCTCTCAGTTCGACTAACTGAAACTTAAACTCTACCCATGACGGTGACACTTCACTACCGCTGTCATTTTCAAATTGTTAAGCCATTAATATGGAGTAGCAACTCAAGTCTCTACCAATCTATCTATCTATACTAAACTTTTTACCAACACCAGACCACCGCCTTGTATAGATGACAAACTAAAATGTGCCCAGTACGCCACGGTTCGACTATATATCAGACTAGCTTCCGCCCGCGGCTTCGCCCGCGAGGTATGTCGATAAAAACTATCCTATATCCTTCCCCGGGATGCAATCTATCTCTCTGCCAAATTTTATCTTCTGCGAAATCCGTTCAGTGGTTTATGCGTGGAAAGGTAACATACAGACAGAGTTACTTTCGAATTTATATATATTAGAATGGATTTTGACGCCGAAGGCATGTTTTTGATTTTTTGGTGTGTGGCGGTCAAAAGGCTAATAAAAATGCTGAAGGGTTGGTTTGTTTGTTTGAACGCGCTAATCTCTGAAACCACCAGTCGGCTATAGGCTATTTAATCACCACACTAGGACATTTAGGAAACTAGCAAAAGAAAAAAAAAAACAATAACGTTAAGCGAAAACGAAGTAATAGAACGAGCAGACGATGCAATGCGACGGGGTGGGTTGGGGAAACTAGACATTCCACGCGGACGAAGTCGCGGGCTGAAGCTAGTGTAGTAGTAACACTTAGTACTCTTAAAAATCTATCAAATACAGGCCACTTAAGTACAAAAAGTTGTTACTTGTTTAACTTTGATTTACTACAGAGACAAACATTTCTCAGAAGTTAATATTTTCTTGTAATATTAACTCAGTATAGAAACAAATAAGAACGGTTTACTACATAATATTTTTCTCTTTATTTCCCCTCAATGGTCGCGACCTATTTAGATAGTAATCTCCCGTAGTATTTCGTTTTGGTTGTTTTATCTTTAGCTATTGCCTATTATTTCGTTTACTTATGTATGATTTTTTACTTCAGTTGGTCTGTTATTATTGTTCTAGTATTCGTATTACACAAAGGTATTTTTGTTGTGACAAAGTAATCAAAATATAACAAAGGAAAAGGTCAAAGTCAAATAACTTATTTGAAATAGGCACATAAAAGGCACTTACGAGCGTCAAAATTTCCAAAAAAAAAAAATTACATTATTCTAGTCGGTTAATAAAGGTAGTTTCGTGTGGAGAAGAGTTAAGAAACTTAAAAAATGTATTAATACTGTTTACCTCTGTCTATCCTTTCAGAAAATACTGGCTTGATGTGGTTTAGTCCACTCTCGACCCCTCGACCCCTAAAATAATATTTGTCTATTTGTTTCCTCTCAACCCTTAAACATAGTTCACTCTCGACCCCTAGGGGGCGAGACTGAATTTTCATACAAAGGACAGGCATACCTCGTCCACTTTCGACCCCTAGTTCGGTAAGTACCTAAAATTAATATTTTGGTACAGTAAGGTACAAAAAGGTAAATAAACGACCAATTTTAGACAACACTTAATAGAATTATTTATTACCCTACTGCACCAGAAGGAGGGTTATGTTTTTCGAGTGTATGTACATATAAGCATAGTATATTTATTTGGCACGCTCTGTAGCCTAAACGGCTTGATCGATTTCAGACTGAGACGTGATGTAAGATTCGTCTTAATGCTCACAATTAAGACGAATCTTACATTGATATACCCAGTGTCACTCTCAAGTGACACTGGGTATATAATAAAATAATAATAAAAATATATAAATAATATAATATAAAAAAATAAAATGGCAGATTTTTGGCGTCATATTATGTCTTCAAAAATTTTTTTTTTTCAAAACCTATCGAATGGGGTATCAAAATAAAGGATTTCATTTATAGCTTGTAAAATTTACGCAACTTGTATGTTTACATGTAATTTGGAATGAAAAATGCTAAAATAATAAAAAAAATACAACAAAAAATATTCAACGTTACAACATAAATAAACTAAAAAGCTGGAAATAAAAAAATGTAATTAAAAAAACCTAAAATCCCAACTGCGGTAAAAACTTAAGTTAAAAAAAAACTGAAAGCTAAAAACAAGTCCATTTAAATTAAATAAAAGTTGGAAACAGGCGGGACCCATTTGAGTTAATATCATTCGAACATTTCTGTCACGATTGTAGTTAACTAACACTGCGTTGCGTTGTTGTTGTCGTTGATTTTAATAATCACTGTGATCCTGTTCTAGTACAAGGTGGATTTCGCTACCTAAACAAGAAAGCCTTATTTGATTTTTTTGCAACCTGCGACAAGGCGTTATTGACGAATTGTTGTGAGTTTTATTTATTTATAAATCAAGACAAGTTTATACTCCATGGAAAAGACTTTCAATACAAGATCCCAAAGTTTCAACAAAATCAGGCGGACCACTTGTCTATTATTATAATTCGAAATGTGTGTTGAACATCTCTGCTCACCTCTTCGGGTGTATAGACATAGATACATTTAAACTATAACATATGAATATGAACCTGGGGGCTAAAAAGGCCACTTTGGCAGATTCATAAAACAATTCATATCACGCAATTCATCTGTTTGACAGTTTCACACCTATATATCCTTGAAGGGTTAGGCAAAGGTGTACCTGTAGCATTTTACGAATCTCCATACAAAACTGTCATACAGATGAAATTGCGTGATATGAATTGTCTTATGATTCTGCCAAAGTGGCCTTTTTACGCCCCCTGTTGTGGTTGATGTGAATGCTTTTTGTTTATATAAAAATCATCTTCCTGACCTGAACAGAAAAATGGCTATATCTCTAAAACTAGGCATAATTTTTTTTTGCGCCCATATTAACTTTCGATCAGCATGTTACAGGCTATATTGTATCAAAATTTCAGCCTAATTCACCGAACGGTTTCTCCATACATTTTGTGCGGGGTCCTTTTGTTTCTTAGCTATTTGGCTAGTTTAAGCTACATTAACGGGCCCAAGCCAAGTCAATGTAGCGTGTATGTGGTGTTTTTTTTTTCCTTTTTTATGAAGAATTAATGTTACGAAGAGTGATTTCATTTTCGTCAATTTGCATGAACTTTCTAACTATTCTGCAGGTATTTAAAATTGCGGCTTTTTGGAGTGTTATATAAATTGAGTCTCTTAGGTCTATTTGTTTAAGACTGTGGTGAAGGTCATTGGGTATAACACCCGTCGTGGAGACAACAATGGGTACTACGTTTCATGATATTAGTTTAGATAAATAAATAAAAATATAGTAATAAAATACAACAAAAATAAAAATAACTATAGGGTAAATAAATATAGCTGTATAAATAAATATATATATAAGTATATGTTGGCGGGAACGTGAGCGCAGAGATAAGTGGGTCGTCTCTCTAACCCTGTGGTAAGGGTTCCATAGCGTGGGTTACTCAGGCAAAACAATATGATGCAGTGGTAAGACTTTATTACTAAAGAGTAAACAGGAGTAATCACTAGGTATAGGTACTGTGAACTTGATGGGTTCGATGATAGCGTGCGCCCACTTCGAGCTCTCTATCTAGTCTGCTCGCACACCAAGTTACCTACCAAGTATCAACGATCCCGTCCACGTGCGGCGATCGAACTGTCCCTATATTTATTGTAGTCTTTGGATCGAACGATACTGGCGCCACACGGCGTTCATTGTACGTATTAAACTAACAACCAATCAGAGCTAAGCTATGTAATTTGACATGTACTCAGAAATCAACTGAGTAACTTATTAAAGCTAAACTTTCGTTAGTGACGACATATAAATAAATAAATATAACTGTAGAGTAGACTGATGATTTATCATCGTAACTGTACTTTGGGGGTCGAGAGGAAACTAAAACTTGTCTGGAAAATAAAATGCACTCTCGACCCCCAAGGGTCGAGAGGAAACTATAGTTAGGGGTCCAGTGGACACATTATTTATTGGGGGTCGAGGGGCCGAGAGTGGACTAAACCCTTGATGTTATGTAAATTAAAACGACGAAGGAAGGTTTATGATCCTTTTCTTAAGCACCAAGCAATATGGCTTACGTTGTAAGTTAAAATAATAATATTTATTTTATTAAATATTTACATAATATTATTAAAATTATGTAACTATTTGCTTAGGTATACTATAAGCTAATATTTAAAATTACTACGTTCTAAATTAATTTACTTTCTAAGTAATACTTTTTAATGTCAATTTAAGACATTTTCGATCATAAGAAATCTCATTCCGTATAGTTGAACACGTAATTACTTTATCACCCTACTAAGGTTTATTGACACTTCACGTCATAAAACTACAAGGTCTATATTGTCTTTTTAACGTTCGACATTCGTAGCATAATTAGCTTTTAATGTTCCCACTGGGCCGTAATACACCATGCGGGCCCAGTGCAGAATAGTAGATGTCACATGTCTTTGAATTTTTGGTTCTAGCACATGCCGGTTTCCTCACGATGTTTTCCGTGATGAAATTAATCACACAAGTCTGGATTCGAATCCACGACCTGCAACTCGTAAGTCGGGGCCGTTACCACTGGGCCACCACTGCTCTAGCTAAATACCATAATCATTATTCATCATTTCAATCATTATTTATCATTGGTAGTCCGCCTCTGTACATTTTTGTGCTTGAAGTATTAAATAAATAATCAGCATATAATGGGCCATAATCTACCACGCGGGTTGGTAGGTAAACTTTCGCCGTTAGTGGAAGTTTCAATAAACTGGGAATTGTTGAAAAAAGTGTTAACGCAATTACAAAACTATTTCAAAACTAGTGCAAATGTGTATCAAGTAAAAGAAGTTCTTGAGACTGAGAACGAGTACTCGACGGTTGTCAGCTAATATTGCACCCACCAGACTTATGAGGTGATCAATTGAGGAGAGCTATAATATATAGCAAGCGTAGAAAGTATCCGTAAATCATTTTTATTACACACTATTCTACTTCTATTTCACTTTTGAGGAAAATTATGTGCCCATCTGTTCAGTGCTAGGTACTGTAAGGATCCGCAGCTCAGAGGCACCTCACAATATAATTTTAACAGCGATATCTTTTAATTTGAATGTATTGAGAGGACTTTACATTATCAAGTTACGACTAGCACTTTTCCTCTACTACACAAAAATACCCAATATTAATATTTGACGTCTGCTTAGACGTTCTAATGGAACACGCTGTCAATTATGACCAGCCTGTACTATTAAAGGTAAGGCTACATAGATAGCCTCTACAGTACCTATAACTAAGTATTGATGTTAGAGAATCGATAGAAATTAGTGAGTGATAAACGCGTGCTTTTAGTTTTTATTTAAACTACATTGCCAATTTTTATTTTTAGCTTTTGCGTCTTGTATAAGTCTTCTTCATTATAAGTTAATAAGTACCTATAAAGTCAACGAAGTTATGACGATTAGGGGCTACTAGTAAACTCGAAGGGTGTACAAGAGTTTCACTACCCATCTTCTGGCTACATCATTAGACCTTCGGCTTCGTTATCAATCCCAATCTATTGGACTCGCCAAAACAAATCATATGAGCCCAAAGTCGGGGCTTTTTTAGTAGCAACTGAAGAGTTCCACGACCCACCTTCTGGCTCCATCATCAGATCAGCTCCAAGGTACCAAATTATAGTTTTGTCATCTAAACTACATACACATACAAAGTTTCATTTCGCTACGATACTTAGAAGTAGGTTAAAACTTACTTCTAAGATTATATTACACTAGCAGCGCCCCGCGGTTTCACCCGCATAAGTGTCGATCCCGTGGTGTTTGCTAAATTTCATCCAAATACGTTTAGTGGTTTTTGCGTGAAGAAGTAACAAACATGCAAACACTTTCAAACTTTCGCCTGTATAATATTAATGTGGTTGTTTGTTATCTACAAGTGAACCCAATAAAAGCGTGTTTGAAAAGCCATGAAAGAAAGTTACTGACTGTGAGTGGTGTTCTATAGCTTACGAATGATAAGTACAGTGTCATTTCATTTATACGATATATTGGAAAATGTTGTACCTAGTAGGTACCTAACAAATCTTAGAGATTAACGCGGACTCACAAGAAAAAGTCTCAGCTTGTTGGCAAATTAATCACTGTCAGTGTCTACTTACGGAATTGATGAATTTGAGTCTTACTTATTTACCCAATAAAAGCAAGCAACTCTTAAATAAAAATTACGCAAAGCCAAATCGTCCCCAAACTAAGCCACAAATCCGGTAAACACAATACAATCGTATAAAAGTATAATCATATTTCCCGACAATGCAATATCAGCTTAAGAACAAATCCTTGTCTGCCATCCAGGCCGGATTGTACGCACCCTAATAGGATGGCATAATAAATATTTGCTCACAGATTTGAGCAGATGCGTCGAGGAAGACCGCCTTTACTTGGCTTTTATGTGAAACATAGCAGAAAAAAATGCTTGTTTCTGAAACACATTATTTGGGTCCTTGGCGAGGATTTATGTTTTTTTTTTTTTGTTTTGATGGATAGGTTTCCTGGTTGTTTTATGGTGTTGACGCTATAATCAATCTGCTAACAGAATGAGTTAAATCGCTTTCATCAATCACTCCCTACATAATTATGAGCAGAGGAATGTGAATTGAATGAATTGTTTTCTTTTTTTTTTTTATTGTTGAATGGGCCCGCTCTTGACCTCGATCACGCCTGGTGAAAAGCGATAGATGAGGTCTATGATGGAACGAGCGTGCCCAGAAGATGTCTAAGGCGCTGGAACTCCCACGCATCGACGAAACACAGTAGGCTGCTTGACGCCGCACTCCGGTCGGAGGGTGGTCGCAAACCAGACGGACGTTAGCCCTACCACCCTACTACACTTGCTTCTTCATGCGTTCCAAGAAAAGAAAAACGTTTTTTCTAACCTTATTTTTATAATATGTCCTTACTTTTTCCTTTAATCAATTCTTTAGAGCAGTGGTGGCCTAAAAATTTCCATATAAATAACTTTCACTAAAATAGCAAGATAATTATATTCTTAAAAATGATAAATGATTTATTTTCTGTAAGTAGGTTTGTACAAACACTTTGACACGTCAATCATATTTTTTTTAAACTAGATGAGGTCGGCGTTTCCTATCTGACTACTCTGAGAAGAAAGGCCGAAACTAACTCAGAGGTCACAGTCTCTTTTAAAGTCCAGAAAAAATCTTAAAGACCTTATAGATTGGTGTCTGAAATGGTCTTTTGAAGAAAGAACCACACAGATTGAGCGGACCTGTCCAGTCAGTGCACGCATTTGTCAAAAATCTCCTCAAGCTCAACTCAGAGCTTGAGGAGCTCAACGAAACGACGAACAATACCAAAGAAAGGGCATTTGAGTAGACCGCGTAAATGACTTAAACTGCCAGATCATGATTAAAACTAACTAAGGAAGGAAAACAGAAAAAATAAATGACCCACGTAGTCTTCACATTCACAACAAATAAATAAAAAATAAAAGATCACAATGTTCAGGAAGGACGTCATTTGATGGTAAGTAAATGAAATAAGATTTTACTTAGCATTTTTTTTTTATTCTTGCTATAAGGAAGGAAGTTGAGCTTTTCTCAGATATCCTTTTATTCAAAAAAATTATGAGGAAATAATTTTCTACGAATATTGTTAACTTTGTTAGATTTGAGATTGGAGCAAAAAAATAACTCACTTCATTATCCTCCTACTAAGACTTTTCCTGTTAAAATATGATTAATAAATCAATGCCGGAATATTAGAATTTAGAAATGGGAAAGTGTATATATTTATCACTTTTTCGCGGCTAAACAACTTAACTGATTTTGATGAAATATTCTCTAATGTGTCGTTGATTTTTTTCAAGCGAAAGAAGGAAAGATATCTAAATAAGAATAGAAGTAAAAGCTATCTCAACCTTACTTTATTCTATGATCGCTGACTAAACGTCACATCGCGAATCCCTATAGATTCACATAAAACTTTTTGCCCAATGTGAAAAAGTCCGCGAAAATTCTAGAATCATTTGAATAAAAGCAAAAAACGAAAAGTTTGAATTAATTCCTCGGCGTTATTGTTAATTAGGAGTTTTTATTCAAATTATGACAGAGTGTACAACAAAGGAGTCGTTTTTTCTGTCTCAGTTAGTTTTCTATCTTTGTTTTTTTTTTCTTTTGTTTTTAATTGTTATTAAGCTGTTTCCAATTAGGAAAATGTCTATAACTGTTTTATTTGTTTTGTAATTGGAACTTTGAATTGACTAACTAAAGAGACGGACTGAAGACTTTGAAAAGGATAAATTAAAGCTAGTTAGGTACTTAGCTACTGTCCTTTTCAGTCAATATTTCTGACATATTGATAATAGATTGTTGATTTGTACGAACTCTAATTTACAAACCAACATAACCTACACGTTACTGTATTATTTTAAACCAATGCGATGGTTACTTGAATTATTTTCCACATTCACCGACATTAAAACTGAATTTCAAAGGGGACACACACCACATAAAAATTATAGTTTTGACAGTTTCACACACTCGCCTTCCAAAAAATGATAAGCCACAAAAATTCAACGAGACCGTAACAAGAAAAATATGTGGCACTTAACCACGCAGTAGTGTTTGATATTCAAATGGTATTCAACAAAAATGATAAGAGGAGAAACCAGTAGGTGTCAACTGCCCTAAGATATTAAGCAGCCATTACGATGGTGGCCTCAGATAAAACAGGGACAGAATTTCAAATGTACCATTATAGGAACTGTATTTTTGTGCTCCCTATATTTATTCAAATTAATTGCTTTTTTATGGCGACCGCTGAAAATCTCCACGTTTTATTTTTTTCGAGATAATTTTTTTTTATTGTTGGCTAGCGAAAATTTGTCGCAGATGTATAAAAGATTGAGAGGGATTTTATTGTTTTGATCTTTGCTGTAACAATAATAATCAAGTATCTTGACTTAGCACAAGAGGTTGTTGACATGTGGGATGTGGACTTAGCAATCATTGTACCGATAAAATTGTTACAGTTAATGACCTAATGGCGGAGAGACATGTCAGGAAGCTTTCCCCCTGGACACGGCATGCATGAGGAGATTCTTCTCTCTAGAGCTCTGAACACCAACAGCTTGGACCCTGTTCCTGATGCCTATGGGCCATTAATTATTTAATAAAAATATTTTAAAATGTAACCAATATGTATGCAGAACATTTCTAAAATCTGACGAATGTCCCACACATATGTGCCAAAAAATTTAGATACCTACATTTGATGAATGGTATCGCAATGAATGGGTATTCCACAACTCTGAAATAAAAGGGGGTTCTGTAATTCTTGCTACATTTTCGAGTCCATAATTTTCAGCACAAAAAGAAAAACAGATACCAATTTGAAAAAAGTGAAATCCCATTTCGTTGAATAAAATGAAAAGTAAATAATTAATTTGAATCCAAGACTTAATAAATGAGGCGTCCCTTTTTTGCCGACCGTAACTACACAAATAAGTCCCGTTTATTTTAATTAGTACTTAAATTAACTGTAGTCTATGGCCTAAATAATTTGAATACATTTACTTTCAACCCTTTCATTTACAGGTGCTGCTAATTGCTTAATACTTTTTCTAATTAGAGTCTATACAAGATGATAAACATTAATCATTCTCTTTAGGTAGGTCGATGTACAGATTTTACAAAATCTATTCTTACAATTCTTACATTATCTTCTTCTTTCTCTTAATTATGTATATAAATCAATTGCAGGTCGTTAGTCCTGCACTGAACAGACAGCTGTGCTGCTGCGGAGTTTGTTGCGCCACTTCTTTTCCCCAGTGAAAGCACTAGGAAGTGGTGAATGGCGGGCGTTTTGAGGGACTGTCTTTTGTAATTTTGACGTTCGAAAAGTGTTGATTCTCAGCCTAGTTTGAATAATTGACTTTTTATTTCGATTTTTGCAAAAACTCAAAAATGGCTCTACCGATTGTGATGAAACTTTGGTAAGGTGTTGTGTGAGCGCCATAGAAGGTTCCTAATAAAAAAAATTAAGAAAGCATTGCAGCGAATGCCAGGTATTATTTTACGGTAGGTAATAAAATAGTAGGTAACGAAGTCAAAATTTTACGTTGAATATTTTTGAAAAAGTAATTGTATGAGGTGTGGGAAAAAGTCTGATGCCAAAAATTTAGGTTTCAGATTTTTGGTCCGTTTGTCTGTTTGTCTGGATGCATGTTTCGGATTGGCACCAGAAACAACACCCCTCTGGTCGGAGGATCCTCCTTTTTCTATGGAGGATGAGTGAACTTTACACCCTGCCAGAAAAAACACCAAAACAAAATATGTGTGTAAACACGAAAAAAAATCAAATCAAAATTCCATGTTATCGAAACAATGTAAAATAAATTGACTTCGAATAACGCTTTATCGGAAATCAATAATTTCTATAGAATGAGTGAATAATCTCATTTGTGAGTCGATTTAAAAATTGACGCATTTTGCACGTAGAATGATCTTTTCTGCCGTAAAACCTAAACAATTGGTGAATAAAAGCGTAACATAAAAATTTTATGTGCTGGCCTGGGATTTGAGGAAAGAGCGATTTTATAAGGATAACCGCCCATCCTTTGCACGGGTACCTGTACTATGTACTGATGTCGCGACATGTCAAAACATCGAGATTGCTGTACTATTTATCTAAGTAGAACATTAAAAGACGATTTATTCCGGAAGGTAAATTCTCTAAATGAAGGTGATAACCGCATCGAAATCTGATAGCTTAGAAGACCAACGCGGTCACACAAAAGACACGAAAACAGCGACAAAAAACGACAAGCATTCCAAATGTGCGGCGCTGCCTACATATTAGCGACATAACAGCTGCAAAATTCCTTTGCTGTTTCATCAATCAGAATTAATTGAGACTATCCACATCTTTATTCCTTATTTAATTATGGCACTCCAATGACTTATTCACTAATTACACACTTTAAATTTTTGGGGTATTGTAACAATTAAACTTAAAATCTATAGTGAATTTGTCACTTACAGGGGTGCACAGCACTTACATATTTCAAGTTATATAATTTAAATGAATAGAACCTAACGCTTTCATCCGCTTAACTGTTGCAACTTGTACCAAACCAAAAGTCCTACATTGTCGAATCTTCATTAGGTGAAGTTGTTTACTGAGGGCCCAGTAAACAGGGCATGCAATTTGACTGTCCGTACACTTTCGTGTTTTTGTACTTGACGAGTATTAGCCGAGGTACGGCGATGGTTAATTACTGATAAGCTGAAATAACCTGACCAGAGAATGTCTAGATTGGTTAGAAAATATCAGTTAATTCGTTATTACATTTAAAAAAAAATAAGTAAAATATATTTTAAAGGTAGGGAAGGTAGGTAGGGAGGGGTGATAGCTGTCACAATTTGACGAATCACTGAGCTCTCGCATCACGTCACCACACCCCTCCCGCACCGCGCTGCCACCTCAGGGAACATCTCAGTTAAGCGGCCTATAATTACTTCCATAACATAACATCACGCCTGTAATCCCCGGAAAGGTTAGGCAGAGAGTAGGGGGGTGTACCTGCAGCACACAAACATTTCACCAGTTATGTTAAAGACCCATGTGATAAAGGGCCTATTGCCATCAACCGGACATAAATTCAGACTCCGAACTCATCATCATCATCATCTGCCTAGCCTTTTCCCAACTATGTTGGGGTCGGCTTCCAGTCTAACCGGATGCAGCTGAATACCAGTATTTTACATGGAGCGACTGCCTATCTGACCTCCACAACCCAGTTACTGGGTAATACGATACCCCTTGGTAAGACTGGTTGTCAGACTTTCGGGCTTCTGACTACCCGTAACGACTGTCAAAGATCCACGAATGACAGCCGGGACCAACAGCTTAACGTGCTTTCCGAGGCACGGCAAATTCAGACTCCGAACTGCTACTGAGAAATTCCTGATGAGCAACCCAATAACACTTTCTTCGACCTGGGAATCGTGCCGAGGACCTCGTGCTCAGCAGTGGCGGTTGCGGCCAACGAGACAGTCCACTAACAACTTCTTTTTTAATCTCAAACTTTTAGTTTTGAATTGTCACAATTAAATAGTCGGTCAGTTAGTCAGAATGTTGAAGCTAGTTGTCCATTCCAAAACGTAGATCTCTATGGAGAATAACGGGCAAGAAACTCCAAAGACGCTCTTTTAAATCTAAATATTCCAAAATCCTGGGCACAATATTCTTGTTGCTTCTTTATGTGAGAACGATGTAAAAAAAAAAACACAAATGAGGAAAAATTCTGAATATAAGATTAAAATATGATAATATTTTGTTTAACCTACTGAACTCACCAACGATAACTACAACTTCTGCCCATCCTTTCCGAACTGTCAGCGCAACAGCCATCCGCAGTTAACAAGAAAAAGCTTAATAACGTACAAATACACAAACAAACTGACCTATTTCTTATACTCATTCGCAATATTACAGAAACTGGATGGCAAACACATAAATCTATGTTATGCTGTAACTTTTAGTTCAGGAGTTAGTGTAGGAAGTTGCTGAAATGAGTAGTCGAGTTTTCATATGGAAATAAAGAAAAATAGGTGTAAGATACTTTTCACTACAGTATTAGTAACAATCAGCCCATGATATTCCCACTGCTGGGACACAGTCCTATCTGTAAGAGGGAGTGGGCCGTAAACCACCACGTGGTCCCAGTGCGGGTTGGTAGATGTCACATGTCTTCGATTTTTGGTTCTAGGAGATGCCGGTTTCTTCACGATGTTTTCCTTCATCATTTCGGGAGCATTGGTGATTAAATAATTGTCACAAAGCAAAGCGTCTGCCACTGTTCAAACCTACGACATTAAGTCGCAATCGTTACCGCTGGGCCACCACTGCTACAGCATCTTCAAGTACTACGAAACAAAAAATTTGGTTGAAAAGTTGTAGAAATATTTATATATGAACTAGTTAGCGTTAGTTAGTTTCTCCAACTAAGACGATTCTAAAAAAAATCGGCCAAGTACGTGTCGGACCACGCACAATGAAGTGTTCCGTAGTTGGAATGAATTTATCCCAAGAACAAACTTAACATTGTAGTTGAAAAACATGTTCTCCCATACATTCCAACTGAAAATGTAAGTTTGTACGTACATAACTTTAATACAATTTACTTTAAAATTATGAAAAATATATTTGAGATCCTCACGGTAAGCCCTTTCATTTGATATGTCACACGGTACAGATTGCGAAACTTTTTTTTTAAATTGTCTATTTACCCCTCAAAAATGACTCCCATTTTTAAAACTCATTTATTTACGTTACACGTCTGTGTTCGGGTCATAGAGATTCATATGTGTACCAAATTTCAACTTAATCGGTCCATAAGATTCGGAGCAAATTGCCCAACCAACACCATCTTCTCAGCACTCAATCTTTGAAGACAGTTCAATAAACTCACACCCAACACCGTATTTGACTGGCCAATTTTTCCCTTGCGATGGTAGGGCTAACGCCTGCCTGGTTTGCGGCCACCCTCCCACAAGCGTCAAGCAGCCTGCTGTGTTTCGGCGATGAGTGGGAGTTCCAGTGCCTTATGCATCTTCTAGGCACGCTCCTTCCATCATAGACCTCATCCATCGCTTTCCATCAGGCGTGATCGAGGCCAAAAGCGGACACATTCAGTAATAAAAAAAAATTAAGAAAAATAAAGCGACTAAATTGTTATTATTACGGCACTTAGCTGTCGAAACTTCATAACGTCAAACTATCAGATCTTCGAGATGCTGTAACTTAGTGCATGGCTGTCTCCTGAACTGGCCGTGTTTGGACGGCGGCGGAGCTGCAAATCGACCGGATGGCTGAGTAATTATGTTAAATGTTTTGCATGCTGAGATAAACAGTTGGTAATATTGAGTGATCTGTTTAGTAGTGTTTAGTTAAAAGGTAAACATTTAGTGGAGTGTTGCAGTTAGCATCACAGAATGGCTATTGGTGTGGCTATTTGCGTTTCAAATTCGAGACAAACGATTAAATAAATAAAATGATAATTTCTCGAAATTGAGATTTAAACACAGTACCTACTTATTGCTTAAATCGTCACATTAGTAATTTAGTATTGCAGTAGCATGTAAACGATAAAGAAAGAAATACCTTTAATTATGGCAATAATTAATATAGGTCTTTCCTTCAATCAAGAGTAATAAATTGAACAGTAAGAATTTTGGGTTTTTTCCAATAAAAATAATTAAATACCGTTATACTTAGCGAATCATCATTCTGTAACGACCCTGGAAATAAAGTTCCTGGTTTACCAATCTGTTCACTTTACACTGTACAATGAAGCGAGATGAATCCACAGTTTATTGCCCGTGGTCCACCCGGCTAGTCCACCTGGGTGGACCATGGGCAATTCTTTTTCCCGTGGTCAACCAGAATGTCCCTATTATGTTTTCTAGGTGGACTATGGGAAATGATCGTGTATTGCCCATGGTCCACCCGGCTAGTCCACCTGTGTGGACTATGGGAATAATAATTTCCCATATTTCACCAGAAAGTCCATAATACATGTCAACGTCTAGGCGCTTCGTCAAGTGTTTAATTTGCCTGTAATTCAATTTATTCCCCTACCTAAACCTCCACTCAATTTCTTATTACATCTCCTTTCTGGATTAAATACAACAAAAGTATATTCTATATCACAGCTTATCCGTAAAAACAAACTGACAACACACATAATTCGGCTCACACAGACCCTGTGACGTGATTGAAGACCATTTTCCCTGAGAAGTCCGACGAAACTTTGTTTCTTGTTAACGCTTAAAGTGGGATTTGTCGCATATAGAACCTCCAAACGACACGATAAGGACTGTCTTATCTGCGTCTGATTTAATATTATTCTATGTCTGCCCGAGGGTAAGATCGGCGCTGGTTTATCAGATAATATACTTTGGGAGTTTTTTTGCTTGACTTTTGAAGTAAATAAAGCCTAGAATTGTTGGTGTTGTTGTGGGCTTTATTTTGTGCGTAAGTGACATTTTGTTGACTATAAACGTTTCATTAGTGTTGGAAAAAAAAAACCGGCCAAGTGCGAGTTCCGTACCACCATACAATCTTTAACACTACATATACTACACTACAATAACGGCAAAAAAATCACGTTTGTTGTATGGGAACCCCCTTTAAATATTTATTTTAATCTGTTTTTAGTATTTGTTGTTATAGCGGCAAGAGAAATCATTCTGTGAAAATTTCAATTCTGTCTAGCTATCACGTTTCATGAGATAAAGCCTGGTGACAGACGGACGGACGGACGGACAGTGGAGTCTTAGTAATAAGGTCCCGTTTTTACTCGCTGTAGGTATCACCCTGTAGGTAATTAATTAATTTGCTTGTTTGGCGCCGACTCAAAATTACTTAGGTATACTCACATTAGTTTAAGAACTTAGTTATTAAGGTTAAATAAAAAAGGTTTATTATTTTTTGCTTTTCAATTTATTCGATGGTTTAATTTTTTTGTTAAAAAAGTTTTTATTTTATTATTTTCTGTTGCTATAATTTACTAATTAACAAATACTTAATTTTTTATGACTTTTAAAATAGCTACCTTACTTTAGCTATTAATTTAATTGTAATACACAACTCGGCATTAAAATCTGTGAGTGAACAATAATCATACCCTGTTTTCCTACCCTAGGGTTGGATTTTTTTTTCCAAATATATATGGGACCAGCTTCTTTCAACTTCCAACAAAAAAAGAATTATCAAAATCGGACTACTCTGTAAAAAGACCTGTGTGGTCATACAAAAAAAAAAAATATAAAACGCGTCGACTTGAGAACCTCCTCCGTTGTTTCGTCGGTTAAAAAAACAAATTCTAACACTAAATTGAAAAACGCACGACACGTACAAACGTCCGTGTTTCGTCGACAGTCGGGGAAAAAGAGCTTTGTGTGTTCGTCAGTCAGCAACATAAAGAGATGTTGATGAGGGTTCTCTGTGAGCGCTGCTGAGTTTTTTTATTGATTTAGACTGTACATGACTCGTTCTGTTGTTTTAATGCCTGACGTTGAGTAGTTCTAGTGTAATTTAAAGTTCGCCTTTGTAGTTTTTTGGATGCGAAAAGATGGGAAAAAGTCGGCACAAAAATGTTATAAACGATACTGACATCAAGATGTTACGCTTTTCACTGACAAGTAAGTTAAAAAATTACTTTCTAGAAATTACGGCAAAGTAAATTTGGCACTCGTAATAAATCTTATCGTCTCTCAAAATTTTCGTAGAACAAGTTACTATTTTTAAATACAGTTAGGGAATACTGTAAATATCAATCAATAATAAATATTTTATGAAGTAATAGAAAATAATTCGTTTAATTGATTGAAACACTTCCCGCTTTTTATACTGTCACTGTCAAAATAGTTATTTAAAGAACATGGTCATTCCATGAACAGATCCTACATTTATATTTATTCATTTTAAGATAATATTTATATAAAAGATGTACATGTATATAATTATAACAAATTGTCCGCAGCGCTGTCAGCGGGAAAGGTGCCCAGAACGCTGGCAGGCTTCAGCACATGAATCTAGACCCCCTTTTTTTAGGATAGGAAATCATCAAATGACCCCTCCCGCTCTGGGTGGAGCGGAAGGGAGTCTCAGACTCTTACTGACTAAAACCCATCCGTGTTCCGTCCTTAGCCCTTTTGTTCCGGGGTAGCGGTAACACTTTCGGACAATCCCGCTGCGAATCTAGCTAGCCCTTTTGTTAGAATTTTGTCATCGATTAGCAAAAAATCGGCTGTTTCATAGAAAAGTACACGGTCAAAATGTATGGCAGAGCGAATTTTTTTTTAATAACCGATGAAAAATTTCAACTCAAAAGGGTTTAGAATCATGTACTGAAATTTGTGTTTACAGTTTGCGCACTGGTTAAAAAATTATCCTGTGTAACTGTCTCGTTGACCTAGTGGTCGCAAGTTCTACAGGTGAGCATGAGATCCTGAGTTCGATTCTTTGGCCGGGCCAAGTGTTATTGGGTTTTTCCAACTAAAATTTCTCAGTAGCTGCCCGGAGTCTGGATTTGTGCCCGTTTGGTGGCAATAGGGTTGTCCCCACTTACATGAAATGTGGTTGCACATCTGTTTTACCCTTCAGGATGTACTGGCATGATAATATGTTATCCAAAATTAAAAAAAGAAAACAATAATTAATTAATTTATATATTTTTAATTTTTATAGATTAAGTGCACTTGTATGTGTAATCCGAAATAAAGAATATATTATTATTATTAATTCCGAGCTGATGGTAAATAATTGCATAACACTGTAGCAAAGTCCACTTGAAGTATTACAGCGTAAATTTTACATAAATGAGTACGTCAGCACCATTGATTGAGTTTCGCGGAATTCGTCGGTTATCGGTTTTCGTGCTTTTAAAATAACCGAAAATGTTCGGTTTTACTGACGTTTATTACGATTTCAACTCCATGTGAATGTAATTGTTTTTATTTATTATCATACCCGACGTAATTTCGCGTAATTCATGGCGACAACGGATGAAACCTGATCGTGGTTTATTTGCTCCGGTGTTGTTAAATATAAATAAATGTTTAATAACATTATATTATTTATCTTCATCAATGGTTTTGCGTTAAAATCTTAAAATCTTTTATTTTATTTCAATAGGTTTTCATTTTTGTAATCCATAATTTCGTAATGAATACAATAATAAGAAAATCTATCTTCATAATGCAAAGTAAAGAAAATGAAGAATCACAAAATGTCAAATATTTCATTGTCTAAAATAGGTACCCTCTCTTTCTACTACATAATAAATATTATTATTATATTTTGAACCTTCTTCTAATTAAGATAAAGGTGATTTCGTTCGCAAGTCCTTTATAATTAAAAGAGGTTCAAAACTTTGCCCACTTTGCGACATTTTCGTTGAGAATTGACGATTTTACTTGCCTCCTAAATTAATGTGACCCATAAAAGAAATATTCGTATGGAGCGAAGTGTGAGTTGATAGCGGTTTAGATAGGTACCTGCTAAAAGATTTTTTTTGTTTAGCCCACATTTCCCAGTGCTCGGCAAACGCCTACCCCAAGTCCTTCCTGGAACTCTTGTCCCGCACCACCTCGAAGCAACTCTGGCGGAGCACGTCCAGGTCATCTCGAAACCGCTTGCTGGCCTGTCCTGCCTCCCCCAAGTCCTTCTCCGAGCCACCTCGAGCCAGGCTTAGACCAGCCAGGCCATAGGCTATATGAAGTCACATAAAATTCAACATGGCAGCTTATAGCTAATGTAAAAAGTAACTGAAAAAAAATATATTAACACTAGCTGGCTCCGCAAACGTTGTTTTTCACAAAAAAAAATAGTTTACGTCCTATACTCAGACCTACTGAATATCCACACTAAACTTTATAAGAATCGGTGAAGCCGTTTCGGAGGAGTTTTGTTACAAACACTGTGAGACGAGAATTTTATATATTAGATATCGTGTTTGCTATGTAATGAAAGATCCAATGGAATAATTTATTTTGTGTATATTTTATTTTATTGTACTTGTTATCTATAGGTATATTTATATTTAGTTGGTGTTTTTGTCGTAGTTGGATTTTTCCTTGATCCTCCGAACCGATATATTAGTGACGTCTATTTATTTATATTTTTGTAATGGTTAGGCTATACTAGCTCAACCTCAACTGATTATAAGAATCCGTCTACGATAGTACACTGATTTAGCTCGGTTACACCGATATTTTAAAGATTTAAAGGACATTGGGCATGCTTTTAAATCTTTGCTTGGGCTTGGTTCAATTTTGAATGTCCATCACTAATGAGATCTATGTCACTGAAGAGTTTATTAATAAAGATAAATTTTTACTAAGACACCAAAAAATAAATCTGTCAGTGAAAAGATATAGCTAAATAAAAATTATCGGATTGATTGATTTTAACAAATGAGGTATCATTCATGGTATCATTAGAATGTTTCTCTGCCTTTGACTCGTGCGAGATATTGGCTATGAAATAAGTTTTTTTTTAAACAAAGAAGCAACATTGTCTTTTGTTTCAAAATCGTGTTGCAAGCTCTTCAACGTTAATTGTTTCATTCATCGTCTACTTAATCTTTTGAGTCTATTTCTCTTGCGGGTTTTGCACTGTTGTTTGTATCTTTTTCATAACTTGGACCATTAAAATTTCTAAGTAGCCCAGAAACCCAGAGTTTCGGCGGATTAAGATAATTAAAATACTTGATGGCAAAGTTGCGCTACCGCTGCCGAGATTAACGGAAACATGTATTTTTTATCATCTACCATTGAAATCTGAGGGTAGGATAATATTTTTTGGAGTAGTAAAATTGTTTTTTTTTTTAAGAATATTGGCCTGTTAAATTAAAGGTTGGAGTTGAAAATAATGGCGTATACATGAGAAAATTATAAGGTAGTCTTAAAGGTCTACATACATCTTCAACGAGTGTTTAACATTTTAAGGAATAAGAAAACTTAAGTGTTATTTTATAAGATTTTTTTTTTTAATTATCTATAGTGAAACTTAGTTTATTCAATTTTAAATATTTCTTATAACATCAAATACAAATTCGCTTCGGTTTGGCTTAGAAGCAGAAAAGACTAGAAATACTTCTAGTCAATCGAACTACAGACTAAGGTGATGTCTACTGATTGTAAAATTGAATTTATCTCAGTAGTTCAACACACGCTGTAAGTAGGTACCTTCTTACTTGAAAAATAACTACACAACTCAGCGGATTGGAAATAACTGAAACAAGAAATAAACGCAGGCGAAACGAAAGGGTCGGGTCGAAGTCGGACGCAAAGTGACGTAATGAATACGTCCCTTCTAAGTGGTAGGTGACGAGACAAGGGTCATGGAGATGACCTTAACACGTATTGATAATACAAGGCAAGGGTTTAAGTGAAAAGGGGGACTGAGATTCTAAACTTGTGTTTGACATTGAGTGACCTTTAGACATTGCTTTGTTTTGACTGGGGACCTTTATCTCTGTCAGTCCAATGATTCTTGTAAGGTCAGTAGTATAATCAGCCTTTAATGTTCCCACTGCTGGGACACAGGCCTCTTCTCTTCGAGAGGGAGTGGGCTATAATCTACCACGCGGGCCCAGTGCGGGTTGGTAGATGTCACATGTCTTCGAATTTTTTGGTTCAAAGACATATGCCGGTTTCCTCACGATGTTTTCCTTCACCGTTTTGAGAGCATTGGTAATGAAAATTATTTACATAAAGTAAAGCGCCTCCTGATTTCAAGTTTTCTAATCCTCGATATATAATTTATGTACGTCGGTTCTGTCATTTATGGTGGGTTTTGTCATTCATACTTCGGGGACAGTCTCTTTTTAAGCCTCGATTATCATTTATTTAGACAGTTTGTCATTTAAGTACGTCGGTTCTGTCATTCATACTTCTGGGAAAATCTCTTTCTTATGCAGAATTTTTCATTAATTTAGGTACCCTACCCCTATCCCAGGTGCTAAATGCTTTTAAGGGGGGTACCCAATTGATGCAGCACACTGTAACCCGAGTACCTACTGTAAATTACTTTTCTGAAATTAATAGGTTTTGAAATCGGCATTAACCCTTTTAATTGCTTTACTGATACCGTTGTATTACGTAGTTTTCAAAAACAAAATTTTGTTTTAAAGAGCAATAATTTTTGAAATAAAGAGCAATAATTTTATTTCCTACCGAATCCAACACACACTTTTTTTAACATTTTAAGTTTGGAACTTAAGTTGAAATATTTTTTTGTATCGCTTTAACCTTTCTATCATACCTGTAACGATAAAAAAACAAAAATAAATGACCAAAAAAAACAAAATTCTCGAACTTTCATCCCGTAAGCAATTCCCTTTAAACACTTGGTTGGCGAAATCGAATTTGTCAAAGTTTCCCATCGCGAAAGGTTTTCAATCAAAAACACTGAAACTAACTTGCGAAGAGACAATTTTCTGTTCATTTCATAGGAAATTATTAATAAATCCTTCGAGTTGTGGCGATAAATATTTATAAAGGAAATTGAAAGTTGCAAACAGAATTATGTAGCGAATGATTAGCTGGTTATAAATATACGATAAGTTAGTACTTATATTTATAACCAGCTAATCATAACAATCATAATTAAAAAATCCACATCACGGTACCAACTCGTAAATTGACTTGTATTGACCATATTTTAAGCAACATTGCCAACGCAACTGCCACTGTACTGCCCCTGTATCTGTCTGATCACGACACAGCACAAATGTTAAGCTTTCCAATCAAAAAGAAACCACAGAAATCAACAACATACTATATTTATAAAAGAGACTATAATACAGATAACATCCGGAAATTTAAAGAATGTCTGGAAAATCTTTCTTGGTCCGATATTAATCACAAAACTGACACTAACTGTGCATTCAATGTTTTTCATGAGCTATTGTGTCTGTTGTATGGTCTCTGTTTTCCTAAAGTAAGAGTTAAAATCAATAGTAATAAGGAAAACAAACAAAAGTGGATAAGTAAAGGTTTGAGACAAAGTTGTAAAACTAAACGGAAGCTACGGTATGGATATTATAAAAATAAAAATTTAATCAATAAAACTAAATATAAAAACTACTCCAGTCTGCTAAATAAATGCATTTATAATTCAAAAAAGAGTGCAAATATAAAATATATTCATAATCATGATAACAAGTGTAAAGCCACGTGGAATGTCATTAAAACCGAAATAAACAGTAATACTCACAAAGACAACATAGAAAGTATTAAATTCAATGAAACAATAACTACAGACCCTATACAAATGGCTACTATATTTAATAACAATTATGTTAAATTAACGCATGTACAAGGGGAAAAAAGCACAAATCAAAACTGCTTCAAAAGTACGTGTGTCAACTCTATGTTTCTTAGACCAATGGAGGTTAACGAGGTAAGACAGGAAATAATGTCTCTGTCCAACACTAGGTCGGAGGGCTATGATGAGATCAACACAAAAATCGTCAAAGCATGTTGCAACGAACTGACTGGTATTCTGACGCATTTAATAAACATGTCATTTTCACAAGGCACCTTTCCTGAAAAATTAAAACTGTCTTTAATTAAGCCCTTATTCAAGAAGGGAGATAAATGTGACATCAACAATTACCGACCTATAACCCTTATACCCATACTGTCTAAAATTTTTGAAAAATGTATGTTTAAAAGGTTAACTGACTTTTGCAATAAATTTAATTTAATAAGTGAACAGCAGTTTGGATTCCAAAAGAACAAGTCCACATCGTTAGCTATTTTTTCCCTCATGCAAACTATACTTTCAAATATTAATAATAATTATATAACTACGGGCCTTTTTTTTAATCTATCGAAAGCCTTCGATCTGGTGTCACATGATATGTTGCTACAAAAATTGGAAGCTGTTGGTGTTAGAGGACCGGCACTTCAGTGGCTGTCGTCCTATTTAAGCAATAGAAAACAATGTGTCATCATCAATAAAAAAAATGAAAACAATGTGATAATATCCTATTCATCGGAATATAAATATAATAAATATGGCGTTCCACAGGGAAGTGTGCTAGGCCCAATATTATTCCTAATTTATATAAATGACATTATAAAAATAACTAACCATAAATGCGTATTATTTGCTGACGATATTTCTATTATAGTGACATCTAATAAAAAACTAAATACCATTTCAGAACATGAACTTGACATTAATAATACAATTGACAAATTATTGCATTGGCTTGACATTAACCATTTGATGATAAATTTTGACAAATCCGTTTACATACAATTTAATCGATCAAATAATTCCAAATATGACATTAAACTAAATATTAATAAAATCAATGAAGTAACGCGTACCAGATTTTTAGGTGTAATAATAGATAAAAACATTAACTGGAAAGAGCACATAGACAATGTTAGCACTAAAATTAATAAATTTGTTTATGCACTAAAACAAGTAAAAAATGTAACTAATATAAAAACTGCTGTTATGTCATACCACGCGTACGTCGAATCGTTGTTACGTTATGGACTAATAATGTGGGGTAACAGCACTGACTTCCAAAGAGCATTCATCGCTCAAAAAAAATGCATGAGACCAATTTGTGGACTTAAGCCCGACGACTCATGTCGACCAATATTTAAAAAACTTGGTTTGTTACCGTTACCATCGCTTTACATATACGAAATATGTGTGTTTGTTATGAAAAATAAGCAACTATTTAAGACTGCAAATGATGTCAATCCTCGGAACCGACGAGATCCATATAAACTGGTGTTGAATGATTTGCCTAGACTGTCTAAATACAATAGTAACTGCTTGGCAATGTGTGTGTGCATTTATAATAAAATACCAAGACATTTCAAAGCTTTAAATACAAAATTATTTAAAATTAAATTTCATAAGTGGTTACTCGAGTGTAGTTTTTATAGTTTAAAAGAATTTATAGATAAAAAATACGATTTTGATGCTTAACTTGCTTTAAAATTTTGCATGCTATGTTTTGTCCTAGCTAAACATGTTTGTGCCTCAATTTGTATTTAACACCCTTATATACCATGTTTTACGCAAATAAATATTCTATTCTATTCTATTCTATCATTCGCAAAAAAATCTAAAAAAGTTTTATCACGAAACGCACTAGCGTTTCGTGATAAAACTTTTTTAGATTTAGAGATTTAGACGTGCAGGTTTCCTCGCTATGTTTTCCTTCACCGTTTTGAGAGCAGTGGTGATGATATAATTTACACAAAGTAAAGCACCTGTCTGGGTTCGAACCTACGACCTATGAGTCGTAAGTCGCAGCCGTTTCCATACCATTGCTATTTTACTTTTAGTCTTTATCCAATGAAAATTCTTCTCATTTATAATTCGCCTGATTACGGTAAATTCCACATTTTCAGTAAAAACTTTAAACAGAGCACTATAGTCTTAGCTTCAAAGTCAAAGTTACAGCTGTAACTTCTAACTTAAACAGTTAGCGATAGTTCTGCCTGTCCCACTTAGTACATTAAATAGGCCGAGATAAATGTTAGCGAACTTACTGTGAGGACTTAAGATTTGTACTGGATTTGCTTGTTTTATAATTCAGGTATAATTTTGACTGCCCCATTGGTCTCGTGGTTACAAGCGCGACTATTGAGCGTGGGGTCCTGGGCTTCGTTTCCCGGGTCGGACAAAGTGTTATTGGGTTTTAGGAATTTCTTATTAACATTCCGGTGTTTGAAAAGTGGTGGTTTAATACCCCCGTATCTCGGAAAGCACGTAAAGCCGTTGGTCCTGCGCCTGATCTCTGCCCGGTCGTATCGGATTGCCGTCCCAAAAATTAAAGTAAAGGAACAGAGTGCACATGTGTTTGCGCACACACTTGTGCACTATAATATCACCTGAGATTGGCTACCGTTACCGAAATCGGTCCGGAGGCTATTATAATTATAATTTTGGCTTTTTGGTGTCTATAAAGTAACGTTTGCATGTCACTGCAGCTGTTAACTAGATATTTTTTTCACATAGAAACCTTTGGGAAAAAATCTGGCAGTAGGCACAGTGGTTTATATTATGTTTTTCAAATGACAAACCAGTTGATGTCCAACCTGATGGGAAGAAGTGGTCGTCGGTTATGGATATCTGCAACATCAGTAGCATTGGAAATGTTTCTTGTAATGTTTGCGCACATTTACAAAGATTGATTGAAGATTATCGCCAAAACAATGTTAATTAATGATTGAGAGTCTATTTTATTTCTTTACCGACAAAATGTATTCGGAATGCCTCGATGGCAGTCGTTGGTCTAGTAGGTAGTCGTAAACGCTACCTGAGCTTGAGGTCAGGTTCGATTCCAGGTCAGGCAGTGTTACTGTATTTTTCTATCAGGATTTCTTCTGAAATTTTATTTCATAAATGAGCTGTTTGTTTTCTATTAATAAAATTAAATTTTATTCGAGAACGTCTATCGGTTTTTTACTAAACTTTAACTATATTCGACGACCCTGTATACTTATCTCTTTTGGTGACTGTACTTACATATTCACGAAGGGCATTATTATCTATCTTTATGTAATAATATTGTAAACACATATTCATAATTTTTTTTTAGTCTGGATGTGTGCCCGGTCGGCGTCAATAGGCTGGCTCCCTATTAAAGTCAAACTCAAACTCAAAGCATTTATTTCAAATAACCCATATACAGGCACTTTTGAATTGTCAAGAAGTCGGTCAGTCAGAAAATATGAAGCTAGTTGTAGTTAAATGGGACTTAAACTTATCTGGCGAAATGTGGGTACCTACTAGGTATAGATGATCCCTGACTTTCCCTGTGGGGAATTAGGGGCATGATGTTATGAAATCAGAATTTTTCAGTACTTTTTAATTAGATCAGAGCACGCCAACAGATACTTACTAAGGGCTTCTTTAAATAAACATCGCCTGAAGTACCCACCGTTAAAGTTTTAAAGCTCTTTGCATAACAACACGGAATAAATTAATTATTACCTGTTCGCTTGCATAATTTCATGGCTTGAAGTTTATTTAGGACTTGTAGGGACGTTATTACTGTGTAAGGCACACAGCAGTAGCTCAACATTAAACATTTTGTAATTTGGTTTGTTATACTTTGTGGGCACGCTTTGATGATACACCAAGGTGGTTTCAAAAAATTCGCTGTACTGTATTATTCTACAAGGTCTCTTTAAGCAGAGTTAAGGTCTCCCGCACACGCGCGTTTTATATTGGGATATCTGTTTTCAGTACATTTTGTATTAGGACGGCCACAAAGTTACATATTGCTGCGATAGTAACAAAGCAATAGAAGTTAGGGCGCTTGCGTTCCTCCGTCCTGCGATATTCCGTTAAGAGGTCTTAGAACATTTTTAGAGCCTTTGTTTGTACATTGTATAACATCTGTATAGTTACACAATGCTTTGTCTTCTTCTTTCGAAAGTCAAATTACTGACGACTGAAAGAGAGAAATCGGGGTAACTATTCACCTGATATAAAACGTTTATTAGGTAATAAGGGGGTTAATAGAAATATTTGACACTTGCTTGAACGTTCGAATGGAACACGCGCTCAATTATAGCCAGCCTGCACTATGAAAGGTGAGGCTACATAGATAGCCTCTACAGTACTTATTACTCTTTGGAATGGGCAACTAGCTTCATCTTTCTGATTGACCGACTCCTTGACAAAAGTGCCTGTGGTCGGTTTATTTTAAATAAATGCTTTGAGTTTAAGTCCAAACGGTTTTTTAGAAGAGCGATGGCCGGACTTAATGGCTGTAGTGAGTCAGGCTGTCAGGAAAATGATGGCAGCGACAAAGATTTAAATCGTTAGCTTGGCCCTACTACGTCAAGAGATAAGTAGTCGCGTTTCTGATTAGTTTTGACACACAATGACACAGTGACTTGACTCGATTGCCATTGAAACGCTATTTAATAATGTGTGAACTCACTCTTCTCAGAATGGACATCTTTTTTCGTGACTAAGAACGGTCAGAGCAAATCTAACGATTTAAATCTATAGGCAGCGGGGTTTGACTTAATGTCAAATACTGGTGAAAATGACAGATTTTCATGAAGGCCGTTATAATATACGAGACTGCTTTCCTAAGAAACCAAAGCTATATCATTATCTCTCGGACAATATATCCATTCTTGCATTCATTCGTGCATTGTTTAATATTTTTTAACCACATTCTTTTAGTTTTTGCAACACACATATCCATTCTTTGAACCGAAATACGGAATTTCAACTGAACTGCTTTAGAAGCAGTGAATGTGTGTGATCGTAATCTTTCTTAGGTTGATAGCCAATCATTGTTCACCAACATGAAGGGAAGCTGTTCTCAGGTTGACAGCTAATTCTATCGTAGAATGGAAAGCTTATGAACAACAGTCCACAGAGTAGGTACGGAATTGCAGCGCTGTCAACACCGGCCGCCGAGGTGTCTCCGTGCAATGAACTATAAAACAGAAAACCAAACATAAAGAAATTGTAGAAAATAGGAAATATTCATTTTAGTACCGCTATTGCTACTATCTAGTATAAGAAAAAGAATAAAAAAGTTTAAAAATCCGAAAATGCATATTTTCAGCTATGCATACCTATTTTTTATCATTTTTGCGTTAAAATCAGAAGAGATCCATTTGATGGTAGACCTTGTTTATTTTACAAAGGAAGCAAGAAACAAGAATTTTGTTTTTTTTTTTTCATTTTGATTTTTAGATGGCACCTATACTTAGTACAAAAAGCAGTAGAAATATGGACTAAAAAGAAAAGAAGATTTATTGTTAAAACAGTAGGTTTGGCGAATGATAGTGCTTTACGCAATTAGGGTGCAAGTTGCCCAACCATTAGTTAGGGACGTTCCACATACAATTCATACAATTATAATTGCTATAATTCTCAAAAGTTATGTCCAAAATCATTTGAAATGTGTAAAACTATGCCAATATCCGCGTCTTGGCTGATGTAGGTGGCGAACTTGCACATAAAATGTTTCTATTCGCTAATAAACAAGCTTGGTTCAGTTCATTTGTCAGCGGTGCCACGGCATCAGTTTTGGGATGGTACGCATTACAAGCGATTGGAGAATCTGTCTTGTTAGTTCTTCTTCCATCGCTTAATCCCAGTTCTACCTGGGGTCGGGTTTTCTTGTACAGCGGTGCAAGGACGATCTGTCGTGGGTTGACACAGGAGTTAGGTTCTGCGCTTTTATCTCCCTCTCAATACTGGATCACCATGTAGCGGGGGTCTTCTTCTTCCCTGGCGTTTCGTAGGGATATTCAGGACTGTTTTTATTGAGATCATTCAAGCCAAGTACGATCTATAACTGCTTTCTATTAGTTCATCCGTGTTACGTAATAATGCTAAAACGGAAGGTTCGGTGCGCCGTTTCTTATTCTTAAATTGGTGGATTCAATTGTTCAATTATAATTAGTCTCCTTGAAAAATATGTATTACTTTTTCTTCTCACAGGGGAAGTCGACAGATGTGACGATTTATCTAAAACAGTGCTATTTCTAAGGTATTAATGTATTATACTATAAACTTTGAACTTTATGCTTTAGCGATAAAGTTGAAAATCTATCAAATAAATTTGACAGATTGTAGTAGCTTGATGTGCTGGCGTCTGTACATCATAGCAATAAGTAAAAAAAAAAACCTTTTCAATATAAATATATTAAGTTACATGGGTGTTAGATACATAAGAAACAAGTGTGTAAGGAAAATAATGCTATTTTATTTTTTATTTACTATAAACCCGCATCAAAATTAATTTCGTTGTTAAGAAGGACTAAGCGGTTACACAGACAGATACGAAAAGCGACTTTGTGTTATAGTATGTATTGATTGACCTTGATTTTCACTGTATGCAACATTTTCTTTGAAAATGTTAAAACTGATATTCTTGATTTCATGTTTAATGTCTTCACTGGTTCTGCTTATTAAATGAGCCTTAGGCTTACCATTCAATTTTAATATTAGACAAGGCTTATTCGTACCTACACTTGAATTTGGACCATTGTAGTAGAATTATCTAATACAATTAGTTTTGTACTACCACAGTTTGAACAGGCATATGGCGTAGTTACCGAAACGGATAACAGTTTCAATTGTCATTAACATAATCTGAAAGCTATTAAAGCCCGATCTTATCACTTGAGCTCTAATCTTGTAACTTGTACCATGAAATAAACACAACGGTGCGGTCTCGGTCGCGTATGTGCAAATTACACTCGAAAATTTATTAGAACATTTCGTTTCAAAATTATTGTAGCTGTTTTTGGTTTCAACGATAATGTACGTCAGAAATCAGATGCTAATTCCACAATAGCATTTATTTAGTTCATTATCACGTGATCATGTCGTTGTGAAGCTTAATTGAGTAATTATGGTATGTGGTTGGTGTTTAGAAGACTATAGTATCATTAATGGGTAGTGTTGCTTTTGAAATGTTAATTTGTAATTTAAATGTAATTGATTAGTAATCTTAGGCTATACGCAATTGAATTAATTAGAACTGTTTGTTGATTTACGCAAATTGTTATTGCTCATGTATACAAAGGGACTTATACGTTGAACATAGATTTGAATTGTGCAATTCAGATCCGTGATTGGTGTTTAGAAAATTATAGCGGCAAATAGTGTTGGAATGATGCCTTTGTCATGATAATTTTTAAATAATACTATTATTAAACTTACTTACATATAATAAAGAAAAGGGGCTCGTGGCTAAATTATAATAGCCGGTCGATCGAAGGAAAAGCTACGCTTGCTGCGGTCAGTTCTTATATAGGTGACTGTCCGTTAAAAATATCGAGATCCCTGCGTGCCTCAGAAAGCACATTAAGTCATTGGTCCCGGCTGTCATTCGTAAATCTTTGACAGTCATTAAGGGGGACAAAACTAATCTAACTTGATTTAAATTTTAAGTTACAATGACATAACTAATAAGTCAAACCGTTATTAAAATGCTAGTTTTAAGATACGTAGGTACTATGTGTAACAATATTTTATTTGAGACAACGCCAAATGACAATGTTTTCTGTAATAGTGAATTTGTAATTTTTTTGAGAAATACATAATTATCTTTAACTGTAAGTACGTACCGATGTGGGTATCATTAATTACGTAAAACAATTCTAATCGAAATTAACTATACAGGGTCTAATTAATTAGCTAGCGAAACTCCGCAGACGGGATGGCTATCGATATGGAAAGGCGACAAAAAAAAAAAGATTTGATGGGTTTTTTTTGGGATCAATGCCCGGTTGTAGTGTTGTTAATTGAAGTGTATGTTGATAAAATCTTTTGTATCGTTTTAAGATATCGATATCCATCACATCTGTGAAGATTAGATAAAAAAAAAACTGATTTTTAAACTGTTATTTTAAGTGACTACACACTATCGGCGATTATTGACCCCAAAAAAATCATCAAATTAATTTATTTTTTGTTTTATCATGTCTGCGGAGTTTCGCTAGCTCATTTAATTAGTATAAATAAGAATAAAATGCTGTTCGTTGTTAAGGTCATCACTTGACAGATGGACCGATCAGGTCATTCGTAATTAGTATAACCAAATCATGAGGAAATTATTAATAATGATGGATAATTATTAATAATTTTCAATTAATCACACTTAAAGTAACATATACATAAATTGATATTTGATTTATACCAATAGAAATCGAATTAGGCTTTTGTGGAAGAAACATTAATTGAAGAGTTTTCCGAAAAAATTCAAATTCGGGAAAAACTGAGCGTCTATTTTCTACGGAATCGTCTGTCGGATCAGCTAAATAGCATAGTAAGCCTATAATGTTCGCACTGCTGGGACACAGGCCTCTTCTCTGTGAGAGGAAGTGGGCCGCAATCCACCACGCGGGCCCAGTGCGGGCTGGTAGATTTCACATGTCTTCGACTTTTTGGTTCTAGAACATTTAGTTTCTTCATGATGTTTTCCTTCACCGTCTTGAGAGCAGTGGTGGTGAAATTATTTACAAAAAGTAATTAAAATAAAGTCAGCTAGTTATTAATAAAAAAAAATTGTTTGGAAAACAAAGGTATTTAGTATAAAATTCACTGAAACCACCAACGAAATGCTAAGTCCTCTAAGCAAATGAAATCCAGCAAAATTATAATTCCAGCAGCTTTTAGAAAGTTTTTTGCTGGATATAAAGTTCAGAATTGACTGTACAGACTTAATCTAGAATTAATTACTAAGCGTTTGTGTTTAGTGCAAACGCAATTAAAGAGGCCGCATGCCCCGCATAATTGCGGAAATAGGGATGTGGTCATAGGTTGGGTGCTTAGTCGATATTTCCCGCCGATAGTTGCGAGTTTATTAAAGTTGTTTTATTACCTACTCATCATCTGCCCAGCCTTTTCGCAACTATTTTGGGATCGGCTTCCAGTCTAACCGGTTGCAACTAAATACCAGTATTTTCATGAAGTGACTGCCATTCTGACCTCCACAACCCAGTTACTAGGTAACACGATACCCCTTGGTAAACCTGGTTGTTAGATTTTTGAGCTTCTGACGACCCGTAACGACTATCGAATATCTAAAAATGACAGCCAGGACTAACGGATTAACGTGCTTTCCGAGGCACGGGGATGTCTCTGTATGTAAAGATGGTCTCCCATCCTTTGATCCAGCGCGTCAAGCGTAGCTTAACTTGATCGATCGATCCGTGTGGCTTTTATTACTTAGCCACGAGCCCCTAAGGTTGTAATAATACTTACTCTAATTATAAATTATGTAACTGAATATTTTTTTGTGCTGAGCTACCGGGTGATCAGAAGGCCAATTCTCGTAATTTAAAACGTGCAAAATCTAGTCGCAGTCTCATCTCGGCGACAAACAAATGTCAAAAACCTATCAAACATAGGGAAATTGGAGTTATATTTGACAGATAGAGACTGAGATCATACTGTTAACGTTCTTAAAATTACGAGAATTGCCCCTCTGTTTTGTAAGTTCTGTAGAGATCTCATAAATTGTAACAATAAAGACTCTTTTCTATATAGCTGTAATTGAAAGTAGGTAAGTACCTATGTTATGCAGATTATTTTATCACATATTATGAACATTTTCCTACCTACCTATTTTAGCAAGATTAGATAAAAATTTAGTATTCCCGTACGGATATGAATACCATGCGGATACATTATACTTACTGCAGCACATCACTGCGCGGAAGCGAATATCCGCCAGCTCCTGTTTGCTCACAGTGTTTTATTTTTTAATTCAATGCACCTTAATTTGTTATTATGTGGTTTACTATCTTAGTTTTTAATTTATTTATATTAATTACTTTTGTGTTACAGAGAACAGCAATTTTCAGGCTTGAGAATTCTCTGAAATTGCTTGTAATTTTCAAGCTTTAGAATTCTCCGAAATTGCTTGTGAGGCGTCCTGTTTTTTAAATTTATTTTAAAGGGCTTTCCAGGCCCCTGACATACCTATCCATTTTTTTTTTTCAAAATTTCGTCCACCCATTTAACGTACGGGGTTTGGCTCTTATATGTTTTCTGTTTGCATTGATGTCTGCTATAGATTTATATAGGTTTAAAGTGAGGCAGAGATTTTGAAAAAAAAAACTAAAATCAAAATGATTGACAGGAAGGTATGCCAGGCTCCGCATAAAAGTCTTCAATTCCCTTTATGGAAATTGAAAGTATACCTATGGACTTATGACCTTATTTGGTATTTTTCGGTTAAATCATAGCACATTACACAAGATCAAACTGGTTTTTAATTTAATTGTAAATTTATAATTTTTTTGATATTGATTTACATTCTGTAGTTGGTCTGACTCACACCCTGACTTATTACTTGTTAATTTTTTCATATTTTTTTTTTAATGAAAATCGTTTAATTTTACCATATTTGTAAATATGTGAGCACCCTGTATCTATCAGATAATTAATTTATATGTCATAATTTCATTTTTAATTATTTTAGCAATAGTGGTATAGTAATTTTATTTTAGGTGCATCGTCTTCACATATTATTTATTATATAACTAATGTACTTATGCAACATATTGTAAAACATTTTATGGAGTTTGTTGCCCATTCTTCTCCATACGAAAACTACCTTTTGGAAGGGGCGACTAGAATCAATTATATTTCATAATAATTTTCGACGTTCAAACGTGCCTTTTATGTGCCTATTTGAAATAAATGCTTTGACTTTGACTTTGATTCCCGGGTCGGGCAAAGTGTTATTGAGTTTTTCCATTACGAATTTCTTAGTAACAGCCGGGAGTTTTGAAGTTGGCGGTGTGATACTCCCGTGCCAATGCCAGCTATCGAATTTCCTTCTTAACTTGTACCTAGAAATGATGCAAGTTGCAGTTACAATGAGAATTTACCCGTCGACATGGCTGCCACTGCTGTGTCCCTTGAGAAATAAAACGAAGAGCAGTATGTACCACATTGTATTACTTCGACGATGTTTGTTCTGTATTGCTTATTTCAAAGTTAGGAGTTAGGAGTCCGTTCTTTGAAAATGTGTGTCCGAATCGTGGAAACTCGCTGTCATGGCTTGGGCTTTTATCGCGTTACAAACAAACATAGAATAACTCGAATCTTGTATTATTTTATTGCACATAAATACCCAGTTGAGAATTGAGAATTTGGAGTTGAGAACATGTCTATCTCTACTTTAGCATTACTTAAGGTGATTCCTTCAATATAGCCCGCGAAATTATAATTTTTTTTCGTTTTTCGAATATACATTTGTTTTTATGGGTTTTCACCTTTTAAGGGGTAAGCGCCAGGGTAGTCCGCGAAATTAAAATCTTCTTACGTTTTTTGCAATCTGCAGGTCAGTGTCAGGTTGTATGTTGAACAAAGTATGATTAGCGAGCGTAACAAGTATTTATTTACAATTCTGTAAATAAATACTTATAAATAATCGAAACTAATTTAGTTTCAAAACATCAATCTATTATATTTAAACTATCATAGCCAAACATAATCAGCCAATAATGTTCTCACTGCTGGGACACAAGCCTCTTCTATGTAAGAGGAAGTGGGCCATAATTCACCACGTGGGCCGAGTGCGGGTTGGTATAGCCAAAGCCAATAGGTACGTTATTAACAAAAGTCTTAAAAACAAAGAACTTGTTTTCTCCATATTTCACTGCGGAAGATAACCCAACGCCACTTACATGTATTTCCTGCGGGAATTGATCGCTGCACCGCATTACATGTGGAATATTTTCTATAAGTCATAAATTCCACATTGATTTCTTGTTCAAAAATTTAATTTCAGATAGTGATGTTGGAACCTTTGAACATTCAATGAGGGCGAACATAGTTGTAACAAATTTCTGGAGAATGTAATATGGAGAATATGGAACTGTCGTTATCTACAGGTTTGTCAAGCATGCTTGAACTGTCGTTAGGTGCTAAGTTATATGAACTGCTGCAGTTGACATGTTGGACGCTCAGTTTTCACGAAAATCATGCAAGATCCGTTTGTGCAATCATTGTAAGATTTTGACCAAAACAGTCGATACCTACGTTTCACGTGTTTTTTTTATACTAGTCGAAGTATAATATAGGTATATTGTAACTCCAGAAATGCAAACACCAGGTTCAGCAATACATCCACATCAGAACAGCATTATAACTGACTCGAACTATTTCAAAGAAGCTACAATAGTCACGAAAACGAAGAAATTATGGAAGCAAATGTGACAAAAAACCTCATTTCCTCCAAAAAACTTGTTAAAATCTGCTTACCATTCATAGCGGCATAAAAATAATATGCAGCTCAAGCTTGATTGCGCCCAAATTAAGTTTAAACAAGCGAGCTTTACGACTCGGTCGAGGATATAACGAAAACATGCAGTTGTAATGGATGGAAGAAGTATGAAATTATTTATTTTTTACGTACTTCTTTGATATACTCTGTTTAGGGTTCCGTAGTCAACTAGGAACCCTTATAGTTTCGTCATGTCTGTCTGTCCGTCCGTCCGTGACCGTTAGCACTAGAAAGCTCAAATTTGGTACCAATATGTATATCAATCACGCCTACAAAGTGGTAAAATAAAAATTGGAAAAAAATGTTGTATTAGGGTAGCCCCCTATATGTAAAGTGGGAAGTGATTTTTTTTTTAATTTCAACCCTAACGTGTGATATATTGTTAGAAAGGTATTTAAGAATGAATAGGGGTTTACTAAAATCATTTTTTGATAATGTCAATAATTTCGGAAATAATCGCTCCAAAAGTAAAAAACTATGTGTCCTCTAACTTTTGAACCATAAGTTTAGAAAATATGAAAAAAATCTGAAAAGGAGAACTTTATAAGGACTTTCTAGGAACATCATTTTGAGCTTGATGGAAACAACAGTTTTTGTACAAAAAAGACAAAAAGTTGTACAAAATAATTTCTGGACTAAGTTTGTAGTATAATCGTATGTGCAAGCATTTTTTTAACTTCGTTTACATATTTTATTATCCTGAACGTATCTTTTTTCAAACAAAAAAAAAATAATTAAAATCGGTTCTCGCAACCCAAAATTACCATCGAAAACTTCTGGCACGTCTATGTATTAATTAGTAACCCAATTCCCCGAGTGATGGCGCTGTAGGTACTTATTACATTGGGTCGGGTATTATTAAATTTCGGGAATTGTTCGGTTGGTCTCTCCTTGGCATTGGCGGTATCTTATAACTACATAAAACTTCTATCAGGAACATGCTAAGGCAATTTAGAACAAAACTAAAATTAATTTTTTTAACGCCATCAAAATGTTAAGGTAAAAACCAGTTCATAAATGGTTCGATAGATGGCGTTGCGTAATGACGTAATTTTTTTAAAAGTAATGTTAAGATTTTCCGTGCTTTCATGACCTACCGTGGTAAAGAAATAATAGTCGTCGAGGTTTGATTAAATTAGATTGTGGGTAAAATTATCTTCTTTTGCGGATATGTCCTTTGTGGGCCCGATTTTAGTGTTCCGTAATTATTAGAGTTCCGTAACAAATAGCCTTTTTTAAGTTGGGTTACCACTATGTTCGCGCTCCAGCAGCGCTCCGCGCTCCTGCAACTGCTCCAATGGATACGTCGCGCGCACTTCTACATGCGCTCCCCTTTGTGTTCGCGCTAAAAACCGTCACGAGTCGGAGCGCCTGCCGCGGAGCATGTAATGTTGCACGCTCCGTGTTCGCGCACGTACCCACTACCGGGAGCAGTTGCAGGAGCGCGGAGCGCTGCTGGAGCGCGAACATAATGGATACCCACCTTTAAACTCATAAGTGGGAACACTTATTGCTGACCATGGTTTTATTGTTGTTATTAGTAATACCTAACTTGTTTATAAATTTTTACTTTGATGGTCCTAGTTTATCTTTTGTGACTTCAAGTGACAGCTATGTGAACAGAACCCAGCATTGCATAAATATGTAAGTTGTGACGCCCTTTATACCTGGAGGCTTTTATTTAGGTAGTTTTTTAAATTTAATTTTATTTTTTATTACTTTTGATTTAGTATTTTTATTTTAGCTTGAGTACGTATAGATTTTTACGGTATTTGTTGGTATATTGGCGTGGCTAGCTAACATATGGCAAAAATTTTAATGAATGTTCTGTGTCCTGTAATGTTAATTAGATACTTTGCAGATCTAGTTTTGTATACAGTCGAGTATTTTATAACTGAACAGACAGCTGTGCTGCTGGGGAGTTTGTTGCGCCACTTCTTCTCCCCAGCGAAAGCACTACGAAGTGGTGAAGGGCGGGCGTTTTGGGGGACTGTCTTATGTAATTTTGACGTTCGAAAAGTGCTGATTCTCAGCCTAGTTTGAATAAATGACTTTTGATTTTGATTTTGTGATGGACGGGAAACTACGGAACCCTACACTGAGCGTGGCCCGACACGCTCTTGGCCGGTTTTTATTATTTGACATTATGAACAGACAATTCTAATTTCTATTAGGTTTTTATATTTCATTTCTTATTTATCCTTTTGACAGATTCTCATTTTGTAAATGTGAGGACATTGTAGGCCTTGTAGACTTTAGATCTGTAGACCATTTTTTATTTTATCAAGTACTTGGTACTTATTGACAGGCCTACGCTGTCCTCCCATACCTACTGTAATTTGAAAACATTGTAAAAGCCAATTATTTTTAAAAGAGTAACCCTGGACTTTCTTGTCGGCTCTTCTCCAAAGGAAACGACCAATTGGAACCGTGCACCTAGCTTCTGATGTTTCATAAGTGCCCATGTAGGTTTATGTGAAATAAAATATTTTGAATTTGATTGAAAAAGTTTAATTGCTGAAAAGACCTGTGACCCTAGAAATACGACTTAAAAAGAGTTGAAGGTGAATTCCAATGACACTTTGCCCGACCTGGGAGTCGAGCCCAGGACCTCATGCTCAGCACTTGCTACTAGACCAACGAGGTAGTCAGTTTCAGTTGCACTTTTAATTTTCATAGTAAGAAGGAAATTTAACCAAGAGCGTTCTTGATACACGACTTACTTTAACGTCCCACTCGGGAAGCGATAAAGAGGTCTTCTCGACAAATTATACACGTTTGAAAACTTACTTTTAGCTCTCCCTAGACAAGCATTCCAGGAGCTTTAACATTGTGCCATTCAACGTACAACAAGTGAAGTTAGTACGTGTGTTATGGACTAAGAAAGTTGATACATGTGCAGTTAACGGACGTGGGACTGTCGCGGCCTCAGACTGTTTCGATATAAAGTACCATTGATTCTCGAAAGACGAAACCTCTCGCTTTTGGGTCTGGATAAAGATAAATTCTAATACCTAAATCGTGCGTGGGTGTGCCCTTGTTCTAGTGTGGTCTATGTTCAGCAGTGTGCTTCTTAAAACTGATAGGTATGACGATGATTATTCCGTATGGAAATTCTTTTTTAAGTGTTTAAATATTGTTTTCCAATGGATTTGGCTTACACTTCGCAATTGCCTAATGTATACTCGCTTTGTAACGTAATGTAACTCCGCCGTTGCCGGTCCCAAGCCCGGATGAGAAAGGAGGAGGGTTTGTTTGGAAAAGAACAAACCAGCTGTAAAAAGTTCAACGCCGAGCATTGGGCGGCGGTCAAATAACCCGACACCTTCACGAACTACGCGTGAAGCGGCTTACAGTGGCCTTGAGAACTAAATCATCTCTAAAAGTCTGCCGTGGAAGGACGTGGGAGCCCACCACGATGTATTTCCCAAGAAAATCCCCCATGAAAAGTACAACTGATAGAGTGAGTTCGTTGGACGATCCGGCTAACACCCGGCGCCAGTCAGTTCCCGGGCTGACTGGTGTGAAATTGGCTACCGAAGCCTCTACCAAGACGCATCACCAGGTCTTGGATAGCGGTCATGCTACTGGTGATTCACGCAACAGCAAGTTCTCAGTGCGGGAACACAGACGTATTGCAACCTGGAACGTACGTGGATTGCTGGCACCAGGAAAGCTCGAAATCGTGGAAAAGGAAGCAGAAGGTCATAATCTTACTTTGCTGGGTATTACCGAAACTCACATGCGCGGACAAGGTCATCAAAGGACGCCTGGTGGGAACACCCTTTATTTCTCAGGCCCTACAAATTCCAGCAGTAACGGAGTCGCTATTTGGATATCCAAGCACCTGAATAAATTTGTGCTTGGTTATAACCCTGTTTCTGACCGAATACTAACACTGAAACTAAGTACGAGGCCTTGTACCCTGAATATCATTGTGGTATATGCCCCTACAGCTTGTGCCAAGGACGAGATCATTGAGGGTTTCTACTCCGAGCTTGAAACAACCTTGTCCAAAATACCGAATCGAGAGATAACTCTTGTCATCGGTGATTGGAACGCAAAAATAGGAGAAACGATGGAAGATGGTCACATAAGAGGCACAGTCGGAAAGTATGGACTGGGTGTTCGTAATGACAGAGGAACCAAACTTCTTGAGTTCTGCATCGGAAGGAAGCTCACAATCATGAACACCTGCTTTCAACACCATCACCGCCGGCTTTACACCTGGATCTCTCCTGGCGATCGTTTCCGCAATCAGATTGACTATGTCATAATAAATAGTCGTTGGAGAACTTCAGTCACCAATGTTAAGACTTACCCGGGTGCCGACTGCGGTTCTGATCACTGTCTTTTGGTGGCAAACTTTGCTCTTCGTCTAAAATCAGTCAAAAAACGACCATCACAAAGAACACGGATTCTATCGCCGGCAGAGAGTTCACAATTACAAAATGTTTTAGAATCTGTTATGGCGGAATATCCAGAACCTAATAACTTTAGTGCAGAGGAACACTGGGAGCATTTTAAAAGCGGGATTTGGAAGGCATTTGACTCCATCCCCATTAACCACACACCGAATATCTGCAAGCAGTCGTGGATCTCAGCGGAAACCTGGCAAATTATTAAGGACAGGAAAGACCTTAAAGCCCTGGGTCTGTTAAGCCAAGAGGAAAAAGACAAATACTCGGAGCTCAGCCGCTTCATTCAGTCAAAATGTCGTCGCGATAGAAACAGTTTCGTGGACCGAATCTGCCAGGAAATTGAAGCACACGCGCTCAAAATACAAAGTTCTGACCTTTTTAAGAAAGTACGACTTCTAACCAACCAGGTCAAACCCAAAACGTGGGTAATCGAAGACGAAGATGGCACCCCACTCCAAGATCTCAACGCAATCTCAGAAAGATGGAGGAAATACTGTGAAGCGCTATACAGTAATCCTAATGCGGCAAGCGGGGCATCAATCAGTGAGTGGGATAGGACTTCACAAGAACCTTATATTATGTATTCGGAAATTGAAGCCGCCATAGCCTCACTTAAGACCAAAAAAGCACCGGGACCGGATCTGATCACAGCGGAGGTAATAAAAGCTTCCGGACCGGCTGGCATAGATGCCCTATACAAAATTTGTAATGTGATATGGCGTACTGGTGAGTGGCCAAGCGATTGGACGAAATCAATCATCCTGCCATTACATAAGAAAGGCTCAACTTCGAAATGTGATAACTATCGAACCCTGGCTCTAATATCTCATGCCAGCAAGGTACTGCTACATATTATAAACAACAGAATTCGTCACTTTTTGGATTGGCAAATCCCTCAAGTACAGGCTGGTTTTGTAAAAGGCAAGGGAACTCGCGAGCAGATCCTCAACGTCCGCCACCTAATAGAGAAGTCATATGAGTTTAACACACCGCTCATTATGTGCTTCATAGACTACAGTAAAGCTTTCGATTGCGTAGTTTGGCGAAGTCTGTGGAAGGTACTTTTGGAGCTTGGAGTACCGCATCATCTGGTATCCCTAATTCAAACCCTATACTCTCAAAATAAAGGCGTAGTGAAGGTCGACCATATCAACTCTAACCCCTTCAGTTTCGGAAAAGGCGTAAGGCAAGGCTGCATTTTATTTTTATTATCTCCCATCCTTTTTAACGCATATGGAGAATATATTATCAGACGTACCTGTGAAAACTGGGAAGGTGGTGTGACGATTGGCGGAACCAAGTTCACAAATCTCCGCTACGCTGATGACACTACTCTCCTAGCAGCCTCAGAGTCGGAAATGGTAGAACTCCTTAGAAGGATGGAACGGATCAGGATGGAACTGGGCCTACAAATTAACCACGCAAAGACCAAACTAATGGTGGTGGACCGAGGACATAAATTGGAGTTTACTGGCGTTCTTAATCTCGAGACGGTCGATGATTTCATTTACCTGGGCTCTAACATATCCAACACAGGGTCTTGCGAAAAAGAGATCCGTAGACGTATAGTCATGGCCAAGAACGCTATGTCTCAGTTGCAAAAAATATGGAGAGATCGCAACATTTCGCGAAACACCAAAGTGAAATTGGTCAACACGCTGGTCTTTTCAATTTTCGGTTACGGAGCGGAAACTTGGACCATGAGAAAGGCCGACCGTACTCGCATAGACGCCTTTGAGATGTGGTGTTGGAGGAAGTTGCTTCAGATACCCTGGACTGCATTCCGCACCAACGAGTCCATCCTACGTGAGCTCGGAATAAAGTCCAGACTCTCTACGACCTGTCTCCGCAGAGTTTTGGAATTTTTCGGCCACATAGCGAGGAAAGATGGCAATAACCTCGAACAACTGATGGTTACCGGCAAGGTGGATGGTAAGCGACCAAGAGGTCGCAGCCCTTTGCGATGGTGCGACCAGATAAGCTCTTCACTTCACACGAAGTTTCATGATGCGCTTCACTTAGCCAAGGATAGACAGAGATGGCGTAACATCGTCAAGGAAAAGGTGTTTTCAAGGGAGGATCACGACCCTCAGTAATGAGGAGTACAACTTGAGGAGGAGGAAACTCGCTTTTCAGAATATTAATCAGAGAGTATCCTCTTAAATTTAAACTTGATTAGCAACAATTAATAAAAGTTAGTAAAATCCATAACTGTTTTACCTCTTACCAAATACCGCTTTCAATAGGCGCTCGGGCTTTGGGGATAAGACCACAACCACCCCTGTGGTCACCATCTGCGGGGGGTGGGATTTTTACATCACTAAAACCACCCCGGTGGTCACCATCTGCACAACGTAGGGGCATCTTTATGTCTCAAAATACCAATCCGAAACCCTCTCTATGAAAACGCATGTTAAGGCACATTTCTAAGAAGACTATAAAGGGGTCTCCCCGAAACCTAACTGTCCGAGGCGGCACGTGACCACTGAGCGCAGTCTTTCCTGAGGTCACTCAGTGGGTGGATGGACAACTGTTTTACCTATTAGAAAGCTTACAGATTTTTTAAACCAAATTACACTCTAGACAAAATAACGAAAAATCCTACCTTTGTCGCGATCGAAACTCACCTTTGCAAACCACAGTACGTTCCCCATTGCAAGTTTCAATGTAAGTTTATGAAAGGCGTCTCATGGCTTAAGTTGTAGATAAGAAGTTCGGACGAGCACGTGAAGGGAATTCTCCCCAAGCTTCAACTTTTTGAGAAGCCACACAGGTAATTAATTTTGCCCCAATATTTGTTTCTATTTATGTTCGGAGTTACGTGTTTGTGGCCTGTTTTGGTGTGTTATTACTTATTTATTGATCTTTAGTATGTATGTAGAAATAGACTGCTTCGTATGCCTAGAGATTGGAAGTGCGACTGCTGAGCGTGAGGTCATGGTTTCGATTCCTTTGTTTATCCCTGTAGCCAATCCACCACCAACACGATCCCACGACCTACTACTCATACGTCGGGACCGATACCACTGAGGCACCACTGCTCTTCACTTCACTGGGCCCACGTAGTCGATTATGGCCTACTCCCTCCTGGAGGAGGAGGCCTGTGTCCTAGCAGTGGGAACATAATATTCTGAAGATTGACGATTGATTCCTTTTAGTAGCCGTGAATGGATTTTTACCGGTCAGTGTCTATAGGCTTGCCAAGTCATGCCCCTGTTACGAGAGATAGAAACAAAATTGACAAAATGTAGGCGTATTGCAGCACGCCTCCACACACACACACACACACACACACACACACACACACACACACACTCACACACACTCTCTCACACACACACACACACACACACACACACACACACACACACACACACAGCTGCAGTCATCATGAGTTAGTTTTTTTTTTTTGCTTGAATACTGGCAATACACGAGTGCCTATAGTTTATCGTGGGGGCGCTTTTGATTCATTCCAATTACTACTGAGTAGTACTTACTTAAATACAAATCGAAATTCTAAGCTTAATAAATTAAATTCTCAGCATTTAGAACTGCAAGTACCTATTTGTGGAAACATCGACCGGGCGTGGTGCAGTTTATTCCCCGAACGAATTTGTTACCGTTATAGAGTATTGTTTCAGAGGTTTTACATGCACTGTTTTATTTATTACCTACAATATGTATCTGGGGTATTTTCTAAACCAAATCGTTTTTATGTAGATGTTTAACAAGAATATTAAATTTTATGGGTTAGAAGAAACACCGGGAAGGTATGTAGATGTACGCTCAGAAGTACATGCACTGATCGTTGGTGATATCCTTCAAAAAGATCAGGTGATAGTTATACTCACAACAAATGGCAAACGGTTCCAAAGCGTTTCAAATTGCTTCAACGACTTTAATGTCAATCCTTTTCCTCCATCTTTATCGCTGATAATAATGGTAATTGAGAACAGTGGTGACCAAGTGGTAACCTCCGCGACTTATGAGTTGTAGGTTGTAGGTTCGATCCCACACAGGCGCTTTACTTTGTATTAATTATTTCATCACCACTGCTCTCAAAACGGTGAAGGAAAATATCGAGAGGAAACCGGCACGTCCTAAAAACAAAATTCGAAGACATGTGTGTCATTTACCAATCCACACTGGGCTCGTGTGGTGGATTACGGCCCACTCCCTCTCACCGAGAGGAGGCCTGTGTTGTCACTTTGTCTAGGCGCTGATAGATATATGAATTTGGACAAGGAAATGGATGGTAGGATACAATACTGGCTATACGTGGCGTTCTGAAGTTTCTGCCTCTAAACTGTGTATCAGAAATGTGCTGTCATATTTTGAAACTGAACAACTTTCTTCATGGGGCCGAAAACGTAATCGCGAAAAAAAAAAACCGCTCTCCCATACATGTAGGTCGAGTAGGTATTGAAGACATTTCTGACACTCGCTGTATATCAATGGACGTGTCGAGTGAATGTGTTAACCTTCTTGGTATTTAAACAGCCGGTTATTCAACTCATAGCCCATAACAATATTCAAAAACTAAAGGAAAACAATAACAAAAACACAAATAAAATTACCAGGATAACATTCCATTTCAGAACTACGGAAACTAAAGAGCCACAAAACGGCTGGGGAATAAAAAAAAACGATATGCTTTGTTACCGCGGAAAAGTTTTGATTTCTCTTGAGACAGACAGTTGAAAAAATATGATGCTTTAAATGTCTCGGAGACTTCTGAATTTATTTCTGAAGGATATTTGATAGTATGAAGAGAGAGTTACATGATGTGATATCTATTGTAAGTGTTAGGTTACTGTTCCCAATATAATTATATTTATTTTGGTTAAATAATAATATCCCTAGTGACAGGTTCTGCGCTTCCCGCATTAATTTATTTTCAAAACAACCTTCTCATTTAACATTTTGCCACAAGACAGATAACATATCGATAAAAGCCTTTTAACGTCTAAATAAAACCAAAATTTAAGCCATTAGCACTACCACCTTCCACTTAAATGTTTACCCACACTTTTAATAAACGAGCCGTGCTCTGTGATAAATATTATAACGCCTTTACAAAGAGCAAAGAGCACGGCTCGAGTTCCATCCATTAATCACGTTAGTTCGCGAACAAATGCCAGCTGGGGCGAAGTTGGCGTGACTATTCAATATTGGTACACATATCCTACATGCTCGACACAGCCTAAAAACGTTCGGAACATTATATTGATCGACTGAAAATAAAACGAAAAAAGGTGCTGAATCCTTTTAGGCTGTGGTAACAACGCGTGTAAGGTAAACGCTCATGTTATAGGCAGTGTGTAGAAGTTTTCTCGATCACAACCGCGAACATACCGTCGTGCAACTCTAGCCATGATGGATTGCGACAGTTTTGTGTGGATTTATTTATTATTTCTTTTATTCGTGTTTTTCTATGTCGGATACTGCAAGCGTTTGCGTGACCGCCGCGTTATTTGATTAAAATTTCATTTTTTACAGTAAAATTTACTAGCTATTTTTATTCAAGAATGAAGACACATAACGTTTTCAAAGTTTCAAGGCAAGGATTTATTACGACTGAATCTGTGTACGCGTGTATAATTTCCTTACGTGAGCTGAATTCCAAAGGGTTCTAGAACAAATTGCTTTGATATCGCTTGAGCCACGTACGGCAATAATATGCTATGTATGCATGGAGATAGTTCATATGGCATTCATAGGAGGCTCTATGGCAGCTATTAATATATTTTATTGAAAGGTTTTACATCTAAGATTACGGTAGAGTTAGTACCTACTATCCTGTTATTGATCCAAATGAGTTCATTTCTACTTAGATTTTTTACCCATTACAGTATCCATTTGGCTTGACTTATCTATGATTCATTCATTCAAGATTCATATTTCAAATCTAGGAAAAGATATAGCCATTTTTATTTATGTTTCACCCCTAAGTTGAGAATTGTAGTGTGAGTAATATTAATGGTCATGCGGCAGGCATAATATAATGCATGTGTATTGAATTATTTAGGCGTAAAGACGTATTTTATAATAAAACATGAATGTTCGGGAGACGCCGTTAAGAACGAAGTTCCACACGAGCACACACACTGGTGTGTATATGTTTAATAGAAAGAGACAGAGAGAGCGAAAGTCACATGGAGCGTAACGCTTTTTCCTTACGTGTCCAATCAACTCCTACCGTAACCGCGTCAAGCGATCCAATAACTCATAGTTATTCCTACAAGTTCAGTCTACGTTATTTTACTTGATTTCACGATTACTTTTCTGTCTTCTAAATCTGGAAATAATGTTTATCTCGTAACATGCGGTTGCATGGAAAGGCCATGCAGGATAAAGCTTTCAAAGGACCTACCGACATTAAAAAAAGGATATATATCTTACTGTCACTCATTTAGAGTTAACTTAGTCCTAAAATAAAAATCAAAAATATTAAAATCAAAAGTCAATTATTCAAATTAGGCTGAAAATCAACACTTTTAAAACGTCAAACTTTCATAAGACAGTCCACAAAACTCGCGCCCTTCACCACTTTCTAGTGATTTCGCTGGAAAAAAGAAATGGCTCAACAAACTCCCCTGCAGCACAACTGTCTGTTCAGTTAGAAAAACTTGATTCTACATACAACAAAAGTTGGTATGCAGAGTAATTAACATTACGAGACACAACACTAAATCCATACTAATATTATAAATTCGAAAGTAACTCTGTCTGTCTGTCTGTCTGTATGTTACCTTTTCACGGCTCAACCACTGAACGGATTTCAGTAAAATTTGGCAGAGATATAGATTACATCCCGGGGAAGGGCATAGGATAGTTTTTATCGACATACCTCGTGGGCGAAGCCGCGGGCGGAAGCTAGTTAAATCATAAATATAATTTGCCATTATGTCAGCGAGCCACGTCTATATACCAACAAATACAATGAAAACTTACTCAAGCAAAAAAGAATAATTTAAATTTTTTAAATGTAAGTAATAAAAGCCTTCAGGCATAAAGGGCGTGACGTATTTAAGCAATGATGTGTTAAGTTCACATAGCTGTCACTGGAGGTCACAAATGGTAAACTAGGACCATCGAAGTAAAATAACAAACCATAGTGAGCAAGAATGCACAAAGTACTCTGCTTAAACGAAATTTTCTCTATAACTTCTAGCTAATTACATCCAATCTTCCATAATCTCGCCAACAGACCAGAAAAATCATCGAAAGTATAATCACGTACACACAAATAAGTTCCAATAAAAATCCAGCACGTTGTATTTCACCGCACATTTGCAATTCCCGCAGATTCACCGTATGAACTTACGTTGGAGTAAAACTTGTAAAAAGTCACGTATCAGCCGAGCCCGACAAAGCATTTTTATACGTTTTTAAAAACTGTAGAATAAAATTAGAAAGGATAGACACCACTGTTTCACAAAGTGTTGCAAATTTCTCGTGACATTTTATGTTCTCTATTTGAATTTTATCTCGATTGAAATCTTTTTCTTTTTTGTGTTTAAGTGGACAGTTGTTGGTGCTGTTTCCTTGTTGTTTGGTGTATTTTTAGTTACTTCCGAGTTCAGTTGATAAGGAAGGAAAAAGGAATATAGGAATAGTGTAACATGCGGTAATCTTCCCACGCTAATTGAAGGATTTTATTGAGAAAGAAGGTTATTCTCATGGTCCTTTTAAAGAACGTGACACATAATGCAGTGATGGTCTTCTTAGGGTACCGTACCCAAAGGGTAAAACGGGACCCTATTACTAAGAGTTCGCTGTCCGTCCGTCTGTCCGTCTGTCACCAGGCTGTATCTCATGAACCGTGATAGCTAGATAGGTGAAATTTTTACAAAATGTGTATTTCTGTTGCCGCTATAAAAACAAATATTAAAAACAGAATAAAATAAATATTTAAGGGGGCTCACATACAACAAACGTGCTTTTTTGCCATTATTTTATATGTAGTGTTAAATATTGTATTGTGGTCCGGAACCCTTCGTGTGTGAGTCTAACTCGCACTTGGTCGGTTTTTTTCAACCGTGCCCGTTTTACGGTGTCTTTTTATACGTATCGGATAACGAGGTAACGTAACGGGTATTTCAGTACCTCGTTTCAACAAAGAGTTTTTTTCAGCGATTCGGTGTTTTTATGTCAGATTTCATACCAAGGTAAAAAAATTAAAGTGACTGAAACATTTATTCTCAAACGTATTTTAAAGCGTATTATTTTTTTACCCTGTCTTTGTCTCTCACTGTAAGCCTCATGACTGCAAGCGAGCTGCAGGTACTTGATAAAATAAAAAAATAAAAACTTTTTAAATAACAAACATTTAAAAATATTTTATCTGTTAGTCAGTTTCGGCGGGAATAGAAGTACAAGACAACCTACACGTCAGGGGCTGTACAAACATTTTCGGGTCGGCATTACTCGGCACAACCGGGTGGCAAAATCTAGCGATAGGTATAATATGTTCGGAAAAAACCGCTGGGTTGCCGAGCTGAAGCCGACCCGAGGAGGGGCCCGTCAGGGCCGAAGCCTGCCGGGGCAGCGGGATTGTCCGAAAGGGTTACCGCTACCCCGGAACATAAAGGGCTAAGGAAGGAACACGGATGGGTTTTAGTCAGTAAGAGTCTGACACTCCCTTCCGCTCCACCCAGAGCGGGAGGGGTCATTTGATGATTTCCCACCCTTAAAAATAAAAAAAAAGCCGACCCGAACGTGTTCAAGCGCGGTTAGCAGCCAAATGAAGTTTTCCGATTAGCAAGAGCCAAATGAAAGCCGAATATGTGCAGCAAAAGTACTCTGTGATGTGCAGCAATTGCTTCGGGTCTGCCTTGTTGTTAAAATACTGCCGAAACGCATTTGATTCGGCAGTATTTTAATTTTGTGAAGAGTGATATACACACATGTACCGTATGAGTGTGTATCACCCTTCACACACCACTATCTTTCAATATAAACTATGAAGTATCACTAGATACTGAACTCCATACATTAGTGTGGGCGTGTGGCGCAATCACTGCTCTGATATATTGAGTAGGGAACGAAGCACGTGAGAAGACTATTTCAATTATACGGAGTTATTCTCTGCGCGGCGACGGGAATTTATAAACGCTTGTTATAAATAAACATTTAGATAACACCACTTGGTTATCATTATGTATAGGAGGTATGTACCCACGTACACTATGCTATGGTTAAGTTATAAGCTCCACGTATTAAGGAAGGGAATCCAATGGATGGATGGATGGGAATGAGAAGGGATGAGATGGGATGGGATGGGACAGGATGGATGGCCAATTGCCATAACCGGGAATAAATCTAGATGTGAAACCGGCACTAATAATTACTAAAGGGATACCCCTGACCAAACCCAGGAAGCTACAAGTGCAGCAGTCGGGTTTGAAACCAGTAGCAATAAAAAAAATGCGCTATTATTGATAGAAAACTCTTTGTTATGTACACAATAAAAATTACAGAAATATCTACACTAACAATAAAGGTAAGAGTTTGTTTGTTTGTTTGTTTGAACGCGCTATTCTCTGCAACTACGAGTTCGATGTGAAAAACTCTTTTTACATTTGATACCTCAATTCTTGGTGATATTTACTATGACCGATCAAAAAGAAAAAAAAAACGAACTGCACGGCTGACGTGGGAACAAGATATTCCATGCGGACGAAGCCGCGGGCACAAACCAGTATATTATAAATGTAGAAAGGGTTACACAATGGGAGATATTAACGCTAAAAGCGCTCTTTAAAGACAATATTATAATAATATTGTTATCCAAATATCTCCCAAAATCTTTCTTCTCACATTTGAAAAGCTTCCTCGTACAAAATACCCTCCCGTATATTCCGCGATCAGGTAAACACGCTCCGTCTGACGCCTCGCCAAATTTGAATTGACGCCCGTGGTGATAAAGATGCCATAAATCATGGAGAAAAAGAATCCCCTTTAATACTGCTACATGGATATTATTCCTACGAAGAATTTATTACCTGTACGAGTATGTAACGTGACGTCTAAGTCAAAGTTATACTGCTACAAGGATCGTTTCGGCGCTCGAATGACATTGACAGAAAGATCCTGTTGGTAAAAATTTGTAAAACATATTGAGAAAACAAGATGGAGGATGGAGCGGCTTATGGGTAAGTAATAACAGCCGCACGGGTCGGGTAAATTAAGCTACGGTCGCCGCCGTTGGTCCGTGGATGGGTGACCATCGTACATAACCAGACACTTCCGTGCCTCAGATAGCACTTAAAGCCGTGTTCCCGGCTGTCATTCGTGGATCTTTGACACGTCCTTACGGGTCGTTAGAAGCCCGAAACTCTGACAACTAGTCTTACCAAGGGGTATCGTATTACCCATCAGAAACTGGGTTGTTGAGGTCAGATTGGCAGTCGCTCCATGTCAAATACTGGTATTCAGCTAAATCCGGTTAGGTTGGAAGCGAGTCCTAAAGGTTGGAAAGATGATGATGATTGAAGTAACAAGATTGTTTCGAGTTCCGATTTTGCGCGTAGTGTGGGACGCCCCCCAGCAAGATGGACGGACGACCTAAAGAAGGTAGCTGGAGTTGACTAGATGCAGAAGGCGGAGAACAGGGTGTTGTGGTGCAGTTTAAGGGAGGCCTATGTCCAGCAGTGGACTGCGATAGGCTGAGTTGATTGATTAATTGATTTAAGCCCATGTGAAACTGCCAGCGAAGGCGACTGGCACAAGCATGATCATATTATCGATTTACCTAAGAGAAAATAAAATATTATAAACCTCTTAAAAAAAAAAAAAGTAAGGCTACCTTTTTTACGTGACCTGATCAATATGCAAATTGAGCTTTGAACTTAAGTCTATAGTCCTCTTTATATACCTAATACTTCGATGAATATTTACGGCGCTGAAAATTAGATTTAGACTTAACGAAGACTAAATAAAGTATAGGGACTAGGTTTAATTAATAGATGTTTTATTTAGATAAAAGAATAATTTAGTTAGGTTTTTGTTTTAGTTTAGTTTGATAAACAGAAAACACAATTATTTTAGTTTGAAAAAAAGTTAAACTCTCAGGTCCCAACTTTTTCATCAGCATTTCAAAGTTCTGCGTTCGTTTCTTATCAATCGAAATACTAGAGTAGGTGACTAGGTAACTCGTTGTTAGGATTATTGTCTTAAGATTGTAATTTAAAAAACCGGCCAAGTACGTGTCGGACCACGCACAATGAAGGGTTCCGTAGTTGGAATGAATTTATCCCAAGAACAAACTTAACGTTGTAGTCGAAAAACATGTTCTCCCATACATTCCAACTGAAAATGTAAGTTTGTACGCACAATATTGAGAGATTTACCATGTTGTTTCAAGATCATAGACTTCTTATTAATTTTCCTGTAATCTATAGGTATAGAACTATTTTCTGTATTTTTTTCAAAATGTTAGGCTCAGTAGTTTCGGAGATAAGGGGGGGGGGAATGGTAAATTTCCGTCTATTGTCTTAAATAACTTTAATACAATTTATTTTAAAATTATGAAAAAAATATATTTGAGATCCTCACGATAAGCCCTTTCATTTGATATGTCACACGGTACAGATTGCGAAACTTTTTTTTTAAATTGTCTATTTACCCCTCAAAAATGACTCCCATTTTCAAAACTCATTTATTTACGTTACACGTCTGTGTTTGGGTACAGAGATTCATATGTGTACCAAATTTCAACTTAATCGGTCCATAAGATTCGGAGCAAATTGGCTGTGACAGACGGACAGACAGACAGACAGACACACGAGTGATCCTATAAGGGTTCCGTTTTTTCCTTTTGAGGTATGGAACCCTAAAAACAATAAAAGTCTTGAAATCAACACCGGGAAAAGTGGAAAGAGGGAAGGGAGGCATTTGCCCTGCATAGGGACAACACAGAACACAACACATATCTATACTAATAATATAGCTGAAGAGTTTCAGCGGTCTAATATTTGGAACTACCAGTCTGATTTGAAGAAATATTTTTACATTTGATACCCTAATTCTTGGGAACTTGTTATTTGGAGGTCTGGTTCCAAAGGCTTTAGGTTATTTAACATAACGCTATGGTCTTTAGGAGCTGAGCAAAAAAAAAGTCTGAATGAACTTTAAAACAAAAACGATGATGCGCGGGGCAGGTAATGCGATGTGACGTGGGTCGGGGAACAAGAAATTTTAACCAGACTAAGTCGCAAGCAGAAGCTAGTATAAAATAAAACCGCAAACTAAATAAAATGCAAGATTAAAAAATAAACTCAGTCTTATTCCTACAAAAATTTAATGCGCTAAAGATATATTTTAACCCACACGACAATAAAAGTAGAGTTAAGTATGAATAAGTTACATTGTGCGTGCTAGACTATCCTATATTCACAGGGAAGGAGACATAAAAATCCCGGGCTTTAGCAGTGAAAATGCAATCTCTGAGTAACTAAAAAGTTTTCAAGAAAACGATCTTGAAGCAGCGCCTTATGTGATACAAAGGTGTTAAAAGTAGCGAACGTAATGCTTTTTAGTTATCTAAATGTACGTTTTTTTAAAGATTTTATACGGAATATTTAGGATTTGTTTTTCTTTGTTCTTCTTAGGATTTCTTCTTTCCTGCTTTTTTGTACTTGTTCTTTTCGAGTATGGAACCTTACTGGTTGATTAGAGTTTTAGGTATAGACCCGTACACATAATCAGCATATTTAGGTTTTGGTACTCAGACCTCTTCTGTCAAACTCAAACTCAAGGCATTTATTTCAATTAAACCACTTACAGGCACTTTTGAATTGTCAACAAGTCGGTCAGTCAGAAAATATGAAGCTAGTTGCCAATTCCAAAGCGTAGGTACCTATGGAGAAGAACGGGCAAGAAACTCCATGGACACTCTAAATTATATTTTTACAAAAATATTAGTTACATCATTAATGTTGAATTTATAATATATGTGAGAACGACGTAAAAAAAAGACATGATTTACGTGTTAAAAGCGTTCAGAGTACAGCAAATAATACTTAACAAAACAACAATCCAAAAATAAAATAATTAAAAATAAGCCGAGGCAGCTATGTAATGACCAGCCCCAACTGACGGCGCCCGTTGACGAACATGACGCATAGATCAGCATCATTCAGCTCATCCATTTTGAAGGGAGCTAAATGATCCAACACACGCCACCGTCAGCGAGACATTTTAGTGAGCATGACATACTGTCAGCCGCCAGGGCACATTCATTCTGTATGAGAGTGAGTGGGCCGTAAACCACTACGCTGGCCTGGTGCAGGTTGGTGGATGTCACATGTATTAGAATGTTTGTTCTAGGATATTCCATGCCATTTCCATGCCATGCCATGCCATTTTATGATATTGTGGTAATAAAACAAAAATGCTTTTATTTGTCACAAATTCAATTCAATTCATTTATTGCATCAAATATGGTAGGTACATGAAGTTCTTATAATAAAATATTTAGTAACACACATTTGGCCAATATTTAGCATGCAATGGTACAAGTTTTAACATTTTGTGAATTTATGTATCTGCTGACAGTTAAATATATCTGTGCTTTATTGTATAAAATTTACAGGGACACTTTTGAAAGAACTCATCTATCGAATAAAAACATTCTTGTAACAACCACTTCCGCAACGCAACACCAAACTTATTGAAGGTTAGTTGAGTAATTGACCTCGGCAAAGCATTGTAAATTAGGGGAGCCATGTAAACGCAGCTCCGCCGAAAAAGTTCTAGCTTTGGAACGGGCATTTCAAAATCTAAATGTGTAATTTTCCTTTTATTTGTGTTATCTTTCCGTTCAAATAATTCAAGATTGGACCTCACAAACCTGGCAATTTCGTAAATATAAATGCATGGGACAGTCAATAGATTGTGCGACTTGAATATAGGCCTGCATGAGTCAGACCACTGCATTTTGAATATTGCACGAATACACTTTTTTTGGGCGATGAAGATCTTCGCTATTTCGGATGAATTTCCCCACACAACTATACCATATCGTATTACTGAACAGACGTATGCGTGATACACCATTATGGCGGTACGTAAAGACGTAATATTTTTAATTTTTTTCAAGGCAAATAAGAATTGATTGATTTTTTTTGAAATGATTTCGATGTGATTCTTCCAAGTAAAATGCTCATCAAGTGTTACACCCAGGAACTTTGCACTACGAACCTGTTTTATATTATTATTGTTAAGTGCAAAATTAAGGCGTACAGGTTTACTTTTAAATGTTTTACAATAAAGCATATTCGTCTTGGAAATATTAATTTTTAATTTATTATTATCTGACCATTTTACAATGTCATTCAATGCTTCCCTAATTTCAATGTCAAATTTTTGTAAATTTTTACATTTTATAACAATAGTGGTGTCATCGGCGAACAATACACACTGGTGTTTTATTGACTGAGGCAAATCATTTATGTAAAGAAGGAACAGTAATGGCCCCACGATACTACCTTGTGGTACACCACAGTAATTAGTCCGTGCCTCAGAATCAAAATCTTCTAAAGTGTTACTTAATTTGTTAAATTTTGTTATCCTCGTTACCTGTTTTCTGTCACTTAAATAAGATTGAAACCATTCTTTTGCTGGACCTCTGATACCGTATCTTTCAAGTTTTTCTAGAAGCCGCGTATGATCAACACGATCAAACGCCTTACTTAAGTCTAAAAGTAATGCACAAGTAGGTATTTTATCATTAATATTCGTCATCATTGCTTTCACTAGCGTAAATATTGCCAAAGTCGTCGATTTATTTTGTCTAAACCCGTATTGCTGGTCAACAAGAATATTGTGTTTAATAAGAAATTTCATCACTCGCCTGTACATAATATTTTCAAAAATTTTTGATATAATCGGAGAAAGAGCGATAGGTCGGTAATTGTCAACGTCTGATTTTGACCCTTTTTTGTATAGCGGCTTTATCAAAGACAGTTTCAGCCTGTCAGGAAAGCGGCCCTGTTCTAAGGATAAATTGACAATGTGAGCCAATGAAACCAAAAACACGTGCATAGGTACAATAATGTCTAAGTAATATGAAATAACTCGAATAGTAAAGGAAAATAAAAACATTATAGATCGAGCACGAGCACAGAACAGAAATATTCAGCAGCTGCATGTTGTGGCTGCGACAAGAATGCATAAAGCATATGCACATGCGCATATGTCTGCACAATATAAAGTGCACGCCGGAGTTTGAGCCGACTTACAACCGCCAAGTCAGTTACCACAGGGACACCACAGTTCTCGTGTTGTGTTTAGACCACTATATTTTCCAACGTAATCCAGCTGACTTTTACCAAAATGACGCTGACGCTACCAAAATGTTCGTCATATAAGCTACACGTATGTCACATGTAAAGTCGGCCCGCCAATGTTTACAGAAGACTTTGAAGGGGAAAGCTTTCACATTGCCTCCAACCTTTCTGTTTGCCACCTCGCGATTTGTGTAGTACCATATATGTATACGAGTGTAGCTAAGTGGGCTTAGGAATGTTTGTTTGGGAATATTATAAGGATGTTTTGGGGTAGGCTGTTTACACTAACATGTATGGTGAAATAGATACTTTTTTCTTAGGTCGCCCCCGACAACTATCCAAATAAGGATGTACTATCCTCCTCCGCTCAACCCTTTGGGGAAAACATAACATCAATCATATTTTAAGAAGACATAGGCAGAGGTGTACCTACATATAGTACACCCTCACTTCGTCAATGATGTTTATGTCCCATGTACTATGGGGGAGAGTTTTTTTGCCATCAACCAGGCTTTGCCAGAAATCCAGCCCCCGGACAGCTACTGAGGAATTCCTGATGGGAAAATCCAATAACACTTTTCCCAACCTGGGAATCGAACGTAGGACCTCATGCTCAGCAGTAGCGCTGGCGACCACTAGACCAACTTGTCAGTCTAGTTCGGAGAATACGGACGTGATTTTTTTTAATTACTGAATGGGTCCGCTCTTAACTTCGATCTCTGATGATGATCTCTGATCGATCGCCTGATAGAAAGCGATGGATGAAGTCTATGACAGCCATATAATATGGTCATAGACCTCATCCGCCTTAGGCATCTGCCTAAGGCACTGGAACTCCGACGCATCGACGAAACACAGCAGGTTGCAAGCAGCCTGCTGTGTTTCGTCGATGCGTGGGACCGTGCATCCCACCGGAGTACGGTGTCAAAACACCGTTCTCCGGTGGGAGGGGGGTCGCAAACCAGGCGGGCGTTAGCCCTACCACCGCAAGGGAAGAATTGGCGAATCAGATAAGGTGTTGGGTCTAACTGTCCAGGATGCGCTAGGTTCAGTTGAGTAACTGGCGGAACAAACTGCGCTACACGAGGAGGCTTCTTCATACATCCCAAAAATGTGATGATATATTGTCCTTTTTTAAAAGATGTCTTTAAGGCCAAGGACAATGAACTTTTTTAACAATAAAAACTTTTAGGATATAAGTACCCGCATTCAGATTTTTTTAAGCATTTGGGATCCAACGTAAATAGTTTTTGGGATTCAACGACAATAAAACGTAATTATCTTGCATTTTTAAAATTTGGGATCCAACGGAAATACAAAATAATGTTTTGTGGGATCCAACGCCAAAAATATCAAACTGGGATTCAAAAGTGGGATCCAACGACAATAAATCTTATTATATTGTTTCTAGGGAGAGGCACACGTGGCTATACTGTAAAGCCGTACCGTCAGCACGCACAGTATCACGAGCTCACTCGCCCCTTGTTCGGGCCCTCACTATGCTCAATTGCTCAATGCAATTCTTACATCAACGCCGTAGTGTGCCTTGTTTGCCGGGAGATGGATTGATTTATGTCGTGTGTGTGTGAGAACATAAGTACTAGCTGCGCCCCGCGGTTTCACCCGCTTAAGTTTCGATCCCGTGGGATTATTGGGATAAGCAACGACTGTCGTCCACGAGTTGTCTGACGAATAGTTTAATAACACCCATGATAAATTTTACGACAGTATAAAAGTTCTTACTAACTTCCTAAAGTGTGATAGCTTTAAAATGGTTTACCAATTCAATGGCTCCCAACAAGTGGAGTCGTCAGTAATCAAACTATACCAGCAAATTTTCTTGCTCAAATATTAACGAGAATGCACTTGCAAGCCCGTAAACTGACGGGCTTGCCTCAATTTAGCTGAAACATGACATGCTCTGACGGTACACCGATATGGGGATTTGCAATTAAGGTTTGGTTTGTTTTTAATATTTTCACAATCGTCAATCGTCATTCAGACGAAAGATGTTCACTGCTGGACGTAGGCCTTCATCAGGAGTCGCCACATCGACTGGTCCTGTGTTTTTTTACATTTCCTTTACCGGGTCCTCAATTTTCACCGGGTCTGTCGATCCATCTTATGGGGCACCTACCGACGCTGTGCCTTTCAATACGCGGTGGTTGCCGCTCCAGAACCTGTTGGCCCCATCGGTTATATTGTTCTGCGAGCCACTAAAGTTTGACAGTTTTTCGGGCTGTGTCGTTTACCTGTGTTCTGCTTTGTCAAGATTAAGGCTTAATGGTTGTGGTGCAACTTGGGGACCCTTTACCCTGTGGACTGACTGACGGAGAGGTAAAACCAGCACTTAGTCATCATTGTGCTATGAAATAAAGTGTTTATTTCTGTAACTAGATGTTCTAAGACACTTTTACACGTCAATATTTTGAAAATAGATGGCGCCGGCATTTTCTTGTTGACAGATCCCTGAGAAGAAGTGCCGAAACAAACTCAGAGGTGATGGTCTCTTTAAAAGTCCAAATATTATATTACTAGGACTTTATGCGAGTTTAACAATGCAGGGATGTCTGGAAGGGCCTTTTGGAGAAAGAGTCATTGCAGCATTGATTTGACCTGCCCCAAACAGACGGTATGCATATGCGTCTGTCAATCTGCAGGCATAGTGATCAACTGCCATTAGCTATATATTACTCTGGAGTATTAAAATTATTATTAAAACATCTTCAGCAACAAATTGAACTCACAAAGCCACACACCAACACAGTATCATAATTATAAATCACACAAGACCAGACCAAAAGAAAATTGAAAAACATTGCACAATGTTATATATTAATGAGTTTTACTCGCACCTAAAACATATTTTCTGGAATAAAGTCTGAAATTGTTGTATTTCTTAAAAATAATGTTATCTCCTCAGCCGATTATTATGAAACTTTGCATACACGTTGTCATAGGTACAGAAAAAAACATAGGGTACCTTTCATCCAGAAAGTACCACATTAACGCTAGCAAAGCCGTGGACAAAAGCCAGTAGAATTATGAATTATGAATTATGAATTTTTCAACCCATTGACAGCAAAAACAGTAACACAGAACATAACAAACACACAGATACACACACACACAGACAGCCAGACAGACACACAGTTATGCTTTATAATCAAGTTAAAGCTTTAAGTTTAAGAGCTTAAACACCCTGCAGCAAAAACCGTCTCAACCAAAACAAAGCTAAAGTCAGCAGCAAAGAGTAGATATCCAGCTAACCGCAGGCTCGGTAATCATGAGCCAAGAGTTTCATATTTCAGGAAACACATTTACTGCTTGCTATTGTGCTTTCCTCGCGCTACGTTAGGTCATGTTATTGTTTCACAGAGTTTTAAAGCGAGATTTTTGCTCAACAGTTTTCATGTGAAATAATGTGTGTGAATGTGGAAGCTTTCATAGATCGTTTTTAGGGTTCCATACCCAAAGGGTAAAAACGGGACCCTATTACCAAGACTCCACTGTCCGTCTGTCCGTCTGTCACCAGGCTGTATCTCATGAACCGTGATAGCTAGACAGTTGAAATTTTCACAGAATGTGTATTTCTGTATGATATAACAACAAATACTAAAAACAGAATAAAATAAATATTTAAGGGGGGCTCCCATACAACAAACATGATTTTTTGCCATTATTTTATATGTAGTGTTAAATATTGTATGGTGGTACGGAACCCTTCGTGTGCGAGTCCAACTCGCATTTGGCCGGTTTTTATTACACAATGTGTTTGTTGTACTCTACCTAAGTTTCGTTCGTTGATTTTTAAAGCCTTTAGTTGATATATAGTTTGTAATGTTTCAAAGGACTGAGGTTCTTCTCCTGAAGTGGAACAATATGTTATTATAGGTATTCAGATTCGTCCCTTTTTTTGTGAATGATGTGCATGCCTTTAAGTAACTTATTTAGGTACACAGAATCCCATCGTAAATGTCTGGACATGTCTTATTTGTAAATAAGTTGTTAATGTGCCTATATCAAATAAATAAATAGGTATGTAAATTCTTCTTTTGGTGAAGTTTCTTGGCCATTTTTTTCCATACGAAACTACCTTTTGGCAGGGGCGACTAGAATCAATTATAGTTTTTTGTACATTTTGACGTTCAAAAGTGCCTTTAATGTGCCTGTTTGAAATAAATGATTTGACTTTGACTTCTGAATTTATGTCATTCAGGAAGATAACATGAAAGCTTGTAAGCTTATTGAACAAGAAATGCCTTATCGTTGATTCTGCTGAAACATCTAGATATACATACGTACAAATAAATAAAATTGAAGTTTCTTTTTTTAATTTATTTATTTATTAGGGACAAAAAACAGTTACATGCTACAAAATACAGAAAAATACTAATATAAAACTAACAAACGTGTAACCCACACCATTGTCCACGTTTTAACTAAAGGTTAAAAGAGCTCAAGACATAAAAAAAGAGAAAAGTAAAACAATAGTCGCTGCCACAATAATATTGCTGTGTTACTCAGCTAAGCTTAGTCTAAATTAAAATAATCGCTAAACAAAATATCCAGAGCCATTTTCTTAAATGATTGCTGAGACAAAATATATCCAGGTCAATAAAATGCGTATTGTAAGAATCAACAAGGCGACGAAGAGGTGCAAGCTCCCCAGAGTTAGTCCTTAATGTCCATCTAACAGCATATTACGACGTGAAAGCGTAACAAATTTGTAATATTAGTTAGGAGGTTTCGCGGTTGGGATGAAACCATACAGCGTTTGTATATTATCGTTGAATACGATTTCTCAGTAAAACCAAGTGTTACCTAGTAACTGGGTTGTAGAAATCAGATAGGCCAAATCGTTCATGTAAAATACTGGTATTCAGTTGGAATCTGAATGGAAACAGACACCAACATAGTTGAAAAAAAAAAGGCAGATGATTATAACGATAATTATCATTTTATTAGATACAATTAATGTTATTGCCGACACCAAAATTAATGAAATAAATTCCATTTATACACAGATGGAATTTCGACCAAATATTTCATCAAATTTCTCGTAGAATGGATCCTCACTCGCCAAACTACGAGGATATCTCGCGCAGATGTTTTATTCAGGGCATATCTACGTCATAAAGTATGCAGCAGGGATCCAGTCATGTTGGTTTTATCCGTTTAATATCTTATGGCTACCGGTTAATAAGCCGTGAGGTTAAATATAGATTCGCAATCGCGTAAGTTAGACTACTGGGGTTGAAAGGCGGTGAGATAAAGTAATTTAATAATCAACTGTGATCTGACGATTAAAACTGTGGACAAGCTATGGGAAAATTCGTCAAAAAAAAAGCCCTTGAAGCAATTCTTGTCTAACCGAGTTGTAACAGCATGGAATATGCGTAGCATGGAAAATGTTGTGACGGCTCCCACACTGAACTGCTACAAGAATCGTCTGGACAAACTAAATATATCCAAGCTAATCATCAGCTAATGAGCTGCTACTGTGTCTAAGCAAATAATAATAATAATAATTTAATACAAAACCTATACCTCCCTACAATTGTCTAGTCGATAAATACCAGGATAATAATAGTTTCAAATAATAGTAGGTAAGTAATAATAATATCAGCCTATTATTATCGCGCTGCAGGGCAAAGGCCGCTTCTCATACACAGAATGAGAACGCACGAGCATTGCTCACTACGCTTGCTGAAGACCGGTTGGCGACTTCAGATTTTTACTCACCATAATGTTAGTAATGTCGAATATAAACTAATAAAAGTACTAATCATTCTCAATCACGTTACCATTTTTTTTTGCATAAATTTCTATATAAGGCAATGGATTAAAGAAAATTAAGTACATAAAGTTAACTTTTAGGAACAGAAACAACAATTTCACTTGCGTTAAGAGAAACTAGGCCTTTTTGACTTAATCAATTATTATTTGTTCGAAGAAAAAATATTAAACATTTAACAAGTCAAGGATAACATTATTACATGGTACTTAAACCCCTTTATTCTTAAACGTTGCTTAAAGTTAAGTAGTGATTATATATTTTTGATGTTTAAACGTCACTTAACTTTAATCATCGTTTATAAATAAATCCCAAACTGGCGAAACGAACCCTGTACTTTGTAGACTTCTGCGGAACCCTTTAGGAATAAAGACGGGATGTTATTTTATTTTATGTCATTTAACGCTAAACAATACTGATTTTAAACTATCACAATATGCAAAGACAAATCTGTAACCCCTTAATCCCGTTCATAATAAATACTCTAGGAATATCGAGAACCACGCATTATTGACAGCCCTCAGCGGCGAAGGGTGTGACCGCACCTCAGTGGTTGCTCCACCACTTATACAGCCCTCGATGGTCGGGATTACTATGTCGAAGGCAGTAATGAACACTCGAGATATCGGTAAGCAGCGAGATATTATCGGTATTATTAGTAGCTGTTTGAACTTCAGTGTTGAAGTTAAATTAAGTATGAGGTTTGCTTTTTGGAACGAAGGTCTTTAACACGGCTTGCGGTAGGAGTTGCTAACGAAAAAACGTGATGCTCCTCCGTGAGACTCTATTATAATAATGAGTGTTTGTATCCACTTCCAGTAGGAAGCTTCTGTGCTTTTGGGCGGAGCTAGGCTGGCTCTGTTAGCCAGAATCCCCACGCACAACGGACCGAATGAGAGTCTAAGTGCGGAAAAGGGAGCCCCTTCATCATCATCATCATCATCATCCACTTCCAGTAGTAACTTCGTTCCTACCCCGACCGCTCATATTTTTTTTACTTAGCATAATGACACACCAAAAGGGATACACTTCTGGCTGTATTTTAGAAAAGAATATGTGAGGTGCACTCACCTCTAAGGTACCCGTTCCTGTTTTTCAATATATATAAGTTAAAAGTCCGATGTAATTAGGGGCGAGCACATTGCAACATACTGGATATCGTCTGGATTAATACCCAGCAAGTAAGCAATGCACTAGGCAGGCATGCTAAGATTTACTTTATCTTTTTAATCTGTATATACAAATCTTTAAACTAGACTTGATTTTCGTACGTCGTTTTCGGGAGACCATGCATTGAAAATCAGTCGTGTGCCTCATATTAGTCATAACACAGCATCATGCTGAGTGGAACCCATGTTATGCAGCGGCTAACTATTTCTGTTCTGTGATTGTAATGATTCATTTTTGTATGCACGTTTCTGTGACAAATCAACCTATATTTCTTGTTTTTTTTTACTTTGCACATATAGAAAACTCCACACTACACAAATGCGCTTATCACTAGATCAGCAAGGGAGTGTACTCGTATAAGAGATATTTATATTAGAGAAGTCCAAGTATTCTGAGCCGAAACACATTTGTAAAATTATAGCGTAAGTACTAAATCATATCACACAAATAGAGCTAAGGCAGAAGAAAAGAACACAGTACCTGTGTAGAACGTCTGGCATCGAAAACGCTACGAGATCTGGGTCTCAGTTTTATGCGATGTACGTGATTCGTATAGCTATATTTCTTATTCATTTATTAAGTCTTAAACCAGAATCGTTCAGACGAACAAAAAAATTACATCGTATAAATATTGTAAGGGTTTTTTCATAATAAGGGTATTTTGTTTCTAAATATAATAATATTATATTTATGCTTTGTACTACAAACCGACTGGGCTAACTTGGAATATAAATCATGAGTAACTTGTCACACATTACAAGAACAGAGGTACTTAACAAACCCCTAGATATGATGGACGAAAAAGCGATTGAAAAGAAAATACCGTAAATTGGACCACGAAGTCTCCACTTTAGGACTCGTCAGCTTCACCGGCCATCGGTCCTTCGAAAAACACTGCCACTGCCACTTCAGTTTGCTTAATCTGCAAGCTATGTAGGCTACTCCGGTTCTGTTCCAGATAACTTCATTAATGCTTCATATACAAGTGTGCTGACCACTAAATAATAATTATGTTCTAGACATTTCAACCATAACAAGAGATTTCTATTTAGGCACATGATTCATTTCAGCTTTGTTTCTCAAATGGCTTTGCACCTGTGATACTTCTGGTATTGCTGATGGCAACTGACAAATTACCATCAGCGATAGGCTTGTTTGCTACTTAATAATAATCCTTCGGACTAAATTTCAACTAACATCAGGGCCGGTGGAGACTAGCCTTCGGCGCGGGAGATATTATAGTACTAAACTGTGAGCGCACTCTCTCTTTACTCTCATAGCCAGATGCGACGGCAATCCGACACGACCGGTCAGAGTTCAGGTGCAGGACCAACAGCTTAATGTGCTTTCCGTCTTGGATCTCCGAGCTGTTACTAAGAAATTACATAATAATATAGTTAAAAAACCAGCTATCTAAGCAGTGGATAATGATTATGATACTCCTCTAGAAAATCGAAACTCCTTTTACCGTAATCGGATAAAAATAAAATCAAAATCTCGTCCGTATCAATGCCTTCCTGCCTTAGGCCCACACATGCAGAGTTTTATACTCCTTTACTTTATTGGGTCGACAAAGTTATAGCGAATTTACGAGTACGTACTGTGACAGAGTGGCTCTAAAGCACCTATTTGTTTGGTTTAGTGTCCATAATTTACTTGCGCAATGTATCTGGGTCACGGGCGGATTTGTGAAATTTTCGGGGCTTAGGCCCCTTGTAAAACTTAGGGTGATTCGAGATTATTTTAGTACACGTTCGATCTTTTTTTTTTTGAAGGATGTCTTAGATTCTTTAACAAAAATTTGAAACAAAGATTTTCCAATATTCTCTTTTGCTAGTTTAAGATTTATTTTAATGGTATTATAAGTGCGATTGCGGTGCTTCTGACCAAACCATGCCCCATATTTTGGCGTGTCCAAAGTGTCCGCACACCTGCACTTCTGAAGGCCTAAAAACGCTATTGATGCCGCGATTGGAGCGGCCATGTAATGAGCTCATTTAAGAGTTTGATTTGAACCATTGACTAGAAAAGAAATAGAATTTGCTTACAATTGCCTGGTTGTAATCCTAAAACACTCCCAGCGTGTTACAGTGCCTCATCATAATCTACGAAACTATTTAAAAACCCGTAAAAAAAGAAACAACTCATGTTTTGTCCATTCGAGTTTTGTATATATAATATTAAAAAAACTACAATTAAGTGAGACCGCAAATACTAGCAGTTTTCAACTAAATAAAATTAAAATAGTTTTAGCAATTTACTCTCGTTTGGAGCTCGTACATATTATTTTGGGTTACTGAGCCAACGAAGTAATTTATTATTTGTTTAAAATAACTTGCAAACAAAGTTAATAAGTTTACAATAAAGTAAAAAAAATATTCTTTATGTTTTTTTTTTACTATGACATACACACATTAGCCAATCATATCATCGGTAGTCTGTCTATTAAAGAAAAATTAGGTCTTTCAATGTAAATTGTTTTTGAGGTAGTATTTTTTATATTTCGTAAACCTCCACGACAATCCGAGCGCATTATTCCACTGTTTTTGCATCTTGTTTGAGATCTGTTATTCTTGAAACAGAAATACTGTTTCAAGAATAACAGATCTCATTATCCCACCTTTGCCCTTGGGCGCAGGTTTAAAATATTAAAATTTAATTTACATGTAACGGAGGTTCACTTCGGAGCCTAAATTATTCTCACTGCGTGGCTAGACTAAGAGGAACTGCATTAATTAGAGCGGTCAGAGCCACTACCTTAAATCACTTCATTTACATCACTGGGCTATGTGAGGGTAGATTTTTTGGAAGCAAGTCTTGGTTCGTTGCCTAATTTGCTTCATTTCAATGCCTGTGTTTTGGAGTGTTTTGTCAACGTTACCATAACATGTGTATAAGTATCTACTGTGCACGATGCAATTACTTTGGAAAGTAGCCTGTATTTTTCTCTATAACTTTATATTTTTCTATAATTATATCTGTCGAGACTTATAACACTTATTCTAAGAAACATTGACAAATCTGTCTTGTGTGGGAGTAAATAGTCATTCTCTTTCTATTTTCGTGCATAAATACATTTCGTGCTATATCAACAACAACTAAATTGAGATTATTCGATTGATGTCACGTAACCCTATAAAAATATGATGTGTAATAATCTGAGTATGAAGATTCAATTTTGCTAGGTAGATTAGATCGGTTCGATTAGATTGGACGTGGAATTGAGATTTCCGCAGGTTTGACGTGGGACGTAAAATGAATATAACTAATGTCCCATTTGAATGTGCAAAGCAAATTGCAAATGATGCTGCTGACATAGAGATAATGTGTTTATGTCAGATGTAGATGTGCAACATTTATTCAACACGGCACAATGTACGTTTCAACATAGAACTTTTTCAAGAAAGACATTTCATATTCATCATCCGTCCGAAATCAGCATGAAAGTAAAATATGACCCAGAATCTAGATATCTTTCAAACGATATGTTCGCGGGGCCACGATTCGAAACTTTATACTACCAATATAAAAGTTTTAGATTACCGTAAACTGAAGATATTGGGGCAATATGAGATAAACGCCTATGGCAAACTACCTACGTTTTATTGTGGACATTTCAGTTTTCTTCAACTATAGCAATAAGCATGACTTTTAAAGAAACTCTATTTCCTTTGTTTGGAGAGAAAATTTAAATAGGTATATTTTATTTTCATAACGCAGACGTTACGACTGGTGTGTTAATATTCTGCATTATGTCAGAATACTAGTGACTGTAAACATTTTGTGAAAGTGGGTTTTTTTATGTGGTTCTCTCACAATTTGCCAAGCGTAAAAGTTTTCATATTCCGGTTAAGAGTGAAGAGAAATAAACCTCATTTATAATATCAAACACCAAGCATACCTACCAACAAATATAATATTTTTAATCTTATCAGTTAGTGTCTTTACGAAAATATTTATTTAGTGACCTTCTCAGTGATAGCTCTGCAAGCGGAGCATGAAACGGAACAAACGAAAGTCAAAATAACAGATTGTAGAAAGATTGCTACGGATGTCAAAATTAACAAAAGAACGCACACTTTGAAGAAACAGATGTACATAATGTATCTATTTTTCCTATAGAAGAGATAAAAGTCAGTCATGCAACGAGTCAAGGAACTGTAACGTAAAGTTTATTTACTTTTAACAAAGTAAGCGCTGCGTTCTTCACAACAAAAGTAGTACATGCAGTCTCCAAACAAGATGGCCATATTTGTAAAGCAGGAATCTGTTTCCGTAACAGATCGCAGGTTTTCATTGCAAACACTGTCACAAATATTTGTTACTTGTTAGGAAGGCTCACGGGGCCAACGTTGGTTATATGTCAAAATAATCCCCCGGTATATGTAATGCATGTTATCAATATTGTATACGGTACGGTGTACATAAATTTTAACGATTTTATCTGGTTTGTTTCTAGCTAACATTTGCAGTTGTACATAGTATTTAAAATTTAGATGTGAATTATAAACTGGCGAAGTGTGGGTACACTTCTTCCTCACCCTTCGGGGATTACAGGCGTGATCTTTATCACACTAATATTATAAAGGCGAAAGTTTGTGAGTGTGTGTGTGTGTGTGTTTATATGTGTGTTACTAGCCCCCTACTTTCAGTACATTTGCGCCAACCACAATAGAAATCTACGTTCATCACACAATCGTCTTCTCCAATGTCCCACTCACCGCACAGACTTCATTCACTCTTCCTTCTTCGTTCAGTCTATTTCTCTGTAGAATGCGCTCCCCCAGGAAATCAGGATGACAACCAACAGATTATCCTTTAAAGTTAAGGTCCGTGAGCACATTCGCAAGAAGCTGGCAGTATCATCACAATGCAACGGTAATATTTTCTCATTGTTTGTCTTATTTCTTTTTAGTAAGTATATTCATGTATGTATGTATATTTATTTGTGCTTATATTTATATGTAATTAGGTATATATTATATTCATAGTTTTAATAGGTTTATGCGTATCTTTATATTTAAAATATTTATTCCTCAATTTTCATGATTGCACCTACCATTGTTTGTCTCTGCATCACCCAAAGGTTGACTGGTAGAAAATTCCTACGGCATTAAGTCCGCCTCTGTACATTTTTGTGCTTGAAGTATTAAATAAATATTAGTATCCCATACAACAAACGTGATTTTTTTGCCGTTTTTTTATATGTAGCGTTAAATATTGTATGGTGTACAGAACCCTTCGTGTGCGAGTCCAACTCGCACTTGGTCGGTTTTTTAACTAGCCCATGTCATCTGTCCTAATTAACTCAACCATCATTACGGCAAAATTAATCATCGCGTCCATCGTCATCTGAGGATTTGCATTCAAATTATATTTACATGCAATTAAATTATAGAGAAAAAATCCAGTAAACAAGATCAGACAGAAAAAGCTTAATCTATATTTTTTATGAAACGAGTCAACCCTACTGTCTTAAACTGGAAAATAAACACCGCCAAAACGAAAGCATTTATTCAAAAAGCCATTTCACGATACTTTCAGAACTAGTCAAATAGATGACACCTTATTTTGAGCTCATCAAGAATTAACGATGAAATGATAACAGGTTACTTTAGAATTCAATTTTCGGGTTTGGGGTGTAGGTATAAATTTCCCGAGGGACCGCTATGTCAAATACACGGTAATGTGATGGGCTGGAACGGACAGTAGGGCCAAGTTACTGCAGAGAGCGGGCAGAGGAAATTTAAGCGAATTACTCCATAAACTTTTCTTTGTTTGAATCGGCAAAAATAATGAGAAAACCTCATGATGATTAAATATTAGTCACTCAGAAAGGTGTTGACTCAGTTTTTATAAACAGTAAAGTAGTCATCCGGGACACACATTCAAAATCAAAGGTTGCGGGGGACGTTTGCAGTTTTTCTGTGAACTCTGCTTGCGCGATGTACGGTTTTTTAATGTTGGAAGTGTCACAGGGGTTCGTGGCTAATTAACACTTTGCGGGACACTCAACGCCCCTCGACGTAATAACAATAAAACTTCTATTTTGTCTCGTTCAGTGTCCTACAATGTTTAATAATAACCTGACGGGTCAATCGATCAGGTTAAGCTTCGCTTGCCGCGGTCGGTTCGTAGATGGGTCTTTACATACCGAAACCCTTATACGCCTCGGAAAACACGTTAAGCCGTTAGTTCAAACAGGACCCGAGACAGTACATGTTGCGAGTATTCAAACGATGTGATGATATGTTTGAGCGATGGCCATTTTGAATGAATGTGACGCATGTTCCCCCCCCCCGATCCCGATTTCTTATTTTTTTTGTGTTCTTTTTCTGCATCATGTTTACCGCAAATAATAAATGTATTTTCTTTATTTTTTCTTTCAAACTATATTTTTTATCACTGCAAGTTTATGACTTACACTCGCTGATTTTCAACACGCAACGTGATATCTAAAGCTAAAAATTCAACAAATGATTTTTATTTGCATATATTTTTTTCTATCTTTTTACTACCTCTTGCCCGCAGCTTGGTCTGCGATTGAAAACATACTGTCCAACCATTTCATGTCATATATGGGGCAATTCTCGTAATTGTAAGAAAATTCACAGTCTGATCTCAGTCTCAATCTGTCAAAAATACCTTTAAGTTTTCAAAAATTTTTACATGTTCTTTAATTTGTTTGTCGCCGAGATGAGACTGCGACTACATTTTGAACGTCTTTTAATTACGAGAATTGGCCTTCTGACAAAGCAAACTGACGCTGTTCTGATAAGCCTTTTCATGTATAGTCAGTACATTTAAAATAAACGTTGTCTCCACCATTGGGGCCAAAGATTCATATAAACACGCATTCTCAATAGAAACTTTATGTGCGACACAGAATTATTATACCGGCATAATAAAGTTAGCTATAAATTTGAAGATAAAATGTAGATAATGGCTATTATAAGGAACTAATAAAAACTTTTCATATGAATGCCTTCAGTAAGTTGTGTTCTAAGAAGTTTATTCAGTATTACTTCTTGTGTGTTGATTGTGTGCTGATGTTATCTTTAATTTCATTGTTACCGGAGACTCTTTTAACTGGCATTGATTACTACTATCACTGGAAAATGCCACATTCAGTTTCCGAGTCATGCATGTGTTTTTAACGGATTCCACTAAAATGAGGTTCTGTAGTTGATCCGTATGTTGGTATCTATCTACCTACCTATGAATGTAGGTATGTATTTCTGCGATTTTGTTATAAAAACGAATCAACAAAAACATTCACCAGGTACTGGTTACAGGATGCATGTATTTACGTTTACGCGGCGACTAAATGGTAACGTCATTATAATAAAAAACATAATAGAATACGTTACCAAAATAAGTTTTATTTAAAACTGTGATGAACTTAAAGGCGTCGTCGTTATTATCAGAAGAAGTCTTATTGTATTTTAGGCGTGCGTAATATGCGCGCGAGGAGATGTAATTAAATGAAGGTCAATAATATTCTGAATAATCACAAGTCTCTGTTCACATTAGGGAATAAACAATAATACAAATCAATCTAATCAGTGCACTGCAAGGGTAGTCAAAATGATCGGCAATCGATGATAGCGGATATCAATCGAAACCGGCACTGATTTATGAACACACACACACAGTCGCCATAAAACAATGCCGGTTTCGATCGATCTCCGCGATCTTCCTTTATTTTTCATTTTGACGGGCCGCCACTTCAGTTGCCAGGCGTCAAGTTGACAGCTGTCAAAATCATTTTAAAATTAACACTAAGTTTGGCGTTGTAAAACCTTTAGACGCGCCATCAAACTCAGTATTTTTGACAGATTGAGACTGAGATCAGACTTTGAACGTTCTTAAAATTACGAGATTCCCTTCTGATCCTCTGATGCTAGTTATTCTTGTTTTATTGGCATTTCGTAGAGCTGTCAAAAATATAATTTGTTTGATTTAAGTTATTATCGTCATCTGCATTGCCTTTTCCCAACCATGTTGGAGTCGGCTTCCAGTCTAACCGGATGCAGCTGAGTACTGAGACTTTGGACCTTTACATGGAGACTCTGACATGGCGACTCTGACTTCCACAACCAAGTAACTGGGAATATACATTAATTTTTAACACGAAAAAAGCTTTTGCCACTGCTGCAAGTACACTGTTGCAATGAAACTCAATTTAAGTAATGATCCTTGTAATGTAACTAAGAAGCTATTCATCCCATTAACAATTTAAAATTCAATAAATAATATAATTTTGGTATCAACACTGCCGCCGCACAAAAAAAAAACAAAATTACATGGAGCGACTGCGTTTGATTTAAATATAAGGACAATTTAAGTAGGTAGTCAATTTGCTTACAATTAATTTCCCTGACTTTACGATACAACACAGCCCTTTCTTTGCGATATATAGGTATTAATAAAACGTAACACATTTCTCGAGTTTAATATAACATGTATAGGTACTTACGTAATCATGGTTTAAAATTAACGTTAAGTTTAATTAAAGTTGTTAAAATGAACAGGTGCTGCTTTCACAAAACTTATTAGGGTACTTATATGTTTTACAATTTAAAGTATACTAACCTTAGAGGATTAACCTACAGATGGTGGCTGGGTCAGACGGGATGCGGAAGGCGGAGGACAGGGTGTTGTGGCGCAGCCTAGGAGAGGCCTATGTCCAGCAGTGGACTGCAATAGACGGAGTTGATTGAGAACCTTTGAGGTTGGCAAAATAAAGGTCTCGTTACCACCTCCCAGAGCCAAGTATCAGTTAACTTATCTTGTAGATTGTTGTAGTGCTCTTTGTGAAGGAGGTCATCGGGAAATGTAGGTATGTCTACCGCTAAGCTGAGCGTACTGAGAGTACGTCTGCTGCGGCTGCCGAGACATTGTAGTGCATCAGGGATGTACGCGGATAATAATATTAATGGATTTGCTGCCATTATTAGGAATAGATATGCAATTGTGCATCCCTGATGACGCATGTTTGCGGCAGCACCAACAGCTATCTCAGTGTGTTCGCAGATCGGTGGGATTCCCCGGTGTTGCGGAGGTGGATGCAGCTCCACGCAGAATTTAAGTTGTACCTACTATATAGGGTTATTGGAAAAACACCAACAACCTCTTAAGAGGTCAAATCGCGAAAAAAAAATCTGCTGTTTCCTACATTTATGTTCGCATAACTCGTTAAAATGTAGGGAACAGCTGTTTTTTTTTTCGCGTTTTCTGGTTTGTTCCCATGGTAAAATTTGTTCATAATGATGAGTACAATCTCCCATTTCGATTCGAGTTTAGATATCGCTACCCATCACGTCTGCGGAGTTTCACTAGCTTATTTAATTTGATCTTGTAAAGGACATATTCAATGAAACTTGTTTTTTTTTTTTAAAGTGATGCTATAAACACTTTTTATAAAAATACGGTTTTTGTCATTTTCAATCTCAAATAGCAGGAATGGTTGATTGTAGACGTTCGTTGTAATAGTAAAAAATACTGAAGATGTTATTTCCCATTAGAAAATAGTATTTTTTCCTGGCTTTAATTTTTTGGGTACCTATAAAGTATTCGACAGTTGAATGATGTCCGTTGGTTGAATTTTTGTATGCAGACTGAAGACGTCATTAAATGATTTGATTGAAGTCTAATTTACTGTCGTCTCCACCTTGTTTACATTATGAATAAATATAAGAAGGTCCAATCTTTAAAAAACACAGAAAACATACAAAATTGAACACTTTTTCTGGCATACAAAAACCATACAGCAGCTTTCCTAAAATATCTCCGAGCAATTTAAGTTAGTTGCAAACTGTCTCGCTACGAATTTATGTTGGATCTCACACGAGCCCGAGGGCAAGGGCGCTCACTGCTCCATGATTTATTTTGTTACATTTTAATTTCACCGAGCTATCTCATCACCGACCCGTTTCCGAGCAACGGCGAATTTATACCCCTCCGAAATTCGCTTAGGGGTCGTACAAGGAACTAGTATACGAAAAAAAAAGTGAGATGAAATTGTTTTTTTTTTAACTGATTTGCTGCACAGTTGAGTTCACAGCGAGATAGTGTGCTGATGTCTTGATTGATCTGAAATTGAATTTGATTTCAAATCTATTTTGTTGTCAAGAAGCTAGTGTTGTGATGTAAAGTAAAGTTTATTGACGTGTAAAAGTGTTTGTACAAACCTACTTACAGAAAATAAATCATTTATCATTTAACATTTATCATTTATTTATAAAGTGCTGTGGGTTGGAAATTATTTGAATATTTTTAACCGATTTCAAAAAAAGGAAGAGGTTCTCAATTCGTCGGAATCTTTTTTTTTTTTATGTATGTTTCCCGATTTCTCGAAGACGCCTGGACCCATTTGGAAAATTTTTCTTTTGTTTAAGGGGTATACTTCCCAAATGGCCCCATAATTTTTTTTTCGAAATCTTTCGAAATTTTTTTTTGAAATATCAACAAAAATTAAAAATTCAAAAGCAATATTTTGTAAAAGGTGATGAGCAGTTGACATTAGGCTATTGTAACTTAGATAAATTACAAACTCTTCCACTAAAAAGTAAAAAATAAAAAAAAATTTACCAAAAAAAACAACCCGCTTCCAAAAAGTCGGTGTCAATAAACGAAAATGCAGAACCAACGACACCGAATTCCGAAATTAAAGTTATTTAGCACTTTATAGTGTTTTTTTTTGGAAGTCGGTTGTTTTTTTTTTGTAAAAAAGTTTTTGAGATAGTTAAGGAAAATTGCTGCCGCATTGGTAAAGCGGGACTGCTGAATACGTCCGATTCCCAGCTCTGACAGGGTCATTGGATTTTTGCTTAGGATTTGTCATTAGTTAACTGTCCGGAGTCTGAGTTTGAGCCAAATTAATCACCTCTGCTTATCCCCTTGGTAAATACAGGAGTATTATTAGGTAGGTACGTGGACTTACCACTTTTCATACTGAAGGTACTACATAATACGCTGATTTCAAGTAGACTAATAATTTGCATCAATCTAGTTATGATATAAATACCTTCCATCTATCTACAATGCATTATAATAGTCTAGATATTTCTTTATCACAATGTCCGACCAAGTTATATTGAGGACATACCTATGCAATGCAAGTGCATTTAGTGATTACGTGGTCACCTACTCAACCACGCTACGTAAGCCTCAGGTACATCAGCTTCATCATTCCGCAAAGCGTCTATACCTCAAAGCCTCACCACATCGACCGGTCCTGTGATTCTCGCATCCACCGAATACCCGTGGCCTTCACAAGGTCATCGGTTCTACATAAACTTCCAATACAAATTTCCGGAAGACAGGTGCGGAATTTTAATAATTTTTTGGGGACTATTCATATTCGATTTAAGTAGATTAAAGGGGAAATCATTAAAATGTTTCATTCGATTTCAGATTTAGATTCGGTTAAAGAGGATTTAAAATTCGTTCTGTAACCATTTTAAGTCCTACAAATTATTTTAAATCAGCAATTGCTCAGCATGAAAATCTGCTGTATATAACTGAAACATGTAATGGACAAATAAACTAGCTAGAAAAAGTGGTCAAGGAACACGAAACTCTTCATCTACCTAGCCTTTTCCCAACTATGCTGGTGTCGACTTCCAGTCTAACCAGATGCAGCTGAATACCAGTAATTAGTTTACGATACCTCTTAGTAAGACTGTTTGTCAAACTTTCAAGCTTCTGACTACCCGTAACAACTGTGAAAGATCTACAAATGATAGCCGGGACCAAAGGCTGAACGTGCTTTCCGAGGCACGGTCAATATGTAATGGATATTCACCCATTCTCGGACCGGCCTCGACAAGCGTAGCTTAACCTTCAATCGATTTTTACGGCTGTTATTATTTATCAACAAGCCACTGCGAACAAACAAGTAACACGAAACTATAATTAATAAATTAGTTAATTCCGTAACACTATCAGTAGCAACGGAAATATTTTGACAGTTCAACAACATTCATTGCGTTATCTACGTTGTTGAGCAGACACATATTTTGAACATATAAAGCAATGGATTAGCATAAATCCTACAAAATGATTCGGACTGAAATTAATAGTGTGTTAAGCAATTAACGGCGCGAATGTAATACTTTAGCTGGCCACCTACAGTATTACCTTTTACGCAAAGCGAGTTTCAATTAAATTGCACAATATTTTTCTTGATGTACTTTTTTTGCTTGGAGGGATGAACTTAACTCCTACCGAAAGACTGCTCCGCGATAGCAGTTTACAGACGAATATTTTTTATTGTACCACGGGCAGTGTGCTGGCCATGTCTGTCGAAGGACCGATGGCCGGTGGAGCAGACGAGTCCTGGAATGGAGACCGCGTATCGGCAAGCGTAGTGTGGGACGCCCCTCAGCTAGATGGACAGACAGCCTAAAGAAGGTGGCTGCGACTGGATGCAGAAGGCGGAGGACAGTTTGTTGTGGCGCAGCCTGGGAAAGGCCTTTGTCCAGCAGTGGACTACAATAAGCTGAGTTGATTGGACCACATAGGATCAGTATCGAAATATTTTATTATATCTACTCTAGGTATGTTGGTCTTGCTCACGCGATAACATTGAAGCTGATGGGCCGTTAATATTATTGCGTGAAAATAATTATTGTTTTTTTTTTATACAACGGCTGATTCATTCTTTTTGCGCAAAATGATTACAGGTGTAGGGGTCGCCTATCAAAATCATTACGTGGATCAAACTCAAAGTCAAAGCATTTTTTTTTTAAATTCACCTTTACTTAGACATTTTCTTGAAATCACTCACCTGCAAAGCTCTTAATAAAAAAAATCTCAATTTTGTCCCGTCTAAATAAAAGAACAATCCTCATTTCCACATGTACAGTCAACGAGCTATGTTTAGGTACCATGCTTCACTTAAAAAAAAACTTGAATTTTGAATTATGTTTTTTGAGCAGAATTTGATAAAAATTCTAGGAAAATCACCTGTATAATTAAAAAATATTTATCTGTTGAGACGCTACGGGAGAATACAGAATCCTATTTACCTATACACACAAACCTACATACTACGAACGAAAAAAGTGCTACTTTAAAGTCGGGTAACAATTAGAAGTGAACTAGATTTCAAAATTAAACCAGCGCGGCCTACAAACAATTCCAACACTACAATCTTGGCGATACAAAACGTTGTAACATATTTTTCTTTAACTAATTCAAAATAAAATCCCAAAAACTCTTGACAGAATATCCTAGAATCAGAAAAACCAGCGGCAACACTTGCGTCCTCACATACCCAACTCCTGCACTGAAAAATCTAAGGAGACGGTTGCACCATAAATCAAGTTTACCGAGGGCTACCCCACAAAGAACTAGCACTTTATTCCTTTGAAAAACTGTAAGAGCTTCCTTGACGTTCGCATGTGGAATGAGCTCTTTTGTACCAAAGACGTTTTTGCTAGACGGGTCTCAATGGAGATCGAATTCACGATCCTTTTTGTCTGTCCACTAATGTAGGGACAGACTGATAAGTTTCTGTGAAGCGATCTGTCTTTTTGGAAGGGGTGAATTGCATATACGAACGTCTAGTTGAGTTGTGTCTGCACTTGGAATTAATTTGTACGAGTGGGTGATACCTATTATTTTAAATTGATCTTCTTAACAAAGTCAACCTTTTATTGCTTGAATTGCTTTTGGCTACTTTTTATATGTGCATTTTATGTCTTTTTTGTTGTAATGTGCGTTTTTTTTTTGTAAAGAATAAACAAAATTTTCTTCCTTTCAAGAAATTATTTATCTTCTAACGATAATAACACTTTTAACTCGTGTAAAAAGTGTTACTATCGTTAGAAGATAATTAAGTTCGAGCAGTAAGAGAAAAAAAATTAAGGATTGTAGATTGTACACACAATCGTACAATTTTTTTACCATAATAAAAACATCACTACAAAAACCATTTACTACGTCGGGTCGGCGCGGCGCTGAGTCATGGGGTCATGTAGGCTTCCACGAGAAAGCCGATAATTGAAACCCGTGGGCCAAAATTCCTCCTTCCTGAAAGTCTTCTTCTCCACGCGAATGAAGCCTTCATCATCGGCCTGTCCTTGGCTTGTTACTGTCGCTAACGAGATTCAAACTGCTTCGGAGGGCCTTTGGGCACCTCACGTACTCGTATTATTGCAACGGCAGCCAATTAAATCATAATAAATTGGTCACCGTCTTAAATAAAGGACACTGGAAGGGCGGGGAGCGCTTGTGCATGCCTCGCTGTGCCGGTGGCCTGCGACGAGTCAAATTTTGCTGACTTGTAACTCAGCTGCGATGCAATGAACACACCGTGACGTGCGTTAAAGTCATTTGAGTTTGATTAATATTTTACACAAGCCAGGAATCAAAATGAACCCCAGAAACTTAACCGTAGAGTTTGCGACAAAACATTTCCTTATCAACTATGAAAAACATTTTTAGACAACACATTAAATCTGAAACGAAGATGCCACAAACTCTTGCCAAGAAAATGGTGTTGGAGATCGAACGTAACACTTTCATACAATATAGGCATATATTCCGCTCACGACCCAGCCACTTAAGAGAAACACGGTGCAGCACATAATTATGTGTATGTATCTGTGTAAGGCTGCTTTCCTATCGCTTGTTATGGAAATATTCGTTGGTGCTAGATGGTAAACTATTCCAATAGCCTTGAATTGGCCTAATCAATTTGACAAGTAGATATTTCAGTAAAGTCAGACAGACTTAATCTCTTTTCATAGCTATATTGTTAGTTCCAATTAAAATTAAATTTATCTGCAACTTCAAATCACTAGAATTGATCATCTCTAGCAATCAGAGGTTTAATTCCCGTATTTTTTAAGAACATTTACATTTTAATCTGGCTTTGGAAATAGATTTTACAAATTAAGAGGCTCTCAATGTTGGCCACAAAACTGGTCAATGTTTGAGTGAAGCAAAGTCTCACAACAGAAAAGTTGAAAAGAAAAAAAAAAGTTTAGCTTTGCATAGGCATGCGATGAGGGAAGAAATGCATGTGATTAAAAGAGTGATGAATAATGTTGATCAATGGAAAAGGAGAGGAAGGTCAAAGTAAAGATGGATGGATTGTGAAGAGAAGGGAGTGAATGATAGCGTGACGGTTGACAGGGGAATGAAGAAATTGTCTTGCACCGACGACAAGTAACACCCCACAAGGGCAGAAAGTTGATGACCTTCATTAAAAGTTATGGAGCAAAATAAATAAAACAAAGATTGCTTTTCAGAAACGTTGCAGCCAAGACCTATGTTGATAAAGCTCATTTCCAGTTTGCAGTGTATGCAACCAGCCTAACGTGCACTGCATCTCCTAAGTGCACCGTTTCATTGCAAATTTGTCGCCGCGCCCCGACGTCTCGGGGACAATTTGGGCTAATTACACTGAAACAAAGACACGTTCCGAACTGAATAATGAATGTAGCGCACTTTTGTGTGGCTTGAAATGAACTGACGGATGTCCTTAGTTTGTGTTAGTGCCAGTTTCTTGAAGGTCCTGGGATATCGATTCATGTTATTTTTTTCTTGTTGTTTAATAGCAAACTAGCCGATGGCCCACCACATGGTTATGGTTATTGCCAGTGACCTCGGCCAATGAATATCTGTATTTCTCGTTTTCAATTACAATACTTGGCTTCTAGCTCGTATAAAAGTTACACAAATTTATTGTAATTATAAACTAAAAATACAAATAAATCCAATCATGAAGTTTCAACACAAATCCTGGTTAATCCAAGATCAGAGGTATTAGCAAGTCTTACAGCAAATAAAGCTAAGCTTCTATAGGAAATTCATGCTCGGTTGAACAGAATTAATGCAGCTCAGACTCTGCAGCTTGTGAATTTCTTAGATGTAGCAGTTTCTACTAAATTACAGGAAAGATTCCCTTTAATGGGTTCATCTTATTGATGATCCGGGATTAGAAGATTGAATGTTTGAATTGTTCCGCAGGTAAGACAATTTTTAGCAACTTATATCACCTCATAAACAAAATAAAATGATATACGTCATTGGTTTGGGTTTTTCCTTTGGAATTTCTCAGTAGCAGCGCGAAGTCTATAATTGTCCCCGGTTGATGGCAATAGGCTCACCTTCTATTACATGAGACGTAAATATAACTGGCGAAATATGGGTGTACACCTGTGTCGGCTCTGTCTTACCGTTCGGCGACAAAAGGCGTGATGTTATGATATAAATACAATAATGCTTTATTTCCAAGCTTACAATTTAGCAGAATAGCACTATCTAGAACAGAATAAATAAACCTAAAAATTTTAAGAATACCACGAATTTTTTGATGCCCTATGATTATTTTTTCATGTTAATGTACCTACATATTATTACTTAAAATGTAAGCTTATATTATATAAATTAAATCACAACAAACTTGAGTATTCAACATCAAATGAAAAATGTTAAAGTTCAAGCTAAGCAAAGGTGAATAAAAATTCTATCACTTTTGAATAAAAGAATACCACTGAGTTTAAACCTTGGGCACCCAAGCTAAGATTAAACCTGTGTTATGTATGTAACCTCTTTAATCATTTACCAAGATAATATAAAAAGTTCGGAGTGATTATTGTCGCTAGCGATTACCGTTATGTTATTTAATAGGTGATGTAAGTGGCTTTATAGCAACTTCTAATAGACCTTATTCATCAAAGCGTCAAAAAACGTTAAATAACAAAATTTGATGTTCCAGGTAGATTGCGCTTAGAAATAGGGTTCCGTTGGCACATTTCGGGTGCGGAACCTTAAAAACTATCCCGAGTAATAAACTAAAGTAGCACCGTGACATGCAGTGTACGGTAGTTACTCGTACAGTATTAATTAACAAGAAGCAGTGTCATCGCGAGTCGTTTGCACTTGAACGTATACAACAACAATCGACAATACTATCGAAACACAGGGAGAGCTTTAGCTGTAACGATGACGGCGACTTCATCAATGCTGTACCGCGTTCTTGCGACTATGCATTCGATCGTAATAGAAAAATCATCTATATATTTTTACTAAATGGTTTCACTTTAACCAAATCCACCTACACCCACGTTACATCCGTACACCTTTTTTTTTTCTTTGCCTTAATAATATTTTGCGCTTGGAGTCTCACTGAGGGATCCGATCCGCAACGAGGTGATCCGGCAGAGAACCAGAGTTGTCGACACAGCTCTCAGAATAAGCAAGCTGAAGTGGCATTGGGCCGGCCAACGACCGTTGGGGTAGACGTGTTCTTGAGTGGAGACCGCAAATCGGTAAACGTAAGGTAGGACGCCCTCAGGCTAGGTGGAGCGACGATCTTCGGAGGATGGCTGGTAGCATCTGGGTGAGAGTTGCCGAAAATCTAGTTGAATGGAGTGCAATAGGAAAGGCCTATGTCCAGCAGTGGGCTGCTGTAGGCTGATAATTAATCTTTTATGTAGCAAGTCAGTCCTATACAGTTTTTTTTTTTTCCATGATTGTTATCGCAGATAGAGTGTCACTTTGTGTAGGCCCTAAGGCGTAACAATGGAACACACTGGTCACTGTATGCGCTGCTGCTGGGTAAGGTGTAAGATTATATCGAGTTATTTCACTCTATGTTCATCCTTACTAAGGCCACTCCTGCAGCTCTCGATACGTTAGGAACTTAAAGGGCCTACACGCAGCGCGGGTGTTTCTGTGAAGGTTTGAGACGCCTAGTATAGGGTTGTTCAGTTTTAATATTCAAACCAAATAATTATTATGTACCTACCTACTGATCTCAATATAAATAAACGTCATAATTTACTTAATTAATGTTAGTATCTAAAAGTTGATAATTTCGCTCGAGCCGACTGATTGGCAACGCGCGTGTCTGTATGCACGTATGCACAATGCGCGTGAATCTTTTTATCTGGGCATGCACTAAATGCACTTTAAATACGCGTCATAAATTAACGCGGAAAATTATAATAGTTACTGAATGAATCATGATATTATAACAGTAATCTAGAGTAGGTTAATATAATATTCACAACATGCGTATCTTTAAGCACATATGAACAATAGATCCGCGTCCGTACAGGATGTAAAAAGCATTACAATATTCAAATAAATTTTATCTTTGTACCTACCTATTTGTTTGAAAAAATTCGCACAGTGGGTGAACTTTCATAGTGCGATATCTCAAAAATGTATGTACATAAGGTATGCTTATAATTGGTCGATCAAACTGCAAGGCGTGACCGTTTCACGGCTTGTTGGCTTTAAATAACGAGCAGCGTGACTGATAAGCAGGCGTATGTGTCATTCCGTCCTTTTACATGTTCGTTTACACTAGATGGAGCCAGTAATGTGGTCGGAGTGGAAAATGGCTTTGAAGTAATGTTTGCTTTGGATACTTTCAAGAATTGCGTGAAGAAACCTTCATAAAACCTGTTGATTTTTATCTTTAACTAAACAAGATAATAAATAAATAGTGGCACATGCGTTCACGATGACCTTTCTCACAAAAGCTTGAACTAATTCACTTATAGTGCAAATTACCGCGTAGATTTTTATAGACTGCCGGAAAATGACTATACTGATAAAATATAATAATTATAAGATTCTAGGCGTCCGACGCTTAGAAACGTTATTGAGGAAAACCAAACGAAAATTCGAAGACATGTGACATCTACGAACCCGCAGTGGGCCCGCGTGGTGGCACTCCCTCTCGTAGAGAGGAGGCCTGAGTCCCAACAGTTTGAACATTATAGGCTAATTATGTAAATAATGGAATACGTGTGAACTACAAAGTATGAGATGAAATACCTTGCTAACCATATTATTTATGACAACTTAATACTAGTATTTACATAACAGTGTCGACTGAAAGATGCGCAATATGTGTCAAAACCAACTGCCTACACACACACATACTAAAACATAGTGCGCTGTGCACATTGTAGCCAAAATAATCCGTTTTTTTTTTACTTGTAACTGTTTTAATTTCAGTTTTATATTATTTTAAAAGGATTAATTTTAAGATAAATAAAACATTGTTTAACAATGTTTTAATTACCTTAAAATTAATGCTTTTTCATATGCCTCTCGATGTAGCAATCTTCACTAGGATATGGTAATACAGCTTACTGCCAATAAACTCCACGAGACAGGCTGTTGCTTAGTGCTATAATCCTTTCCTTGAGTGTGTTATCTAGTGAATAATAAAAAATTGCATTTAAATCATGTTCGCACTGTACTCTATGTAATACTTGTCCAGTTACATAGTACCTACACCACAATTGGCTCATTACAATACATGTTAAAAATATCCTGGTTGATGACATCATTTCCAACTATTCAAATCACGTCATAATTTTAATTCAGTGTACGTAACAGAACGAAAAAAAAACAGCTATATATATAAATGCAGCTATCAGTTTCAAAATGGCGCCGATACAAGCGTTCGTGTTTATGGATTTCGGATGTGATTTCGGTGATCCAAAGAAACTTACTGAAGTAAGCCTGTGAGCTGTACCCCGAAGTCAATATTTTGATCCGGAAAACATTAAAGAACCGCAAGCTAAGAAGACACTGGACTTAAGGTCTGATGGATTTAATTTGGATACTTACAGTGACATTAATGATTTCATAAATAAACAACAAAAACCCGTGTGCCTCGTCTCCCACAACGGAAACAGGTTTGATTTTCTCATACTCAAGCGAGAGCTTCAAAAGTTGAATGTCAGTTTATCTGATGATGTCCTATGTGCTGATAGTCAGTATGCTTTTTATGATATCCTTAAAGAAGGAAAACCTTGTTGTAATGTACCTGGAGTGAAAGTTATTGCTTCTTCCACAACAAATGATAATCACTTCAGTAATTCAAATAATGTTACTAACACAATGTTAAGCAATAATATTGTATCAAGTGACCAAATAGACAATACTAAGCAAGTTTTGACTGAGCAAGAAACATTGAAAGCTATAAATACTCAAACATATGAACAAAATAAAAAAGATGATGCTATTACTGACATATCTGAAGAACAAGTTCCTAACAGTGACATAATTGAAAAAGAAAGGATTTTTTCTAATACATCAAATGTCAACCATACCGTCGACCAAATAGCCGATAATAAGCTAGTTACAGACATTCAAGGCTATGAACTAAATGAAGATATGGATGATAAGAATATGCAACCGCAAAATGAAAAGACACCTGGAAAGCAACAAGTTGATGCAACTAATGAGCATACTGCAAATAAATGAAAACTTGATTCGATTTATCTACATCCAGGAAATGCTAAACGTAAATTAATTTTTTATCACATCTATAAGGGTAAAGCTGTAAGAAAAATATTTTTTGAAGGTCACGATAAACCAAAACTTTCATATAAATTAGGGGCCATTTATGACCGCGAAGTGAAATACCCTCCTATAGAGCATCACCCAGCTGCAAACGACATCTACATGAAGTTTAGAATATCTCATAAATTAGGCGAAAAATTTTTAGCCTGGACAGACCAAATACAACTTAAATTTTCTGATGTTGAAGCAAAGGAAGTTGTAATTTATTAGAGACCGCTACAAATATAATTACAGAACTGAACTGGACTGTTCATTGCACCTTCAGCAACTCACTAGTAAACTAATGACAGATAAACTGCAGTTTGTTTCAAGTAAATTTTGACCAAGAACACATAAACGATTGTTTTATGAACGAGAGTTTTATAAAAAAAAACAATACATTGTAATCCCGAAATGAGCATTCTGGTATTGTTGAAAATAGGAAAATAAATGAAATTCATAATAGTGTTTTATTCGATTATGCAGAGACGTTTTCAAACGGATATTATGGCTTACCTAATTACAGAACTCTAAAAATAAATGTAACTTATTGGCTCATAACAGGATATATAAATATCCTGTTATGATGATAACATTTACTGTGTAAGTTAATACTTTATTATTATTTTAATGATTGTGAATGTGAGGACTATGTGGGTCATTGTTTCCGTTTTAATCATGATCTGGCAGTTTGAGTCATTTACGCGGCTTACCTAAGTGTCTTTTCTTTGGTATTGTTCGTCGAATCGTTGAGCTCCTCAACTTCTGAGCTGAGCTGCACGGTTACTGACAAATGAGTGCACTGACTAGACAGGTCCGCTCAATCTGTGGTTCTTTCCTCAAAAGACCATTTCAGACACCAATCTACATGGTCTTCACTTGATGTGACCAAGTTTTTTTTTTTTTTTTCTGGACTTTAAAAGAAACTGTAACCTCTGAGTTTGTTTCAGCCTTTCTTCTCAGAATAGTCAAATAGGAAACGCCGACCTCATCTAGTGTAAAAAAAATATGATTGACGTGTAAAAGTGTTTGTACAAACCTACTTACAGAAAATAAATGTTAAAATGCTCTTGGAGGTGGGCGTTAATAGCTGCGACACAGTTTCCTAACTAATGTGGCTATTTACGTACGCAAACAATTTGTATAATGTGTTTTTGTTCCAATAAAGATTATTATTATTATTATATAAATCATTTATCATTTAACAAAAATTCTAGGTCATTCAATGACAAGTGATTATTGCAATATTAATTGCATTCAAGATCGAAGTCGAAAACTCAAACTAACTACAAAAAAGGCTTATAGATAAACATTGGCGGTCTTACGTGACGTCATTATAGTCTATAGAATTGATGTTCCACTCATTCGCCTGATGACCCTGTTCCCTACAATGTCTACATGTACCTATAGTATAGGTAGCCTCCCGACAAGTCTGCGGCATATCCATACTGTTAACATTTAAAGCACAGGTCACAAGTGTGAAGTCCCTCACTGGGCAGGAAGTCCAATTAATGAACACTCGAGTTTATTTTATAAGCACCTTTCTTATGCTACCAGTAACTTCAAGAATGAAGTTACACATAGGTCCCTCTTTTTTACCTGACTTGTATATAGGAGGCCTATGCGGCCTAAGCGTATGCGCATCGACCGATCCTGTGGTTCTTCTATCAAGCTGATACCTGCGCCCTTCACAAGGTTAGCGTTGCCTAGGCGTAGCGTTGGGAGGCCTCTCACAAACTGGAGCGATGCTGGAGCGAGGCCAGTGCGAGGCCTCCCACCGATATGCCTTCGACTCCATCGGCCATCTGTTCTGCGTGAAACGTGCCCTGCCCACTGCCATTTTAGTTTGGCAATTCTTTGGGCTATATCGTTTACTATTAATCGTTCTCCTGCGGATCTCTTTATTTCTAAATTTGATCACGTGGAGAGTCTCTAAGCAAGCCCTCCGTTGCCCTTTCGGTGACTTTTAATGAGGTCCATTGTGAGCGACCACGTTTCATTGCCATAGGTCATCACTGGAAACGTGCACTGATCAAAGAATTTAGTTTTAAGATAATGTAGTATGTAAGACGAGAAGATATAGCCTAGCTGAGTTCGAGAGAGGATTCGACGATTGACCTCTTTCTCGAAGTTGGACATAATCATCAACAAACATTGAGCGATATTCTTACGTACTGAGGTCTATAAGTTTGTTACTGCCCTATTGCGGGGGAAATACCTCTTCACAATGGTCAGAACCATGCTCAGGTAAGAAACACGTTTTAGCGGTCTCGGGATATGAAGTTTAGGTTTCTTCACAATAATTTCGTATAACTTAAGCCAATAGTGTTTAAAAATAGCTATTAAAGTTTTTTGTTTGTACCTACCTTTTTGTTTATGAATCGGGTCATTATCTTATGCGAAACCAGCATTGTATTAGTTTGTGAAACTAAATAATACATAATTACCTATCTGTACTATACCGAAAATAACAAAACTGATAGAATACATTATGCATAACCCGGTACAAACATCGGAATACCGATTTCAGTGGTACCACACAATCACAAATAAACAATAATCGATGTTAATTTGCTTTAGCGGTAATTTCATAACGGAAACGTTTTGGACAATGAGCCAATTTAATATACCGTGGATAGAGTGCGGTCACAATACAACACACGATTACAGAAGTTCGGCTCCATCAACGAGCGAAAATAAGACACGCCCATGTACGCAACACACGTGAGACGATCTCAATCTATTTGTCAAACGAACGCCGGGACTAGATGCACTCGCTGAACGTAATGTCGGTTCCAAAAGTATTTGAAGAAAATTTAAACAAATGCATCAGAAGACGGACCTGATGTCAATTTTTAGGGCCATTTACAAATATTTATATTTTTAATTAATTCACAAAGACAATACTATGTATTAACAAAATGCCTTAATTACAATTTACAAGCTAACACTAAAATATAAATATACAAGTACATAATAAAAAAATTAAGAAAAAAGGAGATGCTAATTGGGCATCAATAAATTTACAATTGAGTGCTTTGGTGTAATTATTTGAATACTTTTAAATCCGTAATTTCAAAGATATTTTTCATTTGACAATGAGTTTAGTTTCATAACCTCAATATTTGGCGATAATTTTTCAATTACCATTTACTAATGTTATTCAAACAATAATTATTGAAAAAAGTGAAAAAATATAAAGAAATAGATAAGAATTAAACCTGAACTAGTAAATGTCGTTTACACTTTCATCAGATACATTTGGGACAGACTATAGACGTGCGTTTATGTGTGCGTGCATTTTCGCTCTTTGTACGGAACTGCTGTTCTGTACCTATCTATTTCATGGCAGTTCTGTAATACCGCAACATCTGAATTGTTTTTATATAATTGGTATTTTTTTGAGGGCATTTTGGGGTAATTACTCCCCCTGGTTGGTTGGTGAATTATAATAACTTGTCGACTTGTGTTAAGTAGGAAATAATTGAGCTATGTTGTTTTATATTGATAAACAATAACATATTGATAGATATAGATTAGCACTATTTTACTACCTCAGGAACGTAATGTTTATGCAAATATTTTACCTACTAGCTAAAACGCTTCAAAATCAAAATCAAAATCAAAATATTTTATTTCACATAAACCTACATGGGCACTTATGAAACGTCAGAAGCTAGGTGCACGGTTCCAATTGGTCGTTTCCTATGGAGAAGAACCGGCAAGAAACTGCACGGTTACTCTTTTAAAAATATTTGCGTTTTTACAATGTTTTCAAGTTACAATAGGTATGGGAGGACTGCATAGGCCTGTCAACAAGTACCAGGTACTTGATAATATAAAAAACCATATACAGATCTAAAGTCTAAAAGGCCTACAAAGTCCTCACATTTACAAAATTAGAATCCATGAAAAGGATAAAGTAAATAATATAATTTATAAAAACCTACTAAAACCAAGTGATATGATTGACATTACAACCACTAATAAAGTGGTGAAAAATTAGAAATGTCTATACAATGTCAAATAATAAAATTTTATGTCAAAGAAGTATATAAAAAATAAACATCTTGATTTGAGAGCAATTAATAGACATTTAAGCAGTTATGCCGTTAATGAGATGCCAGGGAAGCCACATGTGCAGAAGGAATTATTGCCAGACTACCTTGTCTTCGACGTAGTCTTTAATCTTATAATATGCTTTTTTGATAAGGACACGTTTGATGAGGGTTTTGAACTTTCCATCGCTAAGTTCTGTAACCGGCTTTGGCAGCTAGTTATAAAAACGGATGCTGTTTACAAGAAATGACTTGCTAGTTTTAGTTAATCTAAATTTAGGTATCACAATTTCATGTTTACTACGTGTATTTATATTATGGAAATCGCTTCTTGTTTTGAAAAGTCCTAAGTTTTTGCGAACATACAAAATACTTTCTAAAATATAAAGAGAAGGCAGAGTTAGTATATCGATTTCTTTGAATTTGTTTCTAAGAGACTCGCGAGGACCCATTTTATAGATTGCGCGGATCGCCCTCTTTTGTAAAATGAAAATTGAATCTACGTCAGCTGCCGATCCCCACAGCAGAACACCATAAGACATAATACTGTGGAAATAAGCAAAGTATACTAACCTAGCTGTGGCTATATCTGTCAACTGCCTTATTTTTCTTACTGCATATGCAGCTGAACTTAATCTACCTGAAAGAGCTCTAATGTGTGCGCCCCATTGTAATCTTGAATCTAAAGTAATTCCCAGAAATACAGTTTCCGTTACAGCGTCTAGTGTTTTGCCATCGAGTTTTAAATTCAGACCCACTTGAGGTACATTTGGTAATGAGAATTTAAGACATTTAGTTTTGTTTGCATTAAGTAAAAGATTATTAGCTGCAAACCATTTCGAAAGAACAGCCAGACTCTCGTTGACATGCAACACATCCGTATCTTTTCTATCTATTTTAAAAATAAGGGAAGTGTCATCGGCGAATAAAATGATGTCCGATAAGTTATCCATCATGTATGGAAGGTCATTTATATATACTAGGAATAGGAAAGGGCCAAGAATTGAGCCTTGAGGCACGCCCATCTTAACTAGAGACCCTAATGACGTCGCCCCGTTAACGTTCACTTTTTGCTGCCGCTTTGATAGGTAGCTTCGTTTTCCTATCCGCATCTTTTTTATGGTTAATTGAACTTACCTTAAGTGAACTTCAACCAAAATTATACGAGATGTTGCATCCGAAGAGATTTAACATACATTGTAGTAGTCCGTGTTCCTATGTATTGCATTGCCACACTGTTCAAAGATTAAAATAAAAAATAAAAAATATGTTTCTGACGTCTAGTGAAGTCTATGCCTGGTGTCAGCTGTCACTTCATTCGTTTTAGAGCTGGAACCGTTTCATAATGATACAGGGTTAATGTGAATTGCATGTTACATTGGGTAGGGGGGGTGTTAAATCTCTTCGGATGCAACATCTCGTATAATTTTGGTTGAAGTTCACTTAAGGTAAGTTCAATTAACCATAAATTATACTTTAATGTTGCATCCTCGAGATTTAACATACATTGTAGATGTTTAGCGCACATTGTGAAACGGGGTATTTCGTTTTATAAATCTCGGGGGCTGTAATCGGTGTATAAAATAAACAATGTGTATTTAATTAGTTTAGATTTTAATCATAGATAATAATGCAGTCTTAATTAATTAGGTTAAGTATTATGTAGATCAACATAACAAAATAGTGTACTTACTACTAATCATAACCATTATGAATTAAATACAGCTTCAGCAAAGTGTGTATCTTCTATGGAAGTTACAAGAGGTTGATCATAAAATTTTGCGAAACAAATTGAATTTCCGGTCCAGCCGGCGGCCTTTTTTATGATTTCGATTGAGACACCTGCTCTATTTGCCGCCGACGTGGACGCGTGTCGGGTGCTATATGCAGAGTACATTTTAACATCCACGCCGCTATCACTGAGAGTTTCTTTTATCCAACGACTGACGGACTGTGCAGTACAGTTATGTATAGGTTTTTTGTAGGTTTGAATTAAATTATCGTTGTTTTCAGCAGTTCTAAATGGTTTAGTTTTTTCCATGTATGAAATTAAGGTTGTTGCGGGGCATATGGATTGTTTGTCCATGAAAAATGGTATAATCAACAGAGGGTTCTGTCGATTAGGTGCTGATGTTTTAATTATCTCGTTAATTGCAATTTTTATACAAGTGTCAGTAACCTTAATGTCCTTTACTTTAATTAAAGATAACGTTTGCATCCGTTGTCCTGTGGACAACGCAAGTAACGTAACTAGTTTTTTAGAAATGTCCTTAAGAGGTAGCTCTTCGTTTGGATATAATTTGGAGAGATGATCCAACACCAAGTTAGGATTCCATGTTGTGTTATATTTAGGAAAGTTTGGTTTGATTTTAAATACGCCCTTAAAAAATCTAGAAACGTAATCATTTTCCGTCTGGTCCTTGGATAAAATCAAATTTAACGCAGAACGAAATGAATTTAATGTCCCAAAACTGGCGCCTTTATGAAATTCTTCAGTCAGGAATTTAAGAATAGTTGTAACTGAACTGTTCAGATAATCTACCTTATTTCCGATACAAAAGGAATACCAACGTTTGAGTGCAACGTTATATTGATTAATGGTGTTATTTGAAAGAGACTTAATCATAATTTCAATAGTTTCTATTGGAATATCACGTCTTAGGTATGGTTCCCTGACAATATCGCGCAGGCCAGGGTAAGTTTTTTCCACATGGGGTGAGGTTCTCTGTAAGGAGACAATAAATTATTTTTATCAGGTTCAAAGAAAAGTATTTCTGAGACAACTAGCCTTCTAAACAACGGATACCAAGGTTGACTGGGCCAATGAGGAACGAGCACTAATCCTGTTGCCTTCTCGTTGACAATCTTCCTTAAGCATTTTAGTATGAGAGCAAACGGCGGGAAGGCGTAAAAAAGGTAAGTATTCCAAGGGATTGTAAATGCATCTATGTCAAACGCGTCAGGGTCGCGTTGCCATGATAAATATTTACTACACTTTTTGTTTATACGCGAGGCAAACAAATCTATATCAGGTTGATTAAACTTATTGGTTATGGCCTTGAACAAGTTATGATTAAGTTCCCACTCCGTATCAATATTAGTATACCTAGAAGCCTGGTCGGCCTCAGTATTCTCTCTTGACCTAATATATGACGCAAAAATATAGATCTGTCTTTCCTCGCACCACTGCCATATTTCTCGCGTAATATTATTTAAGTGCGGAAATTGTATGCCTCCCATTTTATTGATGTAGGCAATAGCAGTGGTGTTGTCTATTCTGAGCAAGATGTCCTTATTGCGATAATTTTTACAAAATGCTTTTAAACCGAGGAAAGCAGCTAACAACTCAAGGTAATTTATATGGTGCGTTTGTTCTTCTGCGGACCAATGGCCCCTAGTAACTTCACCGTCACAGGCTGCGCCCCAGCCAGTAAGAGAGGAGTCAGTGAATATTTCTATGTAGAAGTGGCCATCATGAAACTTATTCATATTCTTATTAGATATCTGACTCCACCATGAAAAATCGTCTTGTAAAATTGGATCAAGTCGCATTTTTGCATCGTAATTGTCATTTGCTTTTAAAAGAGCCAGATGTTTCTCACGTTCTAGACGTTTTGTGTATACCCAGCCATAAGCAATGGCTGGGCATGCTGCTGATAATGTACCAATTAGCTTTGCAAGGTCTCGAATAGGAACCATGTGCTTTTTGCGAATTTTATAAATTAATTCAGTAATTTTATTAATTTTATCTGATGGTAGTTGTAAACACATTAATTGTGAATTTATAATAAATCCTAAGAACTTGCAAATTTGATTTGGCTCAGGGGAACTTTTTTCATAATTAATCACGAGGCCTAATTCTTTGAATGTTTGTATAACTGACGTAACTGTCTTGGAACAAGCGTCATATGTATCTGCGATGCAGATGACGTCATCTAAATACGACACTACTGTGTGATTATTGTTTCTTAGATAGGACATGACTGGTTTTAATAATTTTGTGAAAACAAGCGGTGCTAGACTAAGGCCATATGGTAAACAATTAAACTCGTATAGGACTTCATCATAACGAAACCTTAGATATTTTTTACATGATTCATGAACTGGAACTAGAAAATAGGACTCCTTTAAATCGATAGTTGCCATAAATGAATTATGTAGTACGAGTTTAGATACAGTGCGTATATCGTCCATTTTAAAATGGCGAATCGGTAAGAAAATATTGAGAGCCTTTAAGTTTAATATAAATCTGTAACCGCCAGTGTTTTTGGGGGTCAAAAAAACTGGGGAAACAAATTGATCTATTACATTATCGCATTCAGATATCGCTCCTAAGTCAATAAGTTTCGAAATGGCCATCATCATATCTTTATGTGGAGAAGGTGGGTTCTTAGGTTCTATGTTTTGATAAACCTTGCTAATGAATGGGATTTTATAGCCTTTTACATAACCTAACACGACAGGGTCATCAGTTATAGTTGTCCATTTGTCGATAAAATTTCTAATTCTACCAGAATGAGGTACCTTTAATTGCGATTCTTCTTGTCGTAAGCCCTGCTGCCCCTCATGTATCTGCCGCGCTGACTCGTCGTACTGTGGGTCCTCCTCGATGACGACGTTGATGGCTGCGGCTGATGTCGGCCCGGTGCTTGCGTCGTACTCGTATTGTTTATTTTTCGAGGAGGACCTCCCGCATTTCCCTGTTGGAATCCAGGTCGACGATTACCTATGTTGTTAGGTAGAAAAGGTTTCTTTATTTGTTGACTAGATTTTTCTATATCTTTTGATGTTTTAATGTTCTCTCCAAGTTTTGTGCCGAACAAAAGGTCGTCCCTTTTAACGCCTTTTATTATATTCCAGAAGTTTTTGTCCAAAAGGGGCACAATAAGTTTTCGTCTGTTATATGTTTCCTCATGGTGTAAGTCAAGTAATAGCTGGCTGACCTCAGATATTCTTTTTAAGATGTCTATCTTATCGACAGATTGAGCCTGTATAAGGTCTTTTGTTAAATTAACTAGGCCTGCGATACCTGTACCGAGTTGATTTTGTGCTGCCTCTAAATGTTTATCTCGGTTTTTGGCCGAATCGGACAGTACTGAACCGACTTCAGGATTTAGTTTCGGTGCTCGGACCAGGGTAAAATTTTCAGGTACGAGCAACTTCCCTTTCAAGATATCTTTTTGATCTTTGGCCAAACCATCCAGCAGGATCTTTCCCCAACGTTCAGCGACTTCTTCGGGTACTTTTGTACCCAGCTCAGGGTCCAACTTTTTTGCCTCTCCAAGTAATTCCAAAATTTCAATTGGTATATCGGCCGCAGCCTCAATAGTTTCACTTATGTCAACCGTCGGTTGTTCTAGCGTCGCGGACGGAGGCTGTGTGATGTTATTTTGTGGCACCGTATTTGCGACTGACTTAATTACTTGATCATGTTGAACCTGTTCAGGTTCGGGCGAAATAATATCCTCGCGGTCGCTGTACACATCTTCGTTATGACTTCCATAATATGTATCGTGACACGATGAGTTAGAAGACCGCGGAGAAGTATTTTCTAAAGAAAATAAAAAGAAAGTTGCCATTACTTTCAGGACAGTATCGCGTACAGTCTCGCTAAGAAAGTAAACATTGTATTTCTGGATAACATCGCGTGTTACCTCTTTAAGAAATACACGATTTTACTATCAGGATAACATCTCGTGTTATCTCATTAAGATAGCATATGCGTATTAATAAAACACAGCGAGGGTAGGTGTGTAAACTACTTACGTTTTTCGCGTTCATATTTTAATTTATCTTTATAACGTTTTATTTTCCGCATTAAATATTCTTCCTCGTTCTCACGTTTTCGTTTTCCCATATTTCTATCCTATTCTAAAAGAAACTCGGGATATGACTGATATTCACGGATAAAAGTTCAAAGTAACGGGTTAGCAATGCAGCACACGAAACACGAATGAAGTGACAGCTGACACCAGGCATAGACTTCACTAGACGTCAGAAACATATTTTTTATTTTTTATTTTAATCTTTGAACAGTGTGGCAATGCAATACATAGGAACACGGACTACTACAATGTATGTTAAATCTCGAGGATGCAACATTAAAGTATAATTGGAAATATTCGCGTAAACAACTATATACACTGTAAAACATTAAGCAGGTAGGAGTAGAAAATTATGATAATTATCTTTGGCCATTAATATGATCTAGTTATCGAAAAAAAAGGTAGATATTTGTAAAATTCACCAACCCGCACTTAAAGGGGCGCCGACCAACTAGTGGCGCCCTCATCGGTTATTTGGTTATTTCTTTTATTTTAGAATGAAAATGTAGAAAGTAAGCACTTTAAGTTGTGCTCCAAAAGATTATACGTTAATATTATTATAAGAGGTAGTTTCACATTGTTTTAGATTATAATCATAAAAACAGAAAATAGTGGCCACTATTATCCCCTTCCCTTTCTTCTTCCTGCCCTTTCTTTGTCATTTGATTTAGAAGGTATCTAGTGTAAATAGATAGTTACATTTTCTAAAAATTAAATTATTTACTATAGTATAAAAAAAAACGTGGCTCAGTGGAATTATTTTTTAGGTATTTCTTTAGTTTTTTGAATTCCGTTTATATAAAAAATTATAGTTTACGCTCAAATTTTTGAGAATTTATGCCACGAAAAATATTTTTATATAAGCAAGTCTTTTCTTTGTACATTTGACAAAAGACGTATTTTTTTCTGCCTTGTAATATGTATCAATTATGTATAAAAACTGTACGTTTTACAGTGTCTACCTTTAGGCAGCGCCTTAAATTTCCACTGTCTCAAAATCCTTCATAACTACCTGGGTTCTACTTAACTGCTTGGCTTCGCTGCCTTTAATATTTTCACAAAACTATTTCTAATATCCAGTCATTTTAAAACGAATTGTCACTAAAATTCCTTGTTTCAGTGACAATTCGTTTCTCTACTCCAACGAGGATTGTGTTTTAATTCAGGACTTCAACCCTTTTCATCTGTAACCAGGAGTGGGTCCCCTTCACAAAAGTTTCAGGCGTGTAGATGAAGCCTATTGTTCTATCTTTTCGCAATTATTCTGCGTCCTTTGGATATTATTTAATTCCCAGTTAGTTGTTTTGGATGAGTATTGTTTGTTTTGTATTTTGAATTGGGTTTTACATATATAATCAATCGGCCTATAATGTTCCTACTGCTCTGAGAGGGGGCGAGCCGTAATCCACCTCGCGAGCCCAGGCCCTAATTCACTATGACCACTTAACGATTCCTTACCCTGAAACCACGTAAATTTCTTAGCAAATTGTTTATCGTGTCACGGAGAATAAGGCCCAAGAACTTGACGTGGTTTCGAGTAAGGAATCGTTATGTGGTGATAGTGAATTGGGCCCAGTAGGAGTTGGTAACTCTTAGCAGCTACGGCTTATTTTAATTTAATTTAATATTTGAATTGGTTTTTATTAAATCTTTTAATTACGGACGCTTTTAACGTTCTACATGATTTCAACATGAATTATGTAACTAATACTTTATAACCATAATTATTATTTTGATTTAAAAGAGTGTACGTCGAGTTTCTTGCCCGTTCTTCTCCATAGGTACCTACTACGCTTTGGAATGGGCAACTAGCTTCATCTTTTTGACTGACCGACCCTTTGACAATCCAAAAGTGCCTGTGATTGGTTTATTTGAAATAAATGCTTTGGGTTTGAATTGAGTTTGCAGTGGTTGACTTTAATGTGTATCTAATGATCTAGACTATTAGAAAACAGCTAATTCGTCCATCCATCCGTGTGATGCCGGACAAGAATACATAATTATCATAAATTATAATGAAGGTGAGCACACCATAACGATTTTTTTTTAATTCATCCCCAAGGGGTTAAACTGGGTTTTAAAGTTATTGTTCTGGAAGTTAGTTATTTTTGCCGATAGGAAACTCTATCGGACACAGCTTCAACAACAAATCTGTAAAAACCAAAAATCTGGAATTTAATTGGAGCTTAATTTTTTGAGTTGTGAGTCTCATAAAATTTCGGTCGCTTAATTTCAACAACGCACACAACACTATTTTGCGTCACCGTGTAAACGAAACAGGATTTTTGTATGAAACCGAATGTAGCAGAAATTACGCGACTCACAACTCAAAAAATTATGCTCACCTGGCTTCACCCTTAATCGAAAGACTTTCAAAGCTACCATGAATGGGTAAACTGGCATATAATTATATAAACTATATAACAATGTCAGTTAATAGCCGGGAAACCTGCTATGGCATCGAGGTCGCAGTATAATGGTGGCATTAAACTGTGTACACTATTGACACACTCTTAGAGCACAGAGTACCAAAATTCAGTGGAACAATGACAAGTTTGTTAAGATTTAAGTCATTTTTGTTATAATTATTAAATACAGTAAAGGTCCATTGCCAAATAATACCAACCAACCACACGAGCTCCGCCTCACGGTTTCACGCACAAAGAAACTCCTGCATTTTTCTGACAAAAGTATAAACAGATCTTCGTTTAATGCAAATCCGTTTTATTTTTACTGTTCTTTTAATATTTGAGTTAAAGAGCCAAGATTAGTCGAACGTAAAGCTTTCAGCAGACCCCCATTGTTGTACAACATAACATAGCTAGCCACCATAATGGTATTCCCGTTTAGAGTTACTACATTGACTTGTTGAAGATCTACACAACCCCAAGTTAGTCTTCTACACATGTGTACATTACTCACAAACACGGATCACAACAAGAACTCATCTGTTACTTAAACACTAGGATATGTATTGGTGACAATTACTTACATAAACAACTATCATTAAATTATGCACGTTAAACAGAACAGTTAAAATGGTCAAATTTCGATTCACTTAACAGCCAGCATTGTAGGAGTTATGTACAAAGTTGACACTTCAGATTATGGTTTGCCGATAGTGTCTGTAGTTACATTTGGGGCAACGAAACGCTGACGGTCGCTGAAAATCAGCTGTGACTCTGTTTCGCACATAAGTCGCAGCATTATGCTGAACCATGACTGTTTTGCTACAGAAAAAGAGACTGGCCGCAAACACGATGGACGGAAGACATAACACACATGGCCGGCCGGGACTGGACAAGAATAGCAAGCAACAGGGACGCATGGCAATCTCTGGAGGAGGTCTTCACCTAGGAGAGGTTCTTGCACAAAATGTTAAACTTATCACGTAAGTAGAAATATTTACTGAACAATTTATAATTGAACTAGGTATGCTAATTCAATATTAATTAGATAATTTATTTAATTTATTCTGAATTAATTTTAATAAATTGGATAAATTGGATACAAAAGATATTTATAATTTTTTGAATTATATAATTTGAAACTATTTTAATTTTCAAATTTTATTTCAATTTATAAAAAACAGCTGTTTTAATGCTTTTCTTTTACTTTTCAATGTTAATTTTTTTTCTATTTATTATGTTAATTCATAGGCAAGAAATAAAAGTTTGAACCCTGTCAGCCGCTTTACTTTGTGTAATTTATTTCATTACAACTATTCTCAAAATGGTGAAGGAAAACATCGTGCGGAAACCGGCATGTTCTAAAACCAAAACTTCGAAGCCATACTGGGTCCGCGTGGTGGATACAATAGCCCACTCCCTCTCACAGAGAGGAGAACTGTGTCACAACAGTGGGAGCATTATAGGCTGTTTATGCTTTATGCTTATCAAACCCTCAGCTTAGGAAACCCTCGCGATGTTCACAATGCTATGTTTATGATATATTTTACCCATTTGTTTTTTTTTTTTATAATTTGTTCTTAACGTTTAAGTTGATACGTCCTATTAGGCGCTAATAAACTTTTTTCTTTCTTCTCACGTTGGTACACTGATTTTTTTACCCTGTGTCAAATACTCCGCGTATTACTCGCGGTACGAACAAGTTTTATAGGTGCCACCTTTACGATCCTGGCTGGAAATAACTTTACACGTTTTCTGCGATCAATCCCCTGGATTGGACACTATAATGTCGTAGAGCCCTAGCATTATGCTGAGATAGCTTTATTATGCTTTAGTGCTCTTTTGTTGTCAACAATTGCAGTTGAATGGTTTCTAGGTTGAAACGTTAAATGTCAGTTGGGCAGCATCGTTTTTTTATTTATTATTATTTAAAATTTTAACTCTCAGAAACTGTCACAACTCATATTTTGTACGAAAGTGAATGAGGTAAGTGTGGGGATGTTTTTCTAAAACCACACACTTTTTTTTACTTTTTGAGATCATTATAGTTAATGCAGTACTTTTGGCAAAAAAAAAATGAAAACACACCAAAAAATACCTTATTCAAATATTTCAAATGCAGGCTGCATAAAACATGACGGTCAATTACAGCATGCAGTTTTATAAATCCCCGAATACAACTGTACAATAATTTCGGCTATCAGTATTCGGGCTATAACGTAAGTCAGGAGAAATTAGTTTGCTGCAAATATCTGCTGCATTGTAGCGGAAATATTTGGCTGGCAACACTGTGCTAAGTTATGGAGTCGGTTTTCAAGCAGTTAAGGATTTTAGAAAATAAATAATGGTAGTAGCAGAACAATGAAACATTTAAAAGATGAGTGGGTTTCTTTTTTGGTTCTCCATAAAAAACTCTTTAGACATACAGTAACGTTACAGACTATGTCAGTATCTTCTAATTACTGATTACAATTACTAATAATATCTTGAGTATCTGGGGATTACTAATTGCTAAGTAAAGTCAAATAACAAAGCTAGTAGAAACAATATTACGTTGTTCAGGAACTAGAGAAGTTGAAATTAAATAATCGTGGCTAATAATAAAGTAGTTCATAATAGTTTATTTGCGGTAACAAACGCTGTGGTTACAATCCACGAGATATACTTGTAAATTAAAAGCTAACTGTTAATTAGCTTTTAATATCATTTGTTGTGCGTTATGTGGTTTTACCTTTTCTGATTAGGATGGTCCTTGATTTAATTTATGTTCTGGAATGGCGACCGCGTACCGGAAGACATATTGTTGGAAGTCCTCCCACAAGGTGGACGAAGACCTCGTGAAGGCCGCAGGAACCTGTTGGATACGGGAAGCACAGAACCGATTGAAGTGAAGCTTGGGTTTGCCTATGTCCAGCAGTGGAGGTCTTTCGGCTGAAATGATGTGATGATGTTAGGGTAGAAATCGTTCTAAGAAATCCAGGTTCTACAATATTGTTTCAACGTTGGTCATGATACAAGAGTGTTAGTTTTATAACTCCGTATAAAGCATATAACTCAACAATAACATACTAAAGTTCGGTAATGTGTCATAATATTTTAGTATCGACTTTGCTATCAGACGAAAGGGTATAAAAATTGATACATTGAAACTAGTACATTGTATTAATCTTTTATAGTTTGTTTACGGTTTCATTTCATTTTAGGCTATTTGGTAAATTTGTTTTATGGTTCAAAATCTGCCCTTTTGAGTATGTGCCGTTTATAGAATCTGATACCTAATTATCCCATTAGGTCTCGTGTTCCCCCAAATAGGCTATTTATAGCGTTATCAAACGCAATAGCCCCCCATCTCACCGATTCGGTTGCCACTCGTGTTATGAATGTGTTATCGTGTATCATGGTACAGGGTGTTGCTTTCAATTTAGCTTGGCCAGTTCCGTGTCCATTAAAACGGTAATTTCGACTATAAATATAGCCCGGGTTGCCACTGGGCTAATCGCGCCGTCCAAAATGCGTTTTGTGGTCTTAAATATTAATAAGGACAGGATATATGGCGCGGTGTACCGGTCCGATAGTTCCGTTTGGGGTAGATTGTTTGGTTATTGAGGTAGTGTCGTGCATAAAGGTCAATTATATTTTATGAGAATGTCGAAACATTTTAAGTAGTTCATTAATTATTAATCTTCTTTGTGAAGGTCTGAAGTTAGGCTCATTGCTCTCGGGGTTACAAAGAAAATCGGTGAGAAAAGTAAAAAGCTACTGTTTTTAAGATTGCTTATTTTTACAGTTCACAAAATACATTTCTTTCTTTAGGTACTCATTTTTGATGCATGTTTACTTTGTCTTACTCAGTCAACCAAACTTTTAACTCAACAAACAATCAACGGAATCTTTTCAATATTTCCACATCTAAGAAGATGAGCCTGAAAAAAAATCACAACGTAGTACTTCCATCTTCACCTCTCAAAAATAGGTTAAAGACATTTCGCCGCGCCTCGGGGAAGGTGCCACAGCCTGAAAAAATACTCATCGATTTTTTTTATTTTACGACAGTGTTGAATGAAAATATTTAGGATTAATTTATACTGTGTCGTTATATAATAAGGGACAACCTCGTTATTTAAAGCCCGATCAGATACCCGAGGGCTGTCGTAAATTATGGATAAATGTATTTGACTGTAAAATATGCTTGGAATGATAGTATATGTATTGTGTTTGACTTAGTAAATGGATATTATTTTGCGGTTATCATGGATAATAGGATTTAGAACTTTATTTGTATTCAAAACACTTAGAATCATTTAATCAATGAAATTTGTACAAAATTCAATGGAGCTTAAGTACTTAACCTGTTTTATTCAAACAAAAACCACCGCAAATATATATGTTCACCGCAAATAAACGTTTTTTCTTTCTTTTTTTTTTACTGAATGAAAACATCAAGTATTTGTGTTTGTCTGTCTATATGATACCTTTTCACGCCTAAACCACTGACCGGATTTCGATAAAATTTGGCAGAGAGATAGATTGCATCCCGGGAAAGGACATAGGATAGTTTTTATCCTAGAAATCATCCTTTGAGGGTGTGAAAAGGGGGGTGGTAGTTTGTATGGAGAATTAATAACCGCTGAACTGATTTAGATGAAATTTGGTATGGATATAGTTTGAGTTGTCGCGAAGGATATAGAATAGTTTTGATCCCCGAAATTATCCTTTAAGGGTATAAAAAGGAGGGTGGGAATTTGTAAAGGAATCAATAAAAAAGAACTGTAAGACTTTTATCGCGGGTGAAACCCCGGGGCACAGCTAGTGATAATATAAAAATCTAGTAGGTAATCAACTTTTTGTCCATGAATTAGTACTAAAATAACTCGCTGCCCGTTGCAATCCTTATCAATATTTCCTATTATATTTCTTAAAGTAATGGTAATGGTATTCAGCTGCATCCGGTTAGACTGGAAGCCGACCCCAACATAGTTGGGAAAAGGCTAGGCAGATGATGATTTCTTAAAGTAATGTTATCACAACTTCAACAGGAAAATATTAATCAAAAAATTGTCTCTCGATATTTTCGTTTGTACAAACCGACCCCTAGTTAAATAAAATGGATGCTTTCATTCCTGAAGACAGGTTCAAAGCAACAATAAGAGGTGCTCTTTTCATAAACATAAAAGTTTTTCAATTACTTGAACAGCTGCTCTCCTTCGGAAAACAAAGGGTTATTCTTTAATTGCCTTTAAAGGGGTACCTACACTTGTAATTATTGAAGAAAAAGTTTATGGAAAAAATATTGACTTTTTTCTTGTTCGGCCGGTTTTCAACTGTTTCCTATGTTATAAAGGTATGTTTGTACTTTGTTTTAGAATACGCATCAGTACAAACTAAAACGGAGAATTATCTTACGAAATATCACAAATGAAACTGGTAATAATAATCAAGACGATATTGCTCTGTCCATCTTCAGTAGCAGTTTATCAGAAAGGAATATTTTAGAAGTTCAAAAGTTCCTTTTTGACTTTTCTACTAGTGTCTCAGAGTCAACCAACTCAGACTATCATTTGTTATGCCAATAAATTATTAAGTATTATACCTACTATCGAGTCCACTGCTGGACATATGGCCTAAAACAAGCTACACCAAAACAACAATCTGTCCTCCGCCTTCCGCATCAAGTCTGTCCCAGGCACCTTTTTAAAATCGTCGGTTCATCTAGCTGGGGCCGTCCCACACTACGCTTGCTTACCTACTCGGTCTCCACTACAGGACTCGTCTGCTCGACCGGCCATTGGACCTTTGACAAACATGGCCAGCCCACTGCCACTTCAACTCGGTTACTCTGCAAGCTATGTCGGCAACTCCGGTTCTTTTCCGGATTGTTTCATTTCTGATCTTATCCTTCAAAGAAACTCCGACCCTAGCCCGCTCTTTAGCGCCTTGAATTTGTGGACCAAACTGACTGTCAGTGTCCATGTTTCGGCACCCTATGTCACAGAGTACAGAAAAGCAAATATTTGTAAGCACAAGTTCCTTAACAAGTTGAATTTCAATCAAACACGTAATCACATACCCTCAAAGGTCACTCTATCGTCAGACGGCAGAGCCTACAGTCCATTGCCAGACGTAAGGCCTGTCCTAAGTTGCTGCACAACACCCGGTTCTCCATCTACCGTTTCACTTCCCATTTATGTAACCGATTGATGAATAGAATAATTCAATGAACATACGCGTGTGGGGATCATTAGATCCTATAATTAAAAAGATAATGATGTTTCTAAGTGACTTTTTTATTTAATGTAATAGTTTCTGAGATATGGGATATTTTTGGGTTCAATCGCAGAAATAACTTTATATTCATAGCTTATCAAGAATTAATATTAACTAGAAACTTATGTTTGCGGTCGATAAAATCAACCCCATGCCTGCGTAAATGTTCATACCAACTACGGAATCCTTCAATATGTGTGGTCAAACACGTACTTGGCCCATTTTTAGGGTTCCGTACCCAAAGGGTAAAATGGGACCCTATTACTAAGACTCCGCTGTTTGTCTGTCCGTCTGTCACCAGGCTGTATCTCATCAACGATTTTCACAGGTGATGTATTTCTGTTGCCGCTATAAGAACAAATACTGAAAAACAGATTAAATAAATATTTAAGGGGGCTCCCATACAACAAACGTGATTTTTCTGCCGTTTTTATAAACAATGGTGCGGAACCCTTCGTGCGTGACTCCGACTCGCACTTGGCCGGTTTTTTATTTGTACGTGTTGTACAGTTTTCCCTCTTTTCTCATGCCAAAAAATCATGACACATTAAAACACAAACTGGTCCTGGGTTACGCTCATGTGTTTTGGTCCTCTAGAGTACTTCCTTACACACTAAAAGTAGCAATGATTTTCACTTTGCAACTTTTTACCATGATAAGGGGCCTTATTTGGCGCGGATTCGTTCCTGGGCCATCCTTTAATATCTGGAACCACTCCAGAAACTATTAAAAGTAGTTTCGCGGGCAACTATAGTTAATAGGTGCATTGAACCCTCTTGGTCTTTCTTACTAATATTTGCTGTTTATCTCTATTTTTTATTTACAATTAATAATTTTTGTTTATACTCAGCGAGACAACCCCTGTAGATTTCAACTTCTTTTCTTCTTCTTTAGATTCTAAGTAAGTGTTTGAAATGAAAGTTTTCGATAAGAAAAATTCTACGCATTTACCTCAACTGGTGTCAATTGAATATACCTGACCTAACTGAGCTCCAGGTTCCGATTCCCAAGGACAAAGTGTTATTGGGTTTTTCTATGAGGAACTTCTCAATAGTAGTCAGGAGTCTGGATTCGTGCCCAATTGGTGGCTATACGCTCGTCACCGATCGCATGGGACTCAAACATAACTGGCGAAAAATGGACCGTGTACTTACCTACTAAGGGTACACCTCTGCCTAACTCTTCGTGGAAACAAAGCGTGATGATATATAAAAACTATTCACCTCAACTACTTTATAGCACTGTGTGGCCTAAACCCTCAATTAAGTCACGCTTTTCTGTGACTAAAGTGTGCACGACAGCACCCAAGTAGACACAAGCGGCACCGCCGCAAAAGCCTAGTTGTGGACCCTGGGATATTGTCGCTGCGACGGTCGGGTTTGAAATGGTAGCTCCCGGTTCGCGCGCGTGGGTTATAATTTTATAGATTCACAGTTAAGAATGAACACGCCGTACCGGGAGCCCTGACCGTCGTACGCAAGCATGGGATGTACCGGGGGTTGTGCAAAAACTGTGTCTTGATTAATGTAAATAGGATAATATTGTAACTGATTTAATTGTACACAAATGAATAAAAAAGGGGCGGAGACTCAAACTACCCTATTTTTTTTTTTTTTTTTAAGGGTGGGAAATCTTTGCTCGCCGTCCGCAGGCCCGCCGCGCCTACGGTGGCCGGGAGTCGCCACGCGGCTCCCGACGCCCCGAGCGTCTACCGCGGCGGCTGGGACGGGCGGCTCTCTCAGCTCTCTCCTTCGCCCATCCCGCCACCTCCTTCGCTAGCATGACTGCTTCGCAGAAGGAGGTGACTGCCTCCCACTCCCTCTCGCCCCAGACCATGGCTTGGACCAGGGCCGGGCGCGAGAGGTCGCCGCCGTTGCCGATCGCCTCTACGAGGACACGGCGGTGCTCTGCCCAAGCGGGACAGACCTCCACCGTGTGCTCCACCGTGTCCTCGGGGCGATCCTCGCAGTGGCGACACCCGGGCGTTTCCTCCCGCCTGATGATGTGCAGGAACCTCCCGAAACATCCGTGTCCGGTGAGGACCTGCGTCAGGCGGTAGGTGAGGGCGCCGTGACGCCTCTCTAGCCACTCCTCAAAGAGGGGCCTTACCGCCGCTATCGCGGCGTGCCCTAGACAAAACAACACAACAGGACAAGATGAGCTTGTACGCGAGTTTGCCTCGGAAAATGTTGTGCAATTCGTGTGCAATCGTACTGGTCCGCTGGCCAGACTAATTTGGTATTGCTATAAAAGAGGGTACGCTGGCCAGTGGACAACCAGTAGTAATTCAGTAGTCGTAGTCAACCAACCAGTAGTAATTCAGTAGTCGTAGTCAACCAACCAGTAGTAATTCAGTAGTCGTAGTCAACCAAGCAGTAGTGAACTAGTAGTCAAGTGAACAAGCAGTAGTAAACGAGTCGAACCAGTCAGTCAAGTGAACCAGTCAAACGATCAAAGTATAGATGTCAATGTGCTGGTATAGACTCCGTAAACCTAGGGTATTAAGAGTCTCAGTCCCATCACAAATATAAAAGTGTTTTAATAACAAAAAGTCACCTATACAGTCCACTCGCTGCACATAAAGTACCTAGTAGCAGAAAAGCGTGAATTAAGTAAGGGCTTAAGTCAAACGAGCTAAGTATAAAATAGTATACGATACGCGTGACTTAGGTAGACTATTCATGTACGGTGTTAGCACCCTTCTAAGTCACACGTATCGTAATGTACTATTTCTGTATCCTTTATACTATAGGCTTTTACTTCTGAAATGGTACCTGTCTCCACAGCAGGGGTCAGTACGAACTGGTCACATTACTATAAATATTATACTTCATTTTAAGCAACTAAGAGCTACCTTTTCGTATACCCTTCACGTTATCGGTTACCGATATTCAATTTTTGTGTATTTGCATAATAGGGTATTTTATTATTTGTGTTTGGTAATACAATTTACCGTAATATTGACCATCGAGGGCCTGTGCAGGTAATATTATTTTGGTTGTATAAAATACTGTTGTACATGAAATCAATGATAGTTGAAGGGCTACGTAATATAATTTCAATATTCCAAGTTCTTATTTGGTTTCTGCTTGCCTGATTTCAGCCAAAAGATGTCCGCTGCTAGACATAGGCCTCCCCCAAGCGCCGCCACATCGATCGGTACTTCGCTTCAGGCATCCAGCGGATTCCCGCGATCTTCACCATCGCGGTGATTACGTAAGAAACTAACAGTACGAATAGCTTTAATTTTGAAAAATCAACAACATTAAATGCGTTATTTACGTTTGTTGAGCAGACATATTTCGAACATATAAATAAATAATTAAATAAATAAATAAAAACTCTTTAATTCAGACAATATTTTGCCCATAATATTGTTAGTAGGTAGTACAACTTATAAACTATGTTAAATACAATCAAAAAGAACAAAGAAAAAAAAAAATAAGTTAATAATAATTTTTTTTATATATTTTTTTTTCCTTATAATTCTGTTTATAATTTATTTATAATTTTAGTTAATTTAAGTATTTGCCGCCCACTGGTACCCCGGGCACACACACTTGTGCTTGAACCCAGTGCCCCAGGAGGGGGCTGTCCAGCTTGTGGCTGAGCACGTTCAGGATGGTATTGGCGCTCCCACGCGTGCGGAACATCTGCGAAGCAATGCAGCGCCGCAGAACAGTGTGAAATCCGTCTGTGTGCGCTTGCGCAAACATCGCAGACGCACTACAGTAGCGCGGGAGCCCCACCTACACCCTGAACGCATTATTATATTGTATTCAGAGAGCGTTGATGGCCCGCTGCGTGTAATTGACCCACAGATTGCAGGTGTAGAGAGTTTGGCAGAAATCTTTAAACAGTGATCTTTACCTCTAAACTACACCTAGCAATAATATGAAGCAATGGGTTAGCAATATTCTTCAAAATGATTGATATTCTGATAAAAAGTGTAATAGGCAATTACGGTGCTGATCTTTAAACAATATCGAAACAATAACAACAAAACAATATCTTGAAACAATATCGCTTGTATTGTGAATTGGACCCTGTGAAGAGAGAGAAAAAAAAATTCTAAATATTAATAAAATTTACCGTCGTATCTTATCTATCTCGTCGGGGCTTACGCGCTCCTGAACTCTGGGTCTATGCCGGTAGAGTTTACTTTGCCGAAACCGGTCAGGGTGAGGAGCCAGACCAAGAGAGATACAGAAACCCGCAGGGCAGCATGTGGCGAGCTTTTGGGCAGTGGCGACCCCACGGACCCTATCTCTCGGGAGAAGTCTTGTTCCTCACATCTGGCTTGCCTTAATTGGCCAGCTGGAGTGGAGATTCGCAAGAGCAAACATGCTTGGAGGAAGGAAGTATTCCAGTAAGTACCTACTCATAGGGATCTTGACGATCTTCCGGGCTCTGGGATTATTCTTATAGCCGTGGAATACTTCTCCACTCCTCGAGCACCTCAAAACATGTTGCCTTCTTGTCGTTACGTCACTGTTGTACTAGCGAAGGTTTCCGGTTGCCAGTTTATCTGTGAATATTATATTATCATTGGTCAGGCACATAGTCCTTCTATAGTTCAAATTAATCGATCCACTATATATAGCCACTGAAACCCATAGCCCAAAATATTTTATATCCATGTTCTGCTATAGCCCTGCACCAACCAACCAGGGATTGTCCTTGGGTGCACTTACATAGTGCAAACAGGGATGATAGTCGGTTTGCGCCTCCTCATCATTTAAAATTGTTTAATAGGGGCCTCTGCGAGTTGGCTTCGGCCTTTGGCACGCCTTCCAACCAATGGTTCCAAGAAAATGTAAAAAAAAAAATCCTAAACAATATTACTTAAAAGACCACTTCAGCCCAAAAACATTCAAAAGGAATCAGGCTAGGTAAGGATTCCTTTTAGGGTCTAGAGCTGTCAGAAACAAACATCCGCCCTTAAAATCTCAAGGCACATTCTCAGAAAAAAAAAAATAAGTCAAAAAGCGATTGAATGTATACTGCGTTTGCGATTTAGTTTCCAAACATGTTAACTAACAAGTATTATTGGGAAAACAACTTTACTACCCATATGTAGAATAACCCTACATACAGCTTGCGCTAGAACTTCAAACATTTTTTTATAAATTTTTCAATACTGCTAGTTATTCTGAAATCAACATAACTCAGTTGATATTCGTTGAAGTGGAAATAACATCAGTCGGAAACAAGGATTCGAATGCACTGTAAGTGAGAACATCAATACTAACTTAGAAAGTTTTATCTGCACCGATCGAAACTTCTTAATTAGCGTTGGACCGAGAACAAACGTTATCGAATCAGAATTGACGTGAAATAATTGGAGTTTTTGTGCTCCCCCTCTCTGGATTGTGGGGTGAGATGACATTGTAGCCGGTACTGGATAGCCGGGTCTGATTACATCAGACGTTTTGTTTTTGACTCTACATTTGTTTTATGAGCGATAAAACATTTCTCTGTGCTAAACACGCAGCCGAATTTTGAGCGAACTTCATTTCAATTTCCATCGACAATAAGCTAAGCATCGGCTAAGCCATAAATACCTCTTGGGACATAACAGATTTTTTTCTTGATTGAGTATTATGTAAACCCTTAAACCTACCTTTATTATCTTAAACCTAGTCAACTTCTGCGAGGTGATCCAGCAGAGAACAAAAGTTGTCGACATAGCTCACAGAATAAGCAAGCTGAAGTGGCAATGGGCCGGCCGGCAATGTTAGCCGTAGAACCGATGACCGTTGGGGTAGACGTGTTCTTGACTGGAGAACGCGAATCGGCAAACGTAAGTTAGGACGCTCTCAGGCTAGGTGGAGCGACGATCTTCGTAGGATGACTGGTAGCAGCTGGTGAAGAGTTGACGAAGGTCGAGTTGAATGGCGTGCAATAGGAGAGGCCTCTGTCCAGCAGTGGACTGCTGTAGGCAGATGATGATGATGATGAGTCAACTTTACCAAACTATAATTATTTGCCATTTATGTACACACATGTATAAACAGACAAAAAAAAAACAGGAAAATCGTTGCAAAGGTGGTAGGTAAGTAGATAGAGAGAAGTAGACAGCTTGTGTAAGAGTAAAAGAGAACAAAAAATACATAAAATCAAAAACAATTCACTTAATAAAACAGCAGTGCTATTCTGTAAAAACTCACCGTGAAAATTTAGGTGAAGTGAGCTGCCAATACTGTCAATCCGTAGCATCAGGTGGATATTGACAACTCACTTCAACCTCACTTCACCTATGTTTTCACAGTGAGTTTTTTACAGAATAGATGTGCAGAAAACTTTAGATCTTAGATTGTTTAGAAAAAAACTACCTAAATGATTGAATACTAATAATTTTACATACATACTCGTACTTATAAAATAAATATCACTAGAATGTTAAAAACTATAAGTCATTATCATCTGCCTATCCTTTTCCCAAATATGTTGGGGTCGGCTTCCAGTCTAACCGGATGCAGCTGAGTACCAGTATTTAACATGGAGCAACTGCCTATCTGACTTCCACAACTCAGTTACTGGGTAATGCGGAACCCCTTGGTAAGACTGGTTTTCAGACTTTCGAGCTTCTGACGACCCGTAATGGCTCATAAATCTACGAATGACAGTCGGGACCAACAGCTTAACGTGCTTTCCGAGGCACGGAGGGGTCTTGGTATGTAAAGATGGTCACCCATCCACGGACCAACCGCGGCAAGCGTAGCTTAACCTGATCGGGTGACACGTGCGGCTATTACTTAGCCACAAGGCTTCAGGTAAATGTACCCATAAAACTGTTATTTTATTTTCGTTAAATTTTTGATTTAGCTACATAAAGTCCTATAAAGTGTTATACTAATGAATACAAATTCTTGTACAAACAACAACCCGAAATAGCTATCAACTGAAATACCTGTATACCCGATTAATTTACTTTCCGGACCAGTATATTAAAACCTCTGTTAGGCCTGGAGACAAATTACGGAGGGTTCATTTCATACTGGTTTTGAGTACAAAATGAAGTTTTGTTGCGAACAAAAGGAATAGAGATGACATATAGCGATTTATGCGGGTTCGCTTTACCGGGACCCTTTGTGATACTGTCGTTACGGTATTCAATGAAAAACTGCCAAGGATACTGCGAGAACATAATTTTTTTACTTCAAATGAATGGTGTGCTGGCGAACTGGCGACGAGATCAGGAATGATAGAGATCTGAAGGGATTTACGAAGGCGACTGTGCTAGTATTTTAGACACTTATTTTCTCGGACACAAGGTTTTTTTTTTAAATAAGCCGGAAAATTAATGAGAGCTTGAGGTAAAAAAAACAAAGTATAAATATATCCTAACGCGTACAATAACATACACATTAAATAATTTACATACGAGTACATGCGAGATTTAAATGTCAGATTTTGACTGTGTGATGATCTAATATCATTTACAGGGCCAACATGGCCCTAGATCGCACAATTCAGGGAGGTTTGGTAGAAAAAAGTGGAGGCCTTTGCCCAGCAGAGAGACACAGAATAGGATAACAAAAAAAAATAACTTCGTGACCTCTTATGCACGAGGTTGTGGGTTCAAATTCGAGCAAGTCCATCTGGAACATTTCTGACGTCGATGAAGCCAAACATCATCCAGCAAACCTGCATGTCGATTCTGTAAAAATCTCACCGTGAAAACTTGCGTGGAGTGAGCTGTCATTCCATCTGATGCTATAGGGATTGACACTAATGACAGCTCACTCTACGCTCACTTCACCTAAGTTTTCACGGTGAGATGGTTACAGAATCGCACTGCTGGAGTCAATATACGTGTGAAATCGCAAATCCGTCTTGAGAAAGTGTGGTGATCAATGCACGTGCCTTGTCTCAGGTATGAGAAAAGGCCTTGGCGTGGTATTATTACTACTTATAGCAAGCGACTATTATTACGTAGGTACCTAATAAAAAGACAAAAAGCGGAGCGAACCAGAGCGAAGAGTTGTCGAGCGGCACGCGCTTGGAGGCACTCAGAGTAACACGGAGGCATGCATAAAATATAACTCGCGTGCGTAACAAGTGGTATGAATATATACAGAATTATAATCATTAAAATCAACAATACAAAACCGTTCATGTAATCCTATTGAATGATTTCATAAAACATCAATAATGAGGGGCCCGTGGCTAAATAATAACAGCCGCACAGGTCGATCGGTCAGTCTGTGGATGGCTGACCATCTTTACATACCGAAACTCCGTGCCTCGGAAAGCACGTTAAGCCGTTGGTCCCGGCTGTCATTCGTGGATCTTAGACAGTAGTTACGGGTAGTCAGAAGCCCGAAAGTCTGACAACCAGTCTGACCAAGGGGTATCGTATTACCCAGTAACTGGGTTGTGGGGGTCAGATAGGCAGTCGTTCCATGTAAAATACTGGTATTCAGCTGCATCCGGTTAGACTGGAAGCCGACCCTAAAATACTTGGGAAAAGGCTAGGCAGATGATGATCAATGATGATTGTAATGTGATTAAAAATCTGTAGATACATACTTGTTTCGCTCGCGAATCATATTTTGTTCAACATACAACCCGACACTGACCTACAAATTGCAAAAAATGTAAGAAAATTATAATTTCACAGGTTACCTAGCGCATCCCTTAAAAAGCGAAATTGCAAATACAATACCAGTGTGCAGTCCACACAAAGACACCATTCCATGACCTCATGGGCAGTATTACGTAACAGAAAACTCAGGGCATATTTTAACAACCTTTTACATCCTGCTTTGTACGTATAACACAAAGAGATTTTAATCCATTACACGCTTTATGTTATCATCATCTGGACGGGTATGCGTTTGTGGGGAGAAATCTTGTGGCTATGACGTAAGCGGGTGTGAGATATTTATACGTCCTATTATGGTACAAAAGGAGAACTAGCAGGGGATCGAGGAGGGGAGGGGGGTGGAGGGGGGGGGGGGGGCACAGGGGAACAGACCGGAATGAATCTAAAAACAGTGGCGCAGTACTTACTATTGCAGCAACATGATGTATTATAACATAAAATAACATAACATCACATGTTCAGGCATACCTGAAGGCGCAGCGTTGAAAGTCCTCTCACAATGTGGATCAATGACCCTGTGGCGGCCAGGAATCCGCTGAATGCGAGAAGCTCAGGACCGGTCGATGTGGCGAAGCTTGCGGTAGACCACAATGTCCAGAAGTGGACGTGTTTCGGCTCAAGTGATGATGATGAGTAGGCTTTATTACATTGCCTTTTAAATATGCTTTTTTTCCAAGTGTGGTATATGCAGAAACATCGAGCTAAGATCCTTAGCAAGCAAGGATCGTAGGTTGTTTATAATATAAACCTAGCAGGTTACAAAATTTTGTTTGAGTGCGGTTAGTGGAAGTGCTCAGGTGCCGTTCGTCAATGTGCTGTTGAAATCAGTGCTTTGAATGGAATACCTCAGTCATCCGTGAGCACTGATTTCGGTCAATACGAACCTGACCTTTTGAATGACATCGCCAATATAATATGGTTTGTTAATGTAGCGGCAGATTACGTAGGAGATGGCGGGAACCATTTTAATGGCCCCAACTTTAGGGAACGGTGCATTATTGAATTAATTTTATTTACTTTGAAGGACTAACCAAGTCCGAAATTATCTTTGTTTATTTCTACGACCTCAAAATTGTTTGTTTTTCTTGTCCTACAATAGCAAGTTTTGGGTTTGCCTTAGCTGTAATAAACAAAAAGTTTCATTTTGATAGTCGATTATTGATTTAATTACCCAAAATGGCCGTCACTACGAATAGACAACAGTCTCTGAACACATAAAATTAACTGATAACAATAGATTATTGGTTAAAATACTATGTCAGAATGTTTTATTCGAAACCAAAAAGCGCGATCCAACAATTTAGCAGAATAAATGAAATTGAAAAGCAAGTAAAACCACGCGTCAAACACATGCCTCAACCCGCCACACATACTGTGATCGATGAAATTGGGAAATATTTCATTTTCATACACCGCCCCAGTTTTCGTTACGTCACGCGTTCAATTTGTACATTTTTGGAGTTCCATGGGACGAAAGAGAAAACGATAATGGAATTAATTTTGTCTTACAAAATATCGTAAATAACTAATTAAGTAATACCAAGAAACTGATGTATGCCTAATAGGAAATAACGGTATATAAAAACATTATTAAATTCCATAAACCTATACGAAATAAAGAAGACTGAATACGTAGCGTTGGAAGGCCTCTCACAAGGACCGATCCCATGACCTTGTGCAGGCCGCACAAATTCACTGGATGCGGGAAGCACAGAACCGGTCGAAGTGGCGGTGCTTGGGGATGTCCAGCAGTGGACGTCTTTAGGCTGAAATGACGATGATGATACGAAATGAAATGAAATTATTTATAAAAATAAAAACAAGCAAGATGAGGTCGACGTTTCCTATCCTTCCTACGATTTTGACTAAGGCGAAAACAGAATAATACATTAACGGTCCTTTGATCAAAGTAGGTAAACATAAATAAGTGAAAGCTTTTTCGGTCGAACCATCGCAAACTAAGCCTCGCCTTGTTCAACACCTACTAGAATCTGAAGGAATATTCTTCGCTGGCATATATTATACTAGCTTTCGCCCGCGGCTTCGCCCGCGAGGTATGTCGAAAAAAACTATCCTATGTCCTTCCCCGGGATGTAATCTATCTCTCTGCAAAATTTTATCGAAATCCGGTCAGTGGTTTAAGCGTGAAAAGGAAACATACAGACAGACTTACTTTCGAATTTATAATATTAGTATGGATTATATTGCATTTAAAAACAACTTCAAAATTTCATAGAAAATTAACAAACAGTGATAGTATAAAAAACAAAGTCATTACCGTATGTAAACCCGTTTTAGGAAGAATGTATGCACAGTGCAATCATAATACTAATTTCAGAGCTGCGGAACCCGAGTATCATTGTGTACGTTTGTAAATTTTTGCCAATTTAACGTTTTGTTTGTGTTCGCCTCATATTTGCACAGCTGGTTTTACTCATAACGTTATACCAAGGAAAGTAGTTAGCCAAAACAATATTGTGGAAGTCTACTTTTTTTTAATTATTCGATTTATGATGAGTGCTGTCGACCAGCAGCATGTTACCCAGTAACTAGGTTATAGATAGGCAGTCGCTCCATGTTAAACCCCAACCAATCCTCTATCTCTTATCTCAATCTCTAGCCTTTTCCCAACTATATTGGGGTCAGTTTCCAGTCTAGCCGGATGCAGCTGAATACCAGTATTATACACGGAATGACTGCAAATCTGATCTCCCCAACCCAGTTATTGGGTAACACCACATTATAACATTGGATACCCCTCGGTAAGAATAGTTGTCAGATATTTTTTGCTGTAATTAATTAATTAATGTACTGCATAATTCAAACACAATGTAAATTGTTTCATGAATAAATAAAAAAATAAAAAAATAAATAAATAAATAATAAATTTCTTGGGTTTTTGACCGTCAAAGATCCAAGAATGGCAGCCGAGAGCAAGTGGCTGAACGTGCTTTCCGAGGCAAGAAGGGGTCTCGGTATGAAAACGAACCGACCGCGATAAGCATAGCTTTACCTGATCGATCGACCCGTGCGCAAGCCAACCCCAACATAGTTGGGAAAAAGCTCGGCAGCTGATGATGATCATGAGTGGAGCGACGCACTATTCGAAATTCCGTGTGAATATATTTCTTACTATTAGCGCCGCGCGGTGTCACCTGCATAAGTGTCGATCCCGTGAGAATATCGGGATAAAAAGTAACCCATGAGTTAATCCTGGTTATAAACTATCTGTGTGCCAAATTTTATAATATTAATAGGAAGTAGGATAGGTAATTTTCAGAGCATGTCAGGCGTATAAAACACGCCAGGCCTTCCTTTCGCATATCATCCGTTGATGTGGCAATGTGGCATTAGAATGTTGATAATAAAAGTTGGTATAGTTAGGTCCCACAAGGGCAAAGAGGGTACTAACTGGACTCCTTCCGACCGATTAATGGTATGCATCATGAGGTGTTTTATATTAGGAACCGTATTGAGCTTACCGGTAATCATTACTTTGCTTTTATCTTAACTTATTTGGTCGTGGCAAAATATGTCTTCTTATTTAATTTTATAGTAGCCTTTATCTCTGTAGTCACTCCCTTTCTAGCCATTTAATCATTCAAACAATTCATATACTATCTATTGTCCTAAGAATCAAATCAACTAATCAACTGACCCCTTAAGGAATTTCGGAGTAACAAAAACATTCCCAAAGTGGAACGAAGCAATACATCGCGTATCGGGGAATAAAACTACCGGATCGGGATCGTAACACTCCAAACATATATAATGCACACAGAGAATCTTGTTTACTTATGGTTTAGTGATGGTGGACGTCGATTTGTGAGGAATAAGACCGTGTCACAATAATTTTCTTAGGTTACAGACCAAAACACCAAAACTTAATGGTTTTGGTTACTATGGAATCTCCAATCTCCATACACAGCAGGTTTGAAACGCCCGCCGCTCATGCTTACACTCGTATTGATAACCATGACCCTCGTGTGCCTGGCAGCGTTTAAAACCTATGGCGTAGTACCGAAAGTCGCATTTGCGTTAACGGTTTGACGCAGACACGCACATTTACCTCAATAAAATGAGTAAAAACCCTTAGAGAATACATCTTCGAAGGAAACATTATTAAGTTTACTTCTGACCTGTTTTATTCATTAATTTCTGCTTTCTTTACTAAAAGTATGGGTGTAAAAACTTCCAACAAGCCTAAAATATGATAGTGGTGAACGACCGATTGGACCGAAAGTCTTCGAGTGGTGATCGCGTTCCAGAAGATACAGCGTTGGGATCTTCCAACGCTGTATCTTCTGGAACGCGATCACAAGGTGGACCGACGAACTGGTGAAGGTCATGGGGTACCCTGGATGCTGGATCATGGGGTACCCTGGATGCGGGCAGCGTAGGACAAGTCGTCGTAATCCTTAGGGGAAGCAAATTTTCAGCAGACGTCTTCTCAACTTAAGCCACTACATGACAATGTTCATGCAGTTTGCGAATCCGCTCATCCCGCAAAACATAAAATGCGCAGAGACAAGTTGTAACTTTAAAATTGCAGTTTAAACCCACCTCCTTATTTTATCAGAAGACTTGTTTTCTTTGCTCAAAGTCCTTATTTTCTTAACCATAAGGCTGCTTGTTGTGTGTTCTGAAGTTATTAAAGCTACATTTGCAGAGTGTATTGTTACTGCGGCTATTTACACTGTACTCGAGATTGCTGCTCTTTTTTAGGTTGTTTGTTACAAAAACGATATTGAAACGGTTACAAAACGATCGGGAAAAAAAATCAAATGTTTTATTGGAACAAAGAACAAGTTTATAAAAAAAATTGTGTGTGTAATTAACGGCTAAAACTGTGTTGCAGCCATCAGCGTCCACTTCCAAGAGGGGAATTGCGTTAGATTGCTCTTTAGTTGACGCTTTCCCGTGAGTGAATCTACCATCTACACACGGGATAGTCTTTTTGCGATGTTGAATATGCTGATAAACGTGTTGCTAATGAATAGATACAACAAAATGGCATATTTGGCTTATCAACTGCGTTTTGAAGTACCTACACGAAATGAAAAGATCTAGGTAATTTATGGTTCCTTTTTATTTTAAATTTGCAAGTCTGTTATGTTGTGCACATTCCGTGGTTGTGCATGTAAATCTTAAAACAAATAAATAGGTACCTTAAAATGCAGAGCAAACACACGTTTTCATATCGTTTTATGACACTTTCTCAGAATATCAACACTTATTTGGGGACAAAATTTATTTCTGTGTTTGCCCCGCTCAGCAAACAGTGTGCTCAGTCTAAGTAATGTAGGAGAGCAAAAAGCTAACGCACCACCCCCTCTCGCTTCTTCGTCACGGCGACGAGACACAGAAAAATATGACAAAAAATAATTATTGTAAAGAAAGTTATGAAAATTTTACTCATTGACGCTGACCGGCTATTCATTAACGCTGTATAAAGACATAACAATATTTATTTTTTTAATGTATTACGTTATAACTAGCAGCGCCCCGCGGTTTCACCAGATAAAAAGTATCCTATGTGTTATTCTGATGTATAAGCTATATTACTGTAAAGTTTTATCAAAATCCGTTCAGTAGTTTTTGCGTGAAAGAGTAACAAATATCCATCCATCCATCCATCCATCCATCCTCACAAACTTTTGCATTTATAATATTACTAGGACTAGAAAGTAGGATAGTAGGATAGGATAGCATACAAAAAATATAAGGTTACACCACAGAAGACAAAACAGTACAGTTACACTGACATTACTGTTGACTTAAGTACTTACTTATTAATAAGAAGAGGGTAGGTAGTCATTCTAATTTACCAATATTTTTGTAGCTATTTCATAATTAAAACCCTATCATGCAAAGAAAAATAGGTTTATTTGTCAGAGAATCACGTCGTTTATTTGTCAACAAAGTTTTCTTTGTAAAAAGTCACGTCATTGGTTGTTATTCTCCTTGCAGTATTAAAACTGTTAAATACCATTAACATAATATTATGATAACCAATGACCCAAGCGGCGTTGATTTATACCCATATGTATTTTACCTATAACGCTAGATACCAAAAAAAAAAGTTCGCATAATGTTCTAAGGGCTTCGGAATCTGTGGGCACAGAAATGTCACACCGGGTAGCAGCCTTGCACCTGTTTCATTTATGAATGCTTCCTTCAGGAGACTCAATTCACTCAAATAGGAGACTCAAAGACTTCCTTTGAGCTTCACAAGACGTGACAAACGGATTAGGCCAGGGATAGGCAACGATGCATCTACCGGTACACCGGCTTCCTTTAGACGGAGATGACGATCGCTCTACATGGGAATAGGAATATACTCGTACATGTTAAGACTATACAAGCCATAAAATGACGAATTTCATACAAACTTTCATACCCTATTTTAACACATATAGGAATTTAATTCTGAAAAATTCTGCCTTAGTATTCATCTTCGTCAGACGTTTCATTTTTCGTTCTTTCGTCGTCTTTCAGTTAAAGTAAAAGGTCTGACCACAAAATAAATATAAAGTGAAAAATTAATTTAGTAGTGAACCGATCCAACTATTAAAAATATTGGACTTCATCTCTGGCAAAGAATAATTAAAAAATTAAATGAAAGGAGAGATTTAATCGTTCAATGTTCATTCCTATGTCTTTTTGTAGGTGGGTGTCAAGTGAACGTGAAATGAAACAAAAAAAAAAACATTCACTCAAGTGAAGCGTCTTAGGAACTGCAGAACATGTTTCTAGACACAGTAGTTTAGGCTGTGCGTTGTCCGTCACTGAATTGAAGATTCATATATCATTTATTCACACAATCATTATTTCAGACATAATCATATTAAATATTATGTCCATGGAAAAGAGGGTTGATTGTGCCACTTCTTCCTATGTACCAAAAGGAGTTTGTTTTTAACTTTCGACCTTTTTATTAAAAGTGTAAATTCTCGAGGTTTACGGCGACTGGGACCGCAATTAACTGGGACCGCGGTCCCAGTCGCCGGATCCATTTAATTTTAATATTTTTCTTCCAGCGACTGGGAACACCCATAAATGAATAAAAAATATATATTGTTCAAGGCAAAACAGTACAGTCAAACGAATAAATGTAAGAAAAAAACTCTTCAGTCCTAATTTTGGCGCACAATATAGTATAATATATTCTTTTCTATTCTAATTTAAATAAATGATGTTTCAATGAAATAGGTACTAGGTGTTAACCTGCAGAGAACCATTCAGGAAGTATAATAGCCATGGACCCCAAACGGTATTCAACCTGTATTTTTTGCCCTTTGTTTATTTCCCCTCCCTTTCATATACTTGTACTATATTATTATTTACAGAATTTAAAGTTATTTAAATACTAACAGTGCCCTGCGGTTTCACCTGCATAAGTTTAGATCCCGTGGAAATATCGGGATAAAAACTATCTTTTATCTTTCCTGGGACTCAAACTATCTCTATACCAATCATCTAAATCGGAGAGGTAATAGACAGACAGATACACTTTCGCATTTATAATATTAATATGGATGTCTATGTAAATAAATATTATTTATTATACTATATCGGCATATAAATAAATAGTCTAAGACATTTACTACAAAGAAAGATTGTGTAAAAACTTCTTGAAGACCCTGAAACGTCTCTGTTTATTAATAGTTATTAGGGAGGGCCCATGGTTAATTAATAACAGCCGCACAGGTCGATCGATCAGGTTAAGCTACGCTTGCCGCAGATGTCCTGTGGATGGGTGACCATCTTTACATACCGAGACCCCTCCGTGCCTCGAAAACCATGTTAAGCTGTTGATCCCGGCTGACAATCGCTACGGGTAGTCAGAAGCCCAAAACTCTGGCAACCAGTCTTACCAAGGGGTATTTTATTACCCAGTAACTGGGTTGTGGAGGTCAGATAATGTCTCAATCTGTCAAAAATACCTCTAATTACCCTAAATTTTTGACAAGTTTTAAACATTTACTGTCGCTGAGATGAGATTGCGACTAGATTTTGAACGTTTTAAATTACGGAATTGGTCTTCAGATAGAAGATGTTATATCAGGTAGTTGAACGAAATTGTAATAAAAACTTGCTAATTTCAAAGCGGATTTTCAGCTAAAATGATCGATCTAAATTTTTGTTCATTATGCAAGGGAAGGCTCAAGTCTTCAGCTTTCCGTCATTATTTTCCCTAAAACCATGCTCCGTGTATTTCAAACTAAGGGTCCACCCTTTGTCCAATGGCCCTGTAAAACAAGTTAACGAGATAATCCGGGATTATCATCACGCTGCCTTTCTAATAGGGATCGCTTAGCCGTCACTTGATTAGGCCCTTGCCTCATTAAATTGTTTTACATTTTAACGAAGATTGGGGTTTAAAAGTTTGCACAGGCTTAAATTACAACTGGCTTGTAGAAATATTTTGGGAAGAATTTTGATGAATTTATTTACTCTTAGTGTAGCGACCAAAATGGCGTGCGATTACCCCGGACATCCGTGAGATGAGAACGGCCACTAGCTGATTATGATTAGGTCAAATGTAAAGCAACTTTTTGTTTTTTTTTTTTTGTAATTTTTAAGAAAGAAAAAGAAGAAAAGTGAAAACATATCTGAAGTCATGCTGATCTTGGAATAGAGAGAGATAAATTGCCTTTCATCACTTATTAACGTTTTTTTGGAAAATTATGATATTGTATTTGCAAACATAGACCTAACGTATTTATATCTAACTGTTCTAATAGTTTTTAATCCAGTATGAGAATATTCCTGCCTTATCTACGCAGTTTGAACCACCCATCTTTACACCAGTCCCATCTCAATGGGAATAGTCCTCCTCTCATCTCAATTCTGTAATGGTAAATGTAAGGTAATAAATAAATGAATAAAAAGTCTAGAGGTGTCGTGGGACACCCGGTTGGAACGGAGTTCCTTACCGAGAAACACATGTACTCGCAGTCGTTAAAAAATTCTAACTTTTACTGACGTTTTTCTACGAAAACAAGTTTTTGATGTTATGACACAACCTTAGATACTCCCACTATCCCTTTACCGTTGCAGGAATCCAATGTAATCATGCACAATGTTTTGCGCGTGTTATATTACAAACAGTAAATCACACCAAAAGTAAAAGTCGTTTCCTACCAATTATTGTTGTGCAATGTTACTCTTAGTTTGTTGTACAGAATGCGTAGTCAGCGGCTATGTGATGGGTCTTTTTACATCATGTATTATGGTAAAAGGCAGAATGAAAATACATTAACAAACTTTGCCAGCAAGATCCCGTTCACACGAAGATGATCAGGATTTTTCGGTAAAAAGTTGGGAACACACGTCAAAATCCCAATGTTCATACAGTTACAAACAAATGCAGATGAAACTGCCATGTGATCCCAAAATTAAACAGTTAAATAACGTACTGATCGTCGCCGTGTGAACGGGGCCTAACTAAACAGGAAAAAAAAGCAAGATGACGCGCTACCCGCACGTTTATACTACAGTAACATAGGTATACACCCTATATTTATATAGACATTCGCTTGTAAACACACGAACACATATACTATAACAAAAGTGTCGTAGCGGTCAAAATGTTTCACTTTCTATGGCTCTCATTCGCCAAGTGTACAGAGTATACTCGTAACCAGAGATAAGGAACGTCGTTCCAAAAGACACAAAGTAATTCGACGCCAAAAAATCCCAATGACCAGTCATTCTCTCTGGATAAACTCAAAAGACAATATAATAAACATCCACAATTTCCCGAAAAAAATTCAAGCCGATATAGAAGCACTCTCTATATTTTGTTACCTCAATAAACTACTTAACTGTCGGCTAAGGGTTGACCGCCCAAATGTGACCAAACCTTACACGGATAAAAGTCCGCAGAAATTTTACTAATGTGTTGACAATAGAATCCCGGGACATTCAACCAAAATTATTGGGGTACACCGGTACCCCAAAGTGAATCGGCAGTAACTGCTTTTAGTAGGAACTATATAATCTGTGTGATCCGGGTTTTTATCCGTGTTCCTGTAACGTGGAAGATTTGATGCGTTTTGTCATGGTTTCCTGAAAATGCGCGAATTTAAAAGAATTATAAATAAAATGAGAACTTGCTGACTTCAGTATTGTCATTGATTTCCTCTGCCCTTCTTCAAGTCTGGATGATTAATGTAGCTTAGATATTTGGCAAGCTGATTAGAATTATTTTTTGTGCTTTTGTATTTACGAATTGACAAAACTCACGCTAGGGAAAGTATCTAGAAGAACCTACTAACCCTACACTACAGTGTAATTACCTCATCATAAATGTGGAAATATCTGCTATATTGTTGAAAAACGGGGGTTTGTACCAATGAATATATATCCTCTCTTTGGTTTATACTTATGAGGGTAGTGTTGCCTTGTTATTAACTGACTTTATGAGAATTATTCCATTTTAGTAACTCGGATTATATTTGGTAAGCAAATTCTGATAATAAACATAAAATCTGGGACCTCATTTTGGAAAGGATATATTTACCTTTCAATATTTTTTTAAATACAGAAATTAGTGGCAAAAGAAGTCTTATATAAGATGGATCGCCTGCGTACACCTATATTGATTCATGTCGTTTACTGTTACACTAACACCCGGTTTCTTAATTAACAATTTGAAGTTGAAAACTGTAAGCCGATTCCCGTAATTAAAAACGTTCAACATCTAATCGCAATCTCATCTCGGCGACAATCATGTCAAAAATTTGTCAAAAAAGTTGCAGGTACCTCAGACAACGTCTCAGTTAAGCAATCGGCCTATAGTTCTTAACTTCAAATTCTCAATTCAGAAACCAGCATAACAGCACTTTAATTGATTAACGTACTTTCAATCACAACCCAATTTAAGGATTTGAAGAAAATTCCTAATCCATTGCTTCATACTTAGGTTTGAAAAATTCGTCTGCTACGCAACGATTAACTTGGCTGAACTGTCAAAATGAAAAGAATTGAGTTCAATTGTCAATTTTGTGTTACACAATTACCCCACTGGTCTGTAAATAGTACCTAATATTCGCATTACTACGCATGTATTGCCATCTTCTATTGCCGCAAAAATTCAATTGTAAGCCATATATTAAAAAGGTGCGGTCTCCCGTTCACATTCCGATTTGTAGTTCGAATCTTTTCAGGCCCTTTGAATGTACGCGCCAAATCAAATCCGTGCGAAAAAGTGGCTCTCCGTGCTTTGAGTAGCCAGTTAGGAACAATTCCCACACATTAACTTATTCCGTGCTCTAGTGGAAACTAAACTGCTCAATTAGTCTGCCGTCCGGGCCGGCCATTACAAACGAGCTGTGGCCGCTCTGTGCTGTTTAAAGCGCTTTTTCTGCTCTTTTGTCTCGCCTATTGGACAATGTGTCAACTCGGAATTGTGTTTAGAAAAAAGGAAAGAAAAAGTATTTTTTGCAACTCGATCAGGAATAACATAAACTAAATGTTAAAACAAAAAAAAAGGAAAAAAAGGGGCTCGTGGCTACATAATAACAGTCGCATGGGTCGATCTTCAAAGTGAAGCAACCCTTGCCGAAGTTGGTCCGTGGGGACCGTGCCTCCAAAAGCACCATAAGCAGTTATTCCCGGCTGTCATTTGTAGATCTTTGACAGTTGTTACGTGTAATCAAAAGCCCTAAAGCCCGAAAGCCCGTCTGACAACCAGTCTTGTCAAGGGGTATCGTGTTACCCTGTAACTGGGTTGTGGAGGTCAGATAGGCAGTCGCTCCATGTAAAATATTGGTATCCAGCTGCATCCGGTTAGACAGGAAACTGACCCTGACATAGTTGGGAAAAGGCTAGGGAGATTGATTTTAAAACAGAAAAAGGAAATAAAAACGACAGCAAAATTATAAAAAAAAAACCCTGTCCAAGGCAAAATGGCGTCTAAGGATGATGCTGCGACATAGAGCAGATGCGATCTAGAGGAATGTACGTGTGTGTATGTTATTGGGTTTTGCATTTCAAATTGCTTAGTACTCGTAGCAGCCGGAAGTCTAAATTTGTGACCACCATAGGTTCGCCTTCTGGGGCTTAAACATAACTGGTGGGGCCCACCCCTAAACTTCTGCCTATCCCTTCGAGGAATAAAGGCATGAAGAAGCTTGATCACCAAAAAACGCTTGAAACATTTTTAAGTCCTGTTTAAACACTCAAGTTTCATCACAGAACATTTAAGCGCCAAACGAAACTCTTTCAAAAATTATCACAGATCAGTCACCTTTTAACACAATAAAGCTGGCAGCTACAACGACAAGGGAGCTGAAATACATAAAAAGAACGTTTGCAAACAATTTCACGTGGCGTGAAAGATGTCTGTTATGAAAAATGTATAACGTACCTAATGGAAAAACAAAAGAACGTGTATGTACAAATTTATGAATAAATAAAACTGATATGCGGGTTCTGGATATTGTTAGCCACTATAAAAACTTAAACGTGGGTTCCAATCTCAATTTTATTTGATTTCGTATAAGCTATTTTATAATCATCTAGCTTCTGTCACCGACTTCGTCCGCGTGAATTCTTGTGTTCTTTTTGCTCGTGATGATGATTCAATAATAGCCTAATAGCCTTTAGCCTTTCTCAAGAATTGGGCTATCTAATGCAATTTTTTTTTTTCAAATCCCACTTGTAGTTCCAAAGATTAGCGCGTTCAAACAGACAAATAAACTAACTCTTCAGCTTTATTATTAGTATAATAGATAGATAGATTTTTTAAAACAGACATTTGCATTTCCGTACAAGTTTAATATTCGAGCGTATGGCAGTCGTAGGCTGCAGCTGAAAATCAGCGTCAGGTGGTACACCTTGTGTTGTCCTCTGACATTATGCTGAGCTGAGGCCCTTTTGGCATTATAAGCAGTTTTCTTTTATGTATATTAGTAATTCTAATAATTGTAGCTTGACTGATGAATGTTGCTTCATCAATGGCTGTCGCACACTTTAAATAATTATTATCTAACACCAATTCGACTCAAAGTAGGTAAACCATTGAAATGTGACCTTTAATGCTTTTGTGTTGGAGGCACGTATTGAAAATGTTTATCAGCCAATTTATACTGTAAAAATCTCACCGAGAAAACTAACGTGAAGTTAGCTATCTATAGTGTTGCCCTTAACATCAGGTGAAAAAAAAGCTTACCTCAAGCTCACTTTATCAACATTTTCACAGAATCTCTCTCTCTCTTCTTCTCTTCTTCAGCCTTTCGCCATTCAATGCTGAGTGTAGGCATCCTATAATGCAAGCCACTCTTCTCTGTCTCCTGCCTTCCTAAGCCAGAGTCGTCCAGCAATCTTGATCAGGTCGTCAGACCACCTCACCGGCTGTCTGCCCACACTTCTACTACAAGGTCTGTTCTACTCCATCTGCAGTCTCTTCTACACGCTATGTGGTCTGCCCATTTGCATATTCTTCGCGCAATCACCACGGCTATGTCCGTTAGTATACAGAATTGGCTAGCGGTATTCCATTCTTGCCCAAATGTGTAAAAAAAGCTGACGCATGTAATGTCAAATATTCCATTTTAAACCCTCCGTCTACCGAACCCCAAAAACCGACGAAAAGTAAAATGTTGAATAATTCAGGCGATTCGGGTGACATCCACGAGATTGCGTGTTCGTTAACAATGTAATCCAGTACTTATCATCGTTATTGCATCTAACCTTACTGAGTAAGCCGCCGCTGTAAGTAAGACATGTGAACTGAATGTTGACAACTTTAGTAACAGTAATCCAAATCCACGTGATCTGTTAAATACTTTCTTTTTAATAAGTAAACTTCTACGCAATGTGAATGTACTTGAAAAAATTACATCACCGCGCAGTACAAGGTCGACGCCGAGAAACTAGCTCTGTTCATCAGGAAATATCTGAAGAGCGCCGTCAAAACTGGGTTTCGACAAAATCAAGAGTTGTATATTGTTCATAAAAATCAAATTCAAAATATTTTGTTTTATATAAACCTACATGGGCACTTATGAAAACTCTAGCTCTTTTAATTTCTTTGTAACTCTTTTAAAAATAATTAGCTGTTACGATGTTTTTTAATTACACTGTTAATAGATATGGGAGGACAGTGTTAGTCTGCCAACAAATTTTAAGTAGGTAACTACTTAACAAAAAATAAAATGGTCAACACATCGAAGAGTTGTAGCGTAAACTGAACTTTATTGTGAAGGATTTAAAGTTATTTTTCCGTAAACTCATATTTGTTTACATTTTTGGCAAACAAATCGCGAAGGCAGTATTCGTTGTATATCATCTGCCTAGCCTTTTCCCAACTATGTTGGGGTCGGCTTCCAGTCTAACCGGATGCAGCTGAATACCAGTACATGGAGCGACTGCCTATCTGACCTCCACAACCCAGTTACTGGGTAATACGATACCCCTTGGTAAGACTGGTTGTCATGGCAGACTTTCGGGCTGCTGACCACCCGTAACGACTGTCAAAGATCCACGAATGACAGCCGGGACCAACGGCTTAACGTGCTTTCCGAGGCACGGAGGGGACACGGTATGTAAAGATGGTCACCCATCCACAGACTAACCGCGGCAAGCGTAGCTTAACCTGATCGATCGACCTGTGCGCCTGTTATTATTTAGCCACGGGCCCCTCAGTATTCGTTGTATATATATTGCAGTAATAGTTGTTAAGGCGGAAGCGGCAGGGTCCAGCGAAATTCAAACTTACGATTTTTGTAATTTGCAGATCAATATCAGGTTGTATGTTTCATTATTATTATTATATCATGAAAATCATCAATACATATTTCTAAGTTCATATTACCCTATTTAAATGACATTTGAGGCATTGAGGCCAATTCTAACATAACTTATTCTAATGTTTATAATTCTGCAATGCCATATTTGTTACGGTCCACATTCCTGCAAATTGCAAAAAAAGTACTTCAGTAAATTTGAATTTCGTGGGCTACCTTACCGCATCCCCCATAAGTATAAGTACTTGCATAAGGCATAAAGCCTTTTTTTAACTATTTTAATATTGCCTTATTCTGTAAATGACACAATTAACGAAACGCGCGAAATGAACGCTAGAATAGCGAGATCAGCTAAGGAATTGACGTGGTTTCGAGTAAGGAATAGTTAAGTGGTCATAGTGAATTAGGGCTATGGTCTAACAAAATGTAGGTGACCTTAACCTAACCCTTATTTCTTGAACAAAATTTAAACTACAGATACCAAGGTAAGGAGATCTATTTTATCTTCAGAAACATCGAACCCATTTCCAAAAAGGGCCAAATATTTCATTGTCCTCACTCGATCTATAAATTTATCCTTTACAAGATAGATAGATGTTAACAAATCCGATGTGGAATTACTGAATAGTTCTAATGTCTCTCTCAAACCCTGAAGCCATTCATTGGGCTATTAAAGGATCCGTTCTGAAAAAGATTGATTGCTATTCGTCATTGGCAAAGTTAGCCAGTGACAGCCAATTGTCTCCCAATTTACAGAAATCGATTTTGCTCTATCTGGATCATTTAATCGTTTTTGGTAATTATGTGTCTGTTAATGGCTCTTGTTGCTGTGGTGATTAATGATTTCAATACCTCAATGTTTATTGTGATACATTTTATGGAGCACACTGATACTACGAGTATCTTTTTATAAGAAATAAATACGTGGTGTAGTTTTCTGCTTACGAATGGATGATCAACAATTTGCATTGATACCAAAAACTCCATATCTCTGCCCATCCCTTCGCGATCTACAGACGTGCTCTTGCGTTATGTAATAAATGCATAGCTTATGAAGCCAGCGTTCCCTACAACCTTGTAAAAATAGTACTAAGTTTGTAGGTAGGTAAGCATAAAAATACAACGTTAAAATAATGGTCCTTTCGTTTGCAGAAATTTGGGCACATTACACAGAATCGTGAATAGGGATTGTTTTTCCAGTATTCTGTAAGGTCCGTTAGTTACTAGGCCCTTTTACGCTCCAGAGCACAGCGATGTAAGCGACAAAAACAATCCTGTTTTTATTTCTGAAGACTATGCACAAACGAGATAATTGAAATGGCAGATAAATTTTCAATTACTTGACCTATTGGATAACCTTTTTTATGTAGACGCGTTTTCTTGTTCAAAATTAGTAGACAGTGATTGTCAGCGGCAGAAAGAAAGAATAAAACTTATTTGTCATCAGTTCATGAAACACAAAATACAAATATTAAAAAAGTGAAATGTTTTTGCCAGAAAGGACCGTTTCAAAGATTAATTAATTCCAAATAAAACTTTTATTCTCATTAACAGCGAGAAATCTCACAAAAACCTCATAATACCAACTCACATATTCCTTACATCAAATGGGGTACAATTCACCCCAAAAAAGTTACATAATAAAAAATTTCTGACGGATTTTTTTAAAAATAAATTCGTGTGATGGCTTCATTTAACTTTTCACATGTGGCTATTAAAACTCACGCGAACTTTTCCGACGAGTTGTAATTACAAAAACTGTGCATCGCATTGGTCAACACTGCCCACTATTTTCTGCTAATGTCCTACATTTTTGTTCTTTGTACCATTTTGGGGTCATTTTTTGTCGCTGACCGTTTTATCCCGTTTTGTGGCTTTGTGGGAAAAGGATTTGTTTTTGTATGTATAGATAGATAGAATACTCCGTATTGTATATGTTAACGGAAAAGTCTGTAATCCGCCAATGTATACAAAACAGTTTATGTTGGCATAATCATCTTGAAGGCTAATTTGTTTTGGCATAAATTTAATTCGCATATTACTAAAGTATCTATTAATAGGCGACGCGCGACGTAGGATGCAAGAGCGAGCGAAGGGCACCCCGAGGTTCGATTTGGTTAGGTTCCTTTAAACCCTGCAGATAGAAATAGGAGCCCCGCGCAACGGGGCTCCGTTGACCTGACGTCCGTCGTTAGAAATAAAACATGCAGCATGCTAAATTTATGCTTTAGAATGTTATGCTTAATCATTATTATGATTAGATAAATTATGCAAAAAAAATATGCGTAAGCTGTTATGCGTAAATAATGTTATGCGAAAATATAATTAGGAGAAACAAAAGTATGCCAAGTATATTAGGTCTTAAAATTTTATGCAAAACCACCAACCTGGGAATCGAACCCAGGACCTCACACTCAGCAGTAGCGCTTGCGACCACTGGACAAACGAGGCAGTACGAGGAAGGCACGTAAAATATAATAAAAAGCCCTAAAAACAATAACGCTTAGGAGTTTTTTCGTGGTTGCACTTTATTCTCCGCTCTAAACCTACTTTAATATCCAGTTACTAAGTGCATGTACTCATTAAGGTTTTAACACTAGTGGCTAACACTAACACCGCTTTTCAGCTGTCAAATGCAGTGTCTAGTGAACTACTTAGCATCATCATGCTCCATCCGACGGCTGAAAGCATTTCGGACATTTCAGTCAGCTGGACATCATTTGAGAATATAGTCACACCTGTGTCCATTATTATTTGCAAGGCAGTTTAAGTGCATGGCAAGTCAAGATAAAAGTTACCTAATAGTCCCCACTAATCATGGCTTAAAATCACTTAACACTTCATTTGACTGTGACGCCTAATTTTTTGTCAAACCTGATCTGCACGCCGTGTGTGGTGACGCTGGTGCGTCACCACATACGGCGTGCAGATCAGGTCATAATTCACACACAAATCATAATTTACACACAAATTCAGATTAGTTGGTTCTTCTCTTGTTGCGACATGACCGTTTAGTCGTGGTATTATAAAATTAAAGTCATTTATTCAATACAGACAGAAAATCAGCACTTTTTGGACGTCAAAATTACATAAGACAGTCCTCTGCAACGCCCGTCCTTTATTTTAGCTGGGAAGAAAAAGTGGCGCGACAAACTCCCCAGCAGCACAGCTGTCTGTACAGTAGACAACTTAATTCTAAACAATGGCAAGCAATAAGAAACATTAAATTAAATACTTTGCCATATGTCAGCACACGCCAATATACCTACAAAAACATTGAAAACTATACTCAAGCAGAAATAAATAATAAAAACGTAAACAAAAGCCTCCAGACATAAAAGCCGTGCCCGTTCAAATATGCAATGCTGCATTATGCCCATATAGCTGTAACTTGAAGTCACAAATGATAAACTGGGACCTTTGAAGTAAAATAAATAAACAGTTAATTACTAATAGCAATAACAAAAGCATGGTTAGCAAGATGACCTGCCACCACAAGTAGCACCCGTTCACCAGCATAACGCAAAGATCAGCCATATAGATCTTGAATAGCTCATGCCACGATAAAAATACCCTGTGTAAATGACCTGTCTACAAGATGCGGATACCTACAAACGTGGCTGTTTATCACTTTCAACCTTATCACTAAGGTCATAAAGGTGAATAGTAGTCTTATCTCAATTGTGCATTTAAGTCACTCGCATAGGCTATTTTAATGCACCTCACACATGAAATCTACAAGACTTAGAATACACAGCTTATCGTCCAGTATCAATATCTGAAGACCGAATACCATCATTAATCATTGTATGTACGATAGTATTTCTATACATAATCCAAGGATTCAAAGACGTATCCTACACAATGTTTGGAATACACGAGGGATTCCGAGACGACGCAATAGCCTACTAAACTGTGGTTCACACTCAAGGTGCTTAGTTCCACATATAGTCACACTTAGGCGATTACCATGTTCTGGTGTTGCTTCATTTGAGTATGAGTAGTTAAGGCCTTGATTATTAATTCATCATCATTTAAGAAACATCTTAAGTTTAAGAAGTATTTTGTCATAATTTTTAAGTTCTAGCCTTTAGTTTTGTTATTATTATGTGTGATCACTTATTTCTGGTAAATCTATAACTAGCGACTGTGTAAGACCGAGACTATTGTGATTTAGAGTAGGTACTTATGATATATATTATACACTAGCTTCCGCCCGCGACTTCGCCCGCGAGGAGGTATGTCGATAAAAACTATCCTATGTCCTTCCCCGGGATGCAATCTATCTCTCTGCCAAATTTTATCGACATCCGTTCAGTGGTTTAGGCGTGAAAAGGTAACATACAGACAGATAGACAGACATACAGACAGACACAGTTACTTTCGAATTTATAATATTAGTATGGATAGTATATATAGTACTAGCTACCGCCCGCGACTTCGCCCGCGAGGTATGTCGATAAAAACTATCCTATGTCCTTCCCCGGGATGCAATCTATCTCTCTGCCAAATTTTATCGAAATACGTTCAGTTGTTTAGGCGTGAAAAGGTAACATACAGACAGACAAACAGACAGAGTTACTTTTGAATTTATAATATTAGTATTTAGTATAGTATAGTATAGTATATATTATTAGTAATTAGTATAGTATGGATAGAAGATGTTGGTGTACCTTAATAAATAAATAAGCATTTCTTCCCACTGCTGGACTAAAGCCTTCAAGAGTCGCCACTATTATCAATTGTTCTACAGTAATGTTGGAGTGCACACAGAAGGAACAAATTAACATTGAATGACCTTGCTTGATAATATTTATATTCCACATATAATAACACTACAATTTGAAATTATTGGTATGGTCTTCACACGATGTGACCAAGTATAATATGTCTGGACTTTAAAAGAGACTGTGACCTCTGAGTTTGTTTCGGCCTTTCTTCGCAGAGTAGTCAGATAGGAAACGCCGACCTCATTTTTTTTTAAGTTTTTGTACTAACCTGCTTACAGAAATAAAATCATTTATCATTTATCCCTTTGGGAACGATAGGTATGATCTCTTCGTCACGAAGTTTTCCTACACCGTAAGTAAATACTTTGTTCTGAATGGCGACGAAGCAAAATTGTCTAAATGAATAGTATTAAAAAGTAATCTCACAAACAAACAATCCTTCTTGTTTTGCCAGCACATACAGAGGTAGCAAACTTTTTTGTAATTTAGCTGTTTGCACGCAACAACGTGACGGCGATGTTCCCGTATCGTGTGTACGCTGTAGCCCAGCCTATTGGGCGCCGTAGAATATCACCAACAACTCTTAAGCCTTAGCCAAACGATCTGAAACTTTATTCTCATCTCCACAAGGAATTTGAGAGTGTGTAGCTATTTTTGCATCGTTCATTGACTCAATTTCTTGAGCAAACGAATCGTCGAGATATCTTCGACCTGACTATGGAGGGTGCGTGATTTCTGTATTACGTTTATCAGGCATTGATTGTTGATTAGTTTATTTGGAGAGATGGTCTCACTATACATTTGTAGAAGTGGAAAATTTATAAGAAGCTTTGTTGAAAATCTCTAGTTGTGTCTCTGAAGGTATGGTTCAGAGCAAAATATGATATTATTTTAATCTTAGTGAATCAAACAATGCATTTTTTTTATGGAATTGCTGCGTATTTCATACTAAATCCCCATTATATATTATAATCGAATTAGGTTACTATTTTATTTATCATCTTAGTATAATGTTAGTACCTACTTGTAGGAGCTATCGATAAACAAATGAATAATGTAAACGAGAAAAAACTTTTTTACAAAAACAAAACAACCGACTTCAAAAAAAACACTACAATATTTTTTGAATTCGGTTGTGTTTTTGGTAAAAAAGTTTTCACTTTTTAGTTGTACCTACTTCACACAAATTCAAATAACACTAGTCCATTGAAGAATTGAAGACACTGACTAGAAGAATCATCAAAATTCGCATAGAAATGCCGGTGATGCAGTACATTTATGCATGTAACTTCGTACATAAGAATAACCCACCGACCGTGCCGTACCGTTCCGTACCTATTGTATTATATTAACCTTCCTGAAAGTATGAAGATCACATTAATGAAAGAGTTCTCAAAATTGGTTCATATTTTTTTAAGAAAATCGCGAACTCACAAACATGCATACATACATGTCGAAAACAGAACCTCCTTTTTTGAAGTCGGTTAATAAAAATGTTGGTAGATGGTGCCATTATGCAAAACCAGCCCATATTAAACCCGTAAAACAAACAATACTAAGTAAATTCTAGCGTGACCTCACTTCCAACTAGTTTGGGTGGTCCTAATTGATTTCCGATGTTTACTGAATTTGGTCCCCCAAACAATTGCGTTAGGTAAACAGTGGGTAGTGTTGGAGATCTCGCTTCGAGAATTTCATGTCTGTTTTGTTTCGTGCTCTTTTGTTTTTTTTTAAATGGGATAACACGCCTAGGGAGTAAAACTGACTCATATGCCGTGACGGCAAACGCATGATGCTCTCTTCGCCGTCACTTGTTTTGGGTCTGGCCATCAATTTGTTTCACATCGGGCATCCCGTGACGACCAACTTTTATTAAGGGTTTCTGGAATATGGAGCGTAGGGATGTGGTAAGCCAGATCAGATTTATAGGCGTGTCGTAAAAACTTGGTACAACATTGGCAGTCAGAAGTGTTTTGCCCGGCATTGGGTTGGCAACAGATGAAGAAGAATACGTTATCGAATAGGACATTTCCCAATGACACGTCAATATCTTGCTGTTAGCTTTATCAAACTATTTATATTTTAAAATAAATTAATTGAAATATAATATTCATTTCAAAAATTCTATATGAGAGTTAAAAAAAACATCCGCAGAAGAATGTTCAGTCAAACGAAAATAACCTCATTGTTTGGGCTATAATCTTGATATTGAAAACCGAATTTGTAAATTTCTACATACCTAATACTAACATGACCCGACCCTTCACCTCTGGTGGAGCGAAAATCCAATCAATCACAGAATGTCCTTTTTGCCGTACAATTTCAATGTAATAGCTGAATATTTTATTAGTATACTACTTAGCCGTGCAGAAAGTTTTATAATGGTTCTGGAGCTCTGCCAGATATGAAGCGAGCTTGCTATTATATTGTATAACGTTCCCGTTTTAATCCGGTCTGGTATTGTGAGCAAACTTGGTGCTATCGTCGTGTGATAGTTGTTTTGCTGTTATAATACCTTTTTGGAAGATTTCAAACAAAGATTTTGGACGGGTTGAAGATAATTAAAACAAGTGTTTTCTTTACTAGCAGACCATTATTTTTGTACGCTACTGTTATCTTAATATTTATATTGAATGGGCAAATCACTGTTATTTCTTTAATTATGAGTCTATTCCATAATGAGTAAACAATTTATTTGCTGTACTTGTCTTGTGGTAAATTATCGCAGCATATAACAATACTCTAGCGTTTCATTAACACAGTCATAGTCTGGTCTTATAATCGAAATGATAATGCAACATCAACGGTGAAACCAAAATAAAACTTTAAAGAAGTTGTAAAACAAAATGAAACAATTCACAGCCAGTCGACGTTATACCATGGAACCAAATCTGTAACGATGCAATGTAGCTTGGTAATAATAGCCGAACTGAAATCGGAGAGATCAAAATACAAATGAACGTCGACGGATTCAGGATAGATTGAAGTTGAAGCAATATTCGGTCAAAATGTATTGCTATTATCCGATTTTGACTATTAAGTTAGATTGAAGCTGCTTATGTTAGTCTACTAAGCTAGATTGTAATCAATTACTGATGATTTTGGTTCTTATTAATATAGAAAAAAAAACTTAATTAATATTGACTTATGGAATATGATTCCAATAACGAAAAACCATAAATAGTTTATAGCATGCTAAAACGCTACAACTATAACCACTCACACGCCCGGGGTTTGTCCGTGACGTCGTAGGGCGTGTGAGTGGATAATCACCACACTTATTGCCCGTTTATGGATTAAATTAATTATTTTACTTCGGAAATAGTTGTCTGAATAATTACATTAACAGTACCGCAATTTAGTTTCACTAACTAAAAAAAAATAAGATTCTTAAAACTTACAGGGATGGGTAGTTTGTGCTTTTATGCTTTTGAATTATATTGATGACGTTAAACTATGAAGGTATAACTTAAAAATGAGATGTTTTCGACTCACAAATTTAATATTAAACTCGTGGATCTGCGAAAATAAAAACTATAGATATTATTTAAATTTTCATTTATTTAAAAAAATACTTTAGATGCGGTTTAGTAAACTCACAGAAACTATAGGTTCTGACGTCTCTGAATTTTCCTATTTCCCTTTTGGCCAACCATAGACATCAGCTCTCCTGGAACTGATTGCTTTGATTAATGACGCAGGATTACGAGGATCCCCATGACGTCTATTAAGGAGTACTTGATGCAGTCCTTGGGAGCTTCGTCTGAGAGGTACAGTACCTCCCCGGTCATGGTAGTCTTCGTTCTGACAATTGACTTCAGCCAGGCTTACTATGCAGACAAAAAGGACGAGTAGTTTAAACATATTGCGTTCGCCTTCGAATTCAAAAAGCTTACTGAATTTTGAATAGGTTCTATAGTATATATTTATACAAATGAATTAAGGGAAATCAATTAGTTACACCAACCAAATTTAATTTGTTTCTATTTTGATAATCGATATTTACTTGTTAGAGCATTAAATAAACACAAAACAATGTTTATCGTTCAGTGTATCCAATTTGACAATTTAGTAAATTTTATTGACATAGATGCTTATTATAGAAAGGAGTCTGGGCAAAATATATATTAGTGCAAACATGAAAATAATACGTAATCAGCTCAGCATATCATGTTCATTATAGTGGATACGAATCGGTAAACGTAACATAGGACGCCCTCAGGCTGGTTGCAGCTGGATGAGAATTGCCGAAAATCGAGACGAATGGCGTGCAATAGGAGAGGCCTATGTCCAGCAGTGGGCTGCTATAGAGTGATGATGATGATGATAGTGGGAACTGGTCTCACTGTTGGGTCGGCTCCTGCACTGAACACAAAAACATGCGTCAAAAAATTGTAGAGTCCCAATAGCATTGCACCGGCACTTCTGTGAATTAAATATTCATTTTTGTAACGATAGATGTTTGCTATTCCTGGCCTGTGCAAATACGGATTGGGCTCAATTTTCATAAATAAATACGACGCCTGAGCAATCGCCAAACAAAGGCTTTGGCGTATTTTTTCAAAAGTCTGTCCGTAGAGCCCCAGTGAAGTTTTTGGTACATACAGTTTGTTTAGATCTGTTGTTACTAAGGTTGTACGCAGACTGAGTCCGGACTGTCCATATACAGGCTGTAATTTTGCTTTATGAAAACTATGATGACTCACAAAGGGAAAGCTATTAAAAAACCTGTTTTGACGTAGCACAAATTGTTCTATGGTGGACAAAACTGTTTTTTTATTATTTAGTCGTGTGTGCACTGTCTGAAAGTGATGTGACGCCTAACAAACCATCAGCACAATCGAATAGAAAAACAATGGTTAACAATACCTACCAGAAGCCAATGCTGAAATGGTGACTCGAAAAATAAAAGCAAGAATTCTTTCATCAATGGAATATCAAGACGATATTGCATGCAACGGAATTGTGTGGAAAATCGCATGCCTATTGAAAATAATGCTGAATGCATTAAACTATAAATGCGTCATACGAATGAAAAAAAAAAGCTCAAAAAGCGATTTCAAAACTACCGTCCGGTTGCACAAACAGCGAGTTACAATTTTTTAACTTACACTCAATAATACTCAGTATTCAGACAAAATGTTATAATAGGTACCTCACTGGTTGGTAGTGTTGGTTTTTTTAATGTTCGTTATTGATTTTGAGGCATCTCTTTGTTGCCTTGCAAATCATTCGAAAACACAAGAAGTGACTCGATTTTGTGATACTAGCGGCTGTGAACTTAACTCCTTTTTTAAATGCGTTATTTGAATTATGTATACAGAATGAATTGAATTGAATTGATTGTTTTTTTTTATATTTTTTTTTATTTTTTTATTTTTTTGTTTGAATTGTGTTTAGTCTTCCATACTTTTCAATAATAATATCTCAAAAATCAGGAATAAAGTTAAATAATTTACAAAAAAAATCATCATCTACATAGCCTTTTCCCAATGGGCATTGTTCATATTTTTTTAAATGTTGTAATTGAAAAACCATTTCGAGGAATAGCGTTACTAATCATTATGGACTAATTAATTTACGAAAAATATTAATATTTATTGCTATTTTTGATAAAATACGATTGACCTTCTGTGCCCTTCAAATTACGTCACCTGCGATAAGTGGCAAGTATTGTCTACAATCCGTCAGTGTCAAGTGTAAAATTATAATATGTCAAACGTATTTTAAATTTAAACATTCCGACTTGCCTCTTATTCATCTCGTTTATAAATCTGATTACATTGTTTCAACAATCGACAATATTTAATATATCGGAAGAGATAAGGAATACAAAAAAAATGGAATGAAATGCTATGGAATGAAAAAATTTAACAGATTGATACGTTGACACTTTGATAGGTGTGGATGACTGCCATTGGATGCCACTGATGAAGTAACCTACCTTAAAAATTTTAAATATTTAAATATTTATACAAAAATAACTATTGAGCCAACCATCAAAATATTAAAATTAGTTTCTCAAAACGCTCTAATTTTTCAAAACATAAAATAAAATGTAATGGTTAGAAATTTTGGACAATCCCCATTACCTATGTTGGGGTCGACTTTCAGTCTAACCGGATGGAGCTGAATACCAGTATTTTACATGGAGGGACTGCCTATCTGACCTCCACATCCCATCAGTTACTGGATAATACGATACCAATTGGTAAGACTAGTTGTCAGACTTTCGGGCTACTGACTACCCGTAACGACTGTCAAAGACCCACGAATGAAAGCCAGGATCGGGCCGGGCCTTAACGTGATTTCCGAGGCACTTAGGGGTCTCGGTATGTAAAGATGGCCCATCCTCAGACCAACCGCGGCAAGCGTAGCTTAACCCGATCGATCGACCTGTGCGGCTGTTATTATTTAGCCACGGGCCCCTCTACTAATTTACACAAAAACTGTTAACGTAAAACCGTGCAGTACAGCGTAACCACTAATTAACTACAGTCAGTGGCACCGGGCCGAAATAAATCAAGTGACACTTGTCACGGACGTCCCATAACTTGTAAGTTATGCGGCGATCGCGTGCGTCTGAACCCGCACATTCACGGAGACGTGTGACGCGCTGTGAGCGTGGCGCTCATTTGGCTCGATGATTCGGTTTTAGTCATTAAGAATTGCTTATGCGGTCTATATTTTATCCGTAAATAGTTCTATTTGTCTTTGTGGTTGTCAGTAAACCATTACTTGTATCTCTGAGTCTTTTATTGGTTTTTTTCTTTCAGGCATTGTAGGTGCGGCAAACAACTTTATTTGTATATCAAACCCATTCTGAAAGTTCTATCAATCTGCCTAGTGCCATTTGAATTTAAACCTAGAACGTGCCTAGATTAATTAATATCACGTTCCAACATTCCCGTTTTCGGACTAAAATCTTGAATAACGGTAAACAAAATTATGTCAAATTCAAATATCTGTCCAATAAACCATGGAACGCAATGCATCAATTAATCAGTATTTTGATGTTGTGTGTCCCACATGATTGAGAATCAAACTACGTTTAGGCTATTTTATGATATTGTAGTTCAGTGAATTCAAAATACATTAGAATTATGAATTTAGATATTAGGAAGTTAGTAAATACAATTGACAACTAATGTAGAGAACCATTCGTTACATTAGGTAATTGGTAATTATTTTGTATTTACGCAATCATTCGATTATCCGTTTCCAAGCAAATGTATAGCAAACTGACATACTCGTACTTAGTCATATAAGCTAAACACAAATAAAAACCATGACGTTTGTCAATATAATGTTAATAGCAAAAAAAGCACTAAAATTACTTCATTATTAAATTATAATTTGTTTCCAAGCAAATAGATGCTCGTGGTTAAATAATTCCAGACGTACGGGGTGATCGAAGGATAAGCTACGCTTGCTGCGGTCATTTCGTGGATGGTTGACCACTCATTACATATTGAGACACTCCGTCCCTCGGAAAGCACGTCAAGCCGTTGGTCCCGACTGTCATTCGCAGATCTTTGACAGTCGTAACGGGTTGTCAGAAGCCTAAAACTCTAATAACCAATCTCACTTCAACCAGTCGCTCCATGTAAAATACTGGTACATCCAATTAGACTAGAAGTCGAACCCAACATAGTTGGGAAAAGGATAGGCAGATTGATTGAACAAAAAGCAAAAGTACGTATATACTTTCAAGATCAAATATAAAAAATATTATTAATATCATCTTGTAAAAAAACTTAACCCATACAAACTAATTTAAACAACAACTACCAACATAATCCTACAGCAGAATAATTTAAAAAGGCACATAAAGTTGGTAGCAAACTGCTCAGTTATTCATACATCTAAACGACACGCTTTCCCCTGAAAAGCGATTTTTTTTACAAGTTACATTTCATTTTACGTTTTGTTCTGTATCCGGTTCCGCGTATTTAAATTACGAGAACAATTTTTGGCAAATGATTTTTATTTTGTCCCTCTTTGTGGAAACTGCTTTGAGTTTCTCCTCTGGGTTTTTCGGTTGTACCTATGTAATGAGGTCTTTGAATATAATATGTTGCAAACGATGTGTTTTGAGGTCCAAATTTCGTAAAGAGTTGAAGAAAATCAGAACGAGAATGTTGTTATTTTACTCTATTTTATAATTTGTAAAGGAAGTTCCAGATAATTTTCGGGAAGCGATTGTTGAGCTTTAGTAGGTACAATTAGTCAAATAAACTATTTATTCAGTGCACATAAAATACATAGCACAACACACAAAAGAACTATTAAATAATAAAAATATGATCATTTAATTGTGCTTTTAAGCAAGGTTAAATTAAAAGGTTAAGGTCAAGGTTAAGTTTTTGAAACAAGGTGAAAACATAATAAAAAAAAATGAAAACGTACTTAAAGAAATTAAGTGACACTATGACCGAATTTGGATCAAAATAACGAATATACAAAGTTCGGTTGCGCTCAAGGTTGCACCAAATGTGCAATAGTAGATGAGGATTTTTGCTGACATACACTTACTACACTGTAAATAATACCTTTGCCATTCAAATGAAGTTATTACAAATATAACTTTTTTTGCAGTCGGATAATTAATGAAAAATGTGTGACAGAAAGGCTGTTTGATAAATCACAGGCAATATCAAATCGATAAAATCAATTTAGCCTCCAATATTCATACCAATCTATTCGATAACAAAACAACGAACACGTTAACACGGAATAGGTTTGCAAAAAAAACTATTAAGGTGAAATGCGCAAACAAAAACTGACGTTATTACAGTATTGCGTGACGCACGGCTGTTCAGAACTCTAAAGTTTAGCCTTTTTCTATTTTCTAGGAATATGCTCGGGTAATGATTTGTGCTATTAACCGGTTTAGCCGATTCTTGTATTTATAAGGCTAAGAATGGCTAACTTTTTGGAGTTGACTAAAGGGCCGACGGTTTTATGCATTCGTAATACTACTTACTCGTACCAAAATTGTAAAAAAGAAAAATATTTTATTTGGAACACACATAAATTATCCGGAAAAGAACCGGAGTTACCGACATAGCTTGCAGAGTAAGAACTGAAGTGGCAATGAGCTGGCCATGTCTGTCGAAGGAGCGATGGCCGGTGGAGCAGACGAGTCTTGGAGTGGAGACCTCATATCGGCAAGCGTAGTATTTATTTATATGGTTGTTTAGTGTAGGACGCCCCCCAGCTAGATGGACGGACGACCTTAAAGAAGGTGCCTGGGACAGACTGGATGTGGAAGTGTTATGGCGCAGCCTGGGAGAGGCCTATGTCCAGAAGTGGACTGCAATATGCTGAGTTGATTGAAACATAGAATTACAAAAATGAGCATTTAAAACTAATAAAACAACCAAAAAAAAAGACGTGTGCGAGGAGGCTTCTATATCAGCATAATGGTAAAATATACAAAAAAAAAAATCGCTGTGCCGCCGGTATTCTGATAAGGCCCGATGGTAATAATTGGTTAGAAAATGTAATAGTTGACAAACAGCTACATCAGTTTACATGATTTGTCCTTTGATGTACACCGGAATACCAAATTAAACCACTAAAGTTTAAAACATTCCTAAAAATATTTCTATCACACCTTAAAGGGACAGGGACAACATAAGGCTTGACGGCGATATTACAGAGCTTGTCGCTTCAATATTACTATAGAATCGACTACCTACACCAAGACGGCAAAGATTTCGCTAGCCTTACTAAATTTCAAAAGGGAAATTTCCGGGTTTCGTACATCAGAGGTCACTGTGACCTCGCATAAATCAAATTTATCATCACAAAGGTATCCTAAAAGATTCATCAAAGAATTTATCTTGAAAAATCGTCACGTACCATCAATTTTCAGAATATTTTAATTTCCGGCCGGACGGTCTGTGACATATTGGCTTTCTAACGACAGCCTGAAACCGTTTTAAGGGTGATTCAGGGGTTGTGAACACCTAAAAGGGAATGCGTTGATGGCTCAAAATGATCGCTATTTTCGTATGAATTTGTATCGGGGTTTTTTTACAAAAAAATTTAGTACCTACCTACCTATCTCTAATTTGGAGATCAGTCAAGTTCTTTGGGTAAGCTAAGAAAGTAAAAAAAAGTTACTAATCTACAGAGATTAGGTAATAATATTGATAAATATTGGCGTAGGTATGTGGCACTAGTATGAACTTATAACCTACACCTTCCTGTTTGTGTATGTATTATTAATATCACCAATGTCCTATTATCCACTCCCTTCGTTTTCCGCTTCATCATCATCTTCATTATCATCACCGATAGGCTTGTTTCAACCCCTACTGCGTTTTATGACTTTCCTTCCATGTTCCCCTATTTAGACATAAACGTCCATTAGACTTCTTCCATTCCACTCGAACAACATTATTTTACGGAAAAGCCTCAAAAAAAATTCTAGATAAATCAAAGTTCATACGATCCATTCTTCTGACCACATCTCATAAAACCGTATCGTTTCTACTCCATTTCAGGGTTTCAATAAAATTAAGCCCCTATTGTGACTGGCATTGGGTCTAATATCAATATTTCCTTCTTTTTTCCTTTCATCTGTTTCAAACAACGGTGCATATCCTGAGAACGAGATTGGAACAGATATTCAAAGTTTAACAATTAGACGGGCAAGAAAATAATTAATAATTGCTTAACTAATGGCTTAGATTTCCTCGTAACATAAATTGTAGTTGTAACGCAAACTATCGTAATGTATTTTCCGAACTGTTAAAATATCTATTATTTTTTGCTTAGAATTCTTTACTATTTATTTTACAATATTGTAAACATTTCATTTTGTAAAACAAATGCAAAAACTTTATCGAATAGTAGAACTAGCAAACCCCCTTTTGAAAGGGAAAACCAGATTAAATTCTTATTTTTTGTTGTACATTTTGACATTATCCTTTTTCTTCATTTTGTTGGCAAGAATGTATTTTAAATTTTGTTGGCCCAAAACTTGGCCACTTTTACGGCGTTGTAAAAAAAAAATTGTTGTTTTGACATTTGAAAAGTACCATAAAATGTTCTTATTGAAATATACGAATTGACTTTAACTTAGTGTTCCAAACAACGGGCCTGCGGACGGAGAGTAATGGGTAGCTCACCGTCCGATCAGGACCAGGCCCGTGTCGGACGGCGCATATGTGTTCCACGCGCACCTCAAAGAGATGTCAGCATCAGAGAAGGGCTGTCAGGGCCGAAGCCTGCCGGTGCAGCGGGATTGTCCGAAAGGGTTACCGCTACCCCGGAACATAAAGGGCTAAGGAATAAACACGGATGGGTTTTAGTCAGTAAGAGTCTGATACTCCCTTCCGCTCTACCCAGAGCATTTGATGATTTCACATCCAAAAAAACAAAAAAGTGCTTCTACAAAACTATCACTAAATACCGTTTTAGAATCGTTACTTACAGAGTCTTTCGAGCTTTATTTGCAAGGCTCGATGACTGAGAACGCACCGTGATTGGCTCCACTATACCGTTACGGTACAGAAACGGCGATTCTCTCGTAATCATTGTTGGGCATTGTTTATCAGTGTTTTCTTGCTCTTTTTTGCAGCTCTTGTTTCCTATCTCTTTTTATAGAAATAATTGCAACTCTGTTTCAACTGTTTTAAGTTATTATGAAAAACAATGGCCACCAAGGCCATTGTTTTGCAATTTATGCAATGCATGCAACTAACAAGCCATGTGCCGATGGGATCTCCCGTGTCAGTTTCCAAAAAACGATCATACAATAAATTTTTACCTATAAACAAGTCTATGTCAAACTAACTAGACCGTCTTCTCAATAACTGCATTCGATTCGTTTTCAATCTTCGTAAGTATGACCATGTATCCGAGCGCTAGCTGCTTATAAGGCTGCTTATAATATAGTTAGGTAGGTACCCATTCGTCAGCGCAGAGAGTTGAGGGCTCTGTCTATTTGTTCTCTATTGTCGACAAACCCACTGCTCCTTCTTATGTGACTTCCCATGTTCAATATGTATGCTCTGCCCAAGCTAAAAATCTTCGTTCCACCTACAATCGACTTCTACGATGACCTTCTCACCGTTCTGGCTTAATTTATTTTTCTTTCTTTGTTCCGGTCTTTCTTTGGAATGCGCTCCCTCTGAACATCAGGATGGCAAGCAGTCGGTTATCTTTTAAAGTGAAGGCACGTGAACATATCCGTCAAAGACACCAATAATTATAGACCCGTATCCATGTTGCCGGTTTTCAGTAAGGTGTTTGAAAAAATAATACTCAATCAGATGCTCAATCATTTTAACACTAATAAAATCCTTCACGATCAACAGTTTGGTTTCACCAAAGGACGTTGTACGACCGACGCCGGTGTAACCTTATTAAAACACATTTTTAACGCGTGGGAAGAGGCTCAAGACGCCATAGGAATCTTTTGTGACCTCTCCAAGGAATTTGATTGCGTCGATCACGAAACCTTGCTTTGCATCAGCAAGTTCAAATAAATGGTGTCAATTCACATGGTTTAACAGTAATAATGGGTGTGCCACAAGGCTCGATATTGGGTCCTTTCCTCTTTTTAGTGTATATTAATGATCTACTCCATTTATTAAGAAATCAACCTCAAATGGTGTTATTTGCTGATGACACTTCCTTAATTTTTAAGGTAAATAGACGGGCTACAAATTTTGACGACGTAAATAACGCCCTAATGCAGGTTCAAAATTGGTTCACTGCTAATAATTTAGTATTAAATGGAAGAAAAACTAAGTGCATAAGATTTTCTTTACCAAATGTCAAAGGTAGTGATTGTGAGATAATATTGAATCAAGAGAAACTAGAATTCGTCGATAAAACTGTTTTCCTGGGGATCACGCTCGACTCAAGGCTACAATGGGGTCCTCATTTAACATCTCTTTCAGGACGGTTAAGTTCAGCAGCTTATGCTGTCAGAAAAATCGGTCAATTAACTGATGTAGATACCGCGAGACTAGTTTATTTTAGTTACTTTCATAGTATCATGTCATACGGTATTTTACTTTGGGGACGGGCTGCAGACATCGATTCTATTTTTATTCTGCAGAAAAGAGCCATTAGAGCCATATATAATCTTCGCAGGCGCGATTCTCTAAGGGAACTGTTTAAGGAAATTAACATCATGACGGTGCCTTGTCAATATATCTACGAAAACATCATGTATGTAAGGAAAAATGTACATCTTTTTAGCAAAAGAGGTGAAAGACATAATTATAGTACTAGAAATAGGGACTTATTAGTTCAACCAGGTTTCAGACTGGCTAAAGTAGACTCATCTTTTATGGCGTACTGTTTAAAATGTTATAATAAAATACCTCCCCACATTCTTCAACTGAATGAGACAAAATTCAAGTCTTGTATAAAACGCACACTATGCAGGCAGGCATATTATAAGTTAGGGGATTACATCGTTGATAAAGATGCCTGGCTCAACGCTGGTCCTGCTCCACAACCACAACTAATTGATTAACTCTTGAAAATACTGTTGGAGCTGTTGAAGATTGTAAGACTATCTTTGCATTGTATAAACTCAATTTCCTTTATATTGTATAATTGCATAGCACAAATGTGAGTTCTATGTACTGTAGTGCTACCATTTACCGGGTAATGATAATAATGTCTTTCATTGACTTGAATGTGCCCTGGCGGCTGATAGTATGTCATGCTCACTAAAATGTCTCGCTAACGGTGGCGTGTGTGTTGGATCATTTAGCTCCCTTCAAAATGGTTGAGCTGAATGGTGCTGATCTATGCGTCATGTTCGTGAACGGGCGCCGTCAGTTGGGACTGGTCATCACTTGACTGCCTCGGCTTATTTTTAATTATTTTACTTTTGGATTATTGTTTTGTTAAGTACTATTTGCTGTACTCTGGACACTTTAACGCGTACGTATATTTTTTTTTACATCGTTCTCACATATAATTATAAATTCAACATTAATGATGTAACTAATATTTTTGTAAAATATAATTTAAAAGTGTCCATGGAGTTTCTTGCCCGTTCTTCTCCATAGGTACCTACGCTTTGGAATGGGCAACTAGCTTCATATTTTCTGACTGACCTATTGACAATTCAAAAGTGCCTGTAAATGGTTTAATTGAAATAAATGCTTTGAGTTTGAGTTTGAGTCAGAAGTTGGCCGTAACATAACAGCGCTGATTTGCTGGATTCGTTTTCTCCTCTACCGATACTTTTTCTCCTGACAGTTCATTTTGTTTTGTTTATATGTAAGTATGTATGTATCTATCTATGTATTAGTATTTATTCTTGTATTTTATAGTTATTTATTTACACCTGCCATGTTTTGTCTCTGCATCACCCCAAGGTTGACTGGTAGAAAATGCCTCGGGCATTAAGTCCGCGTCTGTCCAGTATTTTTTTATTAAATAAATTAATGCCACCTTCCACGTTTCTAACTTCAAAAACTTAAAAAAAACGACTCCCAAAAAAAACTACAAAGTGAAAAATAACTATAATTTCGGAATTCGGTCTTTGGATCTGTATTTTAGTTTTTAGCCACCGACTTCCGAAATTAAAGTAATTTTTCACTTTGTAGTTTTTTTGGAAACGGTTTTATTTTGTTAAAATGTTTTTATTTCTCGCTTTTTAGTGGGTCTGCTTATAATTTATCTAAGTTAAAATAACATAGTGTCAACTTGCTCATCGCCTTTTACAAAAAATTGGTTTTCCCGATACAGGGACGTTAATTGTTGAGGAGTTCTCCTGGTATTTCACTATCAGCTCCATTTCACCATTCGCAATGTGACGAGCATAAATTGCTTAGCAATCATATTAAAGTAATCGAATAGCAACCCGTGGAATATTTGTCATTGAGTAGTTCCGATGGCCATCAGCGGTCTTCATCATCAGCTCCACTTTACCAAGTGATGATTTCCGAGAGCAAATGCTCAAGTTAATTGATTTGATTGAGTGAGAGAGAAAGTGTGAATTTATTGCAAATGCTCAAGTTAATTGATTTGATTGAGTGAGAGAGAAAGTGTGAATTTATTACGCGTTTTTAATACAGAGCCATCTAGTAAGTATAAGTTTTCAGAAGCTCTCATAAAGTGGTCGCCATCTTGGATTTTCATTTTTTACCTCGCTATCGGCTTTAGCACTCTCAAGAATCAAGCAAATAATATCGCTTTGTTTCTTTCTTGAATATATAAGAATAAGAGACAGAGAGAGAGAAAGTTACCGACATGGAGGGGTCGCATAACGCTTTTTAGGTACGAGACGGTTTTTGCCACTTTACTGCTACCGCAGGCCGCGCTATAGAACTTCGTTTCAAAAAGTTAAACTCATATCGCTAAACAAACCGGAAAATAAACTACACATAAAGTAAGTGCCTAGCAGAATTAATGTATTCTGTATTTATTTTGCTAATCCCACCATGTCTGCGAACAGTACTAAATGAAAGCAAAATATTGTTTCAGGCCTGAAACCCGGGTTGGATTTTGTGAAAACAAGTTTCAACGATTCCGTTAAATACGGAATTCGGGCTTTGCTTCTAGTTATGTTCTGAATAAATTTAGAATATTTTGATGTCGTTAGCTCAGACCAAATAAAAAACCAAGACAGAGCGCTGAGAACGATACAGTGAAGCATGTGCCAAAACTACACCTCCGCTCTGTGCATACCTACACGCTCACACGCACTCATTTACAACCATTTATAATCAAACTACACCTCACTAAGTGCTCACATGTTTACGAAACCGGCTTCACTTTACTGTTGACAGCCCTCTGTTTTGGTTTTTATTTGGTCTGAGGACGTTAGAGACCAAGTCAAGTACTTACATAGACAAAAGTGGTTATGTAGACGTTCGAAACTGCAAGAGAAGAAGAAGACTCCCCGTCTTCTTCTTCTCTTGTCACAAATCACATACCTAATTATGAAAGAATAGTTCATGTCGCATGACGTGTATAACGCAGATGGTAAAAATAAACAGGAATTGATTTATACTTTTATTCGGGCAGAGTTTTCCCTTACAATTACTGTTATTAAGTGAGAACACAAAATCATCGCTTCGGACTTTTATAGTTGGCAGGCGGCTACTTCACCCCTGGCTCAGAACTTGGTAGGGCAAGGCTCACGTAGTGGGGAAGTGACGTAGCGGCTTGGCTTGGTTTGGCTTGCCTGGCGTGGGCTGGCTAGCGACATCTAGCGTTACACGTTGTAAAAATATAACCCAGACAGCTAGAGATTTCATAATGATTATATCCTCTTCCGTCTTCATAAACGAATTTTTATTTCTATCAGCTAAGAAGTATGGATTTATTTAGCAATGTTTCAATTATAAGTTATAGGTAGGTAGTTGCTGAAAATCAGCGCTGTTGACGATAGGACGATAGGTTCGTTCGAAGTCACAGCATTTTGCTGAGCAACGACCTTTTCTTGCACAGATGCGACGCACGGCTTCATTGTTCTTATTATTGTTGTTTGTTATAAAAATAATTATTTTTCCACTGTGCAATAGGCATTTTGTTTTGATTGTTATCATCTGCCAGTGTCGCGGGCGCATCAAGGATTAATATATTACGTTATCAAAATCAATTAATGTGTGTCTTTGTTCCCTGGCCCAGACTAAAAATTGTCAACTTTTTATATGCTTGAGTACGAAGATTTTGACTACGTTGTATGTGTATATTTTATGTCTTTTTTTATTTGTAATGTGCCTTTCGTTTGTGCAGAATAAAGAATTTTTCCTTCTGTTCTTTCTTACTTTGTTTATGATAATACCATACTCAAAGTTCAATAATATATATTATACCTATTATATCCTTCACATTTTACGTAAGATTCTTCTTTTCACTATCAAATAAAATTGTCTTGCTACAATGCATAAGAGGTAAAATTCTCTCTAACGTTAGAACCGTTATTTATATGTATGTTAAGGGTACACTTCAAGACGCTGTACAAAGTTCTCGCCGTAATTGAATTGGTTGTTAATAGGCCAGCAATTTGCCTGAGTGCATCCATTGGCACGGGATGTGACCAAATCTGGCTACTTTTAGATCCTGTGGGAGTTTACAGTATTGTATTGGAGTTGAGGTAGGTACTTAAGTCAGTGTATTTTTGGTGTTCCTTTAACTTTGAAATGCAACGCAGTTTTTTGTTTTAATAATACTAATAAACGTATTTTTTTTTAACAGACAAAATTACATTAAGGAATGACAACAATGAATCCTTCTGGGAAAACTAAATGTGCATTACCTAAAATGATTGAATGAAACCAAATTAAACTATAATGAACATTTTTCAATAAAAGTCTTGGAAACATCAACTCACAGATGATCAAAACATTTTAAAAGAGTAACGGTGGAGTTTCTTGCCCATTCTTCTCCATACGAAAACTACCTTTTGGAAGGGGCGACTAGAATCAATTCTACTTCATTAAAATTTTTGACGTTCAAAAGTGCCTTTTATGTGCCTATTTGAAATAAATGCTCTGACTTTGATCCACAATTTCAAGCAACAAGATATTAAGAAGCATACATCGTTTTTATTTTCATTTCGACATAGAAAATAATATCAGACCATTGAGAAAACCATAAATTTTGAAATGTTGGCACCGCTGCGTTGTATAAGGATTCCTTGTCTTCCGAATTATGAGTATGGTATGATTTCAGTTGTAGTTTATAGAAGTATCCATACACCTACAGGTCTGAAGACCTAAAAAACGCCACTAACGGCGCGATTGGCGTGGCCACATACTGGGCCAAACTCATTTCATAATTTACCATCGACTCGAAAAAAAAAGAAGATAAAAAAAAATAGAAATTTTATTTGAATGTAATTATTATTAGTACCAGCCGTTTGTGTCCAACTACAGGGCAAAAGCCTCCTTTCCCTCCTTCGATTGATCCTTATTTACTGCTGTTTATGGCTTATCCTCCTAAAAAAAGTTGAGCTCGTCCCGCCATCAACTCCTTCCACGTTGCCGTTTAGTACTGTTTGGGACCCAATGTGTGTTTGTTAGTCCATATCTCTTATACGTATAGGGTATACGTATTTTTTCTGAATACAGTTTCGAATTACGGGCTCGAACCTTGCATTGTTTATGGTTTGTTAGTGTCCAAGAATCATCCGTATCTATTGGGCCCGTTATAAAATAAAATAAATTATTATAGCCTCCATGGTCGCCCCCTGTAAAATACTGGTATTCAGCTGTACCAGGTTAGACTAGAAGCTGACCGAACATAGTTGGGGGATAAGGCTAGTCAAATGATGATGAGCCTTTACGTCTACGGGTGAGCACATGCGTGAGTACCATGTAGGTACAGCCTCTAAAGTTACCATTTACTGGGTACGTCTTTCATTGACTTGAATGTGCCCTGGCGGTTGAGAGTATGTCATGCTCACTCAAATGTCTCGCTGATGGTGGCGCATGTGTTGGATCATTTAGCTCCCTTCAAAATGGTTGAGCTGAATGGTGCTAATCCATATGTCATGTTCGTGAGCGGGCGCCGTCAGTAGGGACTTGTCATCTCTTTGCTGCCATGGCTTATTTTAATTTAATTTAATATTTGAATTGTTATTTTTTCATCTTTTCATTACGGACGCTTTTAACGTACTGCATCGTTCTTACATGAATAATTTTTAACATCAATGATGTAACCAAGACTGTTACCATATTATTTTGATTTAAAAGAGTGTCCATGGAGTTTCTTGACCGTTCTTCTCCATAGGTACCCACGCTTTGGAATGGGCAACTAGCTTCATCTTTCTGACTGACCGACCCCATGACAATTCAAAAGTGCCTGTAATTGGTTTATTTGAAATAAATGCTTTGGGTTTGAGTTTTGAGTTTGATGATGCTGCAATGTATGGCCGGTATACTCTAAGTAGTCAGCCCCTTTTATCTGGTTGACTGGCTGACATATTTGGCGCGTTACATGAACTTATGCTACAGATCTTTGACAATAAAACTGATATGAAAGATGAAGATTTAAAATTTTTTAATACATTTCTAATCAGCAATACTCTAAAATGTTATTCATCTTTTCTTTTCTTTTAGATTTCAACTTAAAAGAAGAATCTGTTTCCATCATCTGACTTACTTTCGCACCTTATTTCATTCAATGACCATTACGATAAAAAATCTAAACTGCATTATTCATTGCTCCCCCTATCAGTATTTCACAGATATACATCGGAGCATAGTCATCGATGTACACACACCAATGGCGTACAGGAAGTGGGAAGCGATAAATTCACTGCGAAGTAAAATAAAACCTTTGGCTTGGCCGTTTCGCTGTCTGCATTTATGATATATCGTCTGTACGATTCTGGTTGGAGTTTTTTATACATTTTAGATGCCAAAATATGGAGGAATTTAAGGTAGTTTAACTATTGAATGCGAATATTTAAAAGTATTTTGTTTGGGAAGTTTAAATACAAATACAATAAAAATATCACTACAAATTAAAAGGAAAGAATAACTCACTGACTGCCTCATCAACGCCCAGCCCGAATTGTTAGACCTAGAAAGCTGAAATTTGCACAGCGGACCAGGAATACTGATTTTTCCAAACTCCCACGGGACAGGCAATATAGGGCGAACGCTGTAAGTTGTTGGTAAAGTGCTAGTCGTCGAAAAGCTGATAGAAACAATGCTGACCCATCTCCAAAACCACTTTTGTGCTCATACTTTTATTATTGTCAAAAACTGTGGTCCTACTTCTTTATTAAACGGTGAAGCTCCGCGCGTAACCTATGTGTTACGATTTAATAGAAAATCAATTGTGTCTCATTAGCGGAGCTTAATGAGTCAAACTGTGTGTATACATACACGATACATAAATACTAATTGGTGGGATGTATTTTTTCACCTCAGCACCTCAAACAAGCAGGTTTTGCTGTTTACAGACAGTGAACAAAATTCGATTTTGCTGCGAGCGTGATACAAAGTAACTTTTTTTTTTAAATACCAAGAGCTGTACTCACAAAATTCGAAAGATTTCAACTTCACTTTGTTCTGTCACTTTCAATTCGATACGAAAAAAGCGAGAGATAGAAACAAGTCGATTCGAAATTTGACTTTCAATTTCCATATCTAGTAGGCCCAAAAAAAACAAACAATAAAACGTTCGGATACCGATATTGTAAATCGATAACCGTAATATTGTAAATCACGTGTTTAGGTTTAAAGACTTTGTTCCTCATTGCTATATTTTTCAGCCGAAAGATGTCCACTGCTGGATATATGCCTCCCCCAAGCACCGCCACTTCCCACACCATGCTTCCCGCATCCAGCGGATTCCTGCGGCCTTATACAGGAATATTTTTTAAGGAGTGCGCAAAAAAATTTTGGTGGTTCAGTATCAGTAATAGAACACATTTCCATTATTTTTTCAAAACTTTTTTTCACTTTTTTATCCGACTCTAAATCAGCAAAATATGGACACTATCTATTCTTGATAATAACAATGGGCGCGCGCGCCGGGCGGTGCACGTGGCGGTGTTGCAGCGGGGGAGTCCCGGGCGGCAGAGTTGTGCCAGGCACGGCGGGCGCCCGGGTTCCGAACTCCCGACCCCGATACTCGACAGTCTGCTCATCGCAATCATCGCATGCGCTAACGTGACCTCGCGTCCAATCGCTATCCCGTGCAACCCCCGCGCCGCAAGTGTGTCGTACTCGTACTTACCTAAAGGTCACGATGTCGGACTTCAGTAACAGCGAGTTTTATGAGATGGTGCGAGTGTATTTACTAAGTGGTGAAAGTTTACGCTCTGCTCGCAGAATGTATGCGACGGAGAGCGTACCTCGAATGCGAGCCCATGGTATCCTTAACCCCGCGGTCCCTAATGAAAGGACCATTTTAGCAGCCACGCAAAGGCTGCTTGATCACGGTCAGTTCAGGACCCCGAATCACGCACAAGGGTCTGGCAGACCTCGACTGGCGGTCGAAATAGAAGAAACCATTTTCGATTTCTTCGAGCGAGATCCAAGAGCTAGTACCAACGATGCGGCAGGTCGCTTTGGTGTGAGCCAGTACGCGGTATGGAAGCTGCTAAATACAGCCGGACTAAATCCGTACCACTTTCAGCCAGTACAGCAGCTCCATGGCCCAGACCCAGCATCACGTCGAGCCTTACGCGACTTAAAGTTTAGGATAATTAACGCTTTTGATGAAGTGAAAAGTGAAATTAGTGTTCTCAACAAACTAAATGACAATTTATTTAAACGTGCAAGTCTATGCCTAGAAAGAGGAGGACTTCATTTTGAACAATTATTAAAATACAGTGATTAGTGACATGTAGGGTAAGCAATTATTTTTAATTAACAATTTTAGCGAATAGGTTATTTTTTATTGAACATTGTTGTAAATACTTTGTTGATTCCAGTTTTTTAAATACGCCCTAATGCAAGTATGCATTATGTAATGTCAATAATTTTAATTTTATTAAGTTTTTAAAAGTGCCTTAATTTAATTGAAAAATTCTTTATTTTCTGCATTTTGATGGTCCTAAGCCCATGAAAGTATGAAGGAAAAATTGGAATTATCTTCAAATAACTTCAGATCCCGGCCTAATCTTATTAACGGCCGCTTTCAATATTCGATCGTGAATTTAAGATTCTTAGGAATCCAGATTTTATCTGATCCCTCGATTGCTGCTGAATCTGCATTTCAATATGTCGATCTCGTCTCCGAATCCAAAAAAAAAAGGAATTGGTCATAAATTTGCGTCCTCCTTAACGTTTTGTTTCAAGCATTCGCAGTAAAAGTACGTCAGTGATATTAATGAGTAAAATCGTGGTTATTTTATTAAAGCTATCTATTTTATGTATAATCACAAGACATTGCATACACAGTAACAACTAAATGCGAAGTCGCAACGGGAAAGTATTTTAAAATAATATACGTCGAGGACTCGAGGTTAAAAACTTAAAAAAAGTTTTGTTGAAAAGTAACGGAACGTCACTCGTCAGTCAATCAAAACGGAACGTCAGTTCGACATTGACAAAATTAGGTATTATCATTCATGCACGAGTTTGTTTGTTTCTTCGAAATATAAAATTTGTGCAGGACAGCCGATCGCATAGTTTAAGCTAATAGTGTGTTATTTTTATCTTTGGGCAACAAATAGGTACCATAATATAGATAATAACCATTTTTAGAAAGTAGATGATGCCAGATGTTTGAAACTCTACGGCGTTCGGGGACTTTCTTATTGCCGAGCCTCGTAGTAAAATTCAGTTTTATTAGTTGCTTAATGTTTTGTTAGTTGAATGTGAACAAATATTATTGCCTGCGTGGTCGTTCTTACAAATATGCATTTTTTTACAAATATTTTTACAAATACAATTATGCATCCCAATCCGATAACTGAGCTAATACTTCAAGATCACTATCACTATCACTTGAAAATATTTCCATTTTCACGTTTTTGCACAGTACAATCGGTCGATATTTGAGGATCGCAAATAAAGATCAATAACGTTCAAAAATAGATTTGTCAAAATCAGAGATCGGTTATAGAATACGGATAGCTGTCACTTTCATACAAATACCGATCTAAAAATCCGATCCGTCCTCCCAAAGATGGATTGAAAAAAAAGATCGGCATATCGAGTTTTCGATCGGTTATTGAAATACTTAAAGTAGGAAATGGATTCAAATATCAATCTCGACCGGCAAATTAAGGATTGGGATTGAATATAGAAAGCGGCCGTAAGACTAGTACGATCCTGATAAAATGAGCGATCTGTAACTAAATTGTAACCCACGTAAATACCTACCTAAGCCTGTGAACAAAAATCGAACGAGCGTACAGCTGATAGGCAGATACAGACCATCAAGCTACTACAATCTGTCTTTCTTTAATAGATTTCCAACTTTATTACTAAAGCATAAGGTTCAGAGTTGAATGTACTGGCTTCTCTACATAAGCGCGTTATGCTTCCCCACGCGCCGGCTAGTAGCCATAAAATCAGTTTCAAAGTAAACATCTTTCGTAATCGATAACTTTATTTTTTTGTACTAAGACATATCAAAATAAAAAATAGGTGTTTAATAAAACTTATCTAAGTTTATTTTGTCAAAGTTTGCGCACTGAATAAAAAATATTCCTGTATAAGCTAAATTTTCTCGCTGCTGAGGTGAAAAGTTGTATGTGTTATACGAGACCAAAGTTATTTGCATCTTGTGTCTTTGTGTCAGGATTCTAACCTAGAAATCCTTCGCTTACTCGTGTATCAAAATCAACACTCGCTGCAAAAACCCACTTTGCTCTCTTGTTGCACAAATAACTACTTTACAGACATTACCTAAATAAATAAAGCATTTTTTTTTATTCATCAATGTACTATTATTTGAATAAAGAGTGCTGGACTTGATTTAAAGTATCTCTGAAAATGTATTAATTATTAAATTGATTTAGCGACACACTTAGAAACATTTGGCGTCAATAAAATAATTTTCGCTTGTTACTCGTAACATCCAATTTATGTGCATTAATAAATAAGAAGACATAACTAACAAAGCAGTTGCAGTTGCAATACTCAAGTAAAGATAACATTATTCAAGGCATACTGTCAGACCTTCTACACGTGCAGACTATGGACTAATTTTACATTGCGGGGGTACAGTGCTCTGCGTGTCCAGTACAACAATGCGTTTAGGATATTGTTGGGGCTGCCACGCTTTTGTAGTGCGTCCGCTATGTTTGCTGAGGCGCACACGGATGATTTTTTCGCCATAATCAGAAAAAGGTGCGCCTCGCTGCTAAGGCGTGTGCGTGGCAGCCCGAATGGTATTCTTAGCGCATTGGCCCAGAGGTGGGACTCAATAATGTTGATGAGGTGGATGCGGCTGCACGCTAGCGGCCCATCATACTTATAATAGGTAGGTACTATAATATTTTTATGTGTTTCTGACTAGTTGTTTCTGTTTAAATTAAATTAATTATACATTAAATTAAATTAAATTATAAATTAAATTAAATTATATTTGATTATTATTATTATTATTTATTTTCATCTAATTATGTTTTGTTATGTAATGTTATGGATTATTATTATCTGAAATAAATAAATTGAATTGAATTGAATTGAAAGCAAATCTAAAGTGAACTTTTTATTAATTTTATGTTGTTTGATTGATTTAATTTTGCAAAACGTTGGAACAAATCAATTTGACTCTTAAAAAGTAAACCGTCCAATATATAGCAATTTTTCTATGAGTATCTCCCAGATATATAAAATATAGATTATTAATGACTATTGAATGTGGGAACGATAGATTTACTGGTGTTAAAGGTTACTAAACCGTCCTGTTAAAACCAATTGCAAGTTGTAGTCATAATATAAATGTTATGAAATTGATTTAGCAACACACTTAGATACACTTGACGTGAAAAAATTGATTTGCGCTTACTCGTAACATCAAATTTATGAGCATGAATAATTTAAAGAGAACATAACTAACAAAGCAAGTATAAAGTGAACATACGTGACGAATTAATTTAACCCTTATTAGTTTGCACTTTTTATAAATACGATACGTAGTATGTTAATAGTTGGCAGTGATCGTTTAAAATCTCAACAAACAACGTACGAAATTAAAGTAGAACCAGAAAATGTTGAAGCTACTTGTACTGTTTGTTCTAATGATCAACGTGGTCAAGATCCAGTGTCAGGATGATGTAGATAACCTCGGTCATGAACTTGTTCGACGACAGTACGATGATCTTGACGACCTCCCTGATGGTCGGCGACGGTTCGGACCAATCGGTAAATGTGTGTGGGACGAAAAGCTTCAAATTTGTGTGCCTGTGTAATCACAAATGGAAAAGTTGGCCATATATGTGGTTTACCAAAAATAAGGAATAAAAACATATTATAAATAAATGGAAACGTTGCTTTATTAACTCAGACCATTTCTTATAGCACAACGAAGTGTTGGTTTGGAAAACTGGTGAACGGCAATAAAAACTCCACATTTGTGTAACCTGCTTAGCCTCTTACACCCAGTTTCCAAAATGAAAATTGTCGAAAAAATTAGGTGCCTAGGTAGTACAAACAAATTAATGCACTAATCATTTCAACTACATACAGTTTTAAAGATGAGGCCTTTTGACTATGTATCCAAAGGCCCCATCTTTAAAACTTTAGTTCTTGTAAAAAACATAATTTTACAATTTACCTACTTATTGTTTTCTTTTAAATAAAATTAACAAACAAACATATTCAAAAATATATATTGTTAATAGCACATCAACAAGAAATGTAGAAAGAAGACGTAATTATTGCTAATTCAAAATATAAAAGTACGTTTTCTTTGATTTAAAAAGGCGTTTGATACAGGTTCTGATAGCAACCATCATCATATGCCTAGCCTTTTCCCAACTATGTTGGCCACTTCAAGTCTAACCGGATGCAGCTGAATACCAGTATTTTACATGGAGCGACTGCCTATCTGACCTCCACAACCCAGTTACTGGGTAATATAATACCCCTTGGTAAGACTGGTTATCAGACTTTCGGGCTTCTGACTACCCGTAACGACTGTCAAAGATCCACGAATGACAGCCGGGACCAACGGCTTAACGTGCTTTCCGGGGTACGGAGGGGTCTCAGTATGTAAAGATGGTCACCCATCCACAGACCAACCGCGGCAAACGTAACTCAACCTGATCGATCGTTTGGTTTTAGCGGATAGGACACAAAAGCTCATATTTGGACGTCCCTGCTTCTCTAGACGTAGACCTTTCTTACCCACCAGAGGTGATTACAACTTGTTCAAATCGTTTCTCATTTTGATTCCGGAATCGAATAATGTTAAGGGAGCATTTTAACCAAAATTTTGAAGTTGCTATTGATTGAGTATTGCATATTGCCAAGGACGCTATTGAAGTTTCCTACTCAGAAACAGGCTAAAGAATGTAAATTGAAAGAGGTCAGGTACTCACGGGATGCTGGGAGCCAGGAGATCACCACATTGTATCACTCGCAGTCATATTTTACGATATTTTGGTGTTTTTTCAACGCGCGCGCGGTTTTTTTGCCGGCCGGTCTTCGCGTTGAGTTCGAACTGCCGTTTTGACTTCACGCCGTTAGATGGCGGGAGCGATGCGTTGTCCTTGTCGCACTCACAGCGAATTTAAAACAGGAAGAGGAAAAGGACTGACTGGGAAAGAATCCCGAAGCCTGTTCAGCTATAGTAAATATTATTTTGAAGGCTGTCTGTAGAATACTGTTGATTCCGTATTTATGTTGAATATATCACTTCACTGGCTCACTACCACACCAAGCGCCATAGTATGTATATATGTATATGCCTGCTTCGTTTTGTCTGTTTTCCGCCATTCCTCGTGACTGACAGACGACATAAGTGACAGCAGCTACCCCGCTTGTGTGAACGAAACGGTGTTTACATATTATCTATATAATAGATACTACACTGTCTAATGTCTCCAAAATATAACGTAAAGTAGTTCATCTTTATTGTACTTTGATAGCGGTTTCACTGGTCGATTAAAAAACACTTTTTTACTATGGACACCGGCGACCGAAAAAAAATGCATCCGTACTATAATATTATAAATATTATAAATTCGAAAGTACCTCTGTCTGTCTGTCTGTACGTTACCTTTTCACGCCTAAACCACTGAAAGGATTTCGATAAAATTTGGCAGAGAGATAGACTGCGTCCCGGGAAAGGACATAGGGTAGTTTTTATTGACATACCTCGCGAGCGAAGCTGTGGGTGGAAGCTAGTATACCAATAAAAAGTACAGAGACCTTAATGAGCGCCATTTTTTTAAATTCACAGTTTACACTGTTAACATAACCAATTTAACTTGAATAGTAGCGCAAAACAACGATAAAATCAGTCTTGATTATGCTTTTGATATAATAGTTTTGCTTTTGATTTAACTTTGAAATGGCATATCCATTAAAGTACTGACTGCGTTATGTTGAAGTTTTAGTATAATGTAAACAACTTACCTTCAAGTCTTAATAAAATATATTTTTCAACGACATATTGACCTAAAATAATTATGGGACGCTAACTTTTAATAATTGATCAGTATGCGCCCCCTGGTTAATGTCTCGGCCGCTAGGGAGCCCGAACTTCCAGGCTCGGGTCGGCCGTAGGCTGCACGGACGCTCTGCTGCGGCAGCGACGCTCAGCGACGGAAACTCGGGCAAACCTGAAATGTTTGGCGGCATAATCACTACACGGAACTAAACAGGCACAAAAGCCTTATGAATTGATTTCATAGAAGAAAAGGTAAATTATTAAAATGGTCCATAAAAAAATAAACTAGAAAAACCAGCTAGAAAACACATATAAATGGATGTTTTTAAGGATTCAACGTAAATAACCTGGCTCAATACCGATAAAACTAAATAATAACAGTGGACTTAGAAAATGCATCGAAAAAACCATTCGTAATAACACAATGAAAAAATGTAACCTAAAGGCACAGAACATTATTATAACAGTACAAGTACCTACAGAAGATTGAATCCACAAAAACGTTTAAATAATTGCGAATCTTGCTACGACGCAATAAAGTGCAATTCAGGTCGCACAGCGCTAATTGCCTACAAGTTATATTCACCTAGAAGTTGTCTATCGAGTAACTTTTGTCTCATCTGACTACGTAAGGGTTGTCTTCTTATAAATAATTATTCCGTGGCTGGCGTGAAAACATTGGGTGTGTAATATTCCATAGGGACTAAGTGATTTTTTGGAATGTGGATATTGTTAGTTAAAGTTCCAATCACCAAAGAGATCAATCACGAACATTTTATGAACAAGTAACAGGCATTCAGATGTGGTTTCCCGTGCCAGACCCAATTGTGAAATTATTTTTAGCCTCCTCATGTGCCTTCTGTACGTGCTTATTCCAACACCACAAAGTAAGGGCACTTGACTGCAGTAAGGCTGCTGCGCTGTGGTATGACGCTGCGATCAATGCCAATGTCCAGTAGTAATACGTAGTAGCAGTGTAAGTACCACTAGTATTTTTCCAATAGGGCTAGAGATGGCGTGGTGCTGACGGATTGATGTTGCGTGATGCGAACACGATAGGTGGCAAGCGGCAACACTGTTAAAGTCATAACGTGGTCGACTTCATTTGAAGACGACTTATCCTTGTCTTTCTTGTTAGATTTTTGTTCGTCTCTTGTTTTAGTACCCTCGGCGATATCACTCACTGAAGCATAAACAAAGCTTCTTTCTGACAGTCTTTTTTTTTATATAAAAAAATTTAAAAAATCACCCGTGATGGCTAAAATAATTAAATTGGCGTAACGATACAATTGCATACATCGGTAAATTGTTATTCTAATCAATTTAACTGCTTTAAAAACATGTGTAGAATAGAAATCATCAATAATGAAATAAATTTAAATAATTGTAAATTATAATGTAACGAATTGATTTAATTATAAATTGGTACTCTAGGTATATATATATATGAAAAATTGCCATTGAATCGTCAGTGATCTTTAAGAATCATTTGAAACGTTGTTAGTAGAAACTGAGAATGTTAAAGTTACTTGTTCTTCTTGTTGTAGTAGTCTACATAGGGGGCATCAATTGTCAGGATCATGACAGCGATGACCAACAAGACCACATTCCTCTTAGACGCGGCTATAAATTGAAAGTAGAGTGGTGTCCTCCTGGCACAAGAATAGATGACGACACCGGTAAATGTACGGCAACTTCTAGAAGATCTCTGCTACCGGGTTTACTCTAGTTAGTGTGAGGGTTGGCACTGTTAGCGCTCCAGAGGATAGAAGGAGTTTCTACTAAAATAAAATTTTAAATTTGACGTATTTGGTGAAATATTAAAGAACAATTTAAAACATTTGGTTTCTTATTGTTCCGACCGTTTAACGTAAGACACATACAATAATATTTTTTCATCATTTATTTATTTATACACCAGCAGCTACTGCCCGTGATTTCGTTCGCGTGGAAGTCACAAGACATCACAATTTACTAAAATAACAGCCACACTTTTATAAAACTTTCCTGTATACTACGTTTTGGTCTCAGCAGCCAAAATATGGGACAAAATACGGGAATAATATTTTGACGCGGATGCAGCTCGTGTTGAGGTGGATACCCGGAGCCTTCAGTAGTCATTTCCCATTGCTTGCATAGTTCTTTATTTATTTATTTATTTAAAACTTTTCGCACATAAAGGTACAAAGGCGGACGTAATGCCTTAGGCTTTTATTCATTTTAGTTCTTTGTTTTTAGTGAATTCGTGAACGCCTGTGGCCCTGACTACCTAATCGCGCACCACTGGTACAATGACTGATGCATTCTTCCAGATTATTCCTGACGAACAGCTATCACTAAAACAATATTATAGCAGTAGATTGCAAACACACGGGATTTCTCATTAACAGTTATCTATCAATATATACTTATTTTTGTTGTAACCAAAGATGACAGAAGAGGCCTGAACTTTTGGTTTTTCTGAGTATGTTCTACGAACTATACTAATAATATTTAGTATCAAAATGAAAAAAAAAAGAAGTACAATTAATTTGTTTTAAGGAATCGAACTTAATCGAGTCGTCGAACCTTGAAGCTATTTCCTTTTTGAATGTTGACCTCCTTACAGCTATAGCGGAATGATAATAATTTAAAAGGTTAAATTTGTAACTATCTGCTATACCTATTCGTTACCTATTCAGCCCAGTGAAGTATGAAATAATTCGACTGTTGTCACTCACTGGATGTTCTCTCTCATCTCAGCATATTACGACTACGATTCTCTAAGACTTTTATGTTGTTTTTGAACTTTGTTTGTAATATAAAATTTAATAGACTTCGATACTTCGTTATACTGCTTTGCAGAGTCTTGGCAAAACGGCGAAGTGTCCGACGTTTGTTTTGGATCCCGGGTACATAAAAAAGGTTAAAATACAACATTTCCGTGACAAGCAAGATGGTGCACTTATCTGCAGCTTGTCTAGGATCTCGTTACAGTCAAAAACTGATCTTTCTTGCGACAGAATTCACTTCATTTCATTTGACACAATAAATTGATTTTCGATTATTACTCTAACATCCAATTTATGAGCGTGAAAATTTTAAAGAGAACAACGAAACAAATCCAAAGTAAACATACGTGACGAATTAATGTAACCCTTGTTAGTTTACGTTTTTTATAAATACGTTAAGTAGTTTATATTATTATAGTAGGCAGAGATCGTTTAAAATCTCAACAATCTTCCTTGAAGATCAAAGTAGAAACTCAAAATGTTGAAGCTACTTGTACTGTTTCTCTTAATGATCAACGTGGTCAAGATCCAGTGTCAGGATGATGTAGATAACCTCGGTCATTATGTAGGTCGACGACAGTACGACATTCTTGACAACCCTGATGGTCGGCGACAGAGCGACGATCTCAACACAGATAACATCGATGGTTGTGTGTGGTTCAACGACATGCAATTTTGTTTACCAGTGAACTAGAAAAATTGGTATTCATCTAATATAAGTGTTTTGTTTGAGAAATACAAGCATTTTGTAGTTAAAATAGTGTTTATTTTTGTAAATTGACTCACTTCATTCCTTTTGCACACTGAAAAAGAAAAAGGTTTGTGTTTGAAAATCTGTTGTAATGGGTGTCAAAAATTCCCCGTTTGCCCGTTTAGCCCCTTACACCCAATTTCCGAAAAACTAAAACTCAAAGCATTTATTTCAATTAAGGCATTGACTGCCAACGCGGTCACCGGTGACCGCGAACATTAGATTTTCTATTGTGTCTGTAGCCTGGCAGCCAACGTGACCATGTACAGGCACTTTTGAATTGTCAAGAAGTCGGTCAGTCTGAAAATATGAAGCTAGTTGCCCATTCCAAAGCGTAGCTACCTATGGAGAAGAACGTGCAAGAAACTCCATGGACACTCTTTTAAATTATATTTTTACAAAGAAATGAACACGAACTCTGCGTCACCGGCAGAGGCAACTGCAGCCCTCGCGTCGACGTCGCTGACGGTGCCGCTCGTGTCTATGCACACTAAGGTTTCTAAGATCAAAAATTTTGAAATCCATGTCTTGTAAAGGAACATAATTTTATGATTACCTACTTACTGTTTTCTTCTTAAAAGACAGAAAAATATTTTAAACAAAATAATAAACAAATTGTATATTTTTCCTCTTCTTTTTTACTTTCTTGGTGTTTCAATTAAAATAGGCTCCGAAACTACTAAACCGATTTGAAAAATTCTTTTACTTTTAGAATTCTACATTATCCCTGATGAACATAGGCTATAGAATATTAAAAAAAAAATAAGGATCCGTATGAAAACTTAGATAATGTAACCCAAGGTGTAAAAAAAAATACTTATGTCGCATACGCTACGGAAACTATTGACATTAGTGCAATGTTATGTACTAGTTTATAGAGGACATCTATATCTACAAAAAAATCCGCGACAGCATATGTCTATCTTTTAAGGTTGACTCACTATAACCTTTTTTATGGTAATCAAATTTGTTCTAAAATAATACATTATTTGTGAAGGTGTTTTTATAAACATGATATTAATACTTACCCAATTTAACACGTTATTCACCACAAGTATTTAATTTTGAAAAAAAAAATGCCTTTGACATCATTCGATTTCAATGAACATCTTAGGAGATATCATAGTATTGAAATATTACTAATAATAAAGTAAAGCTGAAGAGTTGTTTGTTTGAAAGCTCTAATCTCTGGAAGTATCGGTCGGATTTATAAAAATCTTTTTGCATTTGATAGCGCAAATCTCGAGGAAGGCTATAGGTTGTTAAACATCACGCTAAACCCCTTAGGAGTTGACAAAAATAAAAAAAAGTTTTCGCTAAGCGAAAACGAAGTAATAGCACAGGCAGGTGATGCGACGCGACGGGGTGGGTCGAGGGAAAAAAAATTCAGGCGCACGAAGTCGCGGGCACAAGCTGATGATGATGATGGGACTTCCTTTTTCGCACTGCGCGGGGATTCTGGGTAACAAAGCCAGCTTAGCTGCGCCCAAAAGCACAAAAGCTTCTTGGGAGCGTCACAGGCTTCGCGGAGCGAACTCATTGTTCCGAAAATTTCTGCACGTTGAGAAGCCACGTCCTCGTATTCCAGGATGACGTGGGCGGCTGATTCCTCGGCGTCAAGACAGCCATGCAAAGATGACTGTCTGTGGCACCTATGTTAAAAAGATGTTTGTTAAGGGGGTTATGGCCCGTCATCCATCATCATCATCATCTGCCTAGCCTTTCCCAATTATGTTAGGGTCGGCTTCCAGTCTAACCGGATGCAGCTGAATGCCAGTATTTCACATGGAGCGACTGCCTATCTGACCTTCACAACCTATTTACTGGGTAATACGATACCCCTTGGTAGGGCTGGTTGTCAGACTTTCGGGTTATAGCCCTATTATTATTCTAAGGTTATTATTATTCTACTTAGGCTGAGAGTTTTTTGGTTAATCGCGTGTATACCATTGGTAAAGCTATAAATTGTAAAGATCGTAAACATTAATTTTCGAAAACTACCTTTCAAGGGGAAATGGAGAGGGTGTTATTTTTTTTTTAAAAGGTTGCCTGTTTGAGATCGCAGAAAGCGATAAGGCCGCCCATTGTATATTTTTTAGTGATCGATATTTTATTTTTTTGTTATATATTTTTGTGGTGTACAATTAAGCTGTCCGTCCCACTATTCCCATTGACCCACTGCCATGATGGGACAAGTGGGATAATATTATGTCCCACTAGTCCCATGGGTCAACTGGTATATATAGAAAATACTTTTTTTTTTGAGGAAAGTACGAAACCTACGCGGTCGAAGTCGCGGGCAAAGTGCTAGTTAGGTATTAATATAGAAGTCACCATTACCGAAATTAATTCAAATAAATGTGAAGTATATTGTAACGAGTTGATTGATTTTAAATGGGTACCCCAACTATATAAATATGCAACACTATCATTGAATCGTCAGTGATCTTCAAGAGTCACAGAATTATATTAGTTATTGAATCATTGTCAGTAAAAATTGAGAATGTTGATGTTACTCGTTCTTCTTGTTGTACTAATCAACATGTGGGCTATCGACTGTCAGGAGCATGACAGCGATGACCAGAAAGACTACTATCCTCACAGGCGCGCGGTTCTGCCAGCAGACTGGTGTCCTCCCGGCACCCACAAGAACCGCGTATCCGGTAAATGTAGGAGAATTTTTAGAAGGTCCGCTATGCTTGTCGTTTGTCGTCCAGGTTATACCAAAGTGGGCAATATTTGCATTCCAAAAGACAAATAGAAATAGTTCTTTCAATTCGATTTATTAAGTGATATAATAAATAACTATTAAAATAAAAAAAATGTTTTTAATATTAACCTACAATTATATATTCAGACCATTTAACGTAAGACGCATATTCATTATAACTTTGCACTTAAAATATTCACTGACAATTGCCGAATAGGGCACAGTCCATTAACTTATGCCTTGATAAACGTCTATGTTGCCATTTGTATCTAGTCAGGTTGTTGTTGAAAGACAGTGTTACAATAATAATAATGCTTTACTATAAGAAAAATAGTTATATACAAATAAAAATTTAAAAACATAAAAAAATTAAACATGGAGGTATATAAACATGTATTATGCATACCTAAAGTGAACGCAGCTGAACCTAATTATGTGTCCTCGAATGGTATTAAACCTACGCTCAGCATTCACGCTTGTAACTAGTGAACCAAAGAGACTGTCAATATTTATCAAGAGAAAATAGTAACACTTATCAATAATTAGATTTGTAACCAATTATTATAAAGGTAATTAGACGGGCAATTCTCGTAATTTTAAGAACGTTCACAGTCTGATCTCAGTCTCAATCTGTCAAAAATACCTCTAATTTCCCAATATTTTGACAAGTTTTTGTAATTTTTTTGTCGCTGAGATGAGACGGCGACTAGATTTTGAACGTTTTAAATTACGAGAATTAACCTTCTGATATACGCCATTGAGTATATAAGACTCCATTGAGTGTATTTTGTAGTAGATTTAATAGGTTTTTGTTTGTATAATTTACAAACAAAAACCTATTAGATCGCTATTATTTTCTTAAAAACCAAACGTTTAACTGACACACATTTATGAATTGTAATGCTCTAGTATTAATTGAGAACGATGAAGAAACTCCATGCAGCAGTCGCTCATGCAACGTTCTAGATTATAATTTGCGAAGTTGATAAAAACACGTTCCGCGATCATGACATCACGCCTGTATTTGATTAGGCAGTGGTACCTACAGGACCGATGAACACTTGAATTACTTTGGATTGGACTGGATCGTCAATAAATAACAACTTAGTGATTGTCAAATTCGAATTTATTGGCGTTAAATATGACTTTTAGTTTACTTTGACTGGTACTCAGAAATACTTTTTATGATCCACACACGTAGAGAATAACTAACAGAGAGAGAGAATTTTAATAACAATTAGGTTTGTTAAATGAATCGGCACGGGTGTCTTATTGAATAAGTAATTAAAAGATTTACATTTTTTTAACAGATTCCAAAAAGAAAGAGGTTTATAGGCATGAGGAACAGGGTGTAAAGTTCACTCATCCTCCATAGAAAAGGGAGGATAAACCCAGTTTTTGTTTCTCTATCGATCAAATAAGTAGTGTTTACGTAACGAAAATAATGAGGTTGTATTAGATTTTTTTTTGCGAATTTCGCCACGTGGATTACACAGATCGATAGGAAATCAAAAACTGAGTGAGAATAGTGAAAAATGACAAAAATGTGCTATAAGCCCTTTGAGCCCAGAGGTATCGAATGCTTTTTTTTTTACGAAACACGTGTTTTTGTCTCCAATTAAACAAATGTAGTGAAGTGATTCACAGTTATGTAGAGCCGTTATTTATCTTTTGGCCAGCAATTGCTGCCAATTCTCACAGTACCCGGAGGACAACCGCCAACAAAGACATCAATGACTCTTCTATCAAGTTTATATTGTTGACTGTCGCTGCCGGAAGGATACCAGTCCACTTGCGGAACCACGCGCCTGTGAGGAAGGTAGTCTTGCTGGTCATCACCGTTGTAATCTTGACAGTCGATACACCCCATGTTGACTACTACAACAAGAAGAACGAGTAATTTCAACATCCTCAGTTCCTACTGACAGCGTTTTAATAATTCCTTGTGATTCTTGAAGATCACTGACGATTTGATGATGATGTTGCATATTTATACCTTTAGAGTACCCGTTTCAAATTGAATCAGTTCGTCACATTTTATTTAGCAATTGTTTGAATTTATTTCAGTGATGCTTATTTCTATAATAATAATTATTATTATTATTCAAGCCAAGAACAGTAAGCACGAATAAATTTTTCATCCTTTTTTGTATGCTATTGTATATTTAATCAAATTTCATTTTATCATGGTTTGATTGCAGGTAAAATAATGTTACTTAATGAAGGTTCAGATTCTGGTCAGTGATACCATCAGAGGCGCAAACGCAAAACAAACGAGAGACACAAGAAGACTTTTTGTTTAAATTAAATAATAGTACCTAATAACATAGCAGTGGGTGGCCCAGTGGTAACAGCCGCGACTTAGGAGTTGTAGGTCGTAGGTTCGAACTCAGGCAGGCACTTTGAGTAAATAATTTAATTACCACTGTTCTCAAAACAGTGAAGCAAAACATCGTGAGGAAATCGGCATGTTCTAGAACCAAAAATTCAAAGACATGTGACATCGACCAACCCGCACTGGGCCCGCGTGTTGGATTACGGCGCACTCCCTCTCACAGAGAGAAGGCCTATGTCCAAGCAGCGGGAACATTATATTCTGTTTATATAAATGGCTCAGGATGGTTTTAGGAACATTAATAAAATGCTTTCGAATTATATTCAAGTTTTCGACTTTATAAACCACGAGAATATACTCGTATCTATACATTTAATAAAATCGTAGCAAGGTCAAAATCACATTGAATTATTTTTTTTAAGTTATTATACATAATATTATGCCTACTATTATAATTATTATGACAGTTAGTAAAACGCACACAGAAAAAACATAAAGTTAAGGCCTCTTCTATCATCTTTGGTTTTAATAAAAATAAATAATGGTTAGGTGACTATAAATGAGATATTTCTTTTTACACGGACAACTAATTGATACAGGAAAGTTTTATAAAAATGTGGTTGTTGTTTTAGTATATTGTAATATCTTACGACCTCCACGCGAACGAAGTCGCAAGCAGAAGCTAGTTAGTTAAAAACATTTTCGAAAAATAGTGTTACAGCCTAATTAGACCGATTTTAATTTTTCCATAGAAACAGAGATTTCCAGATATCTTTTTTTAAATAAGACATTTCGAAAATGTTCTTTACGAACTTTTTAGACTTTTGTATGCTACTTATGCGTATGAAGTTTCAGTAAAATCGGTTCATGCATTTCGAAAAACAAGGGCTTGAAAGTTTGTATGAAATGCCGTACGTAGTAAAAGCTCTTAAGCTTTTGCTATCTACATTGGACTACAATCATGTTATCCAACTATGCAATAGACCTATCTGTATAAATATTTTATTATTAGGTGTATAAAGTGCTAATCTGACTGACTGTTTGATCATATATCAGCGCACAGCCCAAACCGACATAAAAATGCTTCAGGATGCCTACCCTGTATACGGATATAGTGTAATGCTATTCGACAACGATTTATAAGTGGCTGCAAAGGAGACTTGATAAGATTTTATGTAATTATCATAATGGTATGATATACGTAGCCAGCCAAAAACAGAAACCGAATAAATTTTTCTGTTTATTCTCAATACGATCAATGTATTTGCCATAGCACGGGTTCCAAATTTGTGACGCATATTCAAGATAACTTCTCACAATAGAGCAATGATGAATCTTAAGGGTTTTGGCTTTCTTGAAACACCCTGCGAGTCTCATAACAAAACCCAATGGCTTCAAAGCTTTGGCCACTATTTGCTCAATGTGCACGTTAAAGAAGAGTTTGGAATCATGACAAACGCCTAGGTAGCGTACACCGTTGCATCTCTGTAATAGCTGCCCTTTAAGTTTGTAAGTTGTAGGTAGAGCAATCGCACCAGATCAGAATGGAGAGCATCCATGTCATCATCTGATGATATTGCAGAAAATATCTTCATATCATCAGCAAAACAAAGTAAATTTTACTTGTGGAAACACGAGTCGATGTCGCCACATAAATGATAAAAAGTAACGGACACATTAAGGACCCTTGAGGAACACCACTAGGAGCTGAGACCCAGCTCCACATATAGTTACTGATAACGACAGCTTGAGATCTGTTTTCATGGTATGAAGTAAACCAACGAAGTAGATCTCCTTTGATACCATTGTTAAAAAGCTTTGTTATGAGGATATTGTGGTCAATTCTCTCAAAAGCCTTACTGTAATCCATGTAAACGACGTCAACCTGTACCCCATTGTTCATTCTGTCCGTTAGAAAGTCAATGAGCAGAGCCAGGTTAGATATTATATAATAGTAATTATGTAAATAGCAAACTGATTTAATTTGAAATGGGTAACGTACCCGTTTAAAATGAACATAAATCAGTTCGTTATATTAGGTACTCAAGTTATATAAATATGTTAAATCTTCAGAGATCTTGAAAATCACAAGAAACACTGTTAGTAGAAATCGAGAATGTTAAAGTTACTTGTCCTTCTTGTTTTAGTAGTCAACATGGGGGGGTATTAAGAATCAGGATTACTACAATGATGACCAGGAAGATGCTATTCCTGACTAACGTGCGGAAAATTGTGGAAATTTGTTCAAAATTAAATACTTACTTGTGACGAAAAACCCACCACAAACATTTTCATTTAAAATGATGCCAAGACGAGACCACATATGGCTCGCACTGTCAAAATGTTATCAGATCGCATGTGGAGCCAAGCTTCTAATTCTACACGCCCTAACTCTACAAGCCCTAACTTCACAACCCCTACCTACACTACTACAAGAACTATTGTTTAACAGAAAAGTAATGAACAGTGAATAAATGTTTCACTTTACGCCCATGTGAGGTTAACAAAACATAGTAAAACGTTAGTGAGTGTAACTGTCAGATAATTACAAGTCTTTACATATAAAAACAAAACAGCGAACACAAATTACTACACACAAAAAAAATATTGAAAATTATTTATTTCATTATTAAGTACAAGGTGGTTTACTATGTTATTGAAAACAGATACGATATTTGTCTTTCATATTTATTCCATCGTAATATTGTTATTTGTCATTTAAAAACAGCCAGGTTCTTGATGAAAGATACGAGTAGCAAGGGGTGAATGAAATTTTCTAATTTCTACGGCGCATTTTTTTTTTTTTCAATAAATGAGATAATATACCTTGTAAACGACTTAATTCCATGTATAAATATGTTATTCTGCCTTACATAACATCAGGAGTTTTAAAGTTTTAGCATTTTGAAGATTACATGCCAATGAAATTAGAACATGTCCAGAGAAATCAGAAAAAACGCCAAAAAAGTTAGAAAAATGCAAAACTCGCGCCAAAGATATTAGAATAATCCGCCATACAAATTATGTATGTATAAGTTTAATTCGATTTTGTTTATTTAATTAAATAAATCGTTAATGATTAAATAAATAAAACGGCATGTATTTCGATCAGTTTTTATTAAAAATGTGGTACGACAATTTTTTTAGATCTAAGATCTGAATCTCACTTGTATTAAATTTCTCTGTCTCTTTCTTCTTCTCTACGTAATCTTATCGTATCGTAATCTTTAGTACGTACTAAGTGCCAGTCTTCTTTTACGTTAAAAGATGAAACAAAGATATTTAAAGCAAGAAATTTTAAACCCTTATGCAGAATTTTCAACCATATCCTAGTTTCTTTTGATAATATCTAATTTCTTTGGAACTCAATGCCAAACAAATCCGAAGAAATTAGCACCAAAGAAATTAGAATAGTACCAATTTTTATTTTATCTGTGAATGTTTAACGAATTGTTTTATCTTACAATTACTGAAGCGAGCAGTCACAGCGTGCATACACTAAAAACGTATAAAAAATTACAACTCGTATTTAAGTATAAAATCGATTATAGAAGAAATTAGGTACTCATCGGAAAAAAACCCGCATACCCCGATAAAAAGATATTCTTTCGAAACACGTTGAACTTTGCACAGGTTTGCAGTTGTCGGGCGATAGATCTCAACTAAACGGAGCGGGGGCGGGAGGTAGGGATTGTCCACGTAACATGATGACAATATGCGAGACTGCACAAATCCGCCAACGAAATTAGGTGTTTTTGGGGTGGACAAAATTGAATTAACAACAACTTTTGATTAGATGATCAAAAAAAATGTTATTAAATCTACAAATAGTTCAATATTCCTAAATATAGGAAAACATGTTCAATAGCAGAATTTTAGAAAAAATATATAAAACTTAGACGTTTCAAACACAGAACACAGTGAAGGACGCGCCAAAGAGCTTAGATTTTTGACCTTTGACATTTTTTATAAATATCTTCTATTCGAAAATCTGTCATTTTTATTAATGGAAATACTGCTTTTTAGAATCAACTTCAACAAACAAAAACTCGACCGCAATAGTTTATTACATACGAAGTTAACATGGGTGGACAAGTGCAAAACACGACATCAGAGGGGCAATTCTGGTAATTTTAAGAACGTTCACAGTCTGATCTCAGTCTCAATCTGTCAAAAATACCTCAAATTTCAATACATTTTGACAAGTTTTTGACATTTGTTTGTCGCTGAGATGAGACTGCAACTAGATTTTGAACGTTTTAAATTACGAGAATTGGCCTTCTGATATTCACCCCAAGATGCATTCTCTGCTAGTCAACATCTGTATTTTACGGTTTGTATAATAACTTCTGCCCGCGACTTACTTCGTTTTCGCTTTGCGCTCTTTCTGACATTTTTCTTTATGCTCGGCTCCTAAGGGCCCTAGCGTGATGTTATAATTGCCTATAGCCTCCTTATGAATTGGGCTATCATATGCAAAAGAATTGATAATTCCAGAAATAAGCGCGTTCAAAAAAAATAACTCTTCAGCTTCAGTATTAGTGTTATTCAAAGAGTTAAACGAATCTATCGACCACAGTCTTACCTACTACATACAAAAGCTTTAGTGTGTTTTATTCAGGACCATGCTTTCGTTCATCAATTTGTAATTGAAAATGAACTTTAAGTCTGACGTATAAAGTTGGTTTCTTTTTACAATTTGATAGTTTTGCCCATCCTACGTTCTTCATTCATACATAAAATACGCGCCTTGGACTCGGAGTTGCGGACACCAGCCGGATATGCAAAACATAAATGTGTATGGACAAAATTGCACAGTGATCCGTAACTGCTGAAGCAAACGAGAAAATTATAATAAAATGTAATATGTTTTTTTGCTGGGTTTCCTGTGCAAGCACATCCGGGTGGGTGTGCATTCACTCATTGCAAGGGTCTCAGAGCTTGTAAAGAAAATTGACTAAGTTACACTATAATACTAACATCACGCCTGTATTCCTCGAAGAAATGGGCAGAGATCTATATGTATACTATACCCACATTGCGCAAGTTCCTTGCCCCTAAAACCCCTACACACCTCTCAGTTGAACAGAGAATCTTCCCAAACAGCGATCCCGAGATGTAAAAATTTGAGCTTGCCTGAACCACTTCCCTGATTCAAAAAAAGAAAAAATACAGTTGTCTAAATCAATGGTCAAAAATAAAATGAAAAACATTTAATATGAAATAATAATGAATGTAGTTATGCATTTATTGTTAAATAAAAAATAAAAAAAATAGTGGAACCTCATTCGTGGAATTTCTTTTCAAACAACTGCACTTTTTGGCCAGCAAAAATGGCCCAGTCGTTTCACAGTGCCCTTTGGACAATCCGCTAGCCAACTTTCATCATTATCATCAGTTCTTCGAAAAATTTTCTTACATTCTCCGGTGACACTGTCTCTGAGGGTACCAGGTGGTGGCCGACACCAACTTGCTTGAGGAAGATCCTCGCGTCTTTTGGGAATAAGACCAGATCTTCTAAAAAATTTCTTACATTCCCCGGTGACACTGTCTCTGAGGGTGCCAGGTGTTGGCCGACACCAACTTGCTTGAGGAAGATCCTCACGCCTATAAGGAGTATAGTCTGGCTGCTCATCACTATCGCGGTCCTGACAGTCAATACTCCCCATGTTGACTACTGAAACAAGAAGAACTAGTAACTTCAACATTCTCGGTTTCTATTAACAGCTTTCGTTGTGATTACTTGTGACAATAGAAGATCACTGACGATTTGTTGGTAGTAAAGCATTTTATATTCTTCGAGTAACAATGTCAATTTAAAAATTTAATCAGTTTGTTCCATTATAGTTTCAAGTTATTGGAAATTATTCACTTCCAAGCCCTCACGACATAAAAAACAGTTTGAGGTAATCATTAAGGGCTCAAACGCACTACGCGGGTAAACGCAATACGGCTAGCCATCAGGGTGACCAAACCGCTCCGGTCACTCGGAGGGCTACGGCCCGAATGGCGGCCAGCCAGACGGTTGCTATTCGCACTGCGTGGCTCAGTTTGCGGCTACCCGCCATTTATTGAAATTGTGTGTCTTGCTTCGTTATACCTAAATGTTTTTAAAATGTTCAATAATTCTTCAAACGTGTTCATGCTCATCTTAGTGAATCCGAAAAACTTACCTTCATTTTTTTTTTGTTCTTCGAAAAATATTTCAAAATGCTTGCAAATAAGGATGCACTCAGTACCTACTTCTTTCTTTGTTTTTTTTTCTTTACGTAACATGTGTAAAAATGTAGTAAATAGCTGCAACTTCTTTCACGTCCATCTTTGAAATGGATCGATATGACCGCAAATCGCAACGGTTCTTCAACCATTCGTTTGCGAATGCGGCTGCCCGCAACTCGGTTGGCCGCATTCGCAACCGCATCCTGAGGTCAGCCGGACGGCTAGCCGCATTGCGATTACTCGTGTAGTGCGTATGAGCCCTTAGATACATCAGACTCTGATAAATTGATTTGAGCTGATTTACTGCAGTCACAAGCATAGTAAAAATATTGGCTAATAAATCATTACCTACCACTGAAACATGTTAAAATAAAATAAAAATTGGTGTAGCCAACTGATTTATCACACTTACTTTGTATTAATATGCGACACGGCCTATTCAATTATTATCCACCCAGTAAGTTTCAAAAGAACGGAGTAAAATGTTTAAATTTCTCGTCTTGGTTCTCATGATAATCGTGAGTGAAATCAAATGTCAATACGATGACTACCATGATCATGAGGTTATACCTTCCTGGCGAAACAATGGCAACGAAGTCCTTTCTGATCTTCCCCTGCCTTTAAGTAGACGATACCTGCAAGATGACTTTGATTACAACGATGAATCTGCTGGGTCACCTCACCGACGCCGACGACGGGGCGATCCCACCGTTCATAAGTACACACATCAAAAGTGTCTAGGGATCAAGCATTTTTATGCGGATTTCTTGAGATTGAGATGTGGCTTTGTAATAAATTTATGATTTTATAAATTTATATGGATCCTTTTTGGTGCATTTCATAATTTGAATCAGGAACTGTGAATCAAATTCGAGTAAAAGATGAAAATCAGCTGTCAATATTTTCCCTATAAAAACATACAACGCATTGAAGACATTAGTTATTAGTGCTACTGTTTCCCTACTACTGATTAAAACCAACGTTATTATGGAGCGGCGACGTCATTTAAGCAGGGAAGAAATGCTCAGAGCCGTGGGAATGATAGAAGCTGGTTCCCGGCAACGTACTGTGGCTTTAGCTCTGAATACAAGTCAGAGTGTTATCAGTCGACTTTGGACACGTTACCGAAGCACTGGTACCGTGGCTGAGCGCCATGGAGGACGGTATCGCTGCACCACACGGAGACAAGACCGATACATTCAAATCTTAACTCGAAGAGCTCCAACAATAACCGCCATGATGTTAGCCGTGAGGCTTCATCACTCTTCAGGGAACTTAATTAGCGACCAAACAGTCAGAAACCGCTTGCATGAAGTGAACCTTCATTCCCGAAGACCGCTACGGGTACCACCTATAGCAATGCACAATCGTAGGATTCGATATCAATGGGCTCTTGAACACAGAAATTGGGCAGAAGAACAATGGCGTTTCGTGTGCTTTTCTGATGAGTCTCGTTTTGGTATGAGACCGGATACAAGACGTATACGACACTGGAGAACCTCTGGACGCCAACAGCGATTAAAATCCTGCCAGGAAGTCCATCCTTATAGTGGTGGAACCATCATGGTATGGGCGGGTATTTGGATCGGCGGAAGAACTGAGTTGATTTGGATCAGAGGCAACCTCAACGCTCAAATTTATGCTGAGACGATTGTATCAGACGTCATCGTTCCTCTACAAGTGCAAATCGGTCCCTTATTTCAGTTAATGCATGATAATGCACGACCGCACACCGCAAGAGTTGTAAGACAGACTCTCGCCGCAGCTAACATCAATGTCCTGCCCTGGCCTGCTCAGTCGCCAGACTTGAACCCGATTGAGCATGCATGGGATATGCTACAGAGAAGAGCTCTGCCGAATATGGAGGGTATCCAGTCGCAAGAAGACCTTTTTTTGTTGTTGCAACGAACATGGGCGGCCATTCCACAGCGTGATTTGGATGAACTCATTTTGAGTATGCCAAACCGATGTTCTTGTGTTGTTAGTGTTCGCGGTAGAAACACGGATTATTAATTGTTTAAGTTACCCAATAAAATTTTAAAGAAAACTGTTATTTCAGTCTTTTTTCCGAACTTTTGTGTTAGTGGTTCAAATGTCAAAAATCCCTTTATTAGGAAAATGGCAAATTTCTTTATTAATGCAAAGGTGACTTGGTTTATCGTTACTGTGACAAACGAAAACACTTTATTTGATGAATCCTTAAAGAAAATTTTAATTAATATCAATCAGGAGAAAAGTTGTTGCAAAAATATATGTTGATCCATAGACACTTTTGATGTGTGTATCTACATTTCTGGAAATAATTTTTGCAAGCTACAGTATATTGTGTATACGCTACATTCGTAAAATATACTCCTTGTTATTCAAAATTGGCTGTTTCTTTTTACTTAAAATAATTCACATCTAAAATATATATAATAATCTCAATTAGAGAATTGGGTCAACCAACCACACCCAACTCAAGTAATGAGACAAAAACAAAAGAATGTTCTATACAAACCATTGAAAAAAATATGATTATATAAAAATAAAACACCTCTAATCATAATCAGCCTATAATGTTCCCACTGCTGGGACACAGGCCACTGCTGGGATCTGTGAGAGGGAGTGGGCCGTAATCCACCACGCGGGCCCAGTGCAGGTTGGTAGATGTCACACGTCTTCAAAGTTTTGGTTCTAGGACATGCCGGTTTCCTCACGATGTTTCCCTTCACCGTTTTGAGAGCACTGGTGATGAAATAATTTACACAAAGTAAAGCGCCTGTCTGGGTTCGAACCTACGACCTACAACTTGTAAGTCGCGGCCGTTACCACTGGTCCAACACTGCTCCACCACTGGTGCAAATCTAAGATTATTTTATTAATCTTTACTTCAGACGTGTTTTAACTATTAAACATGCTAAAAAATTAAAATGCATTTTATTTCATAAATTTTACTACAAATACCTACTGACATCTTTATCGAAAGACGCAGCCCTGGCAATTCACAATAACCACGCGGTGGCACACCATGGCGTGGTGGTGGTGGATACAAAGCAAAACCCTCTTTACGCTTCTCAGGTTAGGTACGAGTTTCTTTTTTTAAGAGGATGAAAGGTAAGCGCTAGTCGATAATAACATCATTTGCAGAAAAAAAAACTCGTCATGTATTTTGAAAACACCTACCTACTAAAACACGACCTTACATTCACCAGTCCGTTCATCTCTTTGCGTGCCGGGGGGACAGCCTCCTTTGAAAACATCTGGATCTGGATCTGCAACTCGTCGCATCACGATAGCATTTGGATGAGCATTTCGTCGACTCACGACTACGACACATTCACCAGTGGTAGCATCTCTTTGCGTGCCGGGGGGACAGCCTGCTTTGAATACATCTGGGTCTGATTCTCGTCTATAATATCTTCGTCCAGGTTTATACCAGTCATTTTCTTCTGAGACAACGTCTTGTTGACTTTTTATGTCAATGACGCATATCAATAAAACCAGGAAAACTATTAACTTGAACATTTTGCTTTCGTCTTTAAGCTTTTTTGATTTGCACTGGATGACTGACAGTTTGCATGCCGCGTATGCTTATTTATACTAAGTAAGTAGGATAATTATATCAGTTGGTTACACCAATCAGTTTTAGTTTGTTTCTATAGATTGTGCTATGCTTATTATTATAATTACAATTTTGCTTGTTAGAGCACTAAAACAATGCAAATCAATTTATCAACGTTAGATGTATCGAATTGTTAGGTGCTTTGCACACGGAGCAACTTTAGTTGATGCAAGTGTCAAGTTTTTTAAAGTTCCCTTTAAAAGTTCTCAGTTGCTGCAATCAAATAGCCCGGTTTACGGTTGCCGCAATTTTTGGCAACCTGTGAGCAACTTTGTTAGCTGAGTTGCTATCTGATTCATACCTTTTTGCAAGATCGAACCTAATTTATTAACATAAGAGAGTTTTTTCTTACAATCAGAAGTCAGCTTATACTGGTTATGTATAGCTTGATGTGTAGCCGTATGTACGTATTTACCTTATTATTACATCTTTCTATGTTAGATTTGTACCATAAGCACTTTTCCCTAAGAGATTTCTTCTTATCGTACAAATCTAACTTAGAAAGATGTATTAATGATTCTAATGATTATAGTGCTGTAAATACGTACCTATTTTAGGGAATCGAAATTACGCGAATCAAATTTTGATCAAGATACAACGCGACACCGACCTGAAAATTGCAAATGCGAACGAGCTCAACGACCGGTTTTGAAAGTCATGCTCAGGAAACCTTTCAGATACCCGACAGCCCTTTTGTACAAAGAAGCCGCATTACTCAATGTCCGACAATTACATACCTTAAAAATTGTACTGAAACAACATAAAATCATAACACAGTGCCCGGAATACTCGCAGCTTCTCAAACGTCGGGTTTTCAAGTGTCTTTCGATAAGGACGCGTATACAACAAAGCGGTAAGAATGTGTGGCATCAGTAACACTGGAACAAGCCAAGTAAAAAAGATTTTTCTTATATGACTGCTGGCCCAGTCATACAGTGAATCCGAATCTCTTTTCGTAACACACTAACACATGTCTACACACCCTAACACATCCCTACACACATTCACACACCCTCTCTCACACACATACACACACATACATACTTACACATAGTGCTCATTGTAGCCAAAATAATCCATTAACTTTATTGTTTTAATTTATCTTTTTTTAACTGTTTTATTTACTGGGTTTTAATTTCATTTTTAAAACTAGACAATGTTTTAATTATCCAAAAAATTAACGCTCTTTCATATGCCTCTCGAGTGTGAAAATCCAGTATTCATGTAACGCGCATTTTCACGGTAATACCACCCATGGACTCCACGCGACAGGCTCTGGAGTTCATAAGCAAATTAATTTTTTTTTCTGTCATCTGTCAGGCAGGATGACACCTCAACTATTTTTTTTAGTTTAAATGTATTTTTTTATTACATCTATATTACAACTTATTACATCTTGAAAAATTCATTGAGTTTAAAAAATTCGCTAAGAATGTGCGCTACGTGGAAGGAGTGATGGGGCTATGGCGATTGTCTTGACGCTGCGCCTGCGTGAGCGTGCGTGATCCATCGCCGCTTTGTCCACCGCGCACAGGATGAATGGAAAGCAGTACATGAAATTATTTTTTACTCCGTTGCACGTTGGTGTAATTGCTATAATATGGCGTTCCAGTGTGAGGATAAAATATAAATAAGCAAAATGCTTCTTTTATGTCTGATTTATTTATTTTTTGTAAACATAGCTATTAATGTAGACTATAAGGGAACATATACCCTGTTTTTGGCAAATTAACATTATCTTATCATAGCTTACATTCAAGTCAATGAAAGACATACCTACGATCCAGTAAATGGTAACTTTATAGTATGTATATAGTACTCACACATGTGCTATGCAATTTTCCAATACTAGGAGATTGAATTTATACAATGCAAAGATAGTTTTTGAAATCTTCAGCAGCTCCAACAGTATTTTTAAATGCTAATCAATTAGTTTATGCGTCCTTGTGGAGCAGGACTAGCGTTGAGCCAAGCATTTTTATCAGTGATGTAGTAATCCACCAACTTATAATATGCCTGGCTGCATAGTGTGCGTTTTATACAAGATTTAAATTTCGTTTCATTCAGTGGAAGTATTTGGGGAGGTATTTTATTGTAACATTTTAAACAGTCTATTTTAGAAAGCCTTAAACCTGGTTGAAGTAATGGCTAGTGAGGATTGTGGTGAACGTCTCCACACAACCCTCACCTCTAGTGCATCCAAACGGCGGGGAGTATTGCCTTGGTTTTAATTTTTTTTTTAATTGTCAAGAAATATTCGTAACGCTATGCTAAATCTCTAAAATAGTCATTAAGTGATTCCAGAGATATAAAGGTCCCTTGGGGATGATTACGTGGTAAGCCTTTCTCGCCACGTAATCCTCACTAAGACAAAGTTTTCAAAGGTGAGGATTGTGTGGTGAAGGACACACTAATTGGTTCCTATTTCTAGTGATATAATTGTGTATTTCACCTCTTTTACTAAAAATATGTAAATTTTCCCTTACGTACATGATGTCATGTTTTCATAGATGTTAATATTGACAAGGTACCGTAATGATGTTAATATCTTTATACAGTTTCCTTAGAGAGTCACGCATGCGAAGGCTATATAAGACTCTGAAGGCTTTTTTCTGCAGAAAAAAAATTAAACTCGATGTCTGCAGGCCATCCCCTTAGTAAAATATCGCACGACATAATACTATGCAAGTAACTAAAATAGACTAGCCTTGCGGTATCAACATCAGTAAATTGACGGATTTTTCTCACAGAATATGCTGCTGAACTTAGCAGTCCTTCAAGGAATGTTAAATGAGGAGCCCACTGCAGCATTTTTTTTTTTTTAAAGGATGGGAAATCATCAAATGACCCCTCCCGCTCTGGGTGGAGCGGAGGGGAGTGTCAGACTCTTACTGACTAAAACCTATCCGTGTTCCTTCCTTAGCCCTTTATGTTCCGGGGCAGCGGTAACCCTTTCGGACAATCCCGCTGCCCCGGCAGGCTTCGGCCCTGACGGGCCCCTCCTTATCTGCTGACATCTCTTTGAGGCGCGCGTGGAACACATACGCGCCGTCCGGCACGGGCCTGGTCCTGATCGGACGGCGAGCTACCCATTACTTGCCGTCCGCAGGCCCGCGCCTACGGTGGCCGGGAGTCGTCACGCGGCTCCCGACGCCCGGGGCGTCTACCGCGGCGGCTGGGACGGGCGGCTCTCTCCGCTCTCTCCCTCGCCCATCCCGCCACCTCCTTCGCTAGCATGACTGCTTCGCAGAAGGAGGTAACTGCCTCCCACTCCCTCTAGCCCCGGACCATGGCTTGGACCAGGGCCGGGCGCGACAGGTCGCCGCCGCTGCCGATCGCCTCTACGAGGACACGGCGGTACTCTGCACAAGCGGGACAGACCTCCACCGTGTGCTCCACCGTGTCCTCTGGGCGATCCTCGCAGTGGTGACACCCGGGCGTTTCCTCCCGCCTGATTATGTGCAGGAACCTCCCGAAACATCCGTGTCCGGTGAGGACCTGCGTCAGGCGGTAGGTGAGGGCGCCGTGACGCCTCTCTAGCCACTCCTCAAAGAGGGGCCTTACCGCCGCTATCGCAGCGTGCCCTGCGCTGGGTTGCGACAGTCGCGCTTTCCATGCCGCCATGAGATCGCGCCGGAGGTCTGTCCGCTCCGCAGCAATTTGCCGCGGAAGCGGGTTTTCCCCCCGGCGTAGTGCCTCCGCGCGCCACTCATACAGGCGCGCGAGGACTATCGCCTCCAGATCCCATGGCGGCAGTCCGGCAAGGAGGCTTGCCGCCTCGCGCGAGATCGTGCGGTACCCCCGTATTAGCCGTATGGCTACCACCTTTTGGGGCGCGTTCAGGTAATGGGCGGCTCGAAGCCGCAGTGAACGCGCCCACACCGGGGTGCCATATACGGCCATGGACCGCACGACCCCCACGTAAAGCTTCCGGCAGGAGGCGTTTGGCCCCCCCAGGTTGGGCAGGAGCCGCTTGAAAGCGGCCCCAGCCCGTTCCAGTTTGGGGGCCAAACGTCGGAAATGCTCCACGAAGTTCCACCGGCTGTCGAGGACGAGACCCAGGTATTTCATCGTCGTCTCGACGCCGATGTGAACCCCTCCTACCGTCAGTTGGGATCCTGATGGTGGCCCGTTCCGAAGCCCATGAAAAGACATGGCCCCGGATTTGTGCAGAGCCACCTCGAGACCCAACTGCCGGATCCTCTCCACGACTATCGCAACCCCGCGTGTCATCGCGTCGGCCGCCGCCTGATGCGACCTCCCCTGCGCCAGGACCAGCGTGTCGTCAGCGTAGCAAACCACGCTGACGCCATCAGGGAGGTCGGCCCGCAGCACCCAGTCGTAACCGATGTCCCACAGGAGCGGCCCCAGAACCGATCCCTGTGGGACACCGCACGACATCTCTCGCTGGTTCCATTCCCCATCGCGACCGGGATAGATGACGGCTCTGTCCGTCAAATACGCCCCGACTATTCGACGGAGGTAGGTCGGCACCCGGTGATACTCCGCATCACTCCTTTCCTCTTCTCTTTGTGCGTTTTGGTTGTTTATTTTATCCATTTTTGTTCCCACGAGTATTATTCATGTTTTATTGACTCAAAATTACGTGGTTCGCACTAGCGACTAAATCAAGCTACCCATTAGCCAAGCTTACTACCTTCCTCACGGTGCGCCGCCGCTTGAAGGTTTGGGGATTTTTTTATAGAGGTTAATCTTCCTCGTGGTCCGGGCGGTTAAGCCATGACCCTCGACCCCCGTCAACAGCCAGAGACATGACCTTAACTGTCTCCGGGGCTACGATATTAGCGGTGGCAGGGGGGGGGTTACCCCTCCTGCCTGCCCGGCGGCAGGGTAAGTGCACACCGGGCCCGCTCCGACCCTACCACACCTGCCGCTCTGCTACTCAGAGCTATCTGTGTGGTGTGATCCTCCTGGCAGAATATTAGCGTGCGGACAGCGAGATCCCACTGGGAAATAATCCCAATGGGAAATCGCTGTCCGCACCCCAGGATGCACCGGCCCGAACACTGATCTTCCCCCCGGACGTATCCAGAAGGGAACTCCAGTCCCCGGGCACACGTGGAGGTTCTCTGCCCAAGCACCCCAGCCCACTGCAGCCTTGAGTTGAATTATGTGATGAGATGATTGTAATGTAATTCCATGAGATAATTTTAACAACAGGTGAATTTTGAACTGCGTACGTGTTATTAAAATATGTATTTGTATAATATACGGGTTGATTTTTTTACTGTCTTGACAAAAACAGGGTATAAAAGGTTAGCGGAATAGAAGCCTCTGACACAGTTTCTTTTAGCGACAACTCCGCTCCGAATTCGTGGATAATTTCCGCGCGTAGAAAAGGGTGCTTTTAATATGCATTTTTATACATATTATTTTGGGCCTTATTCGTTTTTTTTTTTATTTCTGTGCCATAGGCTACTACTCCGTTCACCTGTTATCCTGTTTTTGTCTAGACGGTATAAACAGTCAACTGGTAATGACAGGGAGATAGGCTACAGAAAAGAAAAATATCTATGCTTTTACTTTCTGATAGCATAGGTAAAAATACTGTGTGTTTGCACAGTTTTTTTTTACTTGTGTCTAAAGTTTTAATCAATAAATAAGCCAAAACAGGCATTCGACTTCGGGTCACTTCTCGATAAAGTCAATATGTAGGTATATATCGTTTAAATGCCGAGCTAAACCCACTTCCTAAACAAGCATGCTGTAAGCGGTTTACTTTCATTAGGTACCAACAAGTTTTATGTTAGTACTTTCCAAACGAGCACCTTCACAAAGAGATCTAATACTAATGAGAATCATTGGAGAACCAGGAATAGCAGATATATTTCCTAAATGTGTTTAGACAGCCCCGTCCTCATTCCAGCCGTACAAACGGTCATTCCATTCGCATAAACAAATACAGACGTCTTCAATGAAGCTATCGCTCAGTTCAATTAGCATATGTATGTACCTATACTGAGCTACAGTGTATATCGTTACAGCATAATAATATTACGCAAAACTATATTACTACCTAATAGCATATTATACTTGGTTCAATTAAATTTATTAATTTTAATTGAAAGTTGCGGAAAGGGAAAGTACAGTCATTTCACAGTTTTTTGATTTCGTACAGCAGTAACCAAACGGGAGCCTTATTGTAACCAAAATAAAAATCACTGTGATTTTGACAGTGACGCAATATCACAGATGAGGATTATACGGCCGACATTGAATGCTACACTGACATGTTTACAAGATTGAGTTTGGTTGCTATAGGCCTATCATCCACGACGCTACCCAAAAGTAACCAGAAGGCCAATTCTCGTAATTTAAAACGTTTAAAATCTAGTTGCAGTCTCATTTCAGCGACAAACAAATGTCAAAAACTTGTCAAAATGTGCGGAAATTAGAGGTATTTTTGACAGATTGAGACTGAGATCAGACTGTGAACGTTCCTAAAATTACGAGAATTGCCCCTCAGTTATAAGCTTGCCACCAATGAGTAGCCAGAATGTCACAGCACAGCACTGTTGTCTCAGTTGCGGTTTGGACAAGATGCAACCAATCACAAACTAATAAACTAATTTGTGATTGGTTGCTCATGAACCGTGTGATGTTTTCGTAAATTTTTAATGTTAGCAGATCAGCGTCTAGATTGACAGATGAAAGTCTGCGGGCAAAAACTGGTTGTACTTAGCACAGATCAGGGAAGCATGCTGCATGGAGAAGCATGGCACATAGGACATTGAGACTTAACAAGAGGTGAGTGAAATGAGAGTGTCTGTGGAAAAGTTAGGTTGTCCCATCATCCAAATTAAATACCAAGAATAAAGTAGTAGTAAAGTCAACCAATTTATTACTACGAAGTAAAATAACATAGTTAAAAGATTTCCTTCTTTAACAATAAATTTCCAAAAGAAAAACTTAAGTCGGGACAAGATATTAGTTTAATGAACCTGCTTAAGGTTCTCGGGGATTTTAATAAGCTTGTCGCATAATATAGCACTGGGTTTGCGAAGATTACAGCTGAACTACCAATAAGGTTAATGATTTAGCGTTCATAGAATCACCATATCCTCATACATGACCCTTACCTTACATCATAACAATGCTCACAATAATATCCGCTGTCAATATCAATCAATCTACCTAGCCTTTTTTCCTACTATATCTTGGGGTCGGCTTTGAGTCTAACCGGAAGATAGGCTTCCAGTCTAACAGGATGCAGCTGAATACCAGTATTTTACTGAAGCTACTGCCTCTCTGGCCTCCACAATCCAGTTACTGGGCAAGACGATACCCCTTGGTAAAAATGGTTTAACAGACTTTTTTGAGCTTCCAACCACCCGTTACGTCAGTCAAAGATCTACAAATGACAGCCGGGAATAGCGGGCACTGACCGCGACGGCTTGAGATTTCATTAGTTGCGTTAGTTCACCAGCGACATTCCCAATAGTAAAAAGACTCAGTTGGTTCTATTCGCCGACGACACTGCCATTTACAATACGGGTCGCTGTCAGGACTCTATCGCTCGCACTCTCTAGACCTCCGCAAGCGTATTAAGCGCTTTGTTCTGGAAATGGAGAATTGAGGTCAACCCCGATAAGAGTCAGGCGGTTCTCTTCTCGAAACCGCGTCGACTCGCTCCCTCTTCCCAGTTGGATCACTATGTTTGTACAATCATCATGGACCGATATTGTTATTTCACATGAAGTAATTTTATTCCCTGGAGTGGAAAATGACGCGGTAAGCTCTTATAAGTAGATATATTCCGGTGTTTTCGGTATTAAATATTTACATTTATTTGCTGAATACGGTTTGTTGTACAGAATAAACATTTTTTCTTTCTTTCTTGCACAAAATCATGTTACATCATTTATTTGAAATCAAGCAGTTCACATCACCTTCCCTCCCCATACAAAATGTTCCAACACGAATAAACGGTAATAATATCTTCCTAAAGGCTTACGTATTTCCAGGAAAATGTGAACGATTAAACATCAAACGAAGCGCGCTTCTCACAGATAGAATTACCAAACGGGCACATAAGTAATGTACCAAATTCTCTGTTTCACGAAAAAAGGTAATGACAGAAAAATCTTGGAAATTCAACAGGTAAAAAATCATAGTGAAAAAAAAGCCGCAGGTAAGTATAACGAGGAAATTATGAAAACTGTATTTGCATCCGGCGGGTGATTCATTCAGGAAGCGAGCGCCTTACCATCTTGCTTGCTCATTTCCGATTTTGTTGCCCTATCGCGTTGGTAGATGGCGTTGTGCTTAAAAAATTAAAAATCGTAACTAAGCATAGGCTACGGTCCTACCGCCAGCGATTAACGAGAAGCGAGTAGAGCTAGCAACTTAAAACGAGTTCGCGAGCAACGATCAGTGAGAGTACGATGGCAACGAGTGAATAGGTACTCGCTGGTATGTATACAGACGCCAGCACATCAAGCTACCCGAAACTGTCAAATTTTCCCAATCAACTTTGAACCTTATGGTTTTGCAATAAAATTTAAAATCTATTAAAGAAATTTGACAGATTGTAGTAGGTTGATGTGCTGGCGTCTGTACCAAGCGTGAGTCTCTCAGCGAGTGTTCTGCCGGCCAAGCGAGTGTCGCTAAGCTGTTACTATTTTTGTTAGCTCTTATCACTGCGACGAACGAGTACTCGCCAACGTTATGAACAGTCAGCATATAGCATAAATAGACTATAATGACCCCGCTGCGCTGCTGGGGCACAGGCCTCCACTCAGTGAGTGGGAGTTGGCCATAATCCACCACTCTGACCCAGCGCGGATTGGTAGATGTCACAATATCACATGTCTTCGAATTTTTGGTTCTAGGACATGTCATGATTTCTTCGCAATGTTTTTTTCACCGCATTGAGACCAGTGGTGATGAAATATGTACACAAAGAAAAGCGCCTGTGTGGGTTCGAAAATCAACTATTAATATATAAAGTATCTCTTTTGCTTACTAGAGTAAAAAAACGTTTCTATGTAGTCGCTTATTTCTTGTCGGCGGTGCGACAGGTACCTGGTGGTGAAGCGTGCGTTCTATGCATACTCAAGTTTCCGCTTTTAATCATAACAACGACTTCATTTGGTACATTGAAGTTGGGTTATTCAGTTAGGTTTGGGTTTCTAGTGGAGTTGGAAGTTGTGATGTTATGTTTAGATGAGGTCGTGTCTTTGTTTACTTTTTGATTTTGAGTTGATGTTGGAGAGCTGTAGCTGTGGTTTTGGAACAAAATAACAATTTTGAAACGTTGTTACTAATTGTTTTAACAAACCTAGATTTTTACCTTTTTATGTTCCGTAGCTAAAGGGTACCAACAATGGGAGCCTATTGCTTAGGTTCCGCTATCCGTCGGTCACAGGGGTGTATCTTTTGAACCAAAGAGAAATACATTGTTTTGAACCCTAATAGGTAGACACTTGAAACTTTCACAGTGTGTACTATTATGGCCAATACAACAATCCCATAATATAATATGAAACGCGTTTTAATTTAAACAAGCAGCGCCCCGCGGTTTCACCGGAATAAGTCTCGATCCCGTGGGAATATCGGGATAAAAAGTGTTCTATTTCTTTTCCCGGGACTCAAACTATCTCTATACCTACCAAATTTAATCTAAATCGGTTCAGCGGTTTAAGCGTGAAGAGGTAACAGACAGACACACTTTCACGTTTATAGATAATATTAGTATGGATAATTATAATAAATAAATTATAATAATAAATTCATTTATTTCACACCCATTGCCACACAACATAAAATAACAGAAAATAATAATAAATAAATTAAATTGTGTAGTGTTCAATTTTGTACCGTGGTACGGAACCCTTTGTATTCAAGTTCGACTCAAATTTGTTTATAATTCCTGTTCTTTATTTAAACCCTCAGATTTATCTAGATTTTAAACCAACACTAACCTTTACACACAGAACTTGACCCAACCGGTTCCACGTAAAAATAAAAATAAATGGTTTCTCAAAGCCTTGTATCGTGAATTCATGATTTATGTTAAAACGTCGCCGACCCCGTAGCGTTGATTCATCATTTTCATACGATAAAAACTGTGTTATTTCTCGCGCCGTGATTTAAACGGATGAGTCTTGTCACGAACGAAATAAAGTTTTTCCGGGTTTTTCAGTTGGTTTCTCTCACCCGGTTTCTGAGGTTCCTTAGCCGTAACATAGCTATTCAATAATGCTATTACTGCTAGTGCTGTGCTATTGGTTCAACAACTTCTTTCTGAACAACCAGTTAAGGAAAACATCTTGCGTATTGATAACTTTTTTGAATGAATAACTGTGTAGCGTTTATCGATGTCATTCGAAACTAGCCAATAGATTGCATCTAATAATAATAATCATTTTATGATCAGGCTTCTGAGGCCCATAGATAAAACACACAAAATAAACAATAATAAATATAATAATCTAAGGTGTTGTTTAAGTTACGATTACTATTTTTTTATATTCTTATTATTAATTTAAGCCTAAACGTACTTAACAGGCAAAATGTGGGTGAACTTACCTACTACAGGTACACCTCTCTATTATCTTTAGTCGCTGCCAACCTAACCTAATCCCTAGGTGTTATCAGCAGGTGATGTTATGTGAATTACAGAACATCACTCATCGCCTGATACTTTTTTATTAATACCAACATGACTTTAAACCTGACCATAATTGGCAGATTGTTTCGATCAATTGTGTTTTTTTTTTTTGGATCATTACCAAGCAACAGTTTCCCATGGGGTAAAATTAATTTAAATTCGGAAATGGTAAATAATCACAAAATGTTCGCTCGAAAATATAAAAAAAACTTTCCTCACATAAAGTCAGGGAAATTGTTTGTATCAAATTGACTATCAACATAAAATTACCATAATTATATTCAAACCAAAACTGTCATTATTTGACTGTTGTAGTTTAAATGGCTATAATACGGCAAATAGGCGTTGCGTTTATTTATAAACGTTGTTTAAAGTAAAGTAATATATTTCTGACGATTAAACGTCTCTTAACTACTTAGCAACGTTTTTTCAATAAAATGGTCCCTGACCAACATAATGGTTAACAGCGATTAAAATCTTGGAAAAAATACCGCATAAATTGTAGCAACACTGCCCACGGTGTCTTTGGAGCAATTCTTTGTGTTGCAAGAATTTCAGCACACATAATGCATGTTATATGAACTGAGGGAGACTGAATGAGACGCCTCCAGGCACAGACCTGAACGAAAGGACACAATTGCTGGCGCTCCTACACGGAGATGTGGTGTTTTTGTGTATTCCGTCCCTTTTATGAGAAATTTCTAGTCTTTTCTGTGATGTAAAGGACGAGACACAGATTTAAAAAAGTATTAGGTAAAGCTTTTAGCTGATTATAATATTTTTGATGTTAGTTTAACGAAAATCATAAATACCTACAGGAACAAAAAATACCTGTGTGGTCGGGGTCCTCCGTTACGAGCGAGGTTCGTTACGCGAAAAATTTTAAAAATTTTCGCAGCCACCATCTTGGGTTTTATTTTGACCATCACACAACCTCGAAAAACACGGTTACATGTTCATCGATATTTACGAAAATGTCGATGAACATGTAAACTGATTTTAACAATTATGTTTTCATTTGGTAGACGAAACTTGCTCGGTGATCCTTTAACACGATATTATTTAAATGATAGCTGTTCCTTAGGTTGTAATAATCTGTAAGAGTGTATCAGTCAGTGTAAACCATTAGGTAGCATGTATACAGGGTCAAATTTTATTAGCTAGCGAAACTACAGACCTGATCAGTGTCGATATCTAAACACGATAAAATAAAATATTAAATGTTTTTTTTTTGGAGTCCTCTGGAAATGTTGTTACTTAGAGTATGAGTTAAAAAAATTGTATTCTCGTTTTAAGATATGTCTGTGAAGTATACGCAAACAACTGATTTTTAAACTGATGTTTCAAGTGACTACACTAACTGCGGACGATGACCCCACAAAAAGTCCCCACAAAAATTTTGGTCCTTACATTAATTTATATTTAATTTGATCATGCTTAGACCCATCTCGTCTGCGGAGTTTCGCTAACTAGTTTAATTTGATCCTTCTTAAAGGAACGCAGGCGTTCATTAATTTCCCAAAAAACTTAAATTTTACATGAAAACTATCGCATAACCCGTTTTCGTTACGTGACGATTTCTAATCTTGTTTTCTTTCTAATGCCGAAAATATAGTTTTTTAAAATTTTTTGTCTAGGTATTTGTCAGAATGTATGTAGGTACAGCATCACGCAAATACCTACTGCGGGATAAATTTTGTTCTTTGCATAGATATTTCTGAAAGCAGTGGTGGTCCAGTGGTAACGGCTACGACTTACGAGTTTGTCGGTCGCGGGTTTGAGCCCAGCCAAGCGCTTTACTTTGTGTAATTTATTCATCATCACTGCTCTCATAAACGGTGAAGGAAAAGTTTGCTAGTTACGTAGTTAGCCTTTAACCTTCAACGCTTCGGGTATCGTAGTGTTCCCTTGTACTTCCCGTTGACCTAGAATTATGACTGTTGGCAAGAAGCAATGTTATGTAGCACAAGTAAAGGAAAAAATCCGAAATATTTATCTACATACCTACAAATTTGTGCGGAACCATCGGCCTCGGTGCGCGAGTCCGACTCGCACTTGACCAGTTTTTTTTTTTGTATCCATTCAACTGCTACGGCATAAAGGTGATGGCTATGTCAAATTGTTATAACTTATCAGATTTATTCCGGTTTCATCCTCTGAGCACCCCCCCTCCACCCCCCTCCTCGATCCCCTGCTAGTTTATGTAGTCATTTGTTTATCTTATCTACTGAGGGCTTGTTAGCAATGTATAGTCATTTGTTGCCAATTATTATGTATGCTTTGATAAGGGAAAGAACCGAACCCAGTTTAATATCGATTAGAGCATCATACTTCATAAATTGTTGCATAGCACCTTATATCATAGATATATGTAGTAACTTGCGCATATAGTGCGTGTTTTATGTAAACTTATATAGCGACCTCAAAAATAAGTTTGTAAGTATTTAATAGAATTATATTTTTAATTGAGAAAATGTAACTAACTATTTACACTAGATACTAAATTAAATTACTAACTAAATTACGTAACTTTTTTCGTCACAAGGGGACTTTTGCATACCTCGAGAGTTGCAGTATTCTGTGGATGGCTTCGGCATATTAATACTTTGCCGTGCCATGCCGTGTCGTGCCGCCTTAAGTAGTGGATATGCAAGAGGTCAGATCGTTCATCTCTCCATGTATGGAAACTTTGACAATTTGCACAACCATGAGCCAACAGATTTCATCTAGTTTACCTATAAATTCAGTGCCGAGAAACCAGCGGGCGGCTAGTCCAAAGTATATGGACGTTTCACACTGAATGACATTAAGCCCTAATGCAGCCGACGCTTGTCTTGAATACTACTTATTTTAAGGAATGTTGGTACATAATAACTAGGAAATATTAAAACAGCGATTGCTTAGAACTTGCATATATTATTGACACAGTTTAATGTAAACTTAAAACCAGCCCTGAGGGCCTAGATATAGTGACCTTCATTCAGTGATAACGATAATCGAACAAGGAAAAGTGTAATGGATTGACAAAAGGTACCGTCGTCGGAGAGACTTTTGAAAAATTCTAAGTAAAAAGTCGTAATTCGAGGTTTGGCTCTCGCCTATTTCCTTCTCCAATATTGGTCCAATTTAAAAGATATTTCTTAAACTGAATAAGAAGGATATAAACTATGTTTTTTTATTTTTCTTTTTTCATGAGTAGTTTTCAAATTTGTACACTAGGCCTCTGTCGACAGCGGTTTAAATCGGCATTTTCGAGGGTTCTAATGCTTATTTATTTTATTTATTTATTTAGGATCTCCAACAAAATATATACACTAAACATCATATAGTTAAAGGACGACAAAGTATTTGGTAGGTGTACTCTTTCAATTACAGGAGACCACAGCATGCACAATGAAAAGAACAACTAAGCTAACAAATTAAATACATAATAAAGGAATTTTTTTACAGTGAAACATAAAAACACAACAAATTCTGTAAAAGATTAAAATATAGAATAATAAACCACCTAACATTAACATAAAAAAAAAACACAAAAATAAAGAAACATTCACAATAATTTTTTAAGACATTTCTTATATTTAGAGAGAGATTGGCTGATATCTAAATGTATCTTATAAAAATAATATAACATCAAAAAGGAAAACAGGGACATACAAGTAGTTAATATTTAATAATCTTTAAAAAAATCATTGCTTTATGGTCATTAACCAGAAATAAAACAGGCGAGAGCATTTCTATGGAGAAACGACCACCCGCTTTTCCTCTTAAACGCTTTGTCACTTTTCTGGGCGCACTGGTTCGACGTTATTGTTTGAAATAATAGTATGAAGTTTAAATCGTAACATTTTACACTCGTGTGTATAATAGGTCTGTCGGTTTAACCTGACTAAAGCGTCGTTGTTTTTGGTCCACCCATTTCAGGAGTTTTTCGCCCAAACACATTGATATAATGAAAGCTGCTTCGTTATCATCTTCACGCTTGTGCGGTGTTAAACGACCGTCTCGCATACCCTTAATCTCTTTGTAAAGACACCATAGGTCATATGAAGCTTCTGGTCTTGGGTTGCCGTCATAAAATTCAGCTCTTACAGCATTTCCATATGAGCCTGGTTCAAGTGCTTTAACATCATAGAATGCCAAACAGCTATCAGCACACATGACGTCATCAGGTAAACTGACATTCACATTTTCAAACTTTAGCTTGAGTATAGGAAAATCAAATCTGTTTCCGTAATGGGAGAATAAGCACACGGGTGGCCTTTGTCGAGTTATGAAAGCATTAATTACATTAACAACATCTTCGTTAAAATCAGATTCATCACGGATGGACAATGTCTGCTTGTCTTGAGGTCTTAAATTAGTCTTTTGAAATTCTCGTGAAAGAAAATGACTCCGAGGTGCAGTTAACAAGTTCACACTCACAATCTTGGTTGGATTATCATAATCAGGCACCAAATCTAAAAACACGAAAGTCTCAATTTTTTCTTCATCTGTGTCTTGCTTCCTTTTTTTGGCATGACTAAAAACAGCAACACTCTTGTTCATTTTACTGCTTTCCAGTTAAAAATTTAACACGTTGCGTTACTGACACTAAACGTCTATAGATATGACGAATGAAACTTCAATGTTGGCTCGTTTAGTGTGCCGCAATGTATTTATGCCAAATACACTTATCAAGGATAAGGGAGCGACCACACGTATCGACTCGGAATCGGTCAGAAAGACCTTTATGTTCATGGAATGAAAGCAAAAAAGACGTCATTGATTCTTTTGCATGCGTTTCATTTATTATTTTTTAACCGACTTAAAAAAAAGGAGAGGTTCTCAATACGTTGGAATCTTTTTTTTTTTTATGTATGTACCCCGATTTCTCGTAGACGCCTGGACCGATTTGGAAAATTTTTCTTTTGTTTGAAAGGGTATACTCCCAAATTGGTCCCATTGTCAGCAAGTTTGAATCTGATGAGAGGATCCCATGGAAATCGAGGGAAACCCTCAAATTTTATTGGCAAACCTATAGCGATTTGGATATTTTTTAGAGTAACTTGAGCATTTGCTCTCGGAAATCATTATTTGGTAAAGTGGAGCTGATGATGAAGACCACAGAAGGTCATCGGAACTACTTAATGATAAATATTTCACGGGTTGCGATTCGATTACTTTATTAAGGTTGCTAAGCAATTTATGTTCGTCACAATGCTTACGGTGAATCGAACTAAATGCGACAAGTCTGATTCCGAGTCGGTACGTGTGGTTATCCCCTTAAACGGAAACAATAATAACATTAATTCGGTTACGATGACGTTTTCAAAAGATTAGATTAACTGTTAAAAATACATTTTAGGGATCTGTCCCCATTTTCGTTAATCTGGAAACCCTCATGAATTTTTTGGACGGAGTGGGTGCAATAAAACAGATGAAAGCCATAAGTGGTAAGAACTTTCAGGTGAGAAACAAGATCGAACCAATTGCAATAAAGCATTACTATTCTACGGTACCAGGTCAACAACGCGACTAAACATTCAATCCTTGACAGACACTTATTATTCATCCACTATTTAGACACAGTCAACATTAATCTATTATTAAAACTTAGATAGAAAGCAACCATAGTATTATGACTCTCACCAAATAAATAATTGTACCAATATTACACAGTATCGATTAAACAAACCTTCCCTGATTAAGCACGAGACCCTTTTAAGTATTTTTCGGTACTACTAATTGTTTCGGATTTGGTCATTCATGATGACTTGATGAAACATTCAACCTGTACAGTAGGTATATACCTAGGTATGTGCGTATAGACAATATAAACTATCTTATATCTATGGTATAGACGAATTGATAACCTTTTAGAAATCGGTTAGAAAAACCCCAGGCCCGGCGCAAAAGATATAATAGGTATGTATCTCAGATTATAGAGTAATGTTGGCTGTCACGACTATCGGCACAATGTTGTGTATATGTCGCAGACAACTGGTTAAATTAGCCGTTTAGTTAACTGTCTGGCCTTTAGAAGTAGTGCTCGCCTCGCTTCGCTCTCTCGGCTCGCACGCGGTTGATCACAGTTCTAACCTAACCTAACGCATTTTTTCGGGGTGCCCTGGCTTAGTTACTGTGATCAATTCGGCTCGCGCGTGATTGGTTACAGACTTCCAATCTAAACTGTAATTGAATATCATTCACGCCGTTTAGTTAAAAGCCTAGGCTAGGCTATCCGTTCGCAGTATATTATTATTCCCGTCCCTACAGATAGGTACATTGCAGCACATACCTACCTACACACACAATTACACTTGATTTAAACCGTTTAAAACCGGATTTTCCCCGGAGCCAGCAATAAAACTTCTGGGCAAGACACCAGTTCCGCCCATCTCTCATTTTGCCCTAGAAACCATTTATATAGGAGGAGTTCGGGCAGTCTTAATTTTTGGATCCCTGTTAATTTGGTCCGCTGAAATTATGGGCCGTGGAAGTGTGGCTATTGTGGGTACATTAGTCAGCAGTTAGAAAAGTTTTTGTAGGAAGTAATAGAGCTAGATTCCAGGCCAGACCTAAATTCTAAAATCCCGAAAAACTGAGCAGTTAATATTTTAGTTACTCATAATTATGTGGATATATTATGTGTTAGGTGTATCTCATTCTTTTAATAATTACTGTTTTTTCATTAAGATGTTTCTGAATTTATGTTTAAGAGGAATTGTGCTAACATTACAAGTCTCGCAAGTTTTTAATATTTTTATCCGACTTCAAAAAATTTGCAGGTTATGCATTCGGTGATTTTTTTATTAAATCGTTAAAAAACACCGATTTTTGATTATTCAACATTTTGTAAAGGAATTTCGTGTGGTGGTACCATATCAATTTTAGTAACTTTGCTTGAGTAGTTTTTGACTTAGCTTCAATTAGTTTAGAGTACTATAGAGCATTCGTTTTCAGTTAGCTTCTTCCTAGGTTTTTAATCCAGTTCGTCTGATGATGGTGATGATGTTGTTCTCTTCATAAAGTAATTAGTTGTACATGCAATTTGGTACCCCATAAAAATCCATGTGCCTACAACTACAACAACGGAAAAGTGAATTACAATTTGATATTCGGAAGTTGGTGATAAATTACATAAAACAAAAGCGACTTCCAAAACTGACATTATTTTTCACTTTGTAAAATCGTTAATTTTTTTTTTGTAAAATTTTTGTTAATTTTGCTATCACATTCATTGTGAAGGTAAGCTTGAGGCCACTTTTAGTGAAATACATATTAAGTACAAGTTCTAGGTAGACTTAATACACAAATAAATCATTGTTTTATGTAAATAAATGATTTATTATTATTATTAATTACCTTCTTACTTACAACAGTTAAAACCTACTTCATAAATCGCCATCCAATCGCAACAATCTTTATGAAAATATCTCCTCTGGCTTATAAGCTTCCGATATTATCTCTAATTAAACTCCATCAGCTATAGAACCACTTATATTGGCCGTAATATCCTTCTCGGCAGCCGGTAAACTAATGCACCTGCTGAAGCCTAGCATGGCAATAACGCGTTAGATTATAGACTGTAGGTAATATTGCTTAAGTGGTGTTAGCTTGCTCACTCGAATGAATGTACCTACATAAATGTTAACGCGTCGAGAGGTAAAGCAAGGTTTCAGGTAGGCTTCTGTTTAGTTGAAACCACGATACGTCACATGTGCACCACATGTGACGACTTTTTTCCACTCATTTTGTTGTGTTGATGAAGGCATTAAGTGTTTAGATTTCTCATATTCATGTCATTTCTGTAATTTGTCATGTTGATTAAAGCAGTTGGCTTTGACTTTCCATTTTTGCAAAGATAACTCTCGATTTTCAAATTCATCCTTTATGAACCAGCGTCAGACAGCTTCTGTCTGGCATTAGGTAATGCTGAAATGAACCTTTTTGGCGCAGCCGCACACTATTGTTGTTTGAAACATTACTTTTATTTTGCTAATTTTGTATTTTGTGTTTCACGAACTGTGTCCAAATAAACTTCATTCTTTCTTTTTTCTTTCTAAGTTAAATAATTTACAGATTTTAACAAAACCAGAAAGTCCATCAAAAATTTATTTCATCTCTCCAACCTCAGCATTTGTTACGAAAACAATGAAATTCAAAAGCCGAACCCTAATCATCTAAAACCAAAACATAAATTAGGCCAAGTATTTCCGATTCCGCAATGATTTCCTGTAACTCCGGCAAAACAAAGAAACACTGGGCTCATACTTCACGAGCGATAACTTATTTACGATAAGACCTTAGCCAACAGCGCCATATCCACGGAATGCAAAGAAAATTATATATAGAAAAATCGAAGGGAACAAGACTATTCCATTTGGAAGAGAGTTGTAAGTCGTTCTTCATTACTTCAGATCTTTGGCCGCAAATCTTTGGAAATTTAAACCGTCTTATTAAGAGAAAGCAGATTATTGGTCGTTAGTTCCTTTTGCAATTCACAGGAGCTTAGGAGAATTTTCTACTTATTTTTTGCAAATTGTTTTGAGTCTATTTAAATTGTCTCTCAGATTAATTTTGAGAGCTGACACAACACAGACTAATTAATTATATTGAACATGTAATAGATAACATTTTGAAGCTACAATTATTATGGCATAAGAAGTTGTTAAATTTTTTAACCAGTGCGCAAACCGTAACCATGAATTCTGCATAGGATTAGGTATGATTATAGAACCCATTGAGTAGAAGCTTCGTCGTTTAAAAAAAAAGTCACCAGTTTCATATAAAAAATGACACTCGGGGATAACAAAGCTTCTCATTAGTGAAAGAATTCTCGGAATCGTATCAGCAGTACCGAAGATTACCTCCTAAATTCAAACTCACAAAGGGCTTTGAAGGTAAGCCATTCTCCATATCAAATCTTCCAACCCCTTTACTTCTTTAAAATAATTTAGTAACGATAAGAGATTCCGAAAATAACCATAACTTATAATAATGCAAACAAACACAGCGTTAAGTTAGTAACGATAAACATTGACTTTCGAGAAACTAGCCACAGGAGAAGATTGCTCAACAACCCGCAACGCGCTTCGGGTTATTTCGAAGATTAAACTCTCTATTGACTTTTCTGCTTGATATAACTTGAAAATTTGATTCATAGTAAATCGGTAAATAACAAACAAAGGTCAATTTTGGGATTATCGCTGCGAAATTGGGTGGAAGTTATTTTGAAGGAAATTTGGGTAGGAAGAAATTATGGCGCCCTGTCGTCATCGTTTTCAGGCTTTAGTTTTTATGGTCGGTATTTCAATAATTTATTTAGTAGTACTTTTAGCTATGATATTTCTGAAATATTTCCTTAAGTTAGTACATGGACAGGACAACAGGTTATACCAGAGCGTCGCCATTTTGATTTCAGTTCAAATGGCGCAGTATGAACATTATATTACTTAACGCATAAAATAAAACATTATAAAACAACTCTTAATTTTATTTCACTTTTATATCCTCTGCACATTTTTCACCGCTCAAGATTATTACGAGCCATATAAAATGATTAGTTCAGCAAATAATATTAACAAAATTAGTTATGTAGCCGTTAGGAGAACCTAGGATAATGAATGTTCGACACGCATTTGGCCGATTTTTCGCTATACCTACGTAACTTAAAAAGGCAATTTCAAGGCATTAAGCAGTTTGTTTACCCCGGAAAAATGTGAAGGAAACAAAGAAAGTTAACAAACTTTTGTAACCTTTTCCAAATATTTTTTTTTTGTGTTTCAATTTTATGTTGGTCCATTTTTTTTTCTCAGTAGAGTGAGGCGACTATCTATTGAATCTTAACGTAGTAATTTTCTCCATAGATTATTTCAGGAAATGGTAGTTAAAGCTGTTTATGAAATAAAATAATAAGTGACACATACTTACGTCGCATCGTATCACGATCCGATGTCGTGTCGTATGGCTCTAAACTAGTCAAAATTGCTTGAGCTTCGGATATAAAAGTTGAAACAAATGACTGCTCGTCTTAGGTGATTTGGTCGGTAATAAAGTACATAAAATTATTATTATACATGTGCAGATGTGCCTAATTTGTAGTAGTATAAGATGTTGAAATTGGCTGGCAAGGTATTATATAATTAACTGCATGTCCATGGTAACAATTTGCTTTCGTAGCTCAAGTGCTGCTAGCATGCGTTTGACTTTAAATATTTGGTTGAGAGGCAACTGGCTAACCGGCAACTTTTTTGTCGCCGTGATTAGTTGCGGAGACAAAAGTTGCTCGTGGGCACCCTCCCTTAGTTCTTTTTTAAGGTTCCGTGCCTAAAAGGTGTTGAAAGGGGCGGTTTCGCACTACGTCCGATCCGAATCCGAGAAATGCCGGTCCGAAGTGACCATATTATAGTCCCATTTGTATGAGGGGTTAAGCATATAAGGGGGTCCCCATACAAGAAACGTGTATGTAGTGTTAAACATTGTACAGTAGAACGGTAAGTCCGACTCGCACTTGACCGCTTTTTAGGGTTCCGTAGTCAACTAAGGAACCCTTAAAGTTTCGCTATGTCCGTCTGTCCGGCCGTCCGTCCGCAGCATAGCTCAGAGACTCTCAGTACTAGAAAGCTATAATTTGGTATGAATATACATAATTAATCACGCCGACAAAGTGGTAAAATAAAATCTTGAAAAAAATGTTTTTCCTCTACACATAAAGTGAAGAAGTTTTTTTTTCTCATGTCTACCCCATAGCGTGGGATATCGTTAGAAAGGTCATTCAAAATAATTGCGGGTTTGTGGGTTTGTGAAAACATTTTCCAACATTTCTAAAGTGCTAATTTTTGTTTAGAGTCAAGCATTCTCTCCCCTGACAGCTAAATGTCATTTTGGATATGTGAATAAAGTCACGGCAGTAGTACATATAACGAAATTAAAAGAAAAACTATCACAGCTAATTAAGCTTTACAAGTTTACGAGTAATAGTCGACCAACATAAATTTGCAGTTGCAATGTATGGCAGAGGAGAATTTTCAACTACAATGTTAAGTTTGTTCTTGGGATAAATTCATTCCAACTACGGAACCCTTCATTGTGCGTGGCCCGACACGCACTTGGCGGTTTTTAATCTCACGTGGACGCCATTTTGCCAATCAGTTCATCAACATCACACCGAAAGCCCTTAAGAACAAAACGGCATAACGTGCACAAAAGTCAGTCCTCACGACCTTTCCGTCTGTCAGTTTGTCCTACTACATCATGAGGTACAAAAACCCTGGCAGGTCATTACGTAGTTTTTCTAGCACCGTTTGCGGCGACAATGATGAATTAGCTGGTTTCTAGCAAACTAAGCACTCTTAGATACTTTTTATTGGACTTTTCATGTTTGTTGCAAAGCTTGATAATTATCTTCATCTATACCTACTAATAATAAAGCTGATGAGTTTGTTTGAACACGTTAATCTCTGGAACCACCAGTCGGATTTAAAACATTTTTCATTTGATAGCCTAATTTTTAAGGAAGGCTATAGGCTATGTTCAGACCGTTCCCTATATCCCTATGTGATGAGAGTAAGGATGTCTTCAATGAAGCAGTTTTATTATTTGCTTCAAATATAAATTAATATTTTTATCAATTGACAATGAATTGTTTGAGAGATACACAAATTATGCAAGGGAGTCCACTGTTCCATGTTAGTTTTAAATTATATTATTGTCGACGTAATTATTGTCTCTGTTTTAATTATTGTAATTGGTGTTGTACCGTTTTAATCTTTAAAATTCTCGTGTCACAATGTTAGTTACCATACTCCTCCGAAACAGCTTGACCGATTTTTATGAAATTTTATAATTCAGTAGGTCTGAGAATCGGCTACTATCTATTTTTCATACCCCTAAGTGATAAGGGTGGCCCTCTCCAGATTTTTCTTGGAATCGTTACTTACGCGGGTGAAACCGTGGGGCGCAGCTAGTTAACTATAAATAAAATAAATAAATAAAGCCGCCAACGATATTTCGTGGAGAGTGAAGTTGTTTGCTACGGTGCTGCCACCCACTGGAAGAACGGGAAGATTGTGCACGATGTTCACGCCGCAGAATACTTGCGCAATTCGCCGCTAGATGGCGTTGTAGGTATATTGAACAGGGTATTTAACATCATGCTAGGAACAGTAGGTGCCGGCCAAAAAGAAAAAAAGTCAGAAAGAACGCTAAGTAAAAACAAAGTATTAGCGACGGGGAGTTTTATAAAAATGCGGCTGGCTTAATGAAAAAAAAAAAACGTGGTTGGCTTATTTTAGTAGGTCCTATAGGCATTGGATTATGACTTCCACACGAACGAAGGCGCGGACAGAAGCTAGTCTTAGTATAAAACAAAGTCGCTTTTTGGGTCTGTTTGCGTGTGCACTTAGTTGTTTTAAACTACAAAAACATTTTTACATTTTTGGCAAATTACTCGCGAACGCGAAATCTGTCAAATTTCTTTGATAGATTTTCAACTTTATCGCTAAAGCATAAGGTTCAAAGTTGATTGGGAAAATTTGACACTTTCGGGTAGGTTGATGTGCTGGCGTCTGTACCTAAAGCTTAGAAATCTCGATGTTCTGACAATACATGTCGTCACATGATTAGATCGAGTTCGTACGAAGCAGGGGCGTGTCGCTAGTATGCAGGTGTATAATGCGATGTGCGACTCCAATTGTACTTAGTTTTGGAGAGAATAATCGAAGTTTCCGAATCAGGAATAAAGTGAGATTCGTCTTTGGAATGAAGGTGAATTATTCAAGGATCGGATTCATTTGTAGCTGAAAATTCGCGGGTTTTGTTCGTAAGCTGTGTATGTTGTCATCCTCGTTTTTTTTCTTTCTTTGAGCTGAATATAGACAACAATATGAAACAGCATTAATGCAAGACCTCATACACCCTAATAAATATTGAGTATTGAGTTAAAAGCACAATACAATGACCAAAGCTTAATTTATTTAAAGCTTACAATTTTTATTAAGAAAATCGTGTTGACCTGACATTACTTTATGCATTTAAAATTGAGTCTTATTTCCTGGAAATAAGATTCAATTTTCTTTGGATCAATCGGCGGTCAGTTTGGCAGATTCAAAGTTACTGAAATCGATTCTGTAGTAAATTATGAACAGACTACTTTCAGGACTTGCGTTTATTCTGTTACAACTTGTATATCAGCTGATCAAATGTACCTAGCAATCTTAATATAAAAAAGTGTTTAGCCTTACAACAAAAAAAAAACGGTTTGTTTTTTTCAAAAAGGATTTTAAAGAAAATTTTGATCTTGTTCATTGTTATCAGTTAGAGTATGTTTATTACCAATCTTTCATGTAAGTAGTTTATATTTTACAAACTAAACTATACTTACAGTTATTATTATACTAGCTGCGCCCCGCGGTTTCACCCGCGTAAGTTTCGATTTAGGGGTATGAAAAATAGATGATGGCCGATTCTCATAGATACCGGATAAGCACAAAAAATTTCATCAAAATCGGTCAAGCCGTTTCGGAGGAGTATGGCAACGAAAACTGTGACACGAGAATTTTATATATTAGATTAGGTACTCATAAGATTTTTAAAACTAATGATTTATTTAGGACTAGCTTCCGCCCGCATGTCGGGGCATGTCAATAAAAACTATCCTATGTCCTTTCCCAGGATGCAATCTATCTCTCTGCCAAATTTTATAGAAATCCGTTCAGTGGTTTAGGCGTGAAAAGGGAACATACAGACAGACAGACAGACAAACAGACAAAGTTACTTTCGAATTTATAATATTAGTATTAGCATGTATGGATCTCCAACAAAAGATCACACACACACACATTAGGTACATGACACATAAAATAAAGAGCAATATCAGGTAATAAGTAGGTGCACTCCTTCTTCATCGTAATTGACCCAAAACAGAAGTACCTACCAGCCTATTGAAGTTAATTCAGGGAAATCAATTGGTAAGCAAATTGACTACTAACATAAATATTGTCTTTATATTCAAAGACACAACTACCATTCTTTGACAGTTGTATAAAATAGCTTTATTATAACAAATTGATGTGGGTGTCAACTTGCTCAATTATCCCTGACTATTCGTACAAGAGCACGGTAAGTTTTACTTCACCCCGATCGATACAAGCGTAAGTGAAGCATGTCCTAAATGTTTCATACAGTAATAAAAGCCGACATTACCTACTTATTGCGTAGCCCATTAATCAAACACAGCACTTCCATAACGTAATGGAACAGGTAATAGACGAAAGCTGCTGATGAATTTACGAAGAACGTACAGCCTACTTAAATGTAATTACACTACCTGGCACTTCACAAATTTTGCTGGTTGAAATAGAAGTTTCTATCTGAAAATAAATTACCTTAAAGAAGTCTTATGTTCAATATCATCTCTAGTCATCACCGTCCACCTAGCCTATGTCAACTGCTTATGTGACCTCGACAACCCAGTTGCTAGGTAACACGTTACCATTTGGTAAGATTAGCTGTCAGACTTTCGGGCAATTTATAAAAAAACATTTTGTAGAATTAAAAAATGTGATTACGATAATCCTTCAAAATAAAAAAAAAACAAAAACATCTGAATCGTTGTCGTTGAAAAGTCTTTAAAGATCGCTTTTAGCGATAAGACGATTTATTTTAGTTGGAACCCAGCTTTGAATCCCATTTTTTAGGTATTAACGATGGGTCCCATTTTCTATTTCCATTGAATCCCATGTTATAACAACATGTGTACTTTTCAGAAGAAAAGTGATTTAACTTTATCAAAGTTAAACATTAAAAAAGCAGCGTTCGTGTCACCCCTTGTAAATTTTTTACATTTATATCTGCAATATTTATGATGCACACAAACAGCACATCAAGCTACTACAATCTGTCCAATTTCTTCAATAGATTTTGAACTTTATCGCTAAAGTAAAAGGTTCAAAGTTGATTGGGATTGACAGTTTCGAATAGCTTGATGTGTTGGCGTCTGTAAATAATAAAGAGTAAGTATTCTATTCTATCCTTACTTCAGAAGGCGGGAATATCTGGAACACGAATCATTATAAAAATTCAAGTCAAGGTAATAAAAACCATACGGCATTATGCTGAATTTCGATAAAACATACTCAAAAGCGTTGAAGAGCTCGTTAAACGTATATTTTATATGAAAACTCGAAACGAATTTGTTGCAGTCAGCAAAATAAGTAAATGGTTCTTGAAAATAACGGGTCGGAGGAAACGTGACTTCGGTATGTAGGTACCTATTGATATACACACATTATGCTTGAGTGGATTAAATACTTACGCCTTGAATATTGAAACTCAGCTCTTTGATGTGTTGATAGGAAAGAACATTTCTCAATTCTCACTTTTTAAACCATACAAAATGCTATTTCTAAGGTCAGTGATGATTTGGTTATAATCAAAATTGTACATAGTAAGAATGTAAAATAGTAACAGTTATTTATATCTAACATCCTCAAGTTCTTACAAGTGTCGCATATTCAGAAGAGACAAATAATACATACATCTGATTTTACAAAGTAAAAATAGACAAGAAAATGGTTCACCATTTTCTCTCAAAAAACTACCTCAGATGTCACACTTTTGAGCAAATACTGAACCGTTTTTTATTTTAGCTATCAGCAACTACTAATAACAAATATTTTGGATATTTGTTAGGTGGAAATAATATTATTTTATTCAAAGTGCCTAGTCGCCTAACAACATAGAAAGCTTATAATGGACCTGTCAACTTCAATTCCATAACAATTGCCTTAAAAGCGACGGGAAACGTTTTACCCGTGGAACCGGCGCTGACAGCATCGGTAATAGTGGCTGTTATAGGAAAACATTTCTCCTTTTTAACTAATGATACAATTTTAATGACAGGCCAACTCAAGGTCAAGGTCAGAGAGGGTTGGAAGCTGTTTATTAGAAATCTTCGGAAAAGGAAAACGAAGATAGCCACATTACTGTGGCGCAGCTATCAATGCCCAACTCAAAATATATACAGAGACATTGTTCCAGACTTCCCAAAAAATGTTAATTAATAATTAATTGCAGAATTACAAAAATTTAATTAAATAATAAAAAAGAGAATATGCTCTTAAGTGGTGGTTACCATGTAGTAAAAATTAAAAATGTTAAAAAAAACCCACGGCGGTCAAATGTAATTGGGAAAGGACAAAATAATTTAAAAACCCCCGACCTAAAGAATTTATGTGACGAGATTAAAACAGATAAATTGGAAGTCAGGGGACCGTTATGTGGAACACCTTCTAGTCCAAGAGGTCCCCCGACTGCCATATGAATTTGTCTGTTTTAGTCTCGTTACATAAAATCTTTAAGTCAGGGGTTTTTTAATTATTTTATCTAATAATAATAGTCACGGGTTTTTTCAAAAAAAATATTTTTCTTTTATTTCAAACTTTTCAAAGGGTTTATTATTATTAGTTTATATATTTTACCCATTATTGATGATGAAAACCACATCCAAATCGGACTAGTAGTTTTGGTTTTGTACAAACAAATGTTTACTGCAGTGCCCCCTAGTGAGTTGTCATCGTAACACCTATCTAAGAACATGCACCAATCACATTTAAACCCATCACTGAAAACCGCATCAAAATCGGACTAGTAGTTTTGGAGATAAATGGCAACATTGGTTTGCACACACATCCTCTCACCCCAAACGCTTTTTTTTTTTTTTAAGGATGGGAAATCATCCAATGACCCCTCCCGCTCTGGGTTGAGCGGAAGGGAGTGTCAGACTCTTACTGACTAAAACCCATCCGTGTTCCTTCCTTAGCCCTTTATGTTCCGGGGCAGCGGTAACCCTTTCGGACAATCCCGCTGCCCCGGCAGGCTTCGGCCCTAACGGGCCCCTCCTTTGATGCTGACATCTCTTTGAGGGGCGCGTGGAACACATACGCGCCGTCCGGCACGGGACTGGTCCTGATCGGACGGCGAGCTACCCATTACTCGCCGTCCGCAGGCCCGCGCCTACGGCGGCCGGGAGTCGTCACGCGGCTCCCGACGCCCGGAGCGTCTACCGCGGCGGCTGGGACGGGCGGCCCTCTCGGCTCTCTCCCTCGCCCATCCCGCCACCTCCTTCGCTAGCATGACTGCTTCGCAGAAGGAGGTGACTGCCTCCCACTCCCTCTCGCCCCGGACCATGGCTTGGACCAGGGCCGGGCGCGAGAGGTCGCCGCCGCTGCCGATCGCCTCTACGAGGACACGGCGGTGCTCTGCCCAAGCGGGACAGACCTCCACCGTGTGCACCACCGTGTCCTCTGGGCGATCCTCGCAGTGGTGACACCCGGGCGTTTCCTCCCGCCTGATTATGTGACCCCAAAAACGCTTAAACCGTCTTCGTCCGTAACGTCGTTCTCGTTCGTAATATATAAACTTTTTTACAAAAAATGCAACCGACTTCCAAAAAAAACTACAAAGTGATAAATAACTTTAATTTCGGAAGTCGGTGTCGTTGGTTCTGCATTTTCGTTTATAGACACCGACTTCCGAAATTAAAGTTATTTATCACTTTGTAATTTTTTTTGGAAGTCGGTTGTTTTTTTTGTAAAAAAGTTTTTATTTTTCACTTTTTAGTGAGAGAGTTTGTAATTTATCTAAGTTACAATAGCCTAACGTCAACTGCTTATCACCTTTTACAAAATATTGCTTTTCCCGACGCTGGGACGTTAATTGTTGAGGAGTTCTCCTGGTAAGAACCAGGAGAACTGGTAAGAACCAGGAGAACTCCTCAACAACCACTCACCATAAGCATTGTGACGAGCATAAATTGCTTAGCAACCATATTAAAGTAATCGAATCGCAATCCGTGAAATATATATCATTGAGTAGTTCCGATGGCCGTCTGTGGTCTTCATCATCAGCTCCACTTTACCAAATGATGATTTCCGAGAGCAAATGCTCAAGTTACTTTAAAAAATATCCAAATCGCTATAAAATTTGAGGGTTTCCCTCGATTTCCATGGGATCCTCTCATCAGATTCCAACTTGCCGACAATGGGACCAACTTGGGAGTATACCCTTTCAAACAAAGAAAAATTTTCCAAATAGGTCCAGGCGTCTTCGAGAAATCAGGGAACATACATTAAAAAAAGATTCCGACGAATTGAGAACCTCCTCCTTTTTTAACCGACTTCCGAAAAGGAGAAGGTTAAATGTTCGACTTTATGTGTTTTTTTTTTGTATGTTCACCGATTTCTCCGTCAATTACGGATCGATTTTGAAAATTATTTTTTTGTTTGAAAGAGTATACTCCCAAGGTGGTCCCATTGTCAGCAAGTTGGAATCTGATGAGAGGATCACATGGAAATCGAGGGAAACCCTCAAATTTTTTTGGCAAATGATAAATGATAAATGATTTATTTTCTGTAAGTAGGTTTGTACAAACACTTTTACACGTCAATCATATTTTTTTAAACTAGATGAGGTCGGCGTTTCCTATCTGACTATTCTGAGAAGAAAGGCCGAAACAAACTCAGAGGTCACAGTCTCTTTTAAAGTCCAGACATAATCTTGGTCAGATCATGTGAAGACCATGTAGATTGGTGTCTGAAATGGTCTTTTGAGGAAAGAACCACACAGATTAAGCGGACCTGTCCAGTCAGTGCACGCATTTGTCAAAATCGTGCAGCTCAACTCAGAAGTTGAGGAGCTCAACGATTCGACGAACAATACCAAAGAAAGGACTTTTGGGTAGGCCGCGTAATGTACTCAAACTGCCAGATCATGATTAAAACTAACTAAGAAGGAAAACAGTAAAAAAAGAAATGAACCACATAGTCCTCACATTCACAACAATTAAATAAAAAAAAAAAAAAATACTTTACAAAGTAAATATTCATGTCATTGTTTATATAAAAATCATCAATGTCAAAGTGTATATAAAAATTTGGGCATAATCTTTGAGGGCCATGTAGATTGGTGTCTGAAATGGTATTTTGAGGAAATAACCACACAGATTGAGAGGACCTGTCCAGTCAGTGCACGCATTTGTCAGAACCGTGCAGCTCAACTCAGAACTTAAGGAGCTCAACGATTCGACGAACAATACCAAAAACAGGACCAGGAACAGGAGGAAACATTTGGGTAGGCCGCATAAACTACTCAAACTGCCAGACCATGATTAAAACTGAAACAATGACCCACATAGTCCTCACATTCACAATAATTAAAATAATATAATACTTTATACAGTAAATGTACATGTCATTGTTAAAGAAAAATATATATTTTGAAAAAAAAAAAAAAAGTGTAAAATAGCAAAATGAAAAAATTAAAAACAACAATTACAGTCTAAACCTTTTGGAGCAGCTCAATCCCAAGCCTTTTTGTCCTCAATATAGTCTTTTACAGTATAATAGGCTTTCTGGCATAGTTTTCGCTTTATAAAAGATTTGAATTTATTAAGGCTTAGTTCTTGAATGTGACTAGGAAGTTTATTATAAAAACGTATACATTGGCATCTAAACGACCCACCTATTTTCTTGAGCCTTGTTGTAGGAACAACAAATTTGTGTTTGTTCCTAGTATTTATGTTATGGATATCACTGTATTTTTTAAACAGATTAATATTTTTATGTGCATACAAAAGATTATCATAAATGTACTGAGAAGGCACAGTCATTATATTAATCTCTTTAAATTTGTCTCTGAGGGAGTGTCTGGGACTTAATTTATAAATGGAACGAATTGCCCTTTTTTGTAAAATAAAAATTGTCTGAATATCGGCGGCATTTCCCCACAACAGAATACCGTACGACATCACACTATGAAAATAACTAAAGTAAACTAAACGGGCTGTCTCTAAATCAGTTAAATCACGAATTTTCCTAACGGCGTATGCTGCAGAGCTAAGCTTTTTTGACATTTTATCTATATGGGGGCCCCATTGAAGCTTGGCATCCAAAGTTATGCCTAAGAATACTGTGGTATCTTCGGGTTTCAACTCTTCATCCTTAATGAGAACACTAGTTTCTACTTGTCTAACGTGGGGTATCGTAAACTTAATACATTTCGTTTTTTTTTCGTTAAGAAGTAGGTTATTGACATTAAACCAGGGAACTACTTCTGCAAGGGCGCTATTTACATTGTCAGTAACCAGCTGCTGACGTTTGAGTTTGAATAAAAGTGAAGTATCATCTGCAAACAACACTATATCATGTTTATCCCTTATGAGGTAAGGCAAGTCATTTATATAAATAATAAATAAAAATGAGCCAAGAATTGAGCCCTGGGGGACCCCCATTCTTACTACAGATCCGGGTGATCTTTTTCCGTTAACATCAACTCTCTGAATCCTATCACTTAAGTAAGAAGTAAGAAGATCCAGAGAGGCGTTCCGGATTCCGTAGTGGTGCAGTGCAAACCTATAGCGATTTGGATATTTTTTAGAGTAACTTGAAGGGTATACTCCCAAGGTGGTCCCATTGTCAGCAAGTTGGAATCTGATGAGAGGATCCCATGGAAATCGAGGGAAACCCTCAAATTTTATTGGCAAACCTATAGCGATTTGGATATTTTTTAGGGTAACTTGAGCATTTGCTCTCGGAAATCATCATTTGGTAAAATGGAGCTAATGATGAAGACCACAGACGGCCATCGGAACTACTCAATGATATATATTTCACGGATTGCGATTCGATTACTTTAATATGGTTGCTAAGCAATTTATGCTCGTCACAATGCTTATGGTGAGTGGTTGTTGAGGAGTTCTCCTGGTTCTTACCAGTTCTCCTGGTTCTTACCAGGAGAACTCCTCAACAATTAACGTCCCAGCATCGGGAAAAGCAATATTTTGTAAAAGGTGATAAGCAGTTGACGTTAGGCTATTGTAACTTAGATAAATTACAAACTCTCTCACTAAAAAGTGAAAAATAAAAACTTTTTTACAAAAAAAACAACCGACTTCCAAAAAAAACTACATCGTGATAAATAACTTTAATTTCGGAAGTCGGTTCAATAAACGAAAATGCAGAACCAACGACACCGACATCCGAAATAAAAGTTATTTATCACTTTGTAGTTTTTTTTTGGAAGTCGGTTGTTTTTTTTGTAAAAAAGTTTTTGAAGTCGGTTAAAATGAGTGATGGTGGGGCAATAAGTATTGTATATTAGGAAGTTTTCTAATAGACGTTGGCTTTTGTTTAGCTAGTGACACAACATGAGATGGGAATGTATGAAAAGAACATAGACAGTCATGGTGACTGCCGACAGAAGTAAAGAACTCAAAACTGAAGTAACAGTTCTTAAAATTACGAAAATTGCCAAGCAGCTAAGATGAAGGCATCATACATTATGCAAAATATGAATATCGTTATATCTAGCTTAATCTGCTAATGGTTCTCCTTGTGTTTTCAAGTTAGACACCGAGATAACATTGCCAGTAGGATATTTTTAAAGTAAGTACTTTAGGCAATTAAATTCTCAGACTAACGAAAAATGTACGAAGTAAATTATGACTTCATCGATTTTTCTTTTAAAATTTCTATACGTTAATCGTAATATATAGGTCTAACAAAACACCAAAAACTTGACGTTAAATAGAACATTCGATCTAAGGACGGGCCACATGACCTTGACCTTTGCCCAATAAGTTACCGTTTCTGCACGGCATTAATTAATGTTAGTGAGATACCTCTTGGTAAGGCTGGATGTCAGACTTTCGGGCTTCTGGGTAGTCAGAAGCCCGAAAGTTTGGCAATGACTGTCAAAGATCCAAGAATGACAGCCGGGACCAACTGCTTAACGTGCTCTCCGAGGCACGGAGGGATTTCGGTGTGTAAAGATGGTCACCCATCCACGGACCAACCGCGACAAACTTTGCTTAAACTGATCGATCGACCTGTGCTGCTGTTATACTTAGCCACGGGCCCCGGTTTTGTTTTACTAAACTTTAATAATTAGTTTGGACCTTGGAGGTCATCTGAAGCCAATTTTGAGGTGGTTAGAAAGTTCAAACTTCAAAGGACGTATCAGAGTTTTCTTTACCTACTTTTGTATAATTTTATCGCATTTTCCGGAACCTACTATAATAACTTTACCAGACGTTTGTATTTTTTTCACAGTTGAGCAAAAACTCTTTAAACAGAAAAGGATCAGGCGTTAATGTAATAACCACGGTTTTTTTTAATGCTAGTTGGCATTTTCAGGCAATATAATCAAGTCAAGTTTTCCTCATGACTCCATTAAGTTTAAAATCTCATGATATTGAAAAATGTATCAATCATTATTCTTGCTAGATTTGAACCCACAATCCCGTGTTTGAGATGCGTACCGCTCAAACTCTGAGCCATCACAACATCCACATCCTAGCGTTATAAATATTATATTAGGCTAATAATTCTGATGCATGCAGAGGGTTGGCGCGTGACAACGCAACTTTACCCACGATATTAGCTCATCATGGTGTTGAGCAGCAAAATATTTTGTTTTACTTATTACTAGCTTTTGCCCACGGCTTCAGTCGCGTGGAGGTCGGAAATTATCCCACGGAAACGCATTACCAGGATAAAAAGTATCCTATGTGTAAATCCAGGTTATAAATAAACTATCTGTATGCCAAATTTCATCCAAATACTATTAAAAGCATATTCTATTAATACTAATGATTGAAATAACCACTAATCACATGTTTAACGAAAGTTCGTTAAAAACCATATCAAAAAACCGTGTTCGTCATGTCCACTTTCAAAAACCTATCCATAGTTTTGCGTTTTCACTTGAAAACAAGGAAAAGTAGTTTTTAACCGACGAGAAAACGGAGGAGGTTCTCAAGTCGACGTGAATATTTTTTTATATAAATTTGGAAAAAAATTCCTACCGTAAGGATGGGAAAATAGGGTGATTTATTGTTCACTCACAGATTTTAATGCTGATGAGTTGTGTATAACAATTAAATAAAAACTTTTTATAAAAAAAATAAAACCGCCGTTAAAAACTGAAAAGCAAAAAATAATAAACCTTTTTTATTTGACTAAACTAATCCTCCTAACTGTAATTTTAGAAAGCATGGACTATCAATATCTAAACTAAACCGAGCAAAGTCGCGATAAAAGCCAGTCTAGGATCAAAATTTTGATATTTATCGAGGCGGAGGCGTGGTGGTTCATGTAGAAAATTACTAGTTTCAACGCTAAGTTAAAGGTTTAAGTTACATGCCACAGAGGGTGACTAGTAACTTAAATCTATGTTACTTGTCGACACCTTCGTGAAGTCAGATTACGTCGGTATTTTAGAGTGTATGCTTCAAGTAAGTAATTTATTTAATGAAAAAGTAATGTTTGCACCTTGTACAATGGTAGTGTAATATTCGGTTGTGATTGTAGATACAGGTTTTTTTTTTTTTGTAATTGGGTGTCGATGTTGAAATTCAATTTGATTTTTTAGCTAAGTAAAGGTTTTTATTTAGCTAAAAAATCAAATTGGCTTTCATTTTAAACGTTTTAAGAACTTACGTCACTGGCGAAAATTCTGATATTGTTACCTTAACATTTTATTTAATATTAAAGGGCTAAGGCTAAAGGGATAAGGTATCCTCAACAGCAGCATTTCTCGGCAATTGAAACCATAAACTTATTATTAACTACAGTTTAAGAGAGCAGTAATCTCCCAGTGGTGTTGGCCCCAACTAACGAGTTGTAGGTCGTGGGTTCGAATCCAGGCAGTCATTTTGTGTAAATAACTTCATCACTACTGCTCTCAAAACGGTGAAGGAAAACATCGTGAGGAAACCAGCATGTCCTAGAACCAAAAATTCGAAGACATGTGACATCTACCAACCCGCACTGAGCCCGTGTCGCCGCGTCCTAGATTACACCTCACTCCCTATCGAAAAGAGGAGACCTGTTTCCCAGCAGTGAGAACATCATAGGCTGATTATATTTGTGCTACAATATATCCTACTTCCTACTTCCTACTATCCTACTAATAATATTATAAACGTGAAATTTTGTGAGGATGGATGGATGGATGGATGTTTGTTACTCTTTCACGCAAATACTACTTAACGGATTTGAATGAAATTTAGGCATACAGATAGTTTATAACCAGAATTAACACATAGGTACTTTTTATCCCGATATTCCCACGGGAACGAAATTTATGCGGGTGAAACCGCGGGGCGCAGCTAGTACCTTAATAGTTTACGCATTTATAATATGCAGAAAAAAAAAGCTAACGTCTTTGTTATAAAAAATGCGATGTAATTACAAATCCAAGGAAATTGTGAATGTCGCGGTGTCAAGTGCGCGCTCAATCTTAGCGTAGTGGCACTGACGGAGCGGTACTGCCGTAGCGGCACTGACGTAGCGGCACTGACGTAGCGGCACTGACGGGCGGCCGTCATTCTTTGTAATGCCGCCACTTCCTGACAAAACCTCTAAAATTTCTCAGTCTTATAGATCTCACGATTCTGTTGTTATTGACCACGGATATTGACGAAAGAAAGTGTTATAACAATCTCAAACTCAAACTCAAAGCATTTATTTCAATTAAACCATTTACAGGCACTTTTGAATTGTCAAGAAGTCGGTCAGTCAGAAAATATGAAGCTAGTTGCCCATTCCAAAGCGTAGGTACCTATGGAGAAGAACGGGCAAGAAGCTCCATGGACACTCTTTTAAATTATATTTTTACAAAATTAGTTACATCATTAATGTTGAATTTATAATTATATGTGAGAACGATGTAATAAAATAAAAAAGACGTACGTGTTAAGAGTGTCCAGAGTACAGCAAATAGTACTTAACAAAAAAACAATCAAAAAATAAATAAATAAGCCGAGGCAACCAATTGATGACCAGCCCCAACTGACGGCGCCCGTTTCTATAGTAACAATTATGTTCTATGGGTAGCGATAACATGGCACAATTAAATTAAAAATAAAATAATTGCACACATACATGATAAAGCGCCTTTTTCCCATGAGGGTAGGCATAAACTATAGAACGCCACCTGCTAAGATCCTTATGTACTGCTTTTGTTTCGTCCACGTTCATACATATAACCTGCATTTGCGATATATTTGCCAAAAAACGTAAACAAATATTAGTTTATGGAAAAGTGACTTTAATTCCTACACAATAAAGTACAGTTTACGCTACAACTTCAAACAGTTTTATAACTTTATCAATAGTGCTAGTCACTCTGAAATCAACTTAATTCCCATAACTGTAAAGTTGATATTTGTTTAACTTGAAATTATAAAAAATTCAATCATCTTTACTCGTGTACACGCACGCTAGTTGCGAGTACTACACACCTGACTTTTCTGAATTCATGATCCCCAAAGTCCCCATACAACGTGTATTTTTCGTAAATATAGTGTCGGCCCCTTGGCCGCACTTGGTAATTATTTTTAATCCAAAGATTGACTAGTGGAAAATGCCTTGTGGCATAAGGTTCATCTTATGTGCCACACTTTGTAGCTGAAGGATAAATTAATTATTTAAAAATTACATTGGTATTTTATCTTTTATTAGGTAGAATCTCAATTAGCAAAGAAGAATAGTGATTAAATCTACATAATTATCTGTACATTATCTAAAGTTGGATTTTGCAAAATCAAAAAGGATTTCGTTAAGGCTTTACTAAATCGTTTTAAACTTAAGTAAGTTAAGAATACCAAAAACCAGGTTAATTAAGTATACAATACTAGTTTTTATTAAGTATGCCTACATTTGAAACTATTTATTTTTTTACTATATTCAGATTATTTTAAAGCTCAAATAAAACTCAATTGAAAATTGTTGTAGTAGACTCACAAAGAAAAAAATTATATTGTAGATTTTGTTTGAAGTAGAACACTTCATACAAAACCACGGAGTACAAAACCTACAAACGTACCTATATAATAGAGCAATTATAATAATACCTTTAACGTACTCCATTTATGAATTTGAAATTTCACTACAGTCCCTCGAAAAACCCTTAAACAACAAGCACGAATATTAAAATTAAAGCCATTCACACAAAAATCTGTCAGGAGTGCGCTCTTCAGAAAGGAGCCACTCCTACGGTTCTTTTGAGCTCTCACAAAGGCCAGATTAATTGTTTAATTCGTTTTGGGGACAAGTTCTGACCTAAAATCGTAGAAATGAGAAATAGGTATAAAGAACATAATGTTTCTATATTTATTTATAGATAAGGCACTTTCACTAAGACATACATACACATACAAAAATCACATTAAACAGTTTTAGGAATTAAGAATCCGTCACCTACAAAGGTGCACAGCACTAGCAGAGAAAGTACGTACAAGATATCGTTAGTTAAATTACATATAATTTTATATAAAATATAAAAAAATTGCCATGTTCACAATTCCGATCGGAAATACAAATATACTTAAAAAAAACTACAGAAAAGGCTGATATGCTCAAACTCAAAGCGTTCGACAAACTTGTAAGGCAGACATTTTGTGCAAGATCAAAATTCAGTAGATAGATGTCTACTGACGGATATCGGACCCCGTCTAATGTCCAGCCTATTCCCATGGCCTGCTGTTGGAATACCGCCTAGGCTATTTCAAGCATTGCCACATCGACCAGTCTGTCGCTTCCCACAACAATATTATTTTAATGTTGTCGTACAAATTGGTCTAATTTAAAGCGTCAACATTATCTCTCGTTTATTATATGATCTGAGTGTAACGAGCCTTGGAAAGAACGGATTTAATGTTATTTAATAGATATAATATTTGCACAAGACTTAATTGTACAGCATGTAGAGCGCTGATAAGATTGCTTGGCTTTGTTGATTCACGGTGTATATAATTATGTAATCTACATTCGCGGTTTATTTTCCAAAATGTAAACAAATATGAGTTTATGAAAAAATAACTTTAAATCCTACACAATAAAGTTCAGTTTACGCTACAACTTCAAACATTTTTATAACTTTTTCAACAGTGCTAGTCACTCTGAAAGCAACTTAATTGCCATTGAATAAAGTTGATATTTGTTAAACTTGAAATAATATTAATTTGAAACATAAGTTTGAATGGACTTTAGGAGCTTCGTTTGTTATAGGCACGTTTGTTGTGTTATACAGGGTGTCATCATCTTCATCTACATCATCAACAGCCTTGTTCCACCCACTGCTTAGTGCAGCCCCCCCCCCCCCCCCCCCCCCTTTCGTGTCATGCTTCCCTGGTCTGTGCGAGTCTCACACAGGACTTCCACGCGATCTTCTATAGGTCGTCCGTACCTGGCTGCTACCGGCTCTCAGCAACTCATCTGTTAGGGCCCTGCTCCATCTGCCATCACTACATCTAGCCAATTGTCCACCTCCATTTCAGACCCGCTACCCGTATTTCGACGTCATGAACCATTGTTCAGTGGTTGCTTTAGCTTCAATATGAGTATTTAAAAAAGTGTTACTGAAAGAATTTGCGATTACATAAAGTAAATAATAATATGCAAATCAAAAGATACAAAATACTCGTATTACACGAAACATGGTCACAAAAAAAGTGAACAGAAATTCTTTGGTCTAGTGGTCGCAATCGCTAGGTACTCCATGAGCATGAGGTCCTGGGCTCTGCGGTTATTATTAGTGTTTTCTATAAGGACTTGCTCATTAGTAGCCTGGAGTCCGGATTTATGCCCGGTTGATGGCAATAGGCTCGCCCCTATTACATAATCAGTCTATAATGTTCCCCTGCTGGGACACAGGCCTCCTCTCGGTGAGAGGGAGTGGGACGTAATGTGCAGTGCGGGTTGGTAGATGTCACAACAGTCTTCGATTTTTTGGTTGTAGGATATGCCGGTTTCCTCACGATGTTTTCCTTCACCGTTTTAAGAGCAGTAGTGATGAAGTAATTTACACAAAGTAAAACGCCTGGCTGGGTTCGAACGTACGACCTACATACAACTCGTAAGTCGCGGCAGTTACCACCGGGCCACCACTGCCCCCTACTACGGAGGTACACCTCTGCCTAACCCTTACGGGAATTATAGGCGTGATGTTATGTAGTCGGCATTCTCAAATGTTACCCAAAACCAAAGCAGTCGTTAATATTTACCGTACTAGTTGTTACAGCAAGTCTCCAAGGCACTCAAATACTACCGCCTATAAATTATAAGCACTAACCACGTACTGTTTACTTAGGTGGGGCTTCGTGTTTGTCAACCGAATAGGTTCCTTTGCTTGTGCAATCAGATTTCTAGGTTACGTTAAGTTTATTATTGTGTTGATTTGAAGCAAAGTGATGTGATGTGTGATGTGTTGTGTGTGTTTGATTATTTTTTTACAGTAATCTTCAGTGGCCTCCAAAAGTTAGGTGACACTTTAGCTGTGATGATGCCAACATTATGATTTCAAAAAAATAGTCAGGTACCTACTCCTAAGGTATAATTTGATAAATTTTTATGATAAGTCAAACGCAGTTCAATCATAAGGATCACGAGAATTTTTAATCATATAGTGTTTCACAGGTGGTGAAGTGGAAAAATGTCAACTAACTGTTCAAGGCTCTGTATGTCTAATAAGTAAACATAATAATTAACTAGTATCACATCATGGTCAAAAAGTTACATCGGGTATTTATGAAAAAAAAAAAATTGTCATTAAAATCTCTTCTACTTACTCGTAATATGCCTTAGGGCTAGACAACAGAAAAAAATATAGAAATCTATTTTTGTTTCAACTAGCTCTTGCACGCGGCTGCGCTCACGTGGATTTCGGAGAATATCTCACGGGAGTGTACACTCCCGTGAGATATTCTCCGAAATCCACGTGAGCGGTCCCGGTCGTACGACCGGGATTAAAAGTAACCCTTTGTGTAATTCAAGTTATAAACTATGTATTTAAGTATGTGCATAATTTTATCCGAACTCATAGAGCCATTTTCTCATTAATCCGGAACATTTCATTGAGACAAACAGACAAACGGACAAACGTTCTAAAATCTTTATTTTCGGCGTCAGACTTGGACACCTCGTAGCGATTACTTTTTTATATTTAAACTAGCAGCCCGTCCCGGCTTCGCACGGGGTAGACAAATATTTATTTTTGGAAATTTGGATATAAAACACTTTTTTTCACAAATATTTTTATTTATTAAAAAATTATTATTTATATATTAAAAAAAAACCCACACCCCCTCCACCCCGCCCGCCGCGATGCCCGGCGCGCTTTTCAGACTGCATCGCAAACAACGGCCTCGGCGCTATGGCGGTTTTGTTTACTGTTTGAATTTTTTAATTCGTAATATCTTTTGAATGGAAAGTGCAATTTAAATAATTTAAAAACTATTTTATAGGTAATTAAATGGTCTTGACCACAAAATAATTTATTTGGATAAGGATTAATATAAACACATAAATAGCATGGTTTGAATTAGGTTAGCATTTTCATTAATGTTTAAAATGAAAAAAGTTGTTGTAGTGACATAACTACAATAGTTGGACATATGCTACTGCGGAGTTTTTTGTAGACATTATGATGTTCTTCAATATTGTTGTACATTATTTTGTTCTATCGCTAATAGTTTCGGCAGCGCATTCGACGAAAGACATTTTAAGACTCATTTTTCTACACCTTCGGTTACATTGTTCAAATTTTACCAAGGATCCCTAATTTTTTTCAAAATGAAATGTAGCCTATGTCAAATTGGAAGAATGTAGCATTCTATTGGTGAAAGAATTTTTTAAATCGGCCCAGTACTTTTTGAGCCTATTCATTACAAACATACAAACATACAAAAATAGGTACAAATCTTTCCTCTTTATAATACACACATCAAAAGTGTCTAGGGATCAAGCATTTTTATGCGGATTTCTTGAGATTGAGATGTGGCTTTGTAATAAATTTATGATTTTATAAATTTATATGGATCCTTTTTGGTGCATTTCATAATTTGAATCAGGAACTGTGAATCAAATTCGAGTAAAAGATGAAAATCAGCTGTCAATATTTTCCCTATAAAAACATACAACGCATTGAAGACATTATTAGTGCTACTGTTTCCCTACTACTGATTAAACCAACGTTATTATGGAGCGGCGACGTCATTTAAGCAGGGAAGAAATGCTCAGAGCCGTGGGAATGATAGAAGCTGGTTCCCGGCAACGTACTGTGGCTTTAGCTCTGAATACAAGTCAGAGTGTTATCAGTCGACTTTGGACACGTTACCGAAGCACTGGTACCGAGGCTGAGCGCCATGGAGGACGGTATCGCTGCACCACACGGAGACAAGACCGATACATTCAAATCTTAACTCGAAGAGCTCCAACAATAACCGCCATGATGTTAGCCGTGAGGCTTCATCACTCTTCAGGGAACTTAATTAGCGACCAAACAGTCAGAAACCGCTTGCATGAAGTGAACCTTCATTCCCGAAGACCGCTACGGGTACCACCTATAGCAATGCACAATCGTAGGATTCGATATCAATGGGCTCTTGAACACAGAAATTGGGCAGAAGAACAATGGCGTTTCGTGTGCTTTTCTGATGAGTCTCGTTTTGGTATGAGACCGGATACAAGACGTATACGACACTGGAGAACCCCTGGACGCCAACAGCGATTAAAATCCTGCCAGGAAGTCCATCCTTATAGTGGTGGAACCATCATGGTATGGGCGGGTATTTGGATCGGCGGAAGAACTGAGTTGATTTGGATCAGAGGCAACCTCAACGCTCAAATTTATGCTGAGACGATTGTATCAGACGTCATCGTTCCTCTACAAGTGCAAATCGGTCCCTTATTTCAGTTAATGCATGATAATGCACGACCGCACACCGCAAGAGTTGTAAGACAGACTCTCGCCGCAGCTAACATCAATGTCCTGCCCTGGCCTGCTCAGTCGCCAGACTTGAACCCGATTGAGCATGCATGGGATATGCTACAGAGAAGAGCTCTGCCGAATATGGAGGGTATCCAGTCGCAAGAAGACCTTTTTTTGTTGTTGCAACGAACATGGGCGGCCATTCCACAGCGTGATTTGGATGAACTCATTTTGAGTATGCCAAACCGATGTTCTTGTGTTGTTAGTGTTCGCGGTAGAAACACGGATTATTAATTGTTTAAGTTACCCAATAAAATTTTAAAGAAAACTGTTATTTCAGTCGTTTTTTCGAACTTTTGTGTTAGTGGTTCAAATGTCAAAAATCCCTTTATTAGGAAAATGGCAAATTTCTTTATTAATGCAAAGGTGACTTGGTTTATCGTTACTGTGACAAACGAAAACACTTTATTTGATGAATCCTTAAAGAAAATTTTAATTAATATCAATCAGGAGAAAAGTTATTGCAAAAATATATGTTGATCCCTAGACACTTTTGATGTGTGTATTAGTGTAGATAACAACAACAAGATTGACAATAAGATTTTTCGTCAGTTCCCTTCGAATTTTTTTTATTAAAAAAAATTGTAAAGGACTTCAAAAATCATATTCCAAATAATAAATGAGGATTGTGAAACAATGAAAAAGTTCAGTTGAAACGGAACACTAAAAAATTCACATTTTAGTCGAGTTTGAATGAGATTTTGATCCTATGGGATTTGCAGTTTTAGCTGAGGTTATAACTTTATTACCTGCTATCAAGATTGGCTTTGAATGGTCCAATGAAAAGCGGGATAACGAGTATGACCAACAAGGCAGCGTCAGTCAGTAAGTCTTTGTATTTCAGGTTTCCTCATTACTTTATATTTTCCTATATCGTTAACTCGTTAAATCAATCTGCCTAGCCTTTTCGATCGACTTCCAGTCTAACTGGATGCAGCTGAATACCAGTATTTTAAATAGAGCCACTGCCTATCTAACCTCCACAACCCAGTTACTGGGTAACACGATTCTCCTCAGTAAAACTGGTTGTCAGACTTTCGGGCTTCTGACTACCCGTAACGAATGTCAAAGATCTACGAATGACAGCCGAGAACAGCGGCTTAACGTGCTTTCCGAGTTAAGGAGTTTCTGGATAATATAATTATGTAATAGATACACGAACCGACCGCGGCAACCGTAACTAAATATTCAGTCGACCCGTGCGGCTGTTATAATTTTTTTTATTTATCGTTAACTCGTCATATCTAAAATTGCCTTAAAGAGTACGTATGTACCTTCCAATATAATCAATTCATACTAAAGAGATCTCGATGTTTTGTCAAGTCCTGAAAACCGTTTGAAGCAGACGAGTCACTAGTTGTTTATATTTATTACTTTTACTGTCCGCCTCGGTATAAGTTTATGCCTTGCACCAAGACTTATAAAGCCTCGAGGCGGCAGGATATGCAGCCATGCCACAGTGTATCGTCTCTATTCAAATGATTGCGGCTGCTCTGTAATGTTAGCCAGCGCTTGGGGAATCCAGACCAGCTCTGTTTACATCTTGTTAACTCAGAGAATTGATAATCTTGAGGAGTTTGTGTTACAGATACATACATCATCTGCATCATCTGCCTAGCCTTTTCCCAACTATGTTGGGGTCGGCTTCCAGTCTCACCGGATGCAGCTGAATACCAGTATTTTACATAAAGCGACTGCTATCTGACCTCCACAACCCAGTTACTGGGTAATACGATACCCCTTGGTAAGACTGCTTGTCAGACTTTCGAGCTTCTGACGACCCGTAATGACTGTCAAAGATCTACGAATGACAACCGGGACCAACGGCTTAACGTGCTTTCCGAGCCACGGAGGGGTCTTAATATGTAAGATAGTCACCCATCCACGGAACAACAGCGGCAAGCGGAGCTTAACCTGATATATCGACCTGTGCGGATTTTATTAGAAAGAAAGAAAGAAAATACATTTATTTAGCACAAACTAGAAGGCACACAATACATACATCAGTTAAATACAAAGAATAAACATCAAAATAACATAGGTGTAAAGTCCGATGTAAGACATTAGCAGGAAAGTGTGCCTCTCGGCTGCGCCAAATAGGCCCAGTTCAGCAAAAATGCCAAACAACTAGTGCCTGACGCTGGTTTTCAATTGGACCTGGTGTGTGAGGTGACGGATGTAAATCAGTTTTATGCTGCAACGTGACGTGTGTATACATACTTACTTACCCACATACAATACATACATACCTACATAAAAATCTGACACAGCAGCTTACCGAATAATAGAAAATTATTGTAGCATTTTAATACCGTATACAGTACAGTACAGGTTTCCTCTCTTGTGTCTCAGCAGTGGGAACATTATAGGCTGATTATGCTTATATCGTATTACAGTGGTGCCGATCCTCTTGTATAGACTATAAATCATCAAAATTTAGTATATTCCTGTCAAACGACGATTTCCCATTCTGATATTGGCTAAAGTGACACCACGTAACTATATTTTGGTTTGACAGCACTAAGATGGCACTGAGTTATTAGTTTACTGAAAATGGTAATTTAGCTATCCTGAATTTAACGTTTTTCACCTATAAAATTTAGATTTTCTAACTAAATCTGAGAGCAGTGGTGGCCCAGTGGTATCGGCCGCGACTTACGAGTTGTAGGTCGTAGGTTCGAACCCAGACAGGCGCTTTACTTTGTGTAAATTATTTCATCACCATTGCTCTCAAAACGGTGAAGGAAAACATCGTGAGGAAACCGGCATATCCTAGAACCAAAAATTCGACGACATGTGACATCTACCAACCCGCACTGGGCCCGCGTGGTAGATTACGGCCCACTCCCTCTCACTGAGAGGAGGCCGGTGTCTCAGCAGTGGGAACAATAGAGGCTAATTATGTTATGTAACTAAATCTGACTATTTTTAATCGCGACTAAAAAGGTGTGGAATAAAATTAGTTGGCATGAACTAAAATTCACACGAACACCTCGACTTTAGTACTGTATCTTTTTTTCTTTATCTCGAAAACGGTGTTTATGAAACCCGTAAACCCCTAAAACTCAACACGTAGGTAATAATGTTTCATATTTTCTATACAAAAAGTGAAAAATTCCATATAAAAGACGTCGAGGCCGCCCAAATGCGCGATTCCGGCTCAAAAAAATTACGGGGTAGGGTTTTGTCCACGTGGAGTCGCGATTCTCAAATTCGATTTAGTTGTGTCAAAATTATTTTTAAATTCTGAGATATTTTTTTGCAGAATATATTTAAGATTCTCATTGCCAAAAGTAAAAAATATTAGTGATAGTTTAGTTTGGTGTAAAAAAATGTTTTTCTTATTCAAAATAAAAAGATAATTACTGTTTAAATTTCACGTTACTCAAAAATAAAAAACCAAAATTACCCCAATTTCATTATAAATTAGCAACTTTTCAGCAGAGGTCATAAGTTGTGACTTGTAGACACCCGCTACACGACGGCCGCCCGCGGCTCTCGTTAAACAAGGTAAAATTCGTCATTAAAAAAAATTGCGAGATATTTTTTCTGAAAATTACCACTTTGATAGACTTTAGCACGAGTCTTCGCAACACCCTCACGGATCGGACAGGTTTTTATTTACACATGTAAATAAAAACCTGTTTAAAATGTTATATTATTGGTTGTTGTGTTTTAGATTTACAACCACGATTATTACAATGATGGTTATTATCTGGCTACGTATATAGTTAACTAAGATCCACAGTTCAACAAACATTTCATCATTTTTTTAGGGTTCCGTACCTGAAGGTTACTAACGGAACCCTATTACTGAGCCTCCTCTTTCCGTCCCTCCAACAGTCCGTCTGTCTGTCAGCGGGCTATATTTCATGAACCGTAATAGGTAGATAGTTGAAATTTTCATAGAGTAAATATTTCTATTGCCGCTATAATAATACAATTAAACAATAAAAATAAAAAACAATTTTTAAAATTAAAGGGGGTCAAGAAACGTGTTTAAAAATTTTTTTTTGGTGTTGTATATTGTTTGGTGATACGGAACCCTTATTGTGAGTCTGAGTCGCACTTGGCCGGCTTTTTGTGCATAATATTTATACAGTTGTTTAGCATCGTAATTCCTCAATATTCGTCAGCAAACAAGATAAACAAACCACTTTGTTCACCTCCAAGAGCGTCAAAAAGGCGATGGTGCACGAAAAAAAAACGTTCCGTATTTATTAAAACACATACTGAAACAATAATACACTCATTACCAAATCAATGTTTACATTAGTTTGTGAACCTCAAACTTATGCACTAGGTATAATAATTTGTGTTATTTCTAAAAACTTTCATGGGGTTATCGTGCCAGTCTGTCGATAACGTCAGTGCAGCATATCCTTTGTGCTGACAGATATCAAATCACTGAAATTGATGTCATCGGTTATAGAACTACCGATCCGACTTTCTGACTTGTTTGGTGTAGAGATATAAGTCGAGATACTATTATGTGTACCTAGGAATAAAGTTGCAATAATATTAATTACTGCAATGTCACCTGCATCAATCAGCGTCTTCGTACCAAGTCGCTGATCGTACGAGATTTTTTTTTTAATTCCTAAATGGGCCCGCTCTTGACCCCGAAATGAAAATGAAATGAAAATTCGGAATCCTTGCATCCAGCAAATTCCTGCGGCCTTCATCAGGGCATCGGTCTACCTTATGGGAGGCCTTCCAACGCTTCCGGTCCCAAGTTCCGAACCTGTCGAAGTACTTGGGGGAGGTCCATGATCAGCAGTGGAAGTCTTTCAGCTGCAATGGTGATGATGATTTTCGGAATTCTGTTCTCTTCTCAATCTAGAACTTACATTTTTCTGCAACTTCTGGATTGTATAAAATAAGTGCCACTTCGTAGAATGCACCACGTGTGTCATAATCCTATAAATATAAACAAAACAAGCCAACAGTTCGCAGTTACAATAGTAACGTTTTTGCAAAATAAATCATAAGTCAAGCAGTGCATGAAAGCTGTGCTAAGGGACATAGAGTAAGTGAGAAGGAAGAAGGTTCAAGTCTTTACGTTAGTCCTAGACACCACGCTTGCTTACTGAACGTTGTGACGGGCTAGTGGTTAAATAAATAAATAAAAAATAAATAAAGGCCTCGCATCTCATGAACAAGGTTGTGGGTTCAAATCTGGCCTAGTGCCAATGTGACTTGTTTAATTCATAATGTAAATACTGTCTGAGTTAAGCTTGGGTATCACCGACTTCGGTGAAGAAAAACATGGAGTAAGTAGGTACTTATAGTTAGGCTAGCGTGGTGATCAATGCTCGTGCCTTCTCAGTATGAGAAGATAGCTTTGCCCTGCTGTGGAACAATAATTGGTTGGTAATAATACCTTTTTTTTTTTACTATGGCATCTCGCAGTTCATCCTGTATGAGGATGGCTACTGCTTAATCGGACTTTCCTGTGGATGCCTTGAATTAAGGCCTCCAGCCAGTGCGGTAATAATACCACCATTAATGTTTACTTTGTGTAGCCGCAAGCGTTTGAGCGTTTACGGCGTACGGCATTTCATACAAACTTTCAAGCCCTTGTTTTTCGAATGAATGAATCGATTTTAATGAAGCTTTATACGCATAAGCAGGATACTAAGGTCTAAAAAGCAACTTAAGAACATTTTCGAAATGTCTTATTTCAAAAAAGATAACTGGAAATCTCTGTTTCTATGGAAACTTTAAAATCAGTCTAATTTGGCTGTAACACTACTTTTCGAAAATATTCTTAAGTTACTTTTTAGACCTTTGTATCCTGCTTATGCGTATGAAGTTTCGTTAAAATCGGTTCATTCGTTTCGACAAAGAAGGGCTTGAAAGTTTGTATGAAATGCCGTACGGCGTAAACGCTCTTAACGCCCGTATTGCAGGACCTAGTTCTATTTAAGTAGCTAGAACTAACACGCAATCAGTCAATCTAGTTAGCAATGCTTGAGTTTTGATTTATTTAGGTTCTGTAATACGGGTGTACGGGTCTTAGACTTATAGTTTTTATGATTGCCTCTGAAGTGTAGTCGTCACATAGCGTAACTGCTGACGAGCTCAATTTCCAGGTCGAAAAAGTATTATTGCCATTAGGAATTTCATTTAAATTTGCGCCCGGGCATTACTCTCGCCCCTTTAAACAGAACTGGTGAATTTATTTATTTAAACTTAATGCAAACGTAAAAAAATACTGTACACACATAAATCAAGCTATAGACTTCCAGTTTTAGCTGAACTCGCATTGCGCATTTCGTACATTGATAAGTCAGCTTATACTGGAAATGTTTAGCTTGGTTATGTCGATGTGCGAACAATGGTTGAGGCATAATCTACCAGTCAACCTTAGGGTGACGCAGAGACAAAACTATGGCAGGTGCAATATCAGGGATAGATAGCTCAAAAATAACTATAAAATACTAGGGTTCACGTGTGTATACACTACATACTTCGACAAATAGAGTAAAAAAGGCTAGGGAATTCCCGTAAAACCGTTCAAAGTTTTCGCAATCTCATCTCAGCGACAAACAATGTCAAAAACTTGTCGAAATTGTAGGGAAATTAGCTCGTTTTTAAAATTATGACAATTGCCCCTCAGATGTCATGTTACTTATGTTTTTTGATGTCAAAGTTGTCTCCTCTGTCCATTATACTCTGTGTCCACTGACGGCAAGCCGGGAATTGGGTCAAACGTTCCAGAAATTAACAATTTACTTACACCCCTTACTGCGTAGCCAACATAACGCTTAACAAATGTCTTTGTTCAGTAAATGTGGCTGTGATAGACTGAGGATAATTGTTCTTCTCTTTAACATTTAAGTTTAGAGGCTACGTCTGAGCAGTTACTTATCTACTTTCATTTCTTTTTTTAATTTCATACTGTTATGTTCTTTCTAAAAGTCCTACTAAAATAAAAAATTAAATAAAATAATTGGCCTTTTACAATTATATTTTGAAAACATTGTAAAAGGCCAATTATTTTTTAAAGAGTAACCGTGGAGTTTTTTGCCGTCTCTTCTGTTTTATTCGGTTTTATTTCTTCTGTGTATGAGAAGAATCAGTTTATAATAGAATTGAAGTCTATTTCTCTTTGATAGTTTTACTTTTCAAGAGGGCTTACCAACTCTAGGTCAGTGGAACGGGTCATTAGTGGTCCCGAAACTAAAATGAGTACCTACTGACAAACACATTAGTTTTATGCGCTAAGTGCCACAAATACTTCTGGTTAAATTGTTCGAGGGTACAGTCACATAATAAATAAGTACAGAAGGCTGGCTCCATACAACAAGTCTAGTTGTACGCACACTGAGACGAGTACGTACAGGGTACGTACGGTTTCAATTTCATATCGCATGACATTATTTTTTGAATAACATTATTAAATTGTAATTGAAAAAACTTCGACAAAAATTGAGGTTATAAAATTCATTTTATTTTTCAAATGAAAAACCCTTAAAGTAATTTCAAATTAGAAAACCCCTTTATTTATTAACGTTGCAAGTTAAATAAAGAACAGGATCCGTTAAACCATTTTTTTTCGTTTAAATATCTCTTAACTGTACAACATTATTTTTAGTATTTGCGAAACCCGAAACACGTGTCTAGTATTTTTATGTAAAGAATCTATGTACAAAATTTCAAAACTGTATTATGAGAAATCACAAAGCTATAAACTTGTTATGTTACCTGGTTGACCGTTCAAAAACATACTCACCACGCAGCGCGGCGCGGGGTGACCATGTTTTATGCTCCTGCAGCATCGTACGCTCATTGATAATAGTTTGGCAGGAAGTATCTAACTGTACAGCGATTTTATTGTAATTAACTAGTGATTAAATATTTTTGGGACAAAATATAACATGGTGTAAAAATTATTGAAATCGATTCAGTTACTTATTCTGAACAAACTACATTCAGGTTTCGCATATACTAAAAATAATGTTGTATAAGCAACATTAAATTGCTAAAGTTTAAGTATTGTGTTTGTGTTCTCACAATCTAATTTAACTGTAAGTGTAACGTGTTGTCAGTAGCACTACAAACTGGCATTCACTGATACTTTTTCTGATCCATTTATTTACATTTTCATCACATACTTTTCGAACAGACCAAATTCATGATTGCACTTAGCACTCGCTGTACGTGAAGCATGTCTGTGTGTGCGTAAGTTTTCGCTCTTTGTATGGAGCCGACCTTCTGTACCTATTTATTTTGTGGTACAGTCATGTACAGTCGTTAACACAATTGTTAACAATTTTGTGGAATGTTTTTACTTACGGACGGTTTAGTGATGTCTAATAGACAAGCGTTGGATAGTTTTAAGTTGAGTGCCCGAGGGCTGCAAATTGAAGGGCTGTTAAGTACTTAGTATATTTAAGTAACAATGTATTTATTTTTAAGAACAGTCATCTCATGATGCTATTGAATACTAACTACGTTTTGTGTTGATTCTTAAATAGTTTTGAGACTCGTTAATGCGATTTTATCTCAATTATTGATAAAATTATTGAATCAGTGTGCGCAAACTAGAAAAAACATAAAAAGTTATTTTTCATACCTAATGTATCTAATGTGTTTCTACCTAAAGTATGGTTGCGTTAATTTTTGGGCAACATTAGGTAACCAAATTATATTTCTTCGAATTTGATGAAAAATAAAACATTCCGTTCACAGACACCATCTACACCTACTTTCATCTTAAATGGCATTGCTCCAGCCAGACTCTATGTGTTGACAGTATTACACACATTATCCACAGTGCCTTCGCCAATCGGCTGTACCGACGACCCCAAGATACCAAACATCAGATAAACTCCACATTTCCACCCCACTACCCGAACAGCATACAAATACGCCATAACTACGCATAAATACCGGACAATTCGAATAATATTTAATGCCGATCCCCAATCCATATTTAACTTTAAGATAATCAGATTATCATAAATTCATCTTGAGCTTCCTCCCATGCCGGATGAGACCTTAAAAGGACGGTAACAATAGAATTAATTCTATTCGAGCGAAGTAAAGAAAGATAATTAATTTCTCATATCTCCACGTATAAAAAGGTTTTTGTGAGTCGTTTTATGAATAAAATAGATTTACTTTAGTACGTTCTATTTTAAGGGCTGTGTAGGTTTTTAATAAAGATTTTTGCATTCCTTTACTCTTGTTATTGTCGCAAACAGATTGGATAAGGACCTGAAGACCAATTCCCATAATTACCAACGTTCAAAATCTAGTCGCATTCTCATCTTAGCGACAATCAATGTCAAAAACCTGTCAATAATGTAGGGAAATTGGAGTTATTTTTGACAGATTGAGACTGAGATCGGACTGTGAACGTTCTTAAAATTATGAGAATTGCCCTCTCAAGTTGTTTGACTTTTGTTAATCATCATCATTTTCAATTCAATCTTTTTTTGTAAGACCACATGACAAAATAATATTTAATTTTCTTAATCAGGAAGTACTAACTAAACGTAATTTCATTCCTTAAACATTTTGGTGAGTAGTCAAATATGCATGTTATTATGTGAATCTATTAATTTTATGAGATTTCGTGTTAGCCATTATGATTTGACAATTAAAAAATAATGTCAGCAAAATTTTATATCATTTTTTTTATTTATTTTAGTCAGAAACAGTGATCCATATTTATGTTAGTATACTTAAAAATTATGTTAGTAACCAAAGATTACAGAAGCTGAAAGAGCACAGAGGGAGCTTCTTAAAGTAACTTTTACCACATACACATCACACACACACGTACCATACCATACCAGAAATCACCTCTCTGGTCTGCATTCTGGAATTCTTTATTATTTTTTATTTTTTACTGATCTCTAAGATAATATAGGGTTACCCCTAGTTTGGAGATCAGGGTTTCTATGTATTGTGCTTAGCATAGCCACTTAGTTATAATATAATCACTGTTTTAGTATGTACTTAGGCTTTTCTTTATTAATTTTTTTATTTTTTTATTCGTATTCCGAGCCCCAAGATACAGACTAACTGTCTAGTTTGGGGCTCATTAGCTAATACTATATTGTAACCTAGCTGTAGGTAATATTTTAAGTTACTCATGTCGTCTTAACTTGCTGTTAACCAGTGAACCTGCTTATTGTATTACCTGGACAATTAATATTTTCTATTTCTATTCTATTAAAATACATTCCACAATAATACTATTATAGCTAAAAAGTTAATAACTGAAATACTTATAATCAAATTGTAAAATAAAAAAGTTAAATCGCAATCGTCTTTAAATTAATTAAAATCTTTAAAATAATAAACATCTTTAAATTCATTAATATCAATATAAATTTAAATCAAGAAATATAAACATTACGATTACTTCTTCAGAAGATGTGATGTTCTAGGAAACCTACTTAAATTAATGTATTAAAAGTCTGTTGTTTGTATTCGCAGTATCGAGATACGCGTAAAACTCGGTACAGGATTAATTTTTAAATATCTTTTTAAAATGATTTTATTCGAGTTCATTGTACAGTCGAAGATAAAAGCTTTTTAACTTTAGCTTTTTTTAGCTTTTTATAATATAAACATTTCTCAGTAATGTGGCCCATACTGTGTGATTATACTGTTCTTGTTGCTTTACTGTTTTTATTTTATTCTCTTTGCCAAGCATTTTTTATAATAATTTAATGAATGAATGAACTAATGGGAAGTCGTGGAATGTATCCACATACATTCCACGACTTCCCATTAGTTCATTCTTTAAGTAACAGATGTATTTATATTTCCTTTTGAACAAGGTGGTACATATACAATTGGACACAGATAATATATTTATAATTTTCAAGAATAATTCCTAATATGACGTCCTCCCTGTTCAAGGTTGCTAAGCGCCAGGTTTATTTCGTAGATTTTTATATCTTCCCTAGCTGGATATTGTGTATATCATCAATGACCCTCAACATAAAAAGTACATCACGCATTTCCATACAAACTTCCAAAAAGCGCGGACAAATACATTTTTTTCACAGCACACACATGTTTATGTTTTTACTCAAAGAAAGATAGCCGGAAAAAATTCAGAAAAGGCTATCACGGTCCGATTCTTTGCTCACTCCCAACTAGACTTCTTCCAACACAAGTGAAAATCAACCTTGAAAGCAACAACATAGAGTCTTACTAAAACGTAAAAATAACGTGGTCTGACCATGTAACTGTGTACCCATAAAAATAGCGTTCCATTTACGAGCGACCGATGATAACCGAAGACGCCCGAACTTAGCCGAATGGCTATAGAGTCAACAGCCTCCGGTTTTCGCTGACTTTGGGTTCGAAGCGAAAACTTTTTCAGTAAGGCAATTTGGAGTGGAACCAAATTTACATATGTGATTAGATAGTAAAAGGAAATTTGTCTTCAGTTCGGTCGGGGAACTTGGGATTTGGATAATACGGATTGAATCTTTGATCAGTGACAGTAGTTTGTGTGGTGATTGTGCTGGCTAGTTTTCAACTGGACTATTTGCTCGCTTTTTTTATGATAGACCCGATGATGATTATTTTTACTGTTGTTTACTATATAACTAACATGATGCTAAGGTAAAGTTTCCAATGATAAATGTAGTATTGTTTTGTCTTGGGAGGAAAATCATGCGCCAGCCCGCCCGCGACGTTGGTAAAATTTCGTCTGAGGAAACCAGCGCGTTTTAATTTACCTCAACGGAAAAACGTAACGTTGTGTGTTCTCATAAAATTACACAACGCCATTATAAAGCAATACGTATTCAAAATAAGCCAACCTACCCATAAATCCGTAACACAATAACAGAACTAACTGCGATTTATCGCCGTACGACGTTACGGAGGTACCGTTAACGAGGGCCGCGTCACGGCAGCTGAGAAATATTCGTCACAATTCGGCGTCCGTTCGCTAACAATCGGCACGCGCCATTTTCATCCCTTTTCAGACGAGGCTGCGCGGGCAGGCATGCGCAGTGCCCAGTCCCCGTCAAACGCCGTCAGTGGAGCGGCGCGCCTTGCCGCACCGCGTTATAGCCGCGCCCTCGATACTACCGATGTAAAAATTAACAATAATGTTTTAAATTATTATAACACGTTCCCCATCCCTCGTGAGTGTACCGAAATCGATGTAAAAAAATATTGCCCAATTTTATTGAAACAGTTTTCTGCGCGATCGACTCTTCACGTAGTGTATACGATAATTCGAATTTGTAGTATAAGTGAGTTGCTGTGTATGTAAAAGTGCAATGGAGTATGCCGGTTTAGTGTGTGAGTTTAGACTTTTGACGATTATGTGTATGATTGTACTGGGATTATCTCGATGGTAAGTTTTGAAAACGTTTCGTACATTTTTGAATAGCAGTAATAATAAAAAAAAATATTTAAAGCTCATTAAGGTAATTGGAATAAGTACACAGTGTAGAAAGTGTTTTGCGCCTCGTGTTTCTTATTTTCGGGATTTATGGAGGTTTGACATAGATATAAACTCGCTACTCGGTGATAAAGATTCTGCGAAGAATTTTTACGATCCATAAATTTAATCATACCTACTACGAGGCGTTTGGTAGATTTTTTTCGATGAAATTGAGTATTTATGGAGAATTTACGTCACGATTCAATGGATGTCTAACAATTTTGTTAGCTTTACATTACGTTCGCGAGTGTTAAATCATTGTAGGCACCAAAAATTTTATAATTTAATTTTGTCATGAAAAAGAAAATAGAAAATATAAGCTTTTTAAAACAAAACTAATTATTGCAAGGTATCTAAATCATTTTTTTTTTGTAGGTACCTTCATTAAAGCTACTCCACTATTATTATCAACCTAATGTGGGTTACACTCCATTTAAGCTGTCCGACATTTGCGACTTTTCAGGGTAGCCCCACAAAATCACCAATTCACACGACAGCTCCACATTTAAGTATGAAAAATTGTTTCCTAAAGCAATCAATCCTTTTAATGCAGTAAGCACAAACTTGTAAAGTAACTTATACCTCATACTTCATAAATAAACATTAATCATTCTTTCTTTGAAAGTTAATCAACTTCTTTAAATTTAAAAAGTAATTAAAATTTCGATGGTACGGTGCGATAACATTCTTTATTTGAAAGAGGTGACGCCTCATTCTCGTCACTCTTGTGTGTGTAGGGATATTTATTTTCGTCTACCCTACGGCACTGGACGGCGCTCATTTATGAAACAAAACAATTTTGCCTATCATTGACAAACTGAGGGAGACAATTCTCATAATTTTAAGAACGTTCAGTTTTCAATTACGAGAATTGGCCTTCTGTGCTATCTACATTTTGCCAACATTGAGTAAAAGACTGTTTTGTTGCATAATATCATTGTTTTTATAGAACCATGATCTGTATATTATAGGATGTTTTAACTCAGTCTGTGCACAGCCTTAAGGAGTTTGTGGGACTTAGGGCCTTAATTCTACCGAACTCCTAATGAAGGTACAATGAATGATAATGGACCAAAACTGCCAACTTCAAAAATATAGCCAAGCGATCACCGTTTTAGCGATAATCCCGTACGTACCCGTTGACACCTAATCCTGATCATGGTATCAGATGAAGGCATCCTCGGTAACTTTTTCACGTTCCAGAGCTGTAAGTTACAACAACTGAAAAGACCTTCTACAATCGATGGCACACCATGGATAGCCTATGATCCCAATGTATATCCAATGAAAGTATATACAAACCCTGGTCAGCTTTAAATCTTAAGCAATCACTCTCTAAAGCGGATTAGTAACATATTCATGTGTGTGTTTAGGTTTCAACTTTATAACTTACTAATGTTTCCAACAATTATTGTTTGAATAGCATTATTACATTGTAATAAATTGAACTCAAACTCAAAGCATTTATTTCAAATAAACCAAATACTGTCACTTTTGAATTGTCTAGGGGTCAGTCAGTCAGAAAGATGAAGCCCATTCTAAAGAGTAGGTGAACAATCATCAACGAAAACTGAGGTTATAAAATTAAGCTCAATTCAATCTGCCGAGCCTTTTCGCAACTATGTTGGGGTCAGCTTCTAGTCTAACCGGGTGCAGCAGTATTCTACATAGAGCGACTGCCTACCTGACCACCACAACCCTGTTAATGGGAACACGATGCCCTTTGATAAGAATGGTTGTCAGACTTTCGGTTTCTAACGACCCATAACGACTATTGAAGATCCACGAATGACAACCGGGACCAATGGCTTCCTCGGCAATTGCCGAATGAAAAACATTTTTAAGGGCCGATTTTCCCATCACCAGATAACTTTATCGGAGGAATAATTTTGAATTTTTGACGGTTCTTCCATACAAAAACTGTCAGACGTCAATTTTATTCCATGAATAAAAAATATCTATCGATTTAAAAATCAGCCCTAAGATAAATAAGAATAAGAAAAATAAGAATTACGGGCTTAAGTATTCAAATAATCAAATCAAAGCAGTCAATTTGTAAGTGGCACCTCAAATTGTCATCTATAGGTACGTTCCTGGCACTTTAGTTAGAGATTATACTGATCGGCATGAGCTAATAATCTTTCCCAGATAGCTTAGACACGACATTGAACATGTAATTGACGCAAGAGAGAGGCAGCATAGATACAAAGCAGTTCACGAAACGAAGTAGTTCATTCATGTAGCACCAAACAATGTGCTGATGAGTTCCGATACAATATAATAGCAGCTTGTTTGACGTGTCGATAACTTGTTTGAGTTTCGTAGCATAGTTTGAAAACGTTATTATAGTTCAATCTTTAGGGGGAGTAGGGGGGGGGGGCAGCGGTTTGAAGAAGTTTCGGAAGCGATTCCTGTAATTATGTAAGGTTCTAAATTGGAGCGTGTCGTAAAGGGTAAACTTTGTAACCTAAGAATATCTATATGCTTGAGAAGGAAGAGGTTAAAATTATAATCATAATTTATCCATCGTTCAGTCGTTCTTCCCAAAATACATCATCATCTGCCTAGCCTTTTCCCAACTATGTTGGAGTCGGCTTCCACTCGAACCAGATGCAGCTGAATACCAGTATTTTACATGGAGCGACTGCCTATCTGATCTCCACAACCCAGTTATTGAATAATACGATACCCCTTGGTAAGACTGGTTGTCAGACTTTCAGACGACACGTAACAACTGCCAATGATCCATGAATGACAGCCGGGACCAACGGCCTAACGTGCTTTCCGAGGTACGAAGGGGTCTTGGTATGTAAAGATGGTCACCCATCCATGGACCAACCGCGGCAAGCGTAGCTTAACCTGATCGATCGAACCGTGCGGCTGTTTTCTTTGCCACAAGCTAAAAAATTTTACACTTAGGCTATTAATTTAGCCATTACTTTAATTTGTATGACATAAAAATAATCAATGAGTCCATAAGAAAACACTTCGTGATTCTTATATAATTATGTTGTTCGTATTTTATTTTTAAGCTGATGGGGATTTGTGAACTTTTATCCACATATCCCCATTACGAGCTTTAAGAGACATCGATGGGGATTAGTAGAACAATACCAATAAAATCACTATGTCTTTATCCTCTCAAACGTTTGCCCGCATAACTGTCGAAACACCCTACGCGTCGGAGTAGCTGAATGGGCGCAGTAAAGTCATTGTTGTAACAATGAAATTATAACAATGACACTGTTGTGTACACTTGGTGTACCGTTGATATTTCGAGCACTTTAGCTTATGTACACTTGGTGTACAATTGACGCTTGAGGGGTCATAGTCGCCTTTTATTCATCCTCTCAGCATGTCCACACCATCTAAGCATACTCTTTTCAATTGTTGCCACTTCATCTTGTTTTGAACCTCAACGATTTCTTATCATTCCTCGGCTCATCTTTCAGTTACAACACACATGATTCGCTAGGAACGCATTTCCTGTGATCATGTCTGTTTTGCCACACCCAAAATTCACTTCCATGTTTACGCGTGAGCACCATTGCAGCAACATTATTAAATAATTTCTTAATTTCCAACCGAAAAAGAAGATATAAAAGACGGGCGTTTTGGGAGACTGTTTCATGTAATTTTGAAGTTCAAAACGCGCAGATTCTCAACCTAATTTGAATAAACGACTTTTGATTTTGATTTCGTACGCATCACTTCACTCGAGTTGTAACCAGATAGGTACTTACGAGTACATGTAAGCTCAAGAGACAATTCCGTAGTGACATTAACTAATTAAATTGCTCATAGGTAATGTTCCAACAATATTGTCGCCATCAATATGTTGTAGCTTTGTACGTGTCTAGCTTAACACAAATCGAATCACATCCTATTTCATAAAGCCTTTTGATGTTAAGTTAAACTCGTAATTGATTTACAGCCTTTGACAAAAACTTCCAGTTCATACTAGGGTTACGGTTAAAGATATTTATTTCGCCAAAGAATTATGAATTCACTTAGGGCCGATTCAGAGAGTTAAGAGATTTCCAGGAGAATACAGCTTACCAACAATAACCTACGGTGCTGAAACATGGACGCTCACAAAGGAGACTATCCATCGCATACCAACGAGTAGCACAAAGGGTCATGGAGCGAGCCATGCTTGGCATAAACCTAGACAGAGTACGTAACACCGCAATCCGTCGTCGGTCGAAAGTCCACTACGTCGGGGACAGGCCGATGCGAATGAAGTGGAGTAGGGCAGGACATCTGACTAGGTGAAGAGATGGCCGATGAGAGACGCACGGAACCGGGTAGTATGGCTGAAGAAAGGGGAGAAGAATCGGGAGAGTGATTCCGGACTGAAACGATGATGATGTTGAAACAGCAGATTCTTTTTCTGATAACCGTCGAAAAAAACTACTACAGGGAATATCTACGCTAGAATCATTGTGTTGAATAAGTCTATCATCGTCATCATCAGCCTACAGCTGCAGTCCGCTGCTGGATATAGGTGTCTCCGATTGCACCCCATTCAACTTGATTTTGGGCAACTCTCATCCAGCTGCTACCAACCATGCCAGCCTGAGGGCGTCCTACCTTACGTTTACCGATTCGCGGTCTCCACTCAAGAACACGTCTACCCCAACGGTCATCGGTTCTACAGCTAACATGGCCGGCCCATTGCCACTTCAGCTTGCTTATTCTTTGAGCTATGTCGACAACTTTGGACCATACCTATTTAATATAAGAATAGCTTATAACATGGTCTAAATATTAGCCAGTACCCAAGGTTGTCTGCCCACGGTAAGACCCTCATTCAAGTAATAAGTATGGCCACTCTTAGAGGCAATGTAGCATGTTTTTGCAATTTAAAAAAAGCAGCAAAACACTTTTGGTATATATTTCAACCGGAACATAAATATATAACTGCTGACCAAGTACCTACTAGTGACTTTTGCGACACATCTGTCGGGCACACAGTGCTTGAGCGACTTTTGTTATAATAATTCTGGTTTCTATGATAGTACTTATTAGAGTCTACTTCTACTTTTGCTTGCTTTCACCATAAATAAAACAGCATAATGTATGCATGTGTTTTGAAATACATACGTGATGATCCAGACTGATGAGTTAAGGCTTTAATATAAATTATTTACATGAGGGGCCCGTGGCTAAATAATAAAAGCCACACAGGTCGATCGATCAGGTTAAGCTACGCTTGCCACGGTTGGTCTGTGGATGGATGACCATCTTTACATACCAAGACCCACCCGTGCTTCGATCCCGGCTGTCATTCGTGGATCTTTGACAGTCGTTACGGGTAGTCAGAAGCCTGAAAGTCTGACAACCAACCAACTTACCAAGGGGTTTCGTATTAAACAGTGACTGGGTTGTGGAGGTCAGATAGGCAGTCGCTCCATGTAAAATACTGGTACTCAGCTGCATCCGGCTACACAGCAGTACAGGACACAGATAAGAGTGTGTTTTTTTAAAACTTACTTCCCACTTTAGCGCGACCCGTAAACTCATGGACCTATGTAATAGAGAATTAGCCTAACACAATTAACCGGTAACGAAAATAGGCTACGAAATATTACTGAGAATTTCCTATTGGAAAACTCAATTATATTGTCCGACCGGGGGTTCGAACCTACGACCACTCGTCCTGCAGTCACACTTGCAACCACTAGACCGACGAGGCAGTCTGATCGAATTTATTTTACTACGTACCGCGTTCAAGAGCTGTCAATGTAAATTTTCCGTGACAATGATGACCCTGACAGCTCTTGAACCCGTTTTAGATGTGCTAATCGCATTCAGTTTTCATTGGTGAAATTCGCCCTAAGATGCCATCGCGGCCATAGTCATGCGGTGGAGACGACGCGACGCCTTAACAAAATAGAAAAAAATAATGACTGTCGAACTTTACTCCTTTTTCAATCGCAAAACATGCAACATTTTTGTTGAAATGCTGTATATACAGTGAATAACACGTGCCAAAGCGAACGAACTGCACCGCTTGTAACAAAACATACAAAACCTACACGCAAATATTGACATGTATCTAGCGCGTTACTGCTACCAAACATCGACGTTTTACCTCTACGTCATTTTAATCTCGTACTGGGAAACAACAATTAAATAACGGAGGATGTGATATTATTTTTCAGTTAGTAAAATATACATTATTTTCTCATAAGGTTAAAATTCGTCTTGAATGATCTCAAGATAATTTAAGAAGAATTTCAATATATACCTACTAAGAGATAAAACTATCACCATGAACAATGAACAATGACATTTGCTTATAGTTTGTAGTGTTATATTATTTTAATTATTTTGCATGTGAAGACAATGAGGGTCATTTTTCCATTTTTTTTTTCTGTTCTGTTAGTTTTTGTCTAGGTTTGAGTAATTTATGTGGCCTACCCAAATGTCCTTTCTTTGGTATTGTTCGTCGAATCGTTGAGCTCCTTAAGTTTTGAGTTGAGCTACACGATTTCTGACAAATGCGTGCACTGACTGGACAGGTCCTCTCAATCTGTGTGGTTCTTTCCTCAAAAGACCATCTCAGACCCCGATCTAAATGTCTTCATATAACCTGACCAAGATTATGTCTGGACTTTAAAAGAGACTGTGACCTCTGAGTTTGTTTCGGCCTTTCTTCTCAGAGAAGTTAGATAGGAAACGCCGACCTCATCTAGTTTTATAAAAAATATGATTGATGTGTAAAAGTGTTTGTGCAAACCTACTTACAAAAATAAAATCACTTACTTATCATTTATCATATCTAAATTATTTAGAAGAAAAAAATATTTTTTTTTTTTCTTATTCAATACCTGATGAATGCAAACACATGCAAGATAAAGACGCAATGAACACAAAACCCCGAACAAAGCACAAGTTTTCAAACCACAAACAATTACTACACCACCACTCCAAAACTGCAGCCAGCCCTCCTCACCTGTTAGACAACGCCGTCCGAATTTCTGCCAACAATTTCGCGGTCGTAATCGATTCGAGGGCGTCTGTTATTTGCGTTAAAAGCGATACATCCGGCCCGACGGTCCATTAGCAGGGCGACGATGCGATAAGTGTTCCCATTCTCTGTAAATACAGACAGGTCTGATGCGAGGGGGTCCAACAAATTTTCGAATTATTTTTCTCTGTGAAATGTTTTTTTTTGGGGTTTGATTGGCGGGATGTAAGTGGAATTAATATGCTAAGGGTCAAGTATGTATCTCAATTTAAGTGTAGGTCTGAGTAAAGTTTAGTATAAAATCCATGAGTCAAATCTAATATATAAAATTCTCGTGTCACAGTTTTCGTTGCCATACTCCTCCGAAACGGCTCGACCGATTTTGATGAAATTTTTTGTGCTTATCCGGTATCTATGAGAATCGGCCAACATCTATTTTTCATACCCCTAAATCGAAACTTACGCGGGTGAAACCGCGGGGCGCAGCTAGTAAATATATGAATATTTCAGTTTAATATCACTTGGTTCAAGCATTCTAGTGCCATATTGATTATGGCAAATCAACACCGAAAATTAGAAGATAATGCTAATGTAGCATAATGCTGACACTTGTGTACGACTTAAAAGAATTTCCGGTAAAAAGTAACAATGTACAGTTGGTAAATATATTGACGCATATCTGCATTTAAAAATACAGCAGCGGGTACATAAGCGGACGTAACGCTACAAGGCAGATGCCTATAGCGTAAAGTCCGCTTAAGTTCCGCCATTGTACAGACGCCAGCACGTCAAGCTACTACAATCTGGTAAATTTCTTTAATAGATTTTCAACTTTATCGCTAAAGGAAAAGGTTCAAAGTTGATTGGGAAATTTTTACAGTTTTGGGTAGCTTGATGTGCTGGCTTCTGTACATGAAGTTTAAATAAATAAATAACAGTAATAATCCACATACGTCTTCATTCAAAACTCCAGTAAACCCAGCACAAACAGAAAACAATAAAAGTAAAAACAACGATTACCACTATATTTTTTCCATTAACAGACAACAATATTTTCGAGACAAAGAACTACACTTGAATTTTATAAGCCTTTTTCACTAAATATTTTATTGAAGCTGAAATAAAAGTAAGTGCGATTTAAAATTCTGAATTCAGTACGCATTTTCATTCATGAATAAAAATGATTTACATTTTTACTTAAGTAATACATGCAATAGACTATGAACATAATGTATGCAAAGTTTTATCCTTCTTAAAAAATATAGTATATGTGCAGAAACTATCAATGAACTAGGTACATACACAAAATTACTCACTCAGACAACAATGTCAATTAAATAACCATCCATCTTGTTATACAACTTAACTTGCTAGAAAATGTATCCGAGTACGAAGCAAGTGAAGTTGTGTAGTCGAGAATAATAATAACAGCCAGTGTTTTAAGATCATCTTCCACCTATGCTTACTTTGTTTTACAAACCTTAACTTACCAGCAGCTTATAAGTACGCAAAAATAACGACAATCCACAATAGAATTCTTTATTTCGACTTAATCGATTTCATGCCAAAATCACAACAGTTTACTTTGCAAAACATTTATAAAAAAGTAGCAGAAAATTACTCAAACAGAATACAAACAAATTCTCTCAGGTTTGACTCCCGACAGTTTGACTATGAAACCCATTCTTTAGTGACAACGGGAAGTATTCGTAGTCAAGATCACAAGACCAAGAAGGTAGATCTAAGTCACGGAAATATAATGTTTGCTTCACTTAGTCGACTTGAACAAATAAGGGACCGACAAGCGACACGAACTGACAAGAGTGATACTGTCGTTGAGAGCTTGTCAGACGACCCGAAATGGCAAAGGCTTTCATAGATTTTGACTTTTTTGTTTCAACTATAACTGGAAATGAACAAGGTGTTTTACTGGTTTTATGTCATTCGTCATCATAACTATAACATTTCTCTTTCTATCATCCATCATGGAGTAGCATTTTAATTAGTTTATGAATAATTTCATTAACATCAGTTTTGATTGGTTTTGTAAACTTTCCTTCATCATCGCCCATAAGCAGCTTACACAGTTCTATATTTATGGAATTATTTTCATTAGGGTTTAACCCACTTCACACACACACACCCGTGTGTGTATCATTATACTATATGTATCATCATTATACAATATCTCACTAACATAACATTATTTCAGTTATGGAAAACAAACATCGTTCATGATGATTTTTAAACTAACATTAATCACAGGGTTAGAGATTTTAGACTAGGTACTAATGCTACTCGTAAATACCTAATGGTTTCCACATATTTTTCTCATCACATATTTTTCTCGAAAAGTATTACCTGGCAGACTCTCTCAGTAAAACACATGAATTCATACCCATTACTCTTCGTTCACTTCCAGATCACCACACACATCTACATGCGTATTCTGAATTAGATAAAAAAAAACTCACAAAGCATTTTCACGTTTTAACTCGAGCGGTATTCCTACCTTTAAGCGTACTGTAATTGTTTTGAATGAGAAACGTGTGTCCCTAGAGGGTTGCTAACACAAATAAAATTGTGTAAAAGCCTACAAAAAATTCGCTGGGGAGTGTTTTAAAGACATCCGCCGCGTCAATAGTCTGCTTCACTTGGCTGGCTTCGTGTTGAATATCATTTGCGGGGGTTATGGGTGAAGGGGTGCGTAGAATAATCACTTAGTTTCTAAAACAAAATAATATGTAAAAAATATGACTATAATGCGGAATATTGTCCAGAGATAGCAACTCACAAAGAACAGTGGAAAGCTAAGGGCGAGACCTTTGTGTCCATTTGTACAGGTTGTTAAAAAAAATGTACAGAAGAAACTGATGATATAAAAGTTGTTTTTTTTTTTTCATATACAATAGATTACTACTAATACATTAAAATAATTAGATAATGGAGGTAGTAACCTGGAACAATAGATATAAAAGGACGGTGCTAAGTTGACATGGGTCAATAGTTGATCCATTCAATAACTTATAGGAAACGCCAATGAAAACAGAAAGCTTTTACTTCAATTAGTTTTTGTTATGTCAGTTCTGAACTATAGCATTTTTCGAAACATCTTATTATAATTCTTGTGAGTTTGTCTTGTAAACTTTCAAAGCTTAATTATTGATTTTGATTTGGCTATTTATACGAATGTAATTTATTTCACTCACTCACTGACTGATTCATCACGACCTAGTGCAGACCATTGGACGTTCCTTTGATGATATTGACAAGGAAAAAGATGGATTTTTCAAAATTTCCTTAAGTTAGAGAAAGTAAGGCGAATGAAGTCACTGGTAAGTGCCAGATACTATATAAATCTAATTAACTGACATAACGTACGCATACTTTGACACTTATACTTTTCATAAAGTTCCAGGAATCTAGAAAAAAAACCTCAGAGTTGGCGATAAGATTTATAATAACATTTTGATACCTACGAGTTGTTTACTTTAGTTACTGAACATTTTACACACATTTTGTCTCTCAACCTTTAGGAAGTTTTGCTTTACGATAATAATACGTCTTAATTATTTTTTAAAGATGTAACATAATGTCGGTCTATATGATATTACATTAATATAATAATTCTTTCATTAATGGAATACCAACCATTATGATATGTTTGTTCCTATTTAGCATTGACGTAGCTACAGTTACCTACTATCAATTACTTTTTCGTTTGAAAAGAACCGTTTGCCCTACATAATGGGCACTTACAAGTTCATATTTAATTACTTACATATTTATTGTGTAGGAGAACCAATTAAGAACAACGCTGAAAAGGGCACTTACAATACTCGTACATAACATAGAATTAATAAAATTGGCTATTCTATATAAATAACATCTATACTATAATACAGAGTAGCGATTAGGTTATCACATTAAACAGTACAGTGGTTATTAAACGTTGTCATTAGTCTGTTAAAAAAAAAACAATTTAAAATAAAATAAAAAAATTTTTTTTTTTCGAATTTCACTAAAATTTTTAATTATTATTTAATTATTAAGCAGATTGATGAAAAGGCAGATTGGATAAAAAATAAGCTACCCAAATTACTAATTCCATGCGGACGAAGTAACGGGCAAATGCTAGTTACATTATAAATTAATGTGGATGGAACATTTATTTATATACCTACAGTTTTCTTCATAAAAGAGAATACTTATAAATGATATAACGCTTTCATGTGTTGGCGGGCCATTTGATAAATCAATTTTAATGCTCAACCAAGCCTAAAAAATTTATGGCCATCCGGAAGCTTCTATTTTGTCGACTTTTTCCCTACAGTATGCTATGTAGTATATTATTAAACAAATTGTTTTATAGTCAAGAAATAAAATAGCCGAAAACCTCTAGTAACATCATCAGAATTCAGTAACATGGCTAGTAATTGATTCATCAGCATCTCAGTTCGGAGTGCTTGAGTGCCTGAGGGGACTCCCCAGAGGGCCGTAACAATGACGTAGAATTAATGGTCCCTCACCCCTTGTAATTCGTTTCTTGCGAATAAAGTCGCAAAGTTGCGGTTTTGATGTCTGTTGTAGAGATTTTAGTCTTTATCTACCAGTGCTTGCATCGTCTATAAAGTTATATTAAATTCTGCTTTTGTTCAAATTTCTTCATTTCTTATCTTGATTTATATAACATGTTTTAGTGTACTATTTAACAAAGTTAATGTATTAACTACATTCATTTTAAATCTGATTATATCATTCATACAATATCTATTCTAACATCCAAATAAACCAATTACGTTAATATATCAATAAAGTCCCGCACTACAATGTGTATTGTCCCATAAGTTTGATATTAATGAGTTACAATGATATTCCCCAGATAATAATTATACTAAAATATTTTAGCTTAAATTAACAAACGAAATGTTAATCGTGATTTGCCGGTATCCGACGAGCATTGCTATGATATATCTGGTTACACAGCGGAACAGACGTCCGATGCGGGATTAATCTGTTATCAGTACAGCGCATAACGTTCAGCTTTATTAATATACTACCGATTGAATAGGATTGTCACTGAATAGGTTGGTGTACTGTTAGGTTAGCATGGTTTAGTAATAGTTAGTATTTCTTGAATAAACTTTACGTGTTTTGACATGATGATTCTTCAAGATACAGCATGCCATAGACATGAACTTTACCTCCACAAAATGATTCGTTTTGTAAGGGAAATTGTTCAAGTCGAACTTATTATTTTCTGAAAACTAACAGATCTCGCAGGTACTTAAAATAGAATTTAACACAATCCCAATATCTTGGTTTGCAACTTTCTATTTTAGATGATTAATCCCGTTATGTATGAATCACAAGCTTTATTGAAACATCTATCAAATCTTTATCTACAGCGTGGTGTTTAGTGTCTTTACTTTTTGTTTTTCGTAATAATTGTATCTAGTACTATTTGTTTTAGTTTAAAATAGGAACAAACTCTTTTTTCTCTTCCTATATTCTTCTTTGTGTTTTTGTAATTTCAATATTGTGTCTTCACTGTATCATTAACCTAGGTTATCTGTGGGAACGTTGTGGATTGTACATTTACCCACTTCTAACATAATCTTAGACGTAATATATAATGTACAATTGTTTAACTGTTTGTTTTCCCTAACAAAATAAATAAACCTTTAAGCTTTTTTTTACAGATAAGGATGAAATCCAATAGATCACTGTTGCGATATGTGTTGTTCATCCATGTATGTCCACTGACATATCTCTAACTATTCACCATTTTAATCTTCTATCATAATATAATACACGTAAAATAGCAATGAAATAATCTAGGATATTCCTCCTAAGAGAGAAAAGCGTGAGGGATTATTACCATTAATTTTATTATCTACCATCTAAGCAGCTTACTTACATCCACTGCAGAGAACGTTAATACGACTGAAATATTTATCAGTCGTAAAATATTTCAGCAACTCTTAACAGTAAGTAGGTTATTGTGCTTATAGAATAGAATAGAATAGAATAGAATATATTTTATTGTAAAACATGAGTATACATCAAATAATATGTGCAAGGTCTTAAAATAAACAGGTAGATCTGCATGTTTTGCCATTTATGGCGTACAAAAAACAACATATTTTCGGCTTAGAATAACCATAAAAAAAATTGAGTCTACACAGCAAACTATAAAATTTTAAATATCCTAATCCTTATGTTAATTAAGAAATAGAGTATAAAGTATTGTTTTTACAGATTTGGGGGTCAAATTGTGAAAATATCCTAATTATAGGAATCTATCTAATTAATTGCGGTCATTTAAAAATTCCGATATGGTATAATAGCATTTGGCTATGAGATATTTTTTTAAATGTATTTTAAACAAAGCAGTGGGCATTTGTCTAATAGGTTTTGGGATTTTATTAAAAATTATTGGTGCTAAACAAAAAATACTTTTATGCATCAATGCCGTGGTTGATCTTGGTACGCACAACTTATTATTATCCCGTCGATTACGAATAGAAACGTCTGATAGTTTCTTAAATAGGTTAGGATTGGTTTTTATAAAATTAGCTATTTCATAAATAAATAAGGAAGGCAGACTTAAAATGTTATATTTAATAAAATACTGTTTGCAACTATCAGTTATTTTCAAACCAAACATAGCCCTAATACACCTTTTTTGTGACTTAAAAATGATTTCTTTATTAGTAGAGTTTCCCCAAAATATAACTCCAAACCTCAATATGGAGCCGACAATACCATGGTAGGCAGTAATAAGCGCATTGGTACTTATAATAGGTTTTAATTTATAGAGGGCATAGGCAGAAGAACATACTTTTTTATTTAATTCTTCTGTGTGTGCTTTCCAGTTCAAACGTTTGTCAATGGTTACACCTAAAAATTTTGCTGTGTCTACATTTTTTATAACAGTTAATTTGTGTTGAACATTAATGTTTGGTGCTTCTAAACGTTGACTGAAGAACATAATTTTAGTTTTTTCAAGATTGATTTTTAAATTATTGTTATCTAACCAATTAATTATTGAATTGATTGTATTATTAATTTCATCTTCATACCTATCTTTATTAATAGAATTGATAGTGACCGTGCTGTCATCGGCAAAAAGTGATACTGGATAGTTAGTTACTAATGGCAAGTCATTTATATAGATTATGAATAACAAAGGACCCAATACGCTCCCTTGCGGAACTCCATATTTAACTATACGTTTTTTTGATTCATATGTTTCTTCTTTTTTGGTATTAATGTTTATTTTAGAAATGTTTGTATATTGTTTACGCTTTTTCAGATAAGATTCTACGAGATTTAGTACATTGCCTCTAATGCCATATGCTTATCCAAGATGGGTAGCACCTATATTTTTACACTAGCGTAGTTTTACGTTGGTCCATTTTCTAGTTATTATACCTACATGGGTTTGCTTTTTGTTGAAAACTAGGACCTTTCAGCTCTATGCTAATAATACTTATAAAAAATCTGTGCGCGATGGAGTGATAATGCAACACGATTTTTTTATCTTGGTAATGAAAGCCTGATAGCATGATTTGTTAATGGATTGACTGACAAGAATGCGTCACTCATGAAAGTTCTCTTGATACACCCTTTTTTTTTTTTTTTTAGGATGGGAAATCATCCAATGACTCCTCCCGCTCTGGGTGGAGCGGAAGGGAGTGTCAGACTCTTACTGACTAAAACCCATCCGTGTTCCTTCCTTAGCCCTTTATGTTCCGGGGCAGCGGTAACCCTTTCGGACAATCCCGCTGCCCCGGCAGGCTTCGGCCCTAACGGGCCCCTCCGTGTCTGCTGACAGCTCTTTGAGGCGCGCGTGGAACACATACGCGCCGTCCGGCACGGGCCTGGTCCTGATCGGACGGCGAGCTACCCATTACTCGCCGTCCGCAGGCCCGCGCCTACGGTGGCCGGGAGTCGTCACGCGGCTCCCGACGCCCGGGGCGTCTACCGCGGCGGCTGGGACGGGCGGCCCTCTCGGCTCTCTCCCTCGCCCATCCCGCCACCTCCTTCGCTAGCATGACTGCTTCGCAGAAGGAGGTGACTGCCTCCCACTCCCTCTCGCTCCGGACCATGGTTTGAACCAGGGCCGGGCGCGAGAGGTCGCCGCTGCTGCCGATCGCCTCTACGAGGACACGGCGGTGCTCCGCCCAAGCGGGGCAGGCCTCCACCGTATGCTCCACCGTGTCCTCGGGGCGATCCTCGCAGTGGTGACACCCGGGCGTTTCCTCCCGCCTGATGATGTGCAGGAACCTCCCGAAACATCCGTGTCCGGTGAGGACCTGCGTCAGGCGGTAGGTGAGGACGCCGTGACGCCTCTCTAGCCACTCCTCAAAGAGGGGCCTTACCGCCGCTATCGTGGCGTGCCCTTCTTAATACACCCTTGCTATATGGATAAGTAAAGCCTACTTAGCTGTAATAGTTTTGCTTTTAATTTATTTATATATACCTACTACTGACGTGATTTTTTTCACATATCGAAAAGCAACCATTTAGCTGGCAGGTCCCCCCCTGACAGCTAAATGGTTGACACTTGACTCTAAAAAATTACCACTTTAAAGCTTAATATTTCATAAACCGATCCCTGAATCGAAAAATGGCTTTCACAAACCCGCAATATTTTTGAAAAACCTATCCAACGATACCCCACAACTTGAGGTAGACGAGAAAAAAAACATCCCCACTATTGTGTATTACACAGGAGAAAACCAAATTTAAAAAAAAAAAACACGATTTTTTTTTCACACGAATGAAGCTGTAGGCTATCTATCGTTTCTTTTGTTTTCCCCTACTATAAAGTCATCGCTATACATACTCAAAACTATCCACACGACATTATCCCCAGTCCTCCGTATAACATACCCATACCAAGACAACTGAAGGCCAATTCTCGTAATTTAAAACGTTCAAAATCTAGTCGCAGTCTCATCTCGGCGACAAACAAATGTCAAAAACTTGTCGAAATGTTGGGAAATTAGAGGTATTTTTGACAAATTGAGACTGAGATCAGACTGTGAACGTTCTTTAAAATTACGAGAATTGCCCCTCTGATTTCCACCGCCCCGACCCTCGCTCGAGCCAGCCCGTGCAGCTGAGCCTGTAGTTTTAAATTAGCCCCAAAATAATAATACCGATCCAGCCTGTCCCTTGCTGTCCTCTTCCAGCGACGCCCTGAGCCGAGGTCCGAACCCCGTGGGTGGGTGCCCTTAGCGCTGTCGCTTAGTTTTTAAGCTTATTGTTTGCCCTGGCTGGAGGCCTTAATTTAAGGCATCCACAGGAAAGTCCGGTTAAGCAGTAGCCATCCTCATACAGGATGAACTGCGAGATGCCATTGTCAAAAAAAAAAAAACCTCTGATTTCCACATAAGTTTTCAGTTACCGGTGCCACTTTCAGAATTCGTCTTATTATTGACATCATAAAAAAAACTATATAAATCAGTACAAATCTACTTCCACATTCACTCTCCCAATTACAGCCAGCCAACCATATCTTTCTCAGTTGTTAATATTAAGACACACGTAATCTGGTTATTATTCCAGATATTACTGATAAATGTGCGGTCCATTTCAACTATTACAGCAGTAATAGGATTACATGACCGTAATTGAAATGTGGGCAACCATATTAAGAAATGGAGCTTAGCACCGGACGAATTTAATTGTGTTATTTGATATTTGAAGACGGTATTTAAGGTTTTTGAATTGTTCAGAATGACCAAAGAATCATTGTTTTAAATTTAATGAACATTACGGTCGACTGAATATACATGCCTATATTTTTTCTACGAATGTTTACTGTTACAGCTATATGCGGCGTTCATAAACTTTGTACAAAATATTTAGATTCCTAGAATTTCGAAAAACTTTATAAAAATTTACGGCTTTTTTTTAATTTTCATCTCAGTGACGAACGGTTTTGGATTTGAACAGAGAAAGTTCATTTACGACATTAAAAATCTAGACGAATTTGAGAATTTCACTACAAAATGAATTGCTATTTTACCATTTACTTTTCAGTGTAGTAAATGTAGATACATTCATCGTGACTATGAATAAAACAGCGCTTCGCGGGGGAGACATTATAATAAACTGGGTTTAGACTTTTACCAGTTTACAACAGAATTATAAATAATGTGTGCCTTACAAATCGTCAAACACAACGTAATTGTTGATACAATTTGCGATGTCGACCTTATTTTTTGTCAAAAAGACCGTCACTCTCTTAATCTATATAATACCAAATGATAAATTGTTTGCGTCTCAGACAGTTTGTCGACTCATTCTACGCACTACTTGTACCTACGGGGCTCCCCGGCTATTTGTGTATGGTGGCCGCCCGTCTTCTGTATCTACCTATATATTTAGCTCCATATTATCCGTCTCGAGGGCCACTTATCATTACTGTAATTAATTAGCCCTGTGTATAATAGGGGGTTTAATTCATTCAGAGTTAATTGCGTATTGCTTTGTGGGACTATGTTTAGATATAACTTAATTATACGGGCATGTTATGAGGTCTGTTATTTGACTATAGTCGGTGAACACTTTTGCAAGTCAGTGTACAGAGGGATAATTTGATTCCTAGAAGACCTACGACTAAGTTAGTTTGATTTCTTTACTAACAAAGAAAAATGTGTACTGATTAATATTGATTTTATTAAGTTAATGGGAAGACGTGTTGCTATATTTTTTTTTTATTCTATACTTAGTAAAGTCTTTTTTTACTATATTTTTAGGGTTCCGTACCTGAAAAGGAAAATCGGAACCCTTATAAAGTCACTTCGTTGTCGGTATGTGTCCGTCTGTCAAGACACTTTTTCTCAGGAACGCGTGGAGTTATCAAATTGAAATTAATATCATATACTCAGAGCTATAGTCCGTTGAAGCAGTGACAAAATTAAACTTCTAATCGAAAGAGAAGATAGAACACAGGCGTGGTTCCGTCAACGCCGCATATTTTGACACTCGCAAGGGAATCAAAACCTATACTTAGGGTACTTCCCGTTGACCTAGAATCATGAAATTTGGCAAGAAGCAATGTCATGTAGCACAAGTAAAGGAAAATTTCGAAAACCGGTAGTTACATACCTATTACGGAACCCTCATTAATCTGTTTTGAAAATAAAACAATAATAACGTAGCCATGGTAACGTTCATTTTATTATAAAGGAAGCGAGTGGGTACTTTCCAGAATTTATTGTAAGCAATATATTAAGTTTTGAGAAAGTACCGAGCAGTTGTTATGGTAGATTTATTAATATAGCTATGCATTCATTTGTAGAAGGTAAAAAGTATGAAATACACACATCAATAGTGTCTAGGGTTCAAGCACGTTTTTTCGAGTTACTGAAGAATCTGGTTATTAAATTATATTTTTTCAAACTTCTATGGATACTTTTGACTAAAATAGCGAAATTTACTCAAAAGTATATTTATTTATGTATAAGTATATTTATTTATATTTATATTTTAATGTTTGTCAAAAGATGAAAACATATGTGTATATTCGTATTCCTATAATATAATATAATCCTGCAACGGCGCCAAATCAGTAAAATTTCTGCCTTACTTCTGAGTGGAATAAATACCTACAAAATAACGTTATTATGAAAAGAAGACGTCATTTGAGCCGAGAAGAAATGATCAGAGCCGTGGGAATTTTGGAAGTTGGTTCTCGGCAACGTGCTGTGGCAATCTCCCTGGGTACTACGCGGAGTGTTATAAGTCAATTTTGGACAAGTTACAGCATCACTGGCAGCGTCGCAGAGTGACATGGAGGACGAGCTCGCACCATCACACGCAGACAAGATTGTTACATACAAATGACTGCTCGATAAAATCGTACAATGACCGCGATGATGTTGGTTATGAGGCTTCATAGCTCCATAAACCATAAAAAATGACTCCCATACAGTAAAATCTCCGTTCTCGAAGATCGCTACGTGTACCACCTATTGAGCTCTGTAATCGTAGAGCCCGTATACAATTTGCTCGTAAACCCAGAAATTGGGCAGAAGAAGAGTAAGTAACGGTACCTATGTGTATTTTTCTGACGCATCTCGCTTTAGTATGAGGCCAGATACTAGACGTACACGTTATTGGAGGACAAACATTTTATTTAATCAATTTAAAAATTAATAGACATTTTTATTTAATTTCAACAGGGCCGTGAATTTTTTTTTATTCCTTTTTCCATGGTTTCCATAAACACTTTTGATGTGCGTATAATATCTGTAATATAAAAATGAATCGCTGAATGTGTTGCTAAGCGGAAATCTCGAGAGCAGCTGAACCGATTTCGCTAATTCTTTTTTTGTTGTGTTCGGTATTGTCAGGACAAGGTTTGTATGAAAGAAAAAATTACAAATTGTTCGAAAAAAAAATCGCACCCGTGCGAAACTGGGGCCGGCCGCTAGTTAAATTATAAAAATATCGTTACTTCAAGATTAGTGATACTAAAGCATCAGATATCTAATTTTCTGGGATGACTCTTGCAGTTTCATTTTATCGTTAGTAATAGCTGTACCTACTATACAATTTTCTTCGCATTTTATACTCGAGATATCTGTGTTTTATTATGCAATATGTTAGATTACTGACAAAAAGTAGGTGATTTCACCTTTTATGAATACCTACCATTATTATTTTTAACGAACAAAAGAAGCAATAACTACCACAACATACACTAAAACACACACACAGTACAGTACAGTACAGTTTTTTTACTTGTGCATAAAGTTTTAATAAATAAAAAATATTTATAAAAAAACAGACGAATTGAGAATCTCCGCCTTTTTGAAGTCGGTTAAAAATGTAATGCAAGTTATGAGGCCAAATGTAGCGAACCAGCACGGGGCCTACGTGTTGGATTACGAGAGCAGCCCTGTGTCCCAGCAGTGGAAACATTATAGGCTGATTATTATGCTATAAGACTACTAATAAAGGTTGAGCGTCTCAACAGTTACACAACGCTTTGTCTTCTTCTTTCGAAAGTCAAGTTACTGAGGACTGAAAGAAAGAAATTGGTGTGTAACTATTCATCTGATTTAATACGTTTATTAGTAAAGGGGTTAGTTAGACTTTTACTTTTCTTTTTCAATTTAAGCAACTAATTTCAGTCTAATTGGCTGCTTAAAACTGATCCCCAGAAAGCACAGAAATGTAACTAAGTTAATACGCAGAAATTCAGTTGCTCTCCATTATTTGGCTTCAGTTCAAAATGCGGGATAGCTAGCTAGAAAAAACTTTCTTTTGTAGGATATTTTTTAACAAAAAATAAGTTGTTTTTTTTTTATAATTTCTGGTTCAAAGAGTTTTAGTAGGACGCCCTCGGGCTAGGTGAAGCGCCGATCAACAAAATTTAATACACTGTCGTGCCATCGACACGATGAAGGAGAAGAAGACCTTGAAATGACTGAGACAGCATGACATCAAGTGAAGCTTAAAATTTAGTTGGGTTTGTGAATTTGACCGATAGACTAGGGCAACGCTCTTCAGGTCTACATAATTTGACATTAAAATGCCCTTTCCAACCAAAATCGATGTTACAAGAAATCAATTTAATCCAAACATCTATTAATTAGCTGAAGTTGTGGCAGATTCAAATTACGTTGATATCTGTGCCGTCCTCTGGGTCAAGCATTAGGGCGTTCATTTCCTCAATATATATCAACTAACGAGATAGTTTCAGTTGACGCGGGACGGCGCACAGCCATGAAATTACTTTCAAAGGATTTATGGCCTAAAACAGCTTGCGCTGGTTTAAGTTTTTGTTTATTGTTTTGGAATTGAATTTCAAAAGTTTGCCATTTGAAATTGAAGCTTAAAGTATTTTAAATCTTTGGAGGTTTAGTGTCGCTTAAGTGGTTTACTTGGGGTTTAGAGGACTTAGCAATTCAATCTGAAGTTTACTAGTATTTGAGTTTTGCAGTTATTTGATTTGAATTGATTTACTGTACCTAGATGATTAAATCATTATTAATATTTGTACAGTAGAAACGTTTACTTTGGACTCATTCATAGCGTATCATCATCTTTGGGTCGGTTATTTTTTTACGGCAATTCAATCGATTTTAATGCTGTATAATGAATGTAGCTGAATACCAGTACTTTACACGGAGCGACTGTCTATCTGACCTTCACAACACGTTTATTCAAAACGCAATATGCTCAAATTAAAAAAATAAAATAAATCTTTTTAGAAGAGGTCTTAAAAGTTCAATGAAGTGGATAAAATAAAAATGTTTTCTGTAAATATCGGATATCGGAATCAATTTTACACGTCCTATTGAAAAAAAAAAATAAGCTAGATGTAATCGACATTTCCTATCTGACTACTCTGCTCTAAATCAGGGGCACAGGCTCTATTAAAGTCCAGATATAATTTTGGTCAGATCTGTGAGAACCATGTAGATTAGTATCTGAACTGGTCTTTTGAGGAAAGAAACAGATTTGAGCGGACCAGTCCAGTCAGCAAGCATTAGTCAGTAATCGTGTAACTCCAGAAGTACCTATTATCAGTGTTTTGGACCTTTTCATTAAATATATGAATTCAACTTAATTAACTACTAAATAAGACCAGACCACAGGATTTTAAAAGCACTTGGCCTAATTTTATTTTGTTTCCAACGGATTTTTATATTTCAGCCGATTAGTGTAATGGACAGTAATAAAAACACGTTTCAAATTAAAGTTAATTCCCTTTTCTGATAGTTATAAAAGCACAGTATGTTATGTTTGGAAAATAAATAATATCTAACTTTCAAGTTATAATATACAACTGTTTTCCCCAGAAGATTGGGCAGAGGGTTATAGCACCATCTTCATTAAGTCAAGTTATATGAAACTATCTGTTTTATCCAAAGAAGTCTCGATCCCGTAAGAATATCGGGATAAAAGATCTCCTTTGTCCTAATCCAGCACAAAAATCGTGTAACACACTATCAATCTCAATCTGAATAATTTTGAAGGATATTGCTAATCCATTGCTTCAAATGTTCCAAAAATTGTCTGCTGAACAACGTAAATAACGCAATGAATGTTTTACTGTTTACTGTTAGTGTGTTTCCGCAATTACCCCGCAGGTATCTACCGATGAGTATGTTTTTTGAAATTTCATCCAATCAGGTCAGCCGTTTTAGCGTGAAACTGTAACAAACAAGACACAAAAAATCTAATAATTTCTCTAAGTTTAGATTACAAATAATGTAGCAAATTAAACGAAGACCTTTAATCTACTTTAAAGGTTATTTCTACTGGAGCAAATGTACAAGTCACGTCAAAATATTGAAATCGTTTATAAACATGAACCAACCAACGGGACAATTATTTTAGGATTATAATTATAATCTCTCAAGCTATTTTAGCTACACTACAAAGAAATCTGCTACACATACAAAAAATAAATTGGAGTGTCTGTTTCTAATAATGTCAAAATAATAGCTTTTATAGCAATGTAATTAGCTAAATTTCTGTGACATAAATAGTCCATTTTTATACAGAAGAGCGTGACTTACAGCTCATGTGACCTAAACTGGGACTGTTTTGTAATATTTACTAAATGTACTATTTACTAAATTCTGATGAAAGTTTGTTCCGGCTAATTTCCGAAACGGCTGGACCTATTTTGAGTAAATTTGGTATGGAGATATTAGGTATGTAGTTTGATAACTTATAGGTAGGTACCTCTAAGTAAGTAGTTAATCTGCTAGCCCAAAATATATTCGAAATAGGTACATTAGAGTCTACAAAGACATAACGAGAATAACTCCTCCTTAGTACTCCCACGAATTTACGTAAATACCTACTCATTACCTTGTCCAAAGAACATTGCTCTAATGAATCAAACAGATTGTATGAATTCTGTACCTACGATAATTCCTAATTTAGGTATTCAAACTCAAACTCAAAGCATTTATTTAAATTAAACCATTTATAGACACTTTTGAATTGTCAAGAAGTCGGTCAGTCAGAAAATATAATATTGATATAATATTGTACTGTAGAGGCTATCTATGTAGCCTTACCTTTAATAGTACAGGCTGATCATAATTGACAGGATGTTCCATTCTAACGTTTAAGCAGACGTCAAATATTATGATTGGGTATTTTTGTTTAGTAAAGGAAAAGTGCTAGAAATAAGATGATATTGTAAAGTCCCTCCTCTCAATATATTCTAGTTAAAACAAATCGCTGTTTAAATTATATTATGAGGTTCCTCTGAGCTTGGACCCTCACAGTACCTACCTATGCTTTAGATATCAATTATTACAGTCGCACGGACTCTTCGAAATCTCGTAAGCATTTTAAGGAGTGGTGTCTGCTATACATTAACAGACGAACATACGAGTAAAAATAACCTCTTCATTTCTTAAATCGATTAAAAAAATAATTTGAAAGTGAGCAATTCAGTTTTACTTATCTTTATTATAATACTGGCCATTATTATGTCTTGCCTTATTCATAACCGTAATATCCACGTGTATCGATTTCATGCATGTCATTCTTTCAAAATCCACGCTTATTTCTTAAGCTTGTTACACTGAACTTCGACTATAAGCGTCAACAAAAAACCTTACAAGTAATTTTAAACAAGTATCGTTATTCTAAGGATTTCATGACGCAAACATTAGAAGGCGATCACTCTGCCAAGTTTTGTGAGTTTTCTAACATAACAGCGGAAAATTTGAACGGTCTTAGATTAGGAAGCGAACCGTATCAAGTGAAGGAGGAAGATTACATAAAATTATACGTTCAGAACGCGAGTTTGTTTGGAGAGATAGCCAAGTTTGTATCTCTGCCGGTGGCCTGGTAATCTTAGTAATTAATAAAAGATAAAGAAACGCTTAGAGTTTACTGTCTACCGTGTTATTTTTATTTCTGCCTGCATTTGTTTTATATGTCTATGTCTCTATACATGGTCAAATTAAATTAGCTAGCAAAACTCTGCAGATGTGATAGGTATCGATAACTAAACACGATTTTTTTTTTTTGAGGGGTCTATGACCGCTGGTCGTGTTGTTACTTAAAGTATGAATTGAGAAAATCAGAAGGCCAATTCTAGTAATTTAAAACGTTCAAAATCTAGTCGCAGTCTCATCTCAGCGACAAACAAATGTCAAAAACTTGTCAAAATGTACTGAAATTTGAGGTATTTTTGACAGATTGAGACTGAGATCAGACTGTAAACGTTCTTAAAATTACCAGAATTGCCCCTCTGTTTTGTTTTGTTTTATCGTATATAGATTTCGATAATCATCAGGTCTATGAAGTTTGCACACAATAAACTTATTTTCTAAACTAATATTTCAAGTGACTAGACGAACTGCTTTCAATGACCTCACAAAACTCACCGAATAATTTGTTTTTTGTTTAATCTTGTTTAGATAATATAGCTATAAACCCATCACGTCTGCGGAGTTTCGCTAGGTAATTTAATTTGACCCTTTTTTTTTTTTTATATGACCACTCGCAGTTGCAACTCGCTAAGGTTGCCTTACTGCTTAACCGGACTATCCTGTGGTGGCCAAAAATTACTTTAAGGCCCCCAGCCAGGGCTTACAAACTAAGGATATTTAATTAAATGAGCTGCACTATGGGCACCCCCTGTGGGGTTCGGGCCTCGGCTTAGTGAGTCATTGAGGGGAGGGCAGCAATGGTCAGGCTGGGTCTGGTTATTATTATTTTATTAGTGCCCATCTTTAAGAATAAAGGTGATGTGCAGGACTGCAACAACTATCGAGGGATAAAGCTCATGTCACATAGTATGAAGGTATGGGAGAAAGTAATAGAGAAAAGATTGCGAGAGGAGAGTGAGATTACCCCAAACCAGTTTGGGTTTATGCCAGGTCGAGGAACAATGGACGCCACTTTTGCACTCCGCCAATTGTGCGAGAAGTACAGACGTGCACACAAGAACTTGCACATGGTGTTCATTGATCTGGAGAAAGCGTATGATAGGGTACCTCGGGATGTGTTGTGGTGGGCCTTGAAAGAGAAAGGTTTGCCCGGGAAGTATGTAGAGTTAATTCGTGCTATGTACAGTCAATCTCGTACCTACGTCCGGTCGGCTGCTGGCAATACCGACGAGTTCAGTGTGGCTGTAGGCTTGCACCAGGGCTCGGCTTTAAGTCCTTACCTCTTCCTGTTGATTATGGACGCTCTTACGTCGGACATCCAGGAGGAGGCACCCTGGTGCATGTTGTTTGCCGATGACATTGTCCTTGTCGGTGAAGATGGACCTGAGATCCAGAGCAGATTGGAGAAATGGCAACAAAAGCTGGAGAATGTTGGCTTGAAAATCAGCAGAACCAAGACCGAATATATGTTCTGCGATTTCGGCGGTCTCTCCAGTTCTGGAGCCATAGCGCTTGATAGTGCACTTCTCCCAGTCTGCTCCGACTTTCGGTATCTCGGTTCACTCGTGCAAAGCGATGGCGAAGTAGATCGGACGGTTAAGCACAGAATTAACACTGGATGGATGAAATGGCGGCAGGTCACGGGAACAATCTGCGACTCCCGCATTCCCCTTAAACTTAAGGGGAAGATATATAAAACCATGATTAGACCTGCTGTCTTGTATGGATCAGAATGTTGGGCCACAAAAGGGATGAACGAAAGGCAATTGCATGCAGCAGAGATGAGAATGCTAAGAGGGATGTGTGGTGTTACACGAATGGATAGAATAAGAAATGAGTACATAAGAGGAAGTTTGAAAGTGGTACCGGTGACCGAAAAGTTGTGTGGGAATCGGTTGTCATGGTATGGGCATGTGCTACGGAGAAATGAGGAAAATGTCGTGAGGAGAGTTTTGAGTATGAATGTCGATGGCTATAAGAGTAGGGGAAGACCAAAGAAACGATGGATGGACTGTGTGAACGATGATATGGCTAGAAAGGGGGTGACTACCATGATGACGACTAATAGAGAAGTATGGAAGAAAAATACATGTTGCGCCGACCCCAAATAAATTGGGATAAGGGCAGGAGAATGATGATGATGATGATGGGGAGTTTAAAGCTATTTGCTCAGCGTCGCGGGCTGGCTTGTCGAGCAAGGTAATTTGACCCTGTTTAAGCATTGTGTATTTATTCATATCATTTGTATTCAAGTATAATTTTTTAAAGGAAAAAAAATCAATCATAATAATAATGTTATGTTAAAAGAGGCATTAATTTTTGAGCGTTTTTCCTATTAAAAATGAAAGTGTTTTTTTTTACGAAATAGGACAGTTTGATGTAAGCATTGTGAGGCGTAAGTGACAATGGATTAAATCAGACTTCAAAAATAATACGTTTACTTGAAATATCTCCTCGTACAGTGAAGCATGTGGAGTGACGTCAGCTTAAGATACGTCTGCACGCCATACCCCCGCATGTAGCAGGGTCATGTTTTCACATTACTTTATCTTTTCATCGTGGCATAAATAACTCGTGCGGTAGTTTTTCACGAATCATAATGCGAAGCATTAGGGAGTCTTTACCGATTTTTTTTATTTTGCCTTCTTTCTGCAACTGTTTCTATTATTACACTCCTGCTAGTACCTACACAGAACCTACTTAATTTATATACTATTGTATAGATAATTTTATGGAGATTAATTCTGTACTTTTAAAATTTGATTTACTGCAGTAGAAATGAAAAAAAGAACATCAAAATATTTCTAAAAAAATTCCCGTCAATCGGGTGTAAAACCTGAAAACTTTGTAGCTTGCGAAAAAATCAATTAATTGAGTCATTTTTTTTATATATCGTCACCCATAGGAGGAACCCTATTGAAAATGGCTCTTTTTATTCAAAGTAGTTTAATTATAATTAATAAAAATAAAAAAGTAAGAGGTAGAATGTATTTTTAAAAACTACACTTTTTTTATTAAGTACTACCTTCACCACCCTTTCTATTAAGTTCACCTGCATAAGTTACGATCCCGTTAAAATATCGGGTTAAAAAGTATTTTATGTGTTAATCCTGGTAATACCAAATTTCATCCAAATCCGTTCAGTAGTTTTTGCGTGAAAGAGTAACATACATCCATCCATCCTCACAAACTTTCGCGTTTATAATATTATTAGTAGGATAATAGGATATTTTTTTATACAATCAAATGAGCATTATGAGTCGTGCACTTTTGGATTTTCCAAATTCTCTTGGTTTTCGAAGCAGAGAACAGTACACATCTCTAAAGATGCGTTCAGACAGTGCAATACATCACATTTCTTTTTATGCCAGATTCCTCAGCCTGTGGCATGTGTTACAGGCGTGGTTTACCATTCGAAACACATGCCTCGCACTGTCTGGACGCCGAACGTAAGAGACTTCGAAACTTATCAAGAACTTTGTCTTCAATAATGACTGCCACATTGGTCTAGTGGTTTGCTGAGCATGGTGTTCTGGTTTCAATCCATAGGTATGTCAAAACAATCTTTGACGCTTTAAACTTACCTACAATAAATAATTAGAAATCTCGTTAGATTTTTTTTCTACCCATGTTCCAAACAAAAGCGAACACAAAGATAAAAATAAACAGTCGGCGAAAATTAAGACACCACTTCATCACTGCTGACCCAGAAATGAAAGCAAAACGTCAGAGTGACTGGCCATTCCCAAAACAACGAGGGCAAACTAAAAATATATCAAAATATCAAAAAATGGAAGCCTTTCTATTTCTGGTTCAGGGCTCTTTTATAAACACGTTGTGTTTCAGAGCTATTGTGGATTTAAATTGAATTATTTAGGTAGGGACATTTAGGTATCTATTCTACATAATAATAAAGCTGAAGTTTGTTTGTTTGAACGCGCTAATATCTGGAACTACCAGTCGGATTTGAAAAAATATTTTTGCATTTAATAGCCCAGTTCTAGAGCAAGGATATAGGTAGGCTATTTAACATCACGCTAGGAGTCTTAGGAGCTGAGCAAAAATAAAAACGTCAGATAGAACGGTAAGTAAAATTGAAGTTATAGCGCGGGCGATGCTACGCGACGGGGTGGGACGGAGGATCAGGAACTTGCACGCTGACGAAGTCGCGGCCAGAAGCTAGTTTATACATATAATTTGGTTTGATTTGTTTTGATTGGTCCAACTTTTTTTTGTTTTATTGCTTGAGCATTTTCATGACCTTGAAAAAAGACCCATACCAGGCCCGACAAAGACAGACATGTTATCAAATCGATTTATTTTCTTGGCGATTTCATATCATCATCTAATATTTTTTTTACAGAAGAATTAAGTTATTTATTTGTACAGTCACCCTGGTGGTATTTTTTAAGACTAAATGCCAATTTCACTAATTAAACTGAACGCGAGCAGAACATCTAAGCTGCATATTATAATAGCTGTCAGTGCCAATATTTTATAACAATGATAACACTGACAGATCTTGTCCGCGGCTTACACGTGCTGATCGCGTTCAGTTTAATTGCTGTAATCTGTAAATGGGATTTGTTTCCAGAGAATATAGTAGAAATATTTACTTTAGTAACTAACTATATAATGTTTGGAAAACATACCTCACAACTAATTAAGGGGTTCAAAATATTGATTAAAATAACAATATATTCATAGCCTGTATTATCCCCATGACTTCCAGCTCTTTCGATCCAGGGCTAAAGTGGACCACACATGGTCGTTTGTTTCGTCCAGCTCGTCCAGCCATCTTCTGCGGTGATATTTATACATGTCGAATCTGGATTCGATATGGATGTATCTGGGTACATAGGATTGTGTGATCAGACATACTTAGTGATATGCATAGTGTCAGTTAAACAGTCGTGGGCGCAGAATTGGGATACGGTAAACGAGAGAAATAGCCCTTTTAATTTCTACACAATTTATTGTTACAGAGTCAATTAATAACACTACTGTACTAATTAATTGAAGTTAAAAGTTAACACTGAAGAGTTCCTAGGCCAATATGTGTCGCGACCATGTCTGAACGATCACTGTCGCTCCATGGTCCGTATCGGACACCATACTCAATTCTATACTCCGCACCACGGTAAACAAAAGCACCTGTGTCTCATTTTAAGTGCATACTCATGGAAGTCTGACAACCAGTCTTACCAAGGGGTATCTTATTACCTAGTAACTGGGTTGTGGAGGTCAGATAGGCAGTGGAGCGCCTTATTCCATATAAAATAATGGTTTTCAGCTGCATTCGGTTAGACTGGAAACCGAACCCAACATAGTTGGCAAAAGGCTAGGCAGATGATGACTCATGGAAGATCCGACATACACAATACATTAAAAAGAAAACATAAACTATAACTAAAACTTAGAACAAACTGAAATATGGCGTCGAAAAATCATTGATTGCAGCCAAAGAAATAAAGGTTTTGTTATTTCCTTCCTAGTCAATATTCCCATCATCTGTCTAGCCTTTTCCCAACTATGTTGGGGTCGGCTTCCAGTCTAACCGGATGCAGCTGAATACCAGTATTTTACACGGAGCGACTGCCTATCTGACCTCCACAACCCAGTTACTGGGTAATACGATACTCCTTGGTAAGACTGGTTGTCAGACTTTCGGGCTTCTGACTACCTGTAATGACTGTCAAAGATCCACGAATGACAGCCGGGACCAACGGCTTAACGTGCTTTCAGAGGCACGGAGGGGTATATGTAAAGATGGTCACCTATCCACAGACCAACCGCGGCAAGCGTAGCTTTACCTGATCGATCGACCTGTGCGGCTGTTATTATTTTGCCATGGGCCAAGTCAATATTATTAATGAAAATAAAATAAAAAAATAATGAAAATTTATTAATATTTTATTATGCTTCTGATGATTTAATTTTTGGTTTAATTTTGATTTAATTTTATATAAACACGTGTACTAATATATAGTTTAAAATACTGTAGGTACCTGCTAACATAATATGGATTGTTATTGTCCGAAATAAACGTTTTGAATTGAAATGAATTGAATAAAAGCAAGCTGTGTTGCACAGACAATGTCTATTGTAGTTATTGTTGAACGAGATGAAATTATTTACTCTTGTCGAGAGCATTCTAAGTGAGAGAGTAAACTTGAGCAGTAACTGTTCTGTACATGGAGAGCAAAGTGGAATAGAATTATAAATAATTAGTTATGTGTATTACTGAAATAATTATTTCTCTCTTTTTCTGCTGCTTACTTTGATTCGCCTATACATCAATATCTATGTTATCTATACATATTATAAATTAATGTCACTTTTCGTATCTGTCTGTATGACCGCATTGTTGTTCTAAGCTACGCAAAAAACTATGATGTGGTTTCCACCATCGTTTAGAGGTAATACATTAATGTTTTGCTTACATAATACTACATAGAAATCTCAACGTTTTTCAATTCATAAAAACCGTACGAAGCAGGGGCAGTTCGCTAGTATTCAATTTAATTTAAAATCAGCTATCATGAACACTTTGACTTCCCATTTCAGTGTCACCTATGCAGTACACGATGATTATTAAGGTGGGTAACACATCTCCGCCGCGAAACCATAACAGCGAAACCGCAGTAGTTCCGCCGTGACTTGTCCATTGTACGACAAGCGACACAGAAGCGAAACTACGCACAGATTAGATTATGATTCTATTTTTGTCCCGCATGATTTCATCGATCTGACCAGAAGCCATTTTCAGAAGCTATTTTGATAAAGCGGCACGTTTTTTTCGCACATGTCTGCGGCGACAAGTTAACAAAGCGAAACTTTAATTGGAATGTTATAATAAAATGTTATTTTATGGAAAAACTAATCTAAGAGGTCCGATATAGACCCATACTGTGTTTATTAAGTCAAAAGTGACGACTACTACAATTCAACTAGCTCTCATGATGTTCCGCTACTCGAATCGCGACGTAATGTAGTAACGTTTCTTAGCTGAATTTGCGTGTCCCATCATTATTTTCGCGGCGGAGGTGTGCATGGCCCTGTATCTGCTACGCGAACTGTGAAAAGTTTATCCTTATCAAAATTATTTACACTGTTCCAAACCGCATCAAATTAAAGCATTACTATTTGTTTTTGTATGTATCAATACTGCCTTAAACCTCATTCATGACCAATACAGCACCGCACAAATAAATACACTTCGCCAAAAAGCTTTCACAACTACAGCTCAGCTTAATTTAAAAAATCCATTTCCCTATCCTTATCCATTTTGTATGATTGTATATTGTTGTTGATCGAACGGCGCCTTTAATATTATATTAATCTTCGAAGTAGGTACTTAAGGTACGCTTACACGGGCAACTAAGGTTACGCAATTCTTGGCAATTGTGTTTAACAATGACGACATGCAATACCGAGCAATTCATTTTACTGCTTTCATTACAACTTTTTCTTTAATATTTTCAAGATTGTTGCAATTATTTCTGTAAATACCTTCGTAATTGCAACTTATTGCTCTATATTATAGGGCATTTTGGAGCAATTTAATAAACTACACTACACATAAGCCGTTGGATATTCGGAAAATAAATCTGGTATGTTGTTGACGTTTAACAATACTAGTAAAAGAGGCAACATTGCCGAAATAATTTAAACAATTGTCTGCAAGAAAGAAGAAAGATATTTAACTTATTTCTCCACTACCTCCGGCAATCATCATAATCTGCCTAGCCTTTTCCCAACAACCAGATGCATCTGAATACTGGTATTTTACACGAAGCGACTGCGTATCTGACCTCCACAACACAATTACTGGTTAAAACGATACCCTTGGTAATACTAGTTCTCAGTCTTTCAACTTTATGACATCTACGGATGACAGCCGGGACAAACTGCTTAACGTGCTTTCCGAGGTACGGTGGGGTCTCAGTGTGTAAAGATGGTCGACCATCCACAGACAGATCGCTGCAAGCATAGCTTAACCTGATCGATCAACCCGTGCGGCTGCGACTATTTAGGCATGATAAATGATTTTTATTTTGTAAGTAGGTTTGGACAAACACTTTTACACGTCAATCATATTTTTTATAAAACTAGATGAGGTCGGCGTTTTCTATCTGACTACTCTGAGAAGAAAGGCCGAAACAAACTCAGAGGTCACAGTCTCTTTTAAAGTCCAGACATAATCTTGGTCAGGTTATATGAAGACCATGTAGGTCGACGTCTGAGATGGTCTTTTGAGGAAAGAACCACACAGATTGAGAGGACCTGTCCAGTCAGTGCACGCATTTGTCAGAAATCGTGCAGCTCAACTCAAAACTTAAGGAGCTCAACGATTCGACGAACAATACCAAAGAAAGGACATTTGGGTAGGCCACATAAATTACTCAAACTGCCAGACCTAGAAAAAAAACTAACAGAACAAAGAGAATAATAAAAATTAAACAAAAAAATAATAATAAAATGACCCACATTGTCTTCACATGCACAATAATTAAAATAATATAATACTTTACAAAGTAAGCAAATGTCAATGTTTATATAAAATTTATTAATTAATGTCAATGTATACTTATATAGAAAAAAAAAACATTCAAAATGTAAAAATTGGAAGCAACTCAACATGAGTTACCCTTACCTCTGACAGTAAAGTGAATGTTGAAAAAAAAAAACCGTGTAAGCGCAACTTAACTCTGCCATATTCCGAGAAAAATAAGAAGAATAACTAATAGAAATAGATTTTCTGTATTTCTATTAGTTATTGAATTAAATAAAAAATGTAGGTAAGTTATTGGCACTTGTAAGAGAAAATTGTCGACGTAATCTAAATGAGTTTTAGAAAGTTTGTTGATTTAAGGCGTCACCACTAGTCGATATTTTTTCCATGCAAATTTCGGGAGAGTATTACTCCACTGTTTGACGTTACGCATCCAAAGTTAAACATGATATCGTTTTGACTTATTATTTGTGTGTCTGTACTGAAATATGTAGAATAGTAAAACTAACAAAGCTAACAAAGATTCGTTTTTCTTCCTATTTTTAACGTAACTTTGGGTGTAAATAAAAGAACTGTTAAATCTTCAAAACCAAGTCCATACCGACACAGCTCAGTTATCGATTATTTATAATTGATTTATGCAGTGGTTTTTTCATAAAATTCGATTTTCCAAAGCACTTTTCGAATTTTTTTACGCGCTCATCAGTTCAGAATTGTGTTTCTGTGTGGGAGAACTAGACGTTGTGCCTTTAGACTAGCGCCTAACTGCTCATCACTGATACTAGCTCTGTCAGATACGAAGTCAGGTGAGACAGCGTGCTTTTTGGCCATGACCACCAGTGAGCTCGAGCTCGCGACTAGTTTACTCTTAATAGTGAGTTATAAGTTTTTATGAAAGTTATATTCTTCTGTTCTGGGAGTTCATATCTCTGAGTGCACTTTATTATTTAGTTACAGATACGTCGTGATAAGGTTTTTAGTTCACTTTCATTTTAACGTTGTTACAAATGCGCTATTTTAGCTTGTCTGGCTGTACCTAATATCTTTCCAAATCTCTCATGGATGTTTATAATGTTTTTCTTCGCCTGCAACTGAGTTCATTTTTTAATTACATTATTTTTTAATAATGTAATGATTTTTTACCAGGAATTGGAAGACCAATTCCTGGTAAAAAATCTTATAAAAAGAAAATCTTAATGTTAAAGAAAATACGTCTGACAACCGCTCTTTATTACTATAATCACCAAATCTTATACAAATTATACAGTAGGAAAAAATATATTTCACATGACCATCACCTGGCCTTATCCCAATTATGTTGGTGTCGGCTTTCAATCTGACCGGATGCAGCTGAATACCAGTATTTTCTTCATGAAGCGATTGCCTATGTGACCTCCACTACCCAATTACTGGGTAATACGATACCCCTTGGTAAGACTGGTAGTCAGACTTTCGAGCTTCTGACGACTGTCAAAGATCCACGAATGACAGCCGGGACCATAGGCTTAATGTGCTGGTACGGAGGGGTCTTGATATGTAAAGATGGTCACCCATCTACGGACCATCTGCGGCAAGCGTGGATTTATCGATCGACCCGTGCGATGGTTATTACTTAACCCCGTATTTATCATGATCAAATTCAAAAAAGAATTGCTATTTATAGCCTAATCCATACAAATTCAGTAGTTGGAATAATCCTATTTCACAAAATAAATTAGATACTTGTAGCCCCAAAGCCGCTACTAGCAAATCGTTCAGTTATTGATATCTACTACCAGTTTGTAGCTGTGAATAGTCATGTTCACTCATTAAAAGTGCCTGAAAACAAATTTTACAAAAATATTTGTATTATTCTTTATTCTTAAACATAGGATGACAACTCTCTTCTTCAACCCGCGTTCACTTAATCCGAGCGTAGGTCACCTACATTGCTAGCTATTTTTCTTACAGTTGCGTCACCTCCATCCAACGTTTGCCTGCTTTCTTGTATATTGTTCTGTATACTTTAATCTTAGTAGATTTGAACGCTGAATTTGGTGCATGATTATAGTACTCACTAAACCCGTCACAAAATTTTGCAGTAAATCATAATTCGCGAAACAAATTCGATACTAGCAGCTCCAAGTCGCTAACCTTAGCAAAACGTTCAGGTAATGATGTCTACTGCCAGTTACTAGCAGTTAGTAACTGTAACCCGCCGCTGCCCATAAATCATGGTACGCCACGGATCGTTACTCTCCCGTTTCCTGCCAATCGATATTTACGAGCATTGAGTTATCCTCGCGGTGGATAATGTTTTCTGCTATTTATGCATATGAGTATAACCTAGTGAGCGGGTTGTTAATGTATGGGGCTGGAAGATGGTTTTGCCGTGTTTTGGTAATATTAATGGTGAGTACACGGGGAAACGTAACGAAAAACTTTGGCAGTGATATTCTGCACCTGAACCCATCATTGTGGGAATTTTACGTGAACTTGAATTTTAAATTTTTAACTTTATTGCAAGTTTACTTACTGGAAAACAAAACTTATCGCCTTCTCTTGCCTATATCATGATTTTTAAACTGGATTCAATTTTAGAGTTAACAAAAACCTCTTGAGAAAACCTGAACTATTTTAAAATCTCCAACACGTTTTAGAGAAGTATAGCTTTCATACTTTTTGTTCCAAAAACTACTTATTTAATAAACAATATAAAAGAAGTAGTTTTTGTTCAGTTAAATAGGACTATAATATTACAGGCTAAAAATATAAATTAAAATCATACAAGAAAGTACATTCACAAATAAATTAAGTTTTGTTTTCCGACTTCCAAATGTTTCAATTGCTGGCTTGCCCCAAGCGGTGTTGTCATTTCCCATACAATTTGTTCAGTGAGTCGACAAAATGCAACTATACATTATAATATCATAGTCATAACAATGGCCACCACACAATCGTCGTGTGGCGGCTAAAATGGCGCATTTGTGGGGATAGTACGCACCTATTTACCCACCGTTTACATCTGGTTAGAGTTTGGTTTGAGGAGTGATGTGGAATGATGTTTGTGCTGATAAAGTCATGTTTTGGATTTAGATGGTATCTGAACTGAGTGTTGATTTCAAACTCAATCTTAAAGCTTTTATTTCAATTAAACCACACACCACAGACACTTTTGAATTATCAAGGAGTCAGTCAGTCAGAAAGATGAAGCTAGTTGCCCATTCCAAAGCGTAGTAGGTACCTATGGAGAAGGACGGGCAAGAAACTCCATGGACACTGTTTGAATCAAAATATTGTTACATCATTCAAGTTTCATTAATGATACTTACATAATGATTTAGAAAGACGTGTACGCCATAAGCGTCGACGTAAGAGACGACCAGTCCTAACTGACGGCACCCTTTCACGAACACGACGAGCATCAGCACCATTTAGCTCAACCATTTTACAGGCAACCGACTGACCCATGTGCCATATTATCATGACATACAGACACCATTTAGCTCAAACATTTTACTTACTAGTTAGATTTACAGAACATAGTACTCACACATCTGCTGTTTCTGTTACAGAATTCAAGATTTTTTTGCTCACCATTCTGCTTGATATACAATGCTTGATAAAAAAATCTTGAATTCTGTATCAGAATTCAAGATTTTGTTGCTCACCATTCTGCTTGATATACAATGTTAGTTGAGGTGGTTTTATTTAGACTTCTTATTTAGACAGGCAAAATCAATTAGGTATAAAAATAAAATAACTAAACATTGTGTTGTTATTGTAACAACTAGATGAAAACGTGTTGTACATACAGTAAACAATTCAAACACAAAAAAGCTTTCCATTGTTAAAAATTGTTATTCAAAACTTCTACAAACACAAAAAAGCTTTCCATTGTTAAAAATTGTTATTCAAAACTTCTACATTTAAAACTAAAACCATTCCGAATATAAACTAAAAACCATTATTAACGAGTCAAGGTCAAGTGAGTGTCGTTGGTTCCGCATTTAAATTGACACTGACTTCCGAAATCAAAGTAATTTTTCACTTTGTTGCGTTTTTTTTTTGTAGTTGGTTTTTTTCTGTAAAAAGGTTCTATTTTTCACTTTTTAGTTGTACTCTACACAAATTCATATAACACTACTTGCTTTGTAAATATCAGTGACGGGAAGTTATTAAAACATCATCAACATAAATTACCTAAGTGTAAAAAATCGTATTATTGAAGCTAACTCAAAAACTACCCAAGCAAAATTTATACAATTTATATGGAACCTCCACTTTTATAATATATATATATACTCGTATATATTATATAAACATCCAAATTGAGAACCTCATCCTTTTTGAGGTCTGTTAATAAACAAATAAAGGATAAGAACAGGCAAATTGGGGTAAGGATCATAGTGGTTACTCGAAATAAAAATAGCTGTAATATAATTATTTTAGTTCAATAATCCTATATCCTACGCAGGTATTAATATATCGCCGAGGGGTCCGTCGCTAAATAGTAACAGCCTCACAGGTCGATCGATCAGGTTAAGCTACGCTTGCCGCGGTTGGCCTGTGGATGGGTGACCATCTTTACATACCGAGACCCCTCCGTGCCTCAAAAAGCACGTTAAGCCGTTGGTCCCGGCTATCATTCGTGGATCTTTGACAGTCGTTACGGGTAGTCAGAAGCCCGAAAGTCTGACAACCAGTCTTACCAAGGGGTATCGTATTACCCAGTCACTGGTATGACCACTCGCAGTTGCAACTCGCTAAGGTTGCCTTACTGCTTAACCGGACTATCCTGTGGTGGCCAAAAATTACTTTAAGGCCCCCAGCCAGGGCTTACAAACTAAGGATATTGAATTAAATGAGCTACACTAAGGGCACCCCTGTGGGGTTCGGGCCTCGGCTTAGTGAGTCATTGAGGGGAGGGCGGCAATGGTCAGGCTGGGTCTGGTAATTATTATTTGGGGAGTTTAAAGCTATTTGCTCAGCTTCGCGGGCTGGCTTGTCGAGCAAGGGTCGGGCGGTGATGTTACAGGGCCGTCGCGGAGGGCCTCGTCGGCTGGGCCGGGTGCGCGGTTTGTGTTTGTTTTTACGTACTGTGCTAGTTTCCCTACAGCTTTCTTGGAGAAGGGTGATGGGGTCGTCGGGTATGAGGAGGGTATGCCTAGGACGGTGAGTCTTGGAGATCTTGGAAGGGGCGTATTGGGCGGCTGAAGAGATCAGGGGGTTGAGGTGTTTTTCAGCTCTATCGAAGAAGCTCTTGGTGAGGCGCTTCATTACCTGTTGGATTGTTGGGATCTTGAGATCAACATGAAGTTGGTTATTCCTAAGGTACCACGGGGCGCCCGTGGCCTTTCGGAGAAATCGGTTTTGGAGGGTCTGCATTTTATGGAGATGGTAGGGTGTAACGTGCGCGAACACAGGGCACGCGTAGGTCAGGATTGGCCGAATGCACGCGGTGTAAATACGCAATTTGCACTTAAGTGACATTTTGCTGCGCGCATTCAGTATGGAGTGTAGCCTGCTGAGAGCGAAAGCGGCACGCGAGCGTACCGTCTTTATGTGCTCACCGAAGGTCAGGCCATGGTCTAGGATGACCCCCAAATATTTGGCTTGCTTTTCCCAAGGGATCGGCTTGTCAAACATGGTGATCGGTTTTGGAGTAGGAGGGAGGGGTTTGTTAGGTCTGGAGAACAGTACCGCCTGGCTCTTGTCGGGGTTGACTTCGTTTCTCCATCTCCGGAACCAATCGCCTAAGGCTTTTGCGGAGTTTTGGAGAGTGAGGGTTATTCGGGTGGTGCTTCTGCCAGAGTAGTAGATGGGCTAACTGGGCTGCATCACTCTTTGGGATGTCGCTAGTGTATAGCGTGAAGGCTAATGGGGATAGTACCGAGCCTTGAGGGACGCCGGCTCGGATCGGGTGAGGGGTGGAGAGAGCACCTTCGATGCGGTATTGGAAGGTGCTTTTCGACAGAAAGTCTCGGAGGATGAGTACGAGACGATCCGGCACACCGAGCTGGTACAGCTTGTATATCAGCCCGTTGTGCCAGACCTTGTCGAACGCTTTCGCAATATCAAAAAGCCTAGGCAGATGATGAGGTATTAATATACCTATCGCCTATTTCATTCTTGTCGATCAGATTTCGTGCAGAACAGATTAAACGATATCGGATTACCGAAGCCTGTTAACGAAATACCATCGGCAATTATAAAGCTATTTAGAATTTAGATTGCGGTTTAATTGTTGTTTAATTCTATTGTTAGGGTATTTGGCATAAATTTACAGGCACCGGGAAAGTTTACAAATTGCAAAAATTTTCGTCGCCTGATTAGTTTTGTGTTAAATTTAAAATTAGTTTTGGTTATAGGTTTTAATTTAATCAGTGAGGTAGTTTAAAACAAATTAAGCCACCTAAAGTTGTATTTAAATACAAAAGTTATTTATGCTTTAAATTATCACAAAATTTACAGGATTGGTATGAGAAATGTTTAAGTTATGGTAACTTGATCAGTTTTAGACACAAATTAAAACCATTGTTGATCAACTCAGCTAAAACACCATTAAAATTTTCTTGCCTGTGGCATACCAACAGTAAAATTGAAGCAACGAATAGCTTGTATCGTCTAAATACTGTTTAGACGTTGCAACTTTTATTTCTTTTGTCGTCAAGGATGTAAATGGAAATATCCCAAAAAAAAATATGCATTTTCTAATTTAACCCTGCCTACTCTGTTACTAGCATAGCAGGATACAAAAGGTCTAAAAAGGTCTAAAATATCATAAGCAGGTTATAAGACATTTTTAAAACGTTCTTAAGTAACTTTTTAGACCCTTGTATGCTGCTTGCATTGAAATCGGTTTATTCATTTCGAAAAACGAGGGCTTGAAAGTTTGTATGAAATGCCGTACGGCGTAAACGCTCTAAACAAATTTCGAACAATAGTTCCACAAATTTTCAATACATTTAGGTTGAACTAAATTTTGGGCACAGCCTACATTGCGGTTCGGCGCGTGCTACATATCGGCTACGACGTGCTACGGCGTAGCACGTAGATATCCGCTACGAGCCTACGAGACACGTAGCATGTTGAGCGTAGCATTGTAACAAGTGTACAGATTGGATTTATTTTCCAGTTTGTTCGCGTAGAATAATGATGATTTAACACCTTACTTGATCACTTATACACACACTTAGCTTGAATATCATCCTTTTACAGTTCAAAAGCCCACACAGCCCTATGACAAATATAAGGATGGCACCCTTTGAGTACGGGCCCAAAATAATAGTTTTATTTACCATCTTGGAGTTTGTTCATGTAAGTCCATCTAAATAATCTGCCTTCGTTAAAGTCCTATCTGTTAATGAATTTCAACCACAAGTCCGACCTTACCACCTCTAATGCAGCAAAGCAACCTTTCTTTATTCCCATACATTCACATAACGTAAGTACCACTTATCTTATCGGTAAAACATTTCACCTTAACAAGGTGCAGTCCAAAAATAGGACCCATCTACTTCTACCTTAAGACGTTTTCTAATTAAGGGACCTCCAATGAGTTTCATAGAAGGGCGACCGTTTTACGAATTAATCTGCCCTGTTCGGGTCCGGACATAAAATATTCGTGGGTGATCCGTCGTGAGACGTGGGGTGTGTCGTGGGTTTTCGATGAATCAGGTTTAGGGTGGTTAGAACGCTCTGATAATAAAAAAAATGCGTATTATGTTCTTTTTTGTTCGATTTACATTAGAATAAGGGGTGGTAAACTAAGAAAAATAAGCTTTTAAGTTGAACGTGCTTTAATGCTTGTTTTACTTACATGCTCAAAGTAAAACCGGAGAATTGATTGTTCAAAATTAAGAGCAGATTTCATCATTGAACCTGAACGCGATCAACATACCTAAACCGTGTTCACGAGCTGTCAGTGTCATCATTTTTGTGGAGTATTGACACTGACAGCTCTTGAACGCACTTTAGATGTGCTGATCGCGTTCCTCCTCCTCTTAACCAAGAAGGCAACCGATCCGTATCGGGTTTAACACACGGGTTGGGAAATTTGAAAACTACCGCCTTCACCACTCGCCGAAAAACGTCTCTCTCTCTTTCCTTCAATTCGCCTCCTCTTTGCACGTTATTCGTTTTAGTTTAATTTAAACGGTTTTATGAAAAATTACCCTGGCAAATTACCCCCGCGTTACATCTGTTCAAGTAAAGGTTGCTCCAAGATGGTATTTTAGAAAATTGAAAATAAATAATAACGTTTATGAAATTAAATTATGTTTATAAAACGAAAACGCGAAACCGTGTACGTATGTTAAATTAATGTCGCCATTAAAGCGGCACACACTGCATAACTGGCGGAAAATTACTGTTCTATAAAAGACTGTTATCTACGCATTCTTTACATCAAATTAATTAACATTGAGCAAAAATTATTGCTGGGAAACTTTATTTATTTTTATTTTTGGTGTGAAAAATCGTTTTCGGCAGCGCGCAATGCAACGTCCGCATAACATTGTGCTTGAGTATGCAACGGTCGGTACAGAAGTTGTGAGAGTATCTCAGGTTATGTTTTATCATTTAAGAAAACTTCAGAAAAAGACGGAACTTTGACCTTCAATATCTGCATAATCGGAGAGTTCCCAGATGTGGTCCTGTAAAAAAACATTACCACAATGATAAGAGGAACAAGTGACTCTCAGTCTTTTTTACATCAGTTACATCTCTACCTACTCTTTGGCGAATATATTTATTTATTTTATTATTTATGTACACACAGTAAAATACATAGGGATATGACATAAAAATAAAATAATATAACGAATTATAATATAATATAATTAATTAAAATTATAATACAAGCGTAATGATGCTATGTTACATAATGTTGTCAATAGAAGCCATGACGTAACTTGAGAGTCATGAACTTAAAAGGAAACCTTCGGGCCGGTTTAAAAGGCCCTAAGCATTAGAGTAATGGCGGCTTATGCAACTAAAACATTACTTAGCTACCAAAATAGATTTAATTAAACCGTAGGGCACTTGAATTTAGTGAACTGGGGGGATTTAAAGTAAATTGAATGTACAGTTTGGTTTTGTTTCTAAATAATTCTTCTTAATAGCTTCTGTTCCTGCTATATGGACTATAGAGAGGACTCTTTGATGTAGAAAATCTATTTTTTTAGCTCATGTTTTATTATTCAAACATGGTAGGCTCTTTCATAAAAAGTGTTGTAAAAATAAAAAGTCAAGCACACACAAAATTAAAAGCTTTCTTTATTATTGACAGAAAATCAAGATTTCTTATTATATGCAGGTTTAATATTAACATAATATTATACACATAACCCTAACCCCCTAATTTAACAGGACTAATTTAAAATTTATCTTCTGTCCTTTTCTTAATGAAATGGAAAGAAAAAGATGCACTGAACTTAAATTTAGTTTTGTTTGTGAACAAGGGAATCGGCACTATTATTATCGATTTTCACTCCGACGATGCAGATTTTGTTCATAAAATTGCAATTTTTCTGACACATAATAAGCCAATCATTTACTCATTTTCAGTCAAGTTAATTCACTTAAGCTTCGCTTTCAAATTATTAACGTAAGAAGGTACATAGGAAGTGCTTCTTGACAGTCAGATTAGCATAATACGTAACAGCCAAATAAGCAACAGTTGTCCAGTTTACCTAGAACCTGGTCAAACCCATAAAATTGTACTGAACACCGATATTGGAGCAATTCGGTAACACGCCGTAATGCACGTTTTAAAAGTACACTATACAGTGTACAACAATGTTTTAATAGTGTTTACAGTAACTGGACAAACAATAAACAGTTTGTTTGAGTCCATGGGGAAATTGAAAATTTTACGATGAGATGTCGGTTGTTTATTTATTTTATTTTTTTTACATCTTATTCCCTGTATTGTTTAACAATGTTCAATAAAAACCTACACCAATATAGATCGATACGTATTGCCACCGTAAAATGTCTGGTGTGAAACTATATTTAGGTTCGCATAGTCAGATAAATATTGATTCTGACGTACCCTCGGGACTATATTAAGTAAAGATTTCGTTTTTTTTACCTCTTTTAAAGATATTTTTGTTAACAAGACACGATATTGACGTAGTTTGCACGTATTAAGATTTCGCGGGGAATAATACAGAATTGAGACCCAGGTGGCGTTTTGTATTTTCTGCTTACCCCAATGGGCGTGAGTTTATGTATGTATGTGTGTAATAAATAGATAAGAGCCATCTTTATACTTTTGTGACTGTCAATAATTGGTACCTTAGAAATATTATTTTATAAGTACGGTAGCGAATCATATTTTAATCAACATAAAACCTGACCTGCAAATTGCAAAACACTTAAAAAATATGAATTTCGCGGTCTACCATTCCTAGCGCATCCCCCTTAAAATGATACTTTAATAGCAGAGCGTTAGTAATGAATGGCAGCCCCCATACCTAGAAGCCAGACATGATAGAATCTCAATAAATATAAGCTTACGTTATTATTATTACGTTTCGATAGGCGTGGTAATTACCCACATCAGACGAGGCAGGGGATTATTATCTAAATAGTTCATAATTAATATCACGACCACAACGCGCAGCGCTGGAGTTGGTTTATCAATAAATTAATAATTATCAGTTTCAATATGGGCTCGTGTTTGTGTAAGGTTTTGTAAAAGTGAATGTTAGAGAGATTTATTTAATGAAGGATTTATTTATTGAAGGTTCTTTTGTAAAGGTACCAAGTTTCTGAATTAATAGCTAAATATAATGATCTAGACTAGGTATGTTTGTACATATTTTGTCATTAATAAATTATCTTAAGACTAAGTTAGTGATGACGAGGAGGCGAACACAAAATGATCACAAAAATCAACTAAGCCTCAAATCTGTGAGACTACTTAACTCTGTGAGACAATTTAAGTGATTTTAGTTACAAACCCGTCTGCTTTCAAAGCAAGAGTGAACAGGCATCTTCTGGGCTTCCTCGTTCCATCATAGACCTCATCCATCGCTTTCCACCAGGCGTGATTGAGGTAGAAAGCCGATTTCATAATAAAAAATGCCGTGTTTAAAATTAAAACGTGATTAAAGTTACTTACGAGTACATCCACCTTAGACCGCTTTTCCGCCGACTTTATCAACGCGACAGTCCCGCGACAAACGCGCTACCGTCACCCAGTCAGAATTTCATATTATAAACGATAAGCTGGAATACTATCAAAAGCAGGAGCAACAATGTTTCCCGGTCGGAATCCATTTTTTTAATGAAGTGCGCCACACTGATATAAACTGTGGCTCGGAAATTCTGACTGGGTGTCTTTCGCGCGTCTGACGCGCGACTGTCGCACTGTTAAAGTCGCCTAAATGTGAAAGCGGTCTTAATCGTCAACTTACTATTTAACTGTCAAAGTCTTGTACAAACGATGATAAAAGTTTACATACCATCGCTTGGACAGAAAATTGACGTCCGTTGTTTATATATATTTTTTTTATATCAGCATAAATAAGTGTCCCTGAAGTTTCTTATCCGTTCTTCGCCATAGGAACCAATTGCGCTTTGTAATTAGCAACTAGCTGTATTTTTCTGACTGACTGACTCCTTGAAAATTCAAAAGTACCTACCTGTTCCAGTTCAAGAGATTTTTTAGTTTAGCGTGAAACTGCACAATTAAAAACTGGCACTTTTTACTGACGTTTGGCAACAACTATACTCAACTTGAACTAAACTCGTTAAATAACTAATACAAACAGTAATCAGCCATTATGTCAAGTAATTTCAGTCAAGTGTTGTTATTTCAGTCCAACCAGTCAACATAAGTTTTACAGTCAAACAAAATGTTGTGGTAATAAATCTTTCCGAAACCTGGTGTAAGATTAATTTACTTTGAAATTCCACATAGTACTAAAACACTACAAAAACCAATTACACTTGTCTTTGTTGTCCAACTTGAGATGAAAGTTAATAATGTCTTTCATCCTGAATATAAAGGAGGTTGTTAGGAACAAAGCAACGGCTTCGCACAATAACACGCGATTTTTTTATTTTATTTTATTTTTATTTTATTTTGTGAACATAGGTGATTACAGGTGTTTTCCAATAATATAAATGTCAAGTACACAAACCATGCTCCGCCGATAGGCATACAAAATCCGATTTAAAGTTCCAATAAAGTAAACTTATTCGTAAAAATGAAAAAAAAAATGAAAAAAAATGAAAAAAAAAAAAAAAAGCACGCAGTAGTTATAGACGAAATTAAAACAATATCAAGAGAACATATTATTAGGCATGTCAATAAGTGATAGAATTGTCATAATAATATATAAGGAAAATGTCATGAAAATACACAATGTCAATACATTTCAAATTTGTCATCAATATACTCCTTAACTGAATAATATACCTTGCCATTTAGTAGCTTAAAGAGTTCGCTTTTGAATTCATTATTATTCTTACAATTTCTGATATGACAAGGTAGTTTGTTATACAATTTAGGTGCCATTGCATAAACACTTTTATAGGCAAAAGCAGTTCTGGTGATTATTGTTTTCAACTTATCTGAGCGACGTTGACTTTCTACATGACTAAACAAGTGTATATTGGTTTTTACAAACATCAGAACCTCATAGATATACAGTGAAGGTACTGTCAGAATATTTAACTCCCTAAAGTGTGGCTTACATGTATCTGTTGTTCTTAATTTGCAGATGGCTCGGATGCATCTTTTTTGTGCCAAAAGCACGGAGGATATATTTGAAGCATTGCCCCAGAATATAAGTCCATACCTCAATGTGGATGCTACATAACCGTGGTATGCCGTTAATAGGGCTGTTTTGTTTGCAATTTTGCCTAGCATGTATAGGGCATAAGAGAAACGGTAAAGTTTCAAACAAACACTATCAATTTGATTTTTCCATGACATATCATTGTCAATGTGCAATCCTAAAAACTTTGTAGTATTTGTTTCTAGTACTGCGTCTCCTTTATACCTAATTTGGTATTGTGTTTGTCTTTTTTGTCGAAGTTTAAAGTCCATTATTTTGGTTTTAGTTAAATTTATTTTAAGGTTATTAGCGTTTAACCATTCTATAATTGACACCAGGTTTGTGTTTATATTTAATTCAATTTCTTTAAAATTACCCTGGTCGAAAACAATAGTGCTATCGTCTGCAAATAAGCACATCTGATGCCTGGTTGCATTTGGGAGATCGTTTATGTAACAGATAAAAAGTAAAGGACCTATGACAGACCCTTGTGGCACCCCATACGAAATAGTTCTTGTACTTGAGGAGTATATTGTTTCAGTTTTTGTCTTAATGTTTACTTGACTGATCTGAGTAAGCTGTTTTCTACCTTCTAGATACGATTGTATGAGGTCAAGCAAATTACCTCTAATACCGTAGCTATAAAGCTTTTTTAATAGTATTTTATGGTCAACGTAATCAAAAGCGCGGGTCATGTCCATGTACATTGCTACAGCCTGTTTTCTGTTGTCCATGTTGTGGTGTATCTTTTTAAGGAAGTTGTACACTGCCATATTAATAGTTTTGTTTTGCCTGAATCCCATTTGTTCCTTACAAAAAATGTTGTTTTTTTCAAAATAATTGTTAAGCCTATTATAAATTGCTTTCTCAAGAACTTTTGAAAATATAGGAATTAACGCTACAGGTCTATAATTGCACATTTTGGTTTTGTCCTCTTTTTTGTGTAATGGCTTGACAATCGTGATTTTTAGGGCTTCTGGAAAAACTCCATTTTGTATACAAGCATTTATTATGTCACATAGCACTGGTGCTATAGCAGGTCCTACTGATTTGACTACGCTGGTCTTGATGTCATCATACCCTGTACTGTTTGTGTTTTTGAGGTTATTTATTATAGTTATCATTTCTTTTGGGACCATTGGCGCCATGAACATAGATTTATGGGATTTTAAAACATTCGTATTATTATAAGTTAGACAGTTTCCATTGGATTGAACTAGGTCTATGAAATAATCATTAAAATTTTGCGCAATACTTTGAGGATTCGTGATACATTTGTCGTTTACCTCAATAGCATTAATATGTGTTTTCGGCACGTTACTCTTCAAATTGTTTATAATTTTCCATGTGGCTTTAGACTTATTGTTACTGGATTCTATGTAACAGCTGTTTTGTGCTTTTTGTGTCTGTTTGATAACGCGGCGGTACCTGGTGCTGAATGTCGATAAAGCATTTTTATACGAACGATAATCTAATTACTTACTGGAGTGACAGATGATACTCGCATGTGTTTTGTTTGACACTGGATATATATTTTTTGTAAGGAAGTTAAAGAAAACTCGTCTTGTTAGGCACCTTCTCAGATGTCAATATTTAATGAGTTTACTTAAGCTGTGGATTTATGTGTGCGAGCAGTGGTAACGGTCGCGACTTACGAGTTGTAGGTCGTAGGTTCGAACCCTGACAGACAGTTTACTTTGTGTAAATTATTTCATCACCACTGCTCTCAAAACGGTGAAGGAAAACATTTTGAGGAAACTTGCATATCAAAAAATTCTAACATATATGACATTTACCAATCCGCACTAAGCCCGCGTAGTGGATTACAGCTCAGTCCCTCTCACTGAGAGGAAGCCTGTGTCCCAGCTGTGGGAACATTATAGGCTGATTATGCTATGCGGGAGCCTATTTATCTTTGAAAACAATGATGTCACGCATACTTGCAACAAAACAGTCACATAGTCAAAGTTGTCAGAATGTGTGAAAAAATATATTGATAACACAAAACTGTTCTGTCAGTAAAACACGAAACGTTTTTTTTTTCTAGTGTATGCACTGTTTTATGTGACGACATAAAACACGGCCTCTGCCTTTTGTGCCACGCTTCCCTGGTCTGTGCGAGTCTCATCCAGGTCTTCCCGCCATCTTCTTTAGGTCGTCCACCCACCTGGCTATTGATCTGCCCATGTCAAATTTTTTTAACCAACTTCAAAATTTTAATAGATAGGGTTTGCCGTAGGAGTGTTTCCATTTAAATTTTATTATTTTTGGTTAAGTATTTTTGTACGTATATAATCCAATTTGTATAACTTGCTGATGTTATAATACGTCTTGTCACTGTTGTTTAAATAGTGCTACAAGTGAAAAATAAAAAACTTTTTTACAAAAAAATACAACCGACTTTCAGAAAAAAATACTACTATGTTTTTTTTTCAAGTCGGTTGTATGTTAAATTTTAATCGTTTGGTTAAACTTTTAGTAGACCAATTTAAAGCTACCAACCAATTCTGTATTTGGAACAATTTACATGAAAATTAAAAGGGACCTATTTCACTGTGCCGTTTTAATTATAAATTTATACTCACGTGTATTAATTAATAACGCAAACGAAACAACTCCTACCTAAATTAATCGTGTATGTCTCTCGAAATTCTTGACTCGACTACAATTGAAAATATTAACAAAAAAATCCTTTCCAAACCTATTTCAAACGAATATTTTAGCTTAACTCTTGTAAAAAAGCCTCATTCATCCCATTTGATCCAACAACGGCCGGGCGGCTTTCTAAATTCAATTAATAATAACCGGATCGCCAGCCGTGTATGGAAGATCAAACCGGGCCGAATTAAAATCAATACCCGGGTGAGATTGTGTCAACCGGATAAACTTTGGACGTTTATAGGCGAACTAATTCGGATGGCTATTTCTGTTGTGGTTTTTTGTCGGATAAATCGAGTATTATGTCATTGTGAGGTATTGTTCGGAATTAGTCCATTTTTGTGTATTTTGTTTTTGTTATTGAGGATAGATCACAGTTATACATAGGACTATACAAGGTGTAACAGAATAAACGCAAGTCCTGAAAGTAGTTTGTTCATAATTGACTTCTGAATCGATATTAGTACTTAACTTTTACTAAAGGTATTTTTTTCAAAATTATGTATATTGTCATACTGAACGGTGATTGAGCCAAAGAAAATTTAATCTTATTTCAAAGCATTAAGACTCAATTTTAAATGCATAAAATAAAGTTAGGGTCAACACTATTTTTTAATAATAATAGTTAGCTTTAAAAAAAAATGTTTTGGTCGTTGTATTATTCTTTTAACTCAATACTCTAATGGGGCTGTATGAGGTCTTGCGTTAATTATGTTACACATTGTATAACGCAAGTATCACAATCTGTATGAAAACAAGCATGCCATTTTTTACTACCTACTATAATGTCACAAGCACTATTTAGTGATGGGAAAATCAAATCGATTCAAAGACGCCGCCGCGTGCGGCACCCGCCTCGCCCCAAAAGCGTGAGCGCTGGCGCTAGGACCCCCGCCCCCGGGGCTAGGGGCCTAGCGCCCTCCGCTCACCCAGCCAACAGTACTCAGGACTAAGCGCGAAAGTGGCGAATATAATATTCTTTAATGTATACCATTAGAATTACAGATAGGTATACAGGGTTATTTTAAATTGGCTAGCTAAACTCCGGGTACCTACATACCAACATCTAAACACGAAAAATAAAAAGAATTGATGTTTTTTTTTAAAGATCAACGATCGCTACTAGTGTTGTTACTTGAAGTATGTGTGGAGAGAAACTGTTTTCTTAAGTTTTATTGTTGATATTGCAAGCGACAAATAATCAAATTTATTTACTTTTTGCTTTATCATGTTTAGGTACCGACACCCATCGCGTCTGCGGAGTTTAGCTAGTCAATTTAAAATAACCCCGTATATGTCGCAGCGTCAAGACTGATCTGTCAACTTCATTTTGATTATTTAATCGACATCTAAATTATTACTAAACGGTGACGTCAAGTAGTACGCTTGGGTGAGGTCAATATAGGATGCGCCAACACTGGGTTGACGGCGGTCACTTGTCGGTTGACATTTGACATTTTTGAAGTTTGGTGAAAAATGTGAGTCGAGAAAAACGTCAGGGTCGACGGAAAAACATTTTTGGGATTGCGAGAGGTTGCCTTTATCTGTATTGAACTCAGCGCGCGTGTCCTTTTTAAAATATGATTGCATCTGCGTACTTTCGTTATATTTTTGTAATTATTGAACTGTAGTTTTTACTAATTGCTTTGACTTTTATTTCGGTTACCCATCCATCATGGTCAACCACTCTGATAGCGAGGAAATGGAACTGCCTTCGTTATATAACTCGTATGTGTAGAAATTTAACAAAGGGTGACGCAATAAGCGGTCTTATCGGTACAAGTAATCTTTCAAAGAAAACCTTTGGATGAATTAAAAGAAAAGGAGAGCAATACAGCAAGCAGGTAGTACTACTGCAAGTTCCGTATTTTAGCCATTTCATACAACTATCAAAGAATGACAGTTGTAATTTGAATTAACTGTCAATTTAAGATGGCTGTAGAATTAATGAATTCCCCTAACTTCACATGATATTCCAGACAGTTGACGGTTAACAAAATATATATTATAAAAAGAAATAATTAATCAACCAAACTGACTAATCACAAATTAATTAATTTGTTAGTTGGTTAATTAACTCATAGATTGATTCTCTCAACGCGTTGATTGATTCAGTGATTGATTCAACAAACGCTTGATTTATTATTCGTCTGTGAAAAGATAAATCCCAGTGATATTAACTGCATAGGTACATTCGTATTGTTACCATTTTCATCGTCAGTCGTCGGTATTCAAATATTTGCGAGGAAAGGAAATGCTGCTGAAACCTTCGTCGAGTTCTATAAAAGTGCGGAGCAGGATGTTAACTTGTTAATAGTTGCGTAACGCAAGATCTACGAGCGATAACATCTGTATTTGTCAAGTTATAAAAATACGACCGCAACCTTCCCACTTTTATATGTATCGTAAATTCGCTCAGACTCTTATTTATTTACTCAGCAAAGTAACACCAACTCTGAAATAAAGGAGTTAAAGTTTATTTTTGCTCGTACTGTAACCGTTCTTTTGCTTATTCCATGATTGGAACTGGACTACGAGTGTGACGTCAGTGACCCCGATCTGTCGTGCACTAACAATACACGCTGGTATTCGCCTTAATCGTTTTTAATCAACCTGCACGTTGACGTGTCAGCCCGTATGTCAGGGTGCAATTATTTTCGACTTACGATCAAGTGCTGATTATGAATGTAAATTTTTGTTTCGGTTCAGGAAAAATTCACACAAATGAGGGTAAGGTTCGCTTTTGTTGTGTTTCGTCGAATGTATGATTTTAATGACCCGTTTTTTTTGTACGAAACTGTAATAATTGAATACTTGGAAGTTTTAAAATGTGAGTAGTTACTGGAGAATGTTGAATATTTATTAGCAATTACACGAAAACGTAATTTACGGAATGTTTTATTAAAAAATAATACTATGACCTTACATTTTAAGAACCCTATGTGTTCAGCTGTGGGCGTAGCTAGGCGGAGATTGTTATTTCATTGACTGATTCATTCATTTAGCTTGATTCATGATTGATTCAAGAAGCTAATTAAAATCTATTTATAATCATTAGAAATTGCTTTTAACATTATAAAGGCCTATTCATACCTAAGCGGTATTCGCTGTTGCTTTAAGTAGGGGTACATACCGCGCGAGTTTCGCTCAGGTATTTAGTATCAAGTTTGAGCGACCCGTGCAGTATGTACCTCTACACACAGCGGCAGCGAACACCGCTTAGGTTTGAATAGGCCTTTATTATTTACATGACTTGTAAAATCTCAAGTACTAGTTGCCTTTCACTAGGTATTAAATACAGAACAAAGAGACATTGAATGCCACTCGGCATTCCATAGTCTACTAGTTAAAGTAAGTACTCACTTTACCTTGGGAATTAATATTGAAAGTCTAACTTTAATAAGAGTTCCCACTTAATGTTTACACAGAACTTAATGCTAAAATCGATAATTATATTTCAAACAACTTAGGAATTTGAATAGTTACAAAAGATCTCAGAGACTTGGCCTAAAACGATTGACATCGTCATATCACAAACTTTGGCAACTAATTGTGGAAACATTCAGCAAACTGACTAAAACATTTTCTACGTTGAAAACTCGAAAATGTTTTTAAAACGTTTTCAAAGCATAAAATAGCGATCCAAATCTAAAATTTAGCTTTCAGCTCTACTAAAAGCGTCTCAAACACATTTTATCTGAGCGTGGCGAGTGCACGTTTCTACCCCCATGGTATTTCGCCGAATTTCTGCACTTCATTATAAATGTATGTGCCGAAATCCTGATATTTCAGGATCGGCTTGGAAATTGGATATTTACGCCCCAAGTTTTTTATTCGCTACGGATTTATTGAGGACTCCTGTTATTTGCTTTAATAACGTGTTTTTTGCACTTGAAAATCGACAGGAATAATTTGACGAGTGATTTTCGTTGAAAGTGTCACTTTCGTGAATGTATTGACATGTATTTTTAATGTAGGTACCTAGGTACAATGATAGTAGATAAGTTTAAAGTTATCTTAATAAAATCATTAATGATCAGACACAATAGCGTTTAAAATACGTAACAAATTATTTTTTTATAGAACTTAAAAAAAAAACGATTTCCGAAAACATTCATTAACATGCAATCACAACAGAATCATCGGAATCACGTTTCTCGTTCCGACAACATATTCCGTTTCATATTATTAGAATTAATCCGCTTAAAAATTCGTCGAGTTTGTTCGTTATAATTGAGACGAACGTTAATAAGTTTTTATAACAGCACGGGATCCAATTAGAGAGTACCGTAAGTGGAAACATTGGAAAATCGTATTCAGGGGAGAAAAAGAAATGGGTAAAAACGGTTGTTTTGATAATGATGCAGATCGGGAATTTGAAGGATAAACATTAAGGTCCAATTAATTTCACTAAACTCTGTTAGAAATTATGTCATGTTAAGCATTTTGGTGGATTTTTCACAGTGAAACAGTATTTTTCGTCTAATGGCTCAACGAAACCTTAATAACATAATTTTATTTGATGAAATTGGATGAAAATTACCAGGTTTTTTTTACGATAGATGTTATTAGTGTTACAGAACATTTTATAAAAACGGGTTATGAGGATTTATTACACATCACAAATTTATGTCCAGCGGCTTTCTTTTTTAGATGTACAAAAAGAGGACGAATATGCATTTTCGTTAGAATAGGTCTTCAGTTTAGAGAATGATCGGACATAGAAAAACAATCAGTCTCAGGCATCTTTGAACGCTGCGCTGTAGAGATAATAGCTTAGAATAATTATCATTATTTATAATTATATTTAGGATTCCTAAACATAATTACGAAAAGTTCTATGAAAAATACAATTATATTTTCACTAAAGATAGTAAATCTTCAAATAAGAAAATCGTTTTGTGTGGAAATTTTAATTTTGACGTTTTGAAAAGAAACAAAACTACGTTAGATCTGGAATATTTTCTTTTGAATTACTATTTAAAATTAGCGCTATATATCACAATTGTATTGACAATTTTGCGCACAACTACCAGAAAGATTGCAAAGCTGAACTTGTAGATCTGGCCCTTTCAGATCATACATCTCAGATACTTAAAGTGAATATTATCAAAACTTGCAAACTTAAATATTGGAAAAATAAAAAGCCGGACACATGCTTGGAAACATAATTATTTTTAAAACGAATTTAAGACCGTTTACGCCTTACGTCATTTCATACAAACTTTCAAACCCTTGTTCTTCGAAATGAATAAACCGATTTTAATGAAACTTCATACGCATAAGCAAGATACAAAGGTCTAAAAAGTTACTTATGAAATCTTTTAAGAAAGTACACGATGCCACATATGCACATGAAGCTTTTGACAATTTACGGATGAAATAAAATTGGATAAGAAATATTTCAAAATAGAAGAAGAACTAGCAGGGGATCGAGGAGGGTGGAGAGGGGACTCAGGGGATTAGACCGAAATAAACCAATAGATTAATGTGTTTAACCGGAAAAAGTGATAACTATAAAAACAAGCACAGACTCAATAGCGGCAACTGTTATAATAACATTCACCGATTTAATTCAATGAATAGTGAAAGTGTTTATAAGGTTTGCTTTGACATTTAAAGGTTGATCAAAAGCCCTTACAGTTATTGTTCTTGTAGGTTAAGGTTTTAGGGTTAATTAATTAATTAATTATACTGTTAAATACAGTACGTAATGATAATGTTTATTTGCCAAAAACAGAGCATTACATTTTCTTATAGTCTATGTTAATAGCTAGGATTACATTAAAAAAACTGTCAAGTGCGAGTCGCACTCGCGCACCGAGGGTCCCGTCTAAAGTAGGTATGTAACTACAAATTTACGGTTTTCAGATTTTTCTTTTACTTGTGCTACATGACATTGCTTCTTGCCAAATTTCATGATTCTAGGTCAACGGGAAGTACCCTATAGGTTTTGATTCCCTTGCGAGTGTCATACTATGCGGCAAAAACTTAACATAAATGCCCGTATCTTTTGATTGCGTTGACTTAGAAGTTATTTATTAATTTATTTATTTATTTAAACTGCTTAAACTACCACACTACACCACTAGCCACCATAACATAGTTCAACAAGTTTGATTTTTTCACTGCTTCAAGGGATTGTAGCTCTGAGTATTTGATATTTTCAACTTGATAACTCCACGCGTTCCTGAGAAAAAGTGTCTTGAGAGACGGACAGACGGAGAACGAAGTGATCATAAAAGGGTTCCGTTTTTCCTTTTGAGATACGGAACCCTAAAAAGATTCAAAGGAAGCATTTTGCTAATGAACTCCACACTAGGTCAAGCCTGTCTTAAGGAGTCCTTGGGTGGTTGACCATATGAAAATCGTAGCTATTATAAATCGTATACATCGAATATAATACATTAAGGTGGGTCTCCATCAACCGAAATCATAAATGCATTATGATACGCAGCACAACAGCACATTGTTATAGTATATATCGAAAAGCCAGTGCAGCGAGTTGGTTGAATCCAAATACATTTGATTAACGATCGCGACGTTAATCGTCAGCGGCTCGATTAATGACTCGATACTACTCGATACTGAGTAATGGACTTTCGGCTCGACTGAGATCCGACCATCTATTATGGTAGTAGCTTAGTATTGGTTTAATGTTAAGGTAGTATTGTAGCGTAGCGTAGATGTATAGAGTATCTATAGTCTTGTCTTTTGTGACGGTTTTTGAAGTGTCTTTAGTGACATAATAACCCGAAGGTTGACCGGGGGGAGGGTAATTGCGTAACATACTATCAGTAGCAATGGCTTTGACTTTGACAGTTGAACAACATTTTTTGCGTATTTACGTTGTTGAGCCGACAATTTTTATCGAACGTATGAAGCAATGGATTGGCAATATCCTTCAAAATCATTCAGATTGAGATTGATAGTGGATATAAATCATAGCGCATTACCATGTAATAGGCTATCGAAAAATATTGTGACGGCTCCCACACTGAATTGCTTCAAGAATCGACTGAACAGACTAAATATCTCCAAGCTATACGATACACACGCATCAGCTAATTAGCTGCTAGTGTGTCTACCCAAATAATAATAATAATGAATTGTGACCTTTTTAAATGTCATCATGAGACACTATTATTTATGCTAAAGATATTATGATGAAACTAGAACTGACGTTTGCAGAGCTCTTCACTTTTCTTATAAAAAATATAAAAGGCTATGTAGTACAAAAAAAAAGCAAGAAGCGATGGAATTTAAGAAACATTCATCTACCGCCAAAATTATTTTGAAACTCATTTTGTATTACAATTCGACATGACAATAATAGGTTTAAAAGCTGCTCTCAAGCTCTCCTAGAACCAACAATTCGAGTACATGTGACATCTGCCAACCCGCACTGGGCCCGCGTGGTGGATTACGGCCCATTCCCTCTCACAGAGAGGAGACCTGTGTGAATGTGACCAGTGGGAATATTATAGGATGATTATGTTATAGGATGATTATGTTATGCTATGACATTATGAACAGCAAAAAATAGGCCAGTTACGACTAAATCCGACACAATTATTGTCATCCATATAAGGGTGTTAGATGCCTGAATGTCCTAACTCTAATGTGGGATTAAGGGTATTTCGGTGACCTTTTAGCCCGAGAATACCGCAGCTTAAATAATGTCGTTATCCACCTAAAGTTAAGTATATTAACGGATACCCAGCCCGTTGCCTAGCAACAGCACAGTTCGCCCGGAAAGACAGCCCGTTAAATAATTAAGCGCCATTTACTTCTCTAATGAAATTGACCTCATTTAGTATATTTTCTTGTACAATCACAGAGCACTAAACTCGTTTGTACTTAGTGAAAATCTTTGTGGGTTAGAGGTTAAGTTGGAAACAAGTTACTGGTTTCTTTAGGACCTAGTTTTGGTGTCAAATCTGGTGCAAATCTATAATTGCATTTACGTAGACACAGTTGACCGCACTTTGATGGTAGCACCTTAAGCTGGTAACGGAGCTGGCCTAGCTTACAGTACTGAGGTGCGGCCTACTGTATCCATTTTGCTCGTGACTACCAATTTTTAACAGCTTTTTATTCCATAAACGCAGATATTCTTAGTTTAATAGCCTCTTTTAATACAACAAAAAGCCGTGACTTATTTCATATATGACGTCATAATTTTAAATGAAAAATGTAAAAGGTTATTATTTAAAACTTTACCGGTTTGAATGTGGGGCGAGCACGCCATTATAATATTGTAAGATTACATGCACATTATACTGTTGGCGAAGTTTAAAAAGCTACGTAATACAGAATTCTGTCGCAAAAATTAATTTCGTCCCAATTTCGTAACAGGAAAATTGGTTACTTCCTCAATGTTTATAAAATAAATAAAATTTCATTAAGTACATAATTCATAGGCGTTTCGGAAAACGGAGCTTTTATAAGAACACTTTTCTGTTGTCTGTCATAGATGTTTTTTTTTGTAAAGATAATTTGTACAAAATAATAATGGTTCCGAGCTGTAGTTGAAGATAAAGATGCCGTACTTGTTGTGAACGCTTAAGGGATTAAATCAGACGGATGAATCGTCTTATTCACAGTGAAGGGGTTCCTGGTTTTACACAGACCTATAGTATTTTAGTGCTGTCTTAATGCAGAATAAACATGATCTGAAAGCCTTTTCTTTAAGATTATTTACGTGTAATAATGTTTTTTTTAAACTGAAAAAATAGACAATTATCTAGTAATACTCGTAGTAGTGGCGATAGTAATTTGGACATTACTCTTGTGGAAGCTTGTAGGTATGAAATAGGGCTATGCTAGGAATCTCTCTGAGGGATCAAATCCGCAACGAGGTGATCCGGCAGAGAACCAAAGTTGTCGACATAGCTCACAGAATAAGCAAGCTGAAGTGGCATTGGGCCGGCCATATTAGCCGTAGAACCGATAACCGTTGGGATAGACATGTTTTTAAGTGGAGACCGAGAATCGGTAAACGTAATGTAGGATGCCCTTAGGCTAGGTGGAGCGACGATCTTCGCAGGATGGCTGGTAGCAGCTAGATGAGAATTGCCGAAAATCGAGTTGAATGGCGTGCAATAGGAGAGGCCTATGTGCAGCAGTGGACTGCTATAGGCTGATGATGATGATAATAAGAAACGTATAACTTACTTAGGTATTTATTAATAATGAAGAGGGTGTCTACCAAGAAGATGACTAATAGAGAAGTATGGAAGATAAAGACAAGTTGCACCGACAACAAATAAATTGAGTTAGAGGCAGGAGCAGTGATTATGTTGATGAACTACGGATTATCTACTGATTATAGGTGCAACTGTTGCATAATCATCATACATAATCAGCCTATGATGTTCCCACTGCTTGAACACAGGCGTCATCTCAGTGAGAGAGCCATAATCCACCACGCGGGCTAAGTGCGTTGGTGGATTTCACATGTTTTCGAATTTTTGGTTCTTGGACATGGTGGTTTCCTCGCGGTATTTTCCTTCACCGTTTTGAGAGAAATTCTGATGGAATTTAATACTTACACAAAGTTAAGTGCCTGCCTAGGTTTGAACTCACTACCTACAACTCGTAAGTCGGGGCCGATAACACTAGGCCCCCACTACTACTTTGCTCTCAACTGGTGCAACTGTAGTTATGGTTAATAGTGTAACTGGTGCAACTGTAGATATGGTTAATAGTGAATGTTTTTGTGTATGTAATATTTCTATTCTAATCGATACGAACATGAAAACAAGCCTCAAACTCGCGAGGGAATATATCCATAATCACTACAACGGAGAATGAATTAATGATCGAACTATGTTGTTATTACCCCAAAAGCGAATACTCCTGGGTCAAACCGACATGGTAAAACCTACCTCGGTAACTGAAAAATAAGGTATAAAATTGCGGTGAACAGAACCCGTCACGCCTATCTGGAAACGTGCGGCAGTAACATCGCGTGACCATCATTCTCCGCCGTGACGTTAAGCCAACATTTTTAATTATTCCATTCAAAATATAACTCAGTAATGAAGTTATCATTTAATGTTTTAACACCATCCACCCCGGGAGTGATTACTTTTCAAGCTATGTACAGTAAAATACTCGTAAAAGTCGTAACTACGAGTTCGCTAATTAATTTGTTAGAAGCGACTTTGTCGTGACTTTGTCCGATGTTAAATATTTTATGTTTATTGCCCAGTTTTGATATAATTTGTGAATTAAGTGGTCATTGTTGCTATGTAACGGGGATTTAATTAAATATTGATTGTGTTTTCGTTTTGGACACTCCGTATACAATGTGTGATATAATTAACGCAAGACTTCAAACACCCCAATTTGATTATTGAGTTAGAAGCATAATACAATGACCAAAACTTAACTTTTTTAAAGCTAAGTATTATTATTAAGTAAATCGTGTTGACCCTAATACTATTTTATGCATTTAAAATTGAGTCTTATTGCTTTGAAATAAGATTTAATTTTCTTAGGCTCAATCACCGGTCAATATAGCAAAATACATTTTTTTTTTAAATACCTATATTAAAAGTTACTGATATCGATTCAGTAGTCAATTATGAACAAATTACTTTCAGGACTTGCGTTTATTCTGTTACACCTTATATATATGTCGCAGCCAACTGGTTAAATTAGCCGTTCAGTTAACTGCCTGGCCTTTAGAAGTAGTGTTCGCCTCGCTTCCTCCCTCGGCTCGAACGCGGTTGATCACAGTTATAACCCAACCTAACCCACTTGGTCGGGGTGCAATGCCTTAATTACTGCAACCAATTCGGCTCGCGCGTGATTGGTTACAGACTTCCAACCTAAACTGTAATTGAATATCATTCAGGCCGTTAGTTGAACGGCCGCCGTTTAGTTGAAAGGCTAGGCAGTTAACTGAACGGCTAATTTAACCAGTTGGCTGCGACATATACATAGAGGAGAGGTAGGTGGTGTTTTACTTGTGTAAAATACAGGGTGATTTTAACTTTATTGTCAATGTTTCAAGTGACGAAAGTTCTTGCACGAGTACCGTGAAAGATCAACAACTTTCACAACGGGACCAACTCTGAGCAAAAATATCACGTAAAAAACAATAATTGTAACAGAAACAAAAATCAAAACCAAATGTTCCATTAAAAAAGAGTTACGATTCGCGATATTTAATTACGCATACGACAGCGCTGGCATTTTAAAGCTTAGTTTACACTCGCAACGTATCGCTTGGAGTTGTTTCGCGATAACAATAAATTTGACTTTGAAACACTACACAATTTGTTTCAAGAGTTATTTCGCACAGTAATTCTGTTGTTTTTTCGCTGTTATACAATATAGTCACAACCGATACGTTAATCAACAAACAGAAACATGAAACGGCAAAGAAGATACAATTTTTTTTTAGCCTATTTTTGTCCCACTGCTGGGAATTAGCCTCCCCTTTTTTCTTCCAAACCTATGTCCTGTGCGATCTCTGGCCATGTTGGCCCTGCAAAATACAATATTTGATTTGTTATTTTTTATTTTATTTTGGCTTTATTCTTGTAAATAATACAAACTTTTTGTTGAAGTGAAAACTTCTTTAGGCGCATTGGGCATTTTTTGAGATGTGAAAAAACCATTGAACTCGCTACACTGTTACCGACACCGCTTCGGATGTGTTCACCTGTCCTCGGGATGTACTCGGTTTAAATGTACCGATATGTCAGTGAGTGATGGCAAAGTATTCTGTTTGTCTTTTGTTTTCACTTCTGTCGGCACTCCCGGAGTGGCACTGTTTTTTTTTTTTTTTGTATAACTATATTTTGATGGATACTTGCCGATACATAAGTGAACAAGCAATTTGAATAATTGTAGAAAAAACAAAGATGTTCTACTGAAATTGACTCCAAACTAGTTGAGCCTAATATAGGTATGTTGAACACATGTACACATAACATAACATCACGCCTGTTACGCAGAGGTGTACCTTACAGTATACCCATATTTCGCCAGTTATTTTTAAGTCCTATGTAATAGGGGGCGAGTCTATTGCCATCAACCGGGCGCAAAGCCAGACTCTGGGCGATTACTGAGAAAATCCAGCTTTAAAACCCAATAACACTCGGCCCGACCCGGGAATTGAACCCAGGGCCTCATACTTAGCAGTAGCGCTTGTAACTACCAGACCAATGAGGCAGAAGTACATTAGTATTCTATTCACAATTAATTTCTATTATTAGCATAATTTGGGGCACTAATTACGTAGCTACCAGTTCTATTATATAGAAATTCAATATATTAAGCCCGGCTTATAAAAGGTAGGTGCTCAATTAAGTGCCTCTGCTGTTGTCAAGGGATACGGAGCCATAAAACTTTTCTAATTTCGATTTACCAATCAATATCTCGGCTTCTTCTTAATGTCTTACTAACTTTGTATTGTCCTTGTCAATGCTTTAGAAATAAATGGATTTTATATAAAGACCATCTTTGTTGAAGGAGGGGCTTGTGGGTAAGTAATAACAGCCGCACTGGTCAATCGATCAAGTTAAGCTACGCTTGCCGCTGGTGGTCCGTGGATGGGTAACCATCTTTACATACCAAGACCCCTCCGTGTCTCGAAAAGCACGTTAAGCCGTTGGTCCCGGCTGTCATTCGTGGATCCTTGAGAGTCTTTGATGACCATCTTTGTTGAAGGTTTTAATATTTAACACTAGCTACATAAAATCTCGCATATCTCCCCGTGTACTACGCCTGTGCCCTAAAGGGTTAGGCAGGGGTGTAACTTTAGTACACTCACATTTCGCCAGTAATGTGTAAGTCTCAACCCCTTTTTTTTTTTTAAGGATGGGAAATCATCTAATGACCCCTCCCGCTCTGGGTGGAGCGGAAGGGAGTGTCAGACTCTTACTGACTAAAACCCATCCGTGTTCCTTCCTTAGCCCTTTATGTTCCGGGGCAGCGGTAACCCTTTCGGACAATCCCGCTGCCCCGGCAGGCTTCGGCCCTGTCGGGCCCCTCCTTACATGCTGACATCTCTTTGAGGCGCGCGTGGAACACATACGCGCCGTCCGGCACGGGTCTGGTCCTGATCGGACGGCGAGCTACCCATTACTCGCTATCCGCAGGCCCGCCCCTACGGTGGCCGGGAGTCGTCACGCGGCTCCCGACGCCCGGGGCGTCTACCGCGGCGGCTGGGACGGGCGGCTCTCTCCGCTCTCTCTCTCGCCCATCCCGCCACCTCCTTCGCTAGCATGCAAGCAAGCAATGCAAGCAAATGCATGCAAGTCTCAACCCCTAAGAAATAGTTTTTGATAAAACAAGTTTTGTTTAGATGTTATGATGTAAAAATTGTGATACTTTCGTGTTAATGTAACACTTACAAGCTAGGTACAAATATATGCTAAAAAATGCTGCAGAATTTTGTAACATCGCGGAAACGCATGTCTGTGACGTTGACACGCTCAGCAGTATTACTCGGCAATAGCTTGTAAATGGTCTCCCTTAAAAATTTACCACAGCTAGCGCTATAAAAGGTAATCACAAGGTTTCACAAAGGGCCACAAGAACAATGCAGCCTCTTTTGCCCATCTCAATATTCTTGAATATACGAGTCTAAATTCTCATTTAACTTGAGACGCGACAAATTGTTAACAACAAAGTCCTCATCACTAAGACAAACAATTAATCTTAACCCCCATTACAAAATTAAACAAAGTGTCACTTTACTTAACATACTAAGCACTTTAAACTGTATCAAAGCATTATCAATTCAGAGCAGGTACAGGTGTGTCAACCTCAAAACGCACATAGCGATTACGCGATACGTCGGCCGTGCATACTAAGCTTAACTGTCAGAGTCGGGTCGTGGCGTGGGGGCCGCAATTTCCTGTAACAGAACCGAGTCGACGCGACCGCTTCCTGTTGGGGCGGACAATACGTTGCGGTTTTAAATTAAAAGCAGTTTTTAGGAACGTCACTTATCCCGCAATGGTGAGGCTACATTGCGAACTTTTAGTGCGAGTTGTAATTTTCCTCGGAGGTATTATGGTAATGCAGTTTCTCGTTTTTGCGGTAATAAAAGGAGTTATGAATGAGATGTTTTATATGGGTTTTAAGTAGTTTGTTTTTTTTTGTTGGTGCACACACAATTTATTTTGTTGTGACGTGCGTGTTTTATGTTCAGTTGGTGTAATTTTTTTTTTGCGAATTTTTTCGGGCTTTAAATTTATACTTTATAATGCTAAGGTTGTTTTTTGTCTTTCCCATAACTACTTTAGCAATGTCTATACGTAATTAAGTACGTAGTTTAATGTTCTAAAGATGCAAATATAGACCTAGTTTGCCCAAATCTTATTAAGACATCACAACTTATATACGTTCTCATATAACAAAAGACAGCCCTCAAAAGCGACCATCCTTCCAAGCGTACCTCTTACATGTAAAGTGCCTAAGTAACATCATTCTCTAATTCCAGACCTTTCTAACCAACCCTTAAGAGCGTTTACGCCGTACAGCTTTTCATACAAACTTTCAAGCCGTTGTTTTTCGAAATGAATGAACCGATTTTAATGAAACTTCATACGCATAAGCAGGATACAAAGGTCTAAAAAGTTAGCAGAGAACATTTTCTAAATGTCTTATTTAAAAAAAGATAACTGGAAATCTCTGTTTCTATGGAAACTTTAAAATCGGTCTAATTTGGCTGTAACACAATTTTTCGTAAATGTTCTCTGCTAACTTTTTAGACCTTTGTATCCTGCTTATGCGTATAACATTTCATTAAAATCCGTTCATTCATTTCGAAAACAAGGGCTTGAAAGTTTGTATGAAATGCCGTACGGCGTAAACGCTCTTAGTATCTTCTGCTGAAATACAGCTGCATCTTTTTCACTTATACCTAATGCTATTGAAGCAAGTCATTTGTCAGGCGACTATAGCCCTATCGCAATGACTATAGAAGTGAATAGACAAGTCTGGCGGGAAATTGCAGTCTCATGGTCCGTGTAGGCGCATTGAATGGTACTAGTGACGTCAGAACTCGGGTGAAATGACGAGCGCTGAATTAGAATACAGCGCTTTGTGCTGAGTGGGAAAAATGGAATTGTCATTACTTACCTATTCATTATTACTATTGACTTAGTTTTTCTGTCTTTCTTAGGTTAAGGTTTTTTTTTTCTAAGTCTGGCAGTTTGAGTAATTTATGTGGCCTACACAAATGTCCTTTCTTTGGTATTGTTCGTCGAATCGTTGAGCTCCTTAAGTTTTGAGTTGAGCTGCACGATTTCTGACAAATGCTTGCACTGACTGGACAGGTCCTCTCAATCTGTGTGGTTCTTTCCTCAAAAGACCATCTCAGACATCGATCTACATGGTCTTCATATAACCTGACCAAGATTATGTCTGGACTTTAAAAGAGACTGTGACCTCTGAGTTTGCTTCGGCCTTTCTTCTCAGAGTAGTCAGATAGGAAACGCCGACCTCATCTAGTTTTATAAAAAATATGAATGACGTGTAAAAGTGTTTGTGCAAACCTACTTACAAAATAAAAATCATTTATCATTTATCATGAGCACCTACCCTTAAAATAATATTTTACACTATTGTACACTATTGTTAAACAAGTTCTAATAAACAAACTGTTTCATTACCTGCTACAAACTACAGACCCCATATTCCCCAGAAACAAGTTAACAAAGATATGGATTGCATTTTGCTTCCAAGTGAATCCCAGTTCAGTAAACGTATCAGTTGCTTATTGTTCTGCAACTTGCGTTTAATTGGAGAACAGATCCCTAAGGTGTGCAGCTATTGGCTTACAAACTAACTACGTTTGCAGCTATTGGCTTGCGAACTGGCTCCGTTTGCAAAGCTGCAGTTACCACGTAATATTGTGCCTCGAGCGACTAGCAATGTGCTTTTAATAGAAGTGTTTGTGTTTTGTTTTGAGGTTATTGTTCTTGTCTTTACGTGCAATGGGATAGTCAGTATCTTATTTCAGAAACAATCTTCGTGTGCGAGTCCGACTCGGACTTGGCCGCTATTTTTTCGGATGATCTTGATGTTGATGGCAACATATCCGAAATATTGTAATTGTGTGTTCTGAGATCGCGATATACCTGTAACAGAGGGGCAATTCTCATAATTTTAAGAACGTTCACAGTCTGATCTGTCTGAATCTGTCAAAAATACTTCTAAATTCCCTATATTTTGACAAGTTTTTGACATTTGTTTGTCGCCGAGATGAGACTGCGACTAGATTTATTACGTATCAAATTACCAGAATTGGCCTTCTGGTTACTAACACCGTCGTCCAACCGTGAGGTATCATCATGTTATCCTAAACATTGAAAACAATATTGCATTACGTAAAGCGAACATATTGTAATGTCAAAATTGTGGGTCTGTCTGTCGGATTAAAAAGCAAACTATATAGGTATACGTAGGTACTGCATTCTTAACCAAATCATTTAAAATTGTAATATTTTTTTTTTTTATGTTTTGTAAAATCTTTCATATTTTCTAGAACAAACAAATTCAAATCATCGTCCCAACTTAATCTTTTACAACACAGTGCATGAGCCATGTTGGAAGGTCGACGGCCATTCGGCAGAATTTTATTGCAGATTGTCCTATTTGACCTCTAGAATGGCCCTGGACTATTTTATATAGCCGTTTTATGGGGTCGAAACATGCTACAAGGACATATTAAAGCGTCGATACTATCTGAGAAAATTGTACAAAGAATATATTTTTTTACATTTCTCTGTCTTATGTAAATTTTGTTGTGTTCTAACAAAAATAAAAACGGAGTTTTGGTAAGATTAGAAGACAGACACAAAAACGCGAAGCTTTGATACTTAAAATTATAAAAAAAAGGTTTAAAAAAAGAACCTTTTTCACGCTCTTTTGTTTTATTTTTCCCATTACGTTTTGTCAATTTCTTTCGTCAGAATAAACCCGTTCAATGGCCAAAATGTAAATTTATGCGAGACACATTGGTGGTTTTATTGTGATTAGCATAGTATAGCATAATTAGCCTATAACGTTCCCACTGCTGGGACACAGGCCTCCTCTCTGTGAGAGGGAGGAGTTATTGTGATTATCACCATCAAACACCAGAATAAGGAAAAAATTCTAAACAGCGTTCAATAAAAAGGTTTGCTTGAACGAAGCTAAAGACGTGCGAAACACGACCTTAAATATTTCAGATACTAGAATAGAGAAACCACGTAGTGTCTGAACTAGCATACCAGTCTTCAAGGATCGTTAACTCCAAAGCACTAAGTAAACTTCATTTTCACATGTCATTTGTCACTTTATTCTGACGAAAGTAACTCTAGGACATGATTTGGAAGTCTTTGATATACTTATTTTTAGAAAAACCCTTTACCAATATTCTTTAGTACTGGTTATGGTTATTGATGTAAAAGATAAGTGAAGTCAACAAGCTAAGTCGATCTTTACAGAATATCTATGAGAATTACGATGCGAAAATATTCTTGTTATAATGGTTCAAAGAAATCTTGAGTTTTTCTGTTATAAACTTAGTAACACACTAAAGTTTGGGATTGCGCCCTATAATTATTGGCGTTAGGATTATCCCTATTACAATAATTTTCATGTGTTTTTGAAAACATGTGGGTAGCTTAGACTTATAAAAAAAGATGGATTCCGTGCCACGCATATCGAAAGTGAAGCACACTAAGTATGCCAGGACCACTTGTACAAACACGCCTTACGCTCATATTTACATCATAGTATGCCGACCGACTGTCATTACGTGACACGTCAGCGTCAATCGTCAATCACGCACACATTGATCGGTACGGTGCTTTACTTTCGATATGCGTGACGCGGAGACCATCTTTTTTTATAAGTCTATGGTGGATAGTATAGAATTCGTTTGAAGTCAAATCCAAGCACGACAGCGCATGCACGACCTAAAGGCCGAAGCCCAAAAACGTGGTCGGATCAAATATCCGAGCAACTGGAGGCTATCAGCGCCACACTCCCCAGTTTGAAAAGGAGTCACTGTTCTCAGTAGTGAGGAAGCGATTCAGAAGAAGAAGAATTGCGGGATAATTGCGTAATACACTAACAGTCATCATTCATTGCGTTATTTACATTGTGGGTAGACAAATTTTTCGAACTTATGAAGCAATGGATTAGTATTATCCTTTAAAATAATTTAGATTGTGATAGATACTGTCTTACGCAGGTAGGGTGCAGGCACATTTATAGTAATATTACTGTTTAACTTTTACACCAAGCAAAAGTTTTATTCGAACTAAGTATAACAATTTGGCAGCAAAAAAATTAAGTTGACATTTCGTTTCGTTTGACAGCTTCAATGGCCTACTTCTCACAATAACAACAAACCATTATCCTCAATTTACATTGACCTTAACCCTTCGTATGCCGGAACGTAGATCTACGCGAGACACAATAGCTTTTTAATTGTGTCTATAATTACGACATTCAACCGGTTAATCACTGCCCAACAGGGTTGGTCATCAATATAATGTTAGTAAACAGGTTCGTTATAACGCCCATTTTCTTCTAGTAAGAAATAGAGATGGAGCTATACACAGTGTATAGCGGCATCCCTATCTTGCACTGGATGACTTTGACAGTTCGAGAAGTCAAGTTCTTCTAAAGTTAGAAGAACCCGATTTATCGAACTGTCAAAGTCGGATCACTTTGACAAATCGATAAGTCAAATGTGCTGTTGGGGGGTTTCCTGCGCCACTTATTCCTAGCTAAAGCACCAGGAAGTAGTGAGGGGCAGGTGATTTGGAGGACTGTCTAATGTAATTTTGACTTTAAAAAACTAATTTGAATAAATTACTTTTGATTTTGACATAATTATAGGCTTTCTCGCTGAAATGCTTATAGGCTTTATGTAGTCTAGCCTTTAGGGTTGCAAAATTCAACTTCATACCAGCTGTCAACACAAACTAAACGAAAATAGCTCAGAATTATAAACCAACTGTTAGTCTCGGGGGATTCTAGTCCACCTGTGTCGGCATTAGCTAAATGGAAATAGCTGGCGTTGTGGTGAATAGATTAGCCAAGCCAGTCAGCCATGTTGATAGCGGAGCTGACTTACAGCGCCGGAGGAATATTGTAACGTATCAAGATTTATGATCTTTTTTTTTTACATGCAGTCCTTGGATAGACCGTGAAAGTGATTATATATCATTGAAGTATCGTTTCACTTTTTTTAACCGACTTCCAATTAGGAGGAGGTTATGTTAAATTATTTAGCATCTTCAACAAAAGATACACACAAAGATAGATACATGTCATATAAATAAAGCTCAAAGTACCATAGCATTCACAATAAAGTTAACAAGTAAGCTGACAAAGTAAAAACAAATTATATAATTCTTTAAAACGTCAAAAATAAATTGTAAAAATGATTGTTAATTTTTAAATAGTTTCAAAAACAGTTTCCCTAGTAATTTTTTTACGTTTCGTTTCTGGAAGACTGATACAATTACAGTTTTAAAACCTTTTTATCTCTTTGAATAATACATTATTTATTCATTTATATTTAGAAAAATACAGGTTGGCGTAATATAAGAGAATAACAAGTGTCGGAACAAAAACATATTCATAAAAACACAGTGTGAAAATATTAGGTAAAGGGGTAGTGGCAAAATACCAAAATCATCTACATGGCACCGTAAATCGACGTAAATCTTTGAAGGTGGAATGATAATTATATACTTAACGGTGACAATAATACGTTTTGTGAAGAAATATTAAATATCATAATCGTAATTATCCTTTAACATGAAGCAGTTGACATGTCATAAGCAAGTGAATGTGTGTGAAAGTATTTACTCAACTGTGATGTTTGTAAATGTAATCTACCTACACACACAAGCTGAACCGCAAACGGTCCAGTCGCATTCAATAAAACCGTATTTCCGATAGCTAAACTTTCCGCCGAACTTGATTGCGAATAACGAAATATAAGCGAATACCGTCGTTCAGAAGCTAAGCTGATTTGTGTGGAATTGGCTTACGTGGACCTACCGAGTCTTTATACTTACGAGTTACCGCATTTTGGCTTATATGAACCTACTGTGGAATGGCTTATGTGGCATCTTAGCGTTTGTGAACCAACTGCTTGGTTCCCATCTAGACCAGACAGCTTCCTAGCGAGACGTAGGTTTGCTGCGTACATAAAAAAATATTTTATTCAGGTTTATACCTACAAACACTGTCACACATAATATAGATAATATTTTTAATACTGAATGAGGTCTGTGTTTCCTATTTGGATGCTAAACACCGAAATAAACTCAGACTCTTCTAAAGTCCAACAAGGTCAAGTGAGGACCATGTAGATTAGTGTCTAAAATAACATTTTGAGGAAAGAACCACACAGATTTGAGTGGATCTCTCCAGTCAGTACACGCATTTGTCGGTTTATTAGTTTAGGTTACGTAACATGACAGCTTTTAGCATTTAGTGGCCAGTTTTTTTCTTTAGATCATCGCCTATGTTAGCATAGGATGCTGTTGGCTGGAGAACTGGCCTATCCTGTGAATATATTATTATAGGGACCAGAAATGAACCGTAGATAAGAGTCTAAGAAATATTATTGATACGGATTAGAATAATTTAAAAAACTGTGACATCTGAGTTTGTTTCGGTCTTTCTTTTCAGAGTAGTCGCATAGGAAATTCCGAACTAATCTAGTTACAATACGTAATTTATTTGAGACGTATAAAATCATCAATAAGTTATCAAAGAACTGTTTGTTCTCTACTGTATCCCGTTTTTTTTTTACCTATTCGAGTTCTTTTTAATTATTAGGTAATTGTAATATGTATAAAGTAACCGTTGACGACAGCGTAATTCATACTTGGTTGGCGAAATCAGGGACGACAAAAGGTTTCAAGAAACGTAAGTCTATATTTCATCAACATGGAGCAATGTCAAGAAATAATCGCCAATTTTTATTTACCTACCAAAAATCCGGTTGAAGAGTATGTGAGCTCCTCCCTAAAGGCATCTGAATCGCGTTCCATCCATTGTGTCTCTCGCCTTATCTGCTGGTGTAAACCGGGCACATTGTCCGATCGTGTACAATGGCCGCTGATACGCTTCAGAAGTAAGGTCGTGTTTACAATATACATTGTTGGCCGTATAATGTGAGCTTCTTAATCACGCTTCGGTAAAAATGTTGGTGATTTAGACGTATCTTGTGTGAAGTGAGAATGTTTACGATGTATAAGACTAATGGCCTTAGAGGATAATGGGTTTGTGTCGGTTTAGGCTGTATTTCAATTCCGTTTTGCAGTTTCTTGGTGTTTTTTCAATAATTTTATCTCGGAGAGATGTTATCAGCTGGAGCAAACAATAAATAAATGAATTGAATTGGACATTGCTCTCATCATCGTCCTACCCTCTATACCAACTATTGTATGTGTGGTTTTGTAGTCTGACTGGATGCAGCTAAATATCAGTATTGTACAGACGCCAGCACATCAAGCTACTACAATCTGTCAGATGGTTTTAATAGATTTTCAACTTTATCGCGAAAGCATAAGGTTCAAAGTTGATTGGAAAAAAATTACAGTTTCGGGTAGTTTGATGTGCTGGCGTCTGTACATGGAGCGACTGCCTATCTGACCACCACATCCCAGTTACTAAGTAACACGAAACCCCTTAGTAATGGTTGTCAGACTTTCGGGACATCCCTATCATTGACCGAGTATTCACAGGCCTAACACGGGGCAAGCTGTCAACGTTTACATTCAAGAAAAAATCTTGCAACCACATGCAAACCCGACGTCACTACGTGACCCGAAAAATAAATCATTCCACACCGAATTTTATTATGGAACCCAAACTATCCATCTGGTTGTCCACTGGCTATAAATATTCAAAGAATACATATCACGCGTTTTATGTTCGGTAAGGAAGCAATTCCTTTGGCAGAGGACACTTTACGACTACTGTTTACACTCTAGCTTGTTTCTCTGGAACGTATTTATTGTACCAATAACTCAGAGTACGTGGCATCTGATCAGCATGGATAGGGTTAACAAATACGTTTGGTGAGGAGATAAATAGGGGACCGAAAGAAGGTTGGTGGAATAGTGATACCTATTGTGGTGGAGGCTGAATGGCTGAATAGTGCTTGCATTTAAGAATGGAAACTTATTGTTGTTTTTTATTGGTAGAAACTTCCTTGAACGATACTTTAATTTGCGTGTATCATACATTCGTGGTCAGCCTCGCTTAATCTGTGGCAGCGCAGAAGTCACTTTGCCTGCATGTTTTGGGACACAGAGGTCAGGGTAGGAAGTGGAGCATGGTTTGTGATATAGATACATACCTACTACCGTTTTGTCGAGGTAGCCCCCACTTTACCAGGTTACATCTTCCACCGAAGATGCCGTGAAAGTGGCGAAGTTTTGGGACAACGAGATTTGAAATACAGTCATGCCAGCCACACGAGGAAGAAAAACTATCTTAGCTGGATTTGTGAAGTTACTGATATTTTTACCCTAATGATAAATGATTTTAATTCTGTAATTATATTTGTACTTACAAACAATTTTACACGTCAATCATATCTGCATTTTTTAAATTTGTGATCCAATGAAAATACAGAATGATGTTTTGTGGGATCCAACGCCAAAAAGATTAAACTGGGATTCAAAAGTGGGAATCTTTTAAAAACTAGATTTATTCCGGTCTGATCCCCTGAGGCCCCCCCACCCCCCTCCTCGATCCCCTGCTTGTTCTTCTTCTGTTTTAATATCTTTCTTATCCAATTTTATGCTAGGTTACTCTTTATGACAGGTAAGTACAGTCAAGACAAAATAAACGTTTCATGTTTTACGAAATTCGGCAAAGTTATAAATCTATGCTTTTACCTAGGATGTGTGTTTATTGTAACAGAAATTGTTGAAAGTTTCTAGTAGTTCCAGAGATTAACGAGTTCAAATAAAAAAAAAATAACTTTAACTTTATTATTAGTATAGATAGATAGATGATGGTCAATATGAATTAAAATAGGAAAACTTCTCTCCGATGAAACCCTAACTGGATAACTACTTCTTAATTATTTTTGTTCTAATTACAGTTTGTGATTATTTAATAATTAATTCGGGAATATGCTACTCATTTGCTATTCTGGCTGTTAACAGGCATATTGATAATAAATACGAGTAACTCAATTACAGCCATTATGAAATCGGTTTTGGGTTGTTTTACGTTAATTATTTTTATTAATGAAATTTAATAAGATACACTTAATTTATTTTGATGCATATTAATAGCAACATATATATTCATTAAACTCAAACTCAAAGCATTTATTTGAATTAAACCATTTACAGGCACTTTTGAATTGTCAATAGGTCAGTCAGAAAATATGAAGCTAGTTGCCCATTCCAAAGCGTAGGTACCTATGGAGAAGAACGGGCAAGAAACTCCATGGACACTCTTTTAAATTAAATTTAAAAAAAATATTAGTTAAGTACATCATTAATGTTGAATTTATAATTATATGTGAGAACGATGTAAAAAAAATAAATCGGTTGTCTGTAAAGTCGGTTTACTGACGATAGTTAAACGTGACAACGTCATAAGAAAATACTAATGGAATGGTTTTATTTTTCAAAAGAAAATTTTAATTTTATTTGTTTGGTTTGTATAGCAGCTGTCCACGCGGACGCATCGCTCACTCAAGTAGGAGAGAAACAGATGTCGAACGCTGCCGAACGCGGAGGCCGATTGTGCCTCTTTGTCGCTCGTTCCACGCTCTCGCTTGCACTTCAAGCCTTAAATGGAACGCCTCAGAGCGAAGTAACGCCGCATGAGTCATGTTTTTTCGTGCGTGCAGCCGGCTCCATCGAATTATAAGACGTTGTCACGTCAAAAAAATATACGTACGCGTTAAAGTGTCCAGAGTACAGCAAATAGTACTTAACAAAACAATAATCCAAAAGTAAAATAATTAAAAATAAGCCGAGGCAGCCAAGTGATGACCAGTCCCAACTGACAGCGCCCGTTCACGAACATGACGCATAGATCAGCACCATTCAGCTCAACCATTTTGAAGGGAGCTTAATGATCCAACACACTCGCAACCTTCAGCGAGACATTTGTGTGAGCATGACATACTATCAGCCGCCAGGGCACATTCAAGTCAATGAAAGACATTATTATCATTACCCGGTAAATGGTAGCACAGTACATAGAACTCACATCTGTGCTATGCAATTATACAATATAAAGGAAATTGAGTTTATACAATACAAAGATAGTCTTAAAATCTTCAGCAGCTCCAACAGTATTTTCAAGTGTTAATTAATCAATTAGTTGTGGTTGTGGAGCAGGACCAGCATTGAGCCAGGCATCTTTATCAACGATGTAATCCCCTAACTTATAATATGCCTACCTGCATAGTGTGCGTTTTATACAAGACATGAATTTTGTTTCATTCAGTTGAAGAATGTGGGGAGGTATTTTATTGTAATATTTTAAACAGTACCCCATAAAAGATGAGTCTACTATAGCCAGTCTGAAACCTGGTTGAATTAACAACAAGCACTCTGATAATAATAAATTCCAATGCATAGCATAATCAGCCCTTAACGTTCCCAATGCTGGGACACAGGCCTCCTCTGTATGAGAGGGGAATCACAATGAATCATATAACATTTCAAATTTAAGCATAGGTATTAATTTTGATTATAATTTATTTCCTCATAGTAAAACATATTATTTAATGTCCATGTTTTCCATCCAAATAGTTTAATATTTGATCACTGAAACAAATCGCAAATGCAAATATCGCAGTGCAGTATTATACAGAAGATCATCGTTATCGCTCATAAAATGACACTCTGTCTAGGCTCTCTGGACTTATTGTCAACATCATCATTCAGCTGAATGATGTCATCAAATATCTGCCATTAACGCCAACAGCCGACGCTGCTTCCATTTTGACACAACTCAAAACAAAATGAAATATCTATTAAACTAAATACTATTTTGTATAATAATAAAGCCGATTTCTAAGGCGAATATGATTAAAGACGTGCCTCAGTTTTGATTGAACATGTTCTAATAATGAGAGCCACGAGCGAGTAGGACGTGACGTAGCGACTTGTACCTGTACAGTACTAGTTCCAGAAGGTTTAGTAACTTTGCTAGAAAGAGAAGTCGTAAAGCAGTAGATAATATCTACGGTATGAGTAAGAGAGATAGAGTAATATGCACAATACACAGAATAACCTATTCATTGTCATTGAGTGCATTCGAAGTACAGTCGAGTTTTTTAAATCTTCGTCAGTTTATTTGGTACAGAAAAAGTATGCATGGAACAGTTTTGAACAAAATCAATAACTACTACATCGACAACTAAGGATTATTTTGTGCCTCACGGCCGTTTCAAATAGGTTCAAATTCTTTCCAAAATTGTCGCTTTGTCTTTCGATTCTTCCGTTTATACTCCAATGGTCATGCGGAGTACTCCCGTTTGAGCACCTATTTTTAGAACTCCTATGAATGGAGCACCAAAGGTATTCCCATTTGAGCACCAATCAATATTTTACCGTGGTGCTCAATGGGACCTATACGCCCTGGGTAGTAATTTCACCATGTCATGAGTTACAGGCTAAAGCCAATAAAATAAAATGAAGATTTAAGTCATAGAGTTCAGTTTTACACTCATGCCATTATTAGTATTATTATTATTATTTTTTTATTATTTATGTACACACAGTAAAATACATAGGGATACAACATAATTATAATTTGAGTACAAAGGTACTGCTTATTTCTTAAGAAATTTCTTCCAGCAGACCTGAGAAAGGAGATGTAAAAAAGAAATGTAGACAACATTGTGTGAGAACAAGAAGAGAACAATATGAATAAGTCCAAAACTAAAATATTAAATAACACTACACATATAATGCAAAAATAAACATAATTATACTTAAATAAATACATAATACTAAAATATATATATATATATTAATTATACTCACAGTATAGAGGAAAGGTAATGCTCTTTTAATCGACATTTGAATAGAGAAATAGTTTTTAAATCACGAATGCTAGGCGGAAGTGAGTTCCACAATCTTACAGCATGTACAGAGAAGGAATAAGAATAGTAGCTTGTTTTATGAGGATGAGCTTTAAGGAGGGATCTAAGGTGTGATCTACACGGTGCGTCGCTAGGGCGAGCGTAAGAAAAACGCTCACGCAGGTAGGAAGGATAAGACGGGCTGTGTAAGATGTTGAAGAGGAGACATAAAATCCGAGTATTCCTGCGAAGGCGGATTGGGAGCCACTTGAGTTGCTTGCGAAGTTGAGAAACATGGTCATACTTTCGAAGACCGAAAACAAAGCGAATGCACAGGTTTTGCAAGCGCTCAAGCTTGTTTAATAGCTCCTCAGTAGCATCCAGGTAGCAGGCGTCGGCGTAATCTATAATCGGCTGATACGTTACACGCTGACACATTACTTCACATAGCTCTAGTTTTTTGGCGAGATGTATGTGCTATTCTGGACTGCATTTGGCTTGCAGTTCAGCCGGTTCAGTTGTTGTTCAGTAGTTAAAGAGATGGTGATAAAATAAAACCGCAAAAAATTTTAGGCAGTGCAATTAAAAACGCTAAACGTACCAATGGTCCACTGAAATAAGCTTATTCAATGGGCCCTATGTGTGTGTATAATTATAACTATGATTGTACAAAGTGGACCTTCTATAAATCTGTCTAGTTATTGTTATACCTCGCGTTTCATTGGATTTGATTGTAATAAAATATACGATCATATATGTATGCGTGTTTTGTTTACTAGACAACCGTGTTTTATATTTGTTATGAAAATCGGCAAGACGATTTGTTATGATCTAGTAATATTCTGGTATTTTTATGTTCACCAAACTTGGGTAGCGTATTTCACTACTGTCATTGGATTTGTGAAATTTTGTGGCATATTTTTTAGTGAACACAAGAGATTCTTTTGTGTTTACCAAATAAATACCGCAAAATTTATTTCAGCAGCAACGTTGAAAAATAAAACGGAGGTACCGTTTTATTTTTTATTTCTTAAGGATTTTTGTATTATTTGTGTCCATTCCTTGATTCCTTCCTAAAGCCAACACGTACCACGTTCACTCACCATTAAATTTTTTTGTTACAGATAAACCAGTAAATGATCTACAGAACCGTACCAAAACTGCAAAATGGTCGACTTATAGCAGTCAGCGGCCGGGGACATTTACTCGGACGGTGGCGGTGGAAGCGGAAACATGTTAATTCTGATGATCATACACTTCATTACGCTACCAGTACTAACATCTAGGCTCGTTAGGGGCGAGACCACAATGGATGACAAACAGCCGCAACCGCTCATCAGTTCCCGGGTAGTGAGGACTAAGTATGGTGATCTCAGGGGGTTTATAGTGACTCCAGAATCTAGGTTCTTAGAACCAGTTGAAGTCTTTAGGGGTGTGCCCTATGCGTCGCCTCCTGTAGGTTCCCTGAGATTCATGCCTCCAGTTTCCGGCGCGCAATGGTCAGGTGTGAAAATTGCTGAAGAGTTCAGCCCAGTATGCCCGCAAGTGCTTCCAGATATAAGGAATGAGACCGCTGTGTTGAAGAGGATATCAAAAGGGCGTCTGGAGTACTTAAAAAGGATACTCCCATTCTTGACGAACCAGTCTGAAGATTGCTTGTATTTGAACATCTACGCACCTGCTCAAGGTAAGTCCAGTTAATGTCTTCGGTGTGTATTGCAGCTCCGTTTTGTAATTCTCTTCCGAACAGACTAGATAAGAATAAAAAGAGTGCTTACAAATCCTATTAGCGTCTCAGAACTTATTAACATTCAAACGGATAAGCAGGCTAAGAGACGCCATGCATTGTAATGTTTCTTTTATAAGAAAATTAACATGTAAATAAATACAAAGCCAGCTCTCCTTGATTACCGCTTGGTTCACGGCTAAATAGCTAGAAGTGCTATAGTATGAAAAATGTGACCTATTTCTGAAGGAATGCCATCAAAATGTCGTCATCAACACAACCTCCACTTCCTCATTCCTGATAAATTTATTCCCTTATTTTGTTACGACAAAGTGGCAACAGGGGTGTATAAACAAGGCATTTTAATCCAAATTTCGTCAGGCAAGCATTACACTCGTAAATTGAGGGTGGGAACAAAAACTTGATTTATAATTTCAGTTAAAACCTCCCCAAGCTCCAGTGAGCTAATTTTGAAAAAGACTTTTGTCCTTGTCTGTGGCGATACACATTCATTTTAGCAGTTGGCCGAACATGGATATTTTTTGTATGGCTGCGGGCCGGTATTAAAAATAAATGAAATGTCTTTTATTACGGAACCCACGGATGTGACTAATTGGAACGTGAATGGCGGTAATGATGTTGTGTTTCTGCGTTGATTTTTGGTTCATGTTAAAGTTGCGCAATAAAAGAACCAGCATAAAATCTCGGATTGAATTTTTTTTTAAGGATCTCCGCGTAATATTATGTATGTAAACAAATCCGCAAAACGGATTCGGTGGTTTTGGCTTTCTTTATTCAAGAGAAAGGTATATAGCCGAATACGTCAGGCGTTACATTGGCCAAATTCATTGTAATTCATTTTGCGGAAAAGGTTTCCCGTACATTCTCAGATTTATTATGTCAGTCTACATTCAAACAACTCCTTTAGAAATGAGACCCAATTCGTCACCTCATTAACTCAAAATCTTTCAGAATCTAGCCACTAGTTACCGAATCTACTAACTAATTACGAGGCTGCACCTTAATCCGGACCACTCCAATAGAAGCCTGTCAAACGATAGTCGTATTAAAGGCACACCCGTGGTTATGTCCAAAAAGACGTTTTGTTCCCTCTTATTACGAGGCAGCCATATATTCCCTCTGTCTGTCCGTAGGTAGTACGTCGCCGGCTTTTGTCACAAATACGGTGGTACGGCTCTGCGCATACGAAATACTTTTTCCACCTAGGTTTGTTTTTTGGGCAGCATCTGAGTTTGGAACGGAGAGCGATTAGCGAGACTTTCCTGAATGAGCTAGCTTTTGGTTTCTCTCTTTTTTGTGTTCATGTCTGTTGTTGTGTGGAAGGAAATGTGAGATGTATTAATTTAAGAGGTTTTTGTTGTCGATATACCTGTGAAAAAAGTACCTCTGAGAGTCATTAGTGAATCATTGCATGTACCTAAGTTATTTTTATTAACACGTTGACTGCTAACGCGGTCACCGGTGACCGCGAACAATAGATTTTCTATTGTGTCTGTTGCTTGGCAGTCAACGTGTTAACGTTGGCAGGCATTCAAAAATTTTACCAATAAAAGTCTTATAAAATATTATTTATTTTGTCCTAGCTTCTGCCCGCGAGTTTGTCTGCGTGAAATTCCTTTTTCCCCCGACCCACCCCCGTCGCCTCGCATCGCCTGTCCGCGCTATCACTTCAAATCAAATCAAATCAAATCATCTTTATTGTGGACTATAGGTATGCTTCGTTTTCGATAAACATTTTTCTTACAGACTATTTTTATTTTTGCTTGGCCCCTAATGGTTCTAGCATGATTTTAAATAGCCTATAGCCTTCCTCAAGAAATGGGCCAACAAATGCAACAAGAATTTTTCAAAACCAACTGGTAGTTCTAGAGATAAACGCGTTCAAACAAACAAACTTTTCAGCATTATTATTAGTATAGATATAGATTGTACTAATAATATTGATCTTTTGAATGTTTATGAAGCCATTTATATTTATTTTATTAATAATATGTATAATGTAGTATTTATAACTTCATACCTGCGGTTATAACATCATTTTAATACCCGCAGGTATGATTTAACATATTATTACTGACGTCCATACGTCCAAGTCATCAACGAAAAGGTAAATCACTTTTCTTCTGAAAAGTATGTAATGTTGTTATAACATAGGATTCAATGGAAATAGCAAATGGGACCCATCGTTAATCCGTAAAAAATGGGATCCAACTGAAATAAATCCAACTAAGTATCACTAGACGATCCTTCACGACGTAAATATATTTTTTTCACGAAATTCAGCAGCATAATTTTTATTCTTACTATCATATTTTTATTCTGTCATCTACAATTCGAACAACATATCTAATATGTAATACACCGTGAAATTTTCGATCTACATTGAAATTCAGATGATTTTTCACGTCCCCAAAAATGCGATTTCCCGGAAAATTTTGCGCCAAACTCCGAACACGTACGTGCGGTTTCGGGACCCCACTCCGAAATAGTCTTCTGGCTTTTTAATAACCGTAAATGACGCTCTATGCCGTTCCCTAAAATTTACACCTACCTGTGTCTATAACGCTGATGTGAGGCGAAATTATGACGAGTCTAATAGACATGCTTTGTACCGTAGACATTCGGAATGATGAAAAGTGAGTGAGTGTTTTGATTTTGATTGATGAAAGTTTTTTTTTTTTTTGTTAATAAGTTATCTCAAAATTGATTTGATTGATTAAGTTTTTTTTTATTGATTGATTTGATTTAATTGTATTTTGTAAATATGTTTTACTTCATGGATTAGAAAATAGGCTACTTATACGCATTTAAAATTGTTGATCGGTTGCTTCTTTTTCTTAGCTTCTTAGCGTGTCGATAACAATCTAATTAATGAACTCGGCCTAGAATTCGGCTACTTGCTTGGCGCCATCACTAACGTCCATCAGTTACTGCAACGTGCAGCTAACAGGACACGTAGGACATGATTATAAGTGTCCCATCGTTTGTGGAACAGCACCACATTTTTACACTCCAAAGTGGAGTCGTCTATGAATTGACCCATTGCTAAATCAAATAATACATAAAATATAACTTACCTATATTCATCGCATAAAATTCTGCGACAAACTACTAAGGAACTTGTTAAAATACCGAAAATGAAATACCAAAAGGCAACGATCATTTTAAGCATTTACATACTTCCCTTAGCGTCGTGCGTTCCGGAAAACTTCCGAATTACGGTACGTCGGATTCCGGTATTTCAGTCTAAACGGTATTACGGCATTCGTACCCGAAGCGTTTATAATTCCGGTACAGAATTTACGCGGACCAAAACGTGGTCATGCAATTTGAATGTGCTGAATAAATTCTATCTCGCGAAAATTGCGCACGATCTTCCAAATTTTTATTTGATGGATGCCCAGACACTGATAACTATGTACTGTAAATATAGAGCAAATATTTTCTCTTACTATCACTTTAATTATGACTGACTAGCTCCTGCCAGCGGCTTCGCCCGCGTGAATGTCGGATATTATCCCACGGGAACATGTTACTGGGACAAAAAGTAGCCTACTCATCATTATCACACTACACTCCACAACCAGTACCACTAGTGCTCCATAACATCAGCTATCTGCCAGTGGTCCCATAAAAATCGGTCCAGCCGTTTCGGAGATAGCCAGAAAACAACAGACGGACAGACAGACAAAAATTATGATTCATTGTTATTTATTAGAAACGTGTATACTTTCTGTAAAAAGCTGTTATTTTGATATTATAAACAGACACTTCAACGTGTATGTATTTTTAAGTATAGATAGTGATGATGCTTACATCATCATCATCTGCCTAGCCTTTTCCCAACTATGTTGGGGTCGGCTTCCAGTCTAACCGGATGCAGCTGAATACCAGTATTTTACATGAAGCGACTGCCTATCTGACCTCCACAACCCAGTTACTGGGTAATACGATACCCCTTGGTAAGACTGGTTGTCAGACTTTCGGGCTTCTGACTACCCGTAACGACTGTCAAAGATCCACGAATGACAGCCGGGACGGAGGGGTCTCGATATGTAAAGATGGTCACCCATCCACAGACCAACCGCGGCAAGCGTAGCTTAACCTGATCGATCGACCTGTGCGGCTGTTGTTATTTAGCCACGGGACCCCCAGTGATGATGCTTACAATTCTTCACATTATTAATATTCATGGTGCAAACGAAACTAATTAGGCTCCTCTGCATTACTGATGGTGCAGGTCAGTGGTGCATATGGTACAACGGGTTTCCAGTGATGACTCAAAATTTCTACGACAATTTAGGTATTGTAGTTTCAAGCATGGAAATAAAGCAATTAAAAATTTACGTGTTTTTCCCGTACAACTTAGCGTAGGATGAATCCAATCTTTTAAAGAAGACCTGTCACAATTACATTAGGCACGTGTCCATAAAAATAACCTCAACATAACACCAGCTACTCACATAAAACCACTTACCAGCACGACGTTTACGACAAAATTCTTCTCTATTTTCTCGCAAAAACAACCACTTTGGGGAATCTAATCTCAAAATAGAATAACAAGATAATCTAACCACGAGGTTATAGCAAAAAATTGATTTGACAGCCGTGTGAAGCTATAGATTTATACAGTGAAAGTTGATTTATGCCCCCGATGCGATCCATCAAGGGATAACCGATAGTGTTGGCGGTTTATGAAGCACGGGATCTACTTACAATGATGTATAGCGTTGTTACGTTTTTCTGGTTTGTGGAAATTTTGTGGTGTAGGCGTAAATTTTTTTGCGGCCACAAGTTTTGCGTTTGACGTAACATATACCTAACTTCATAACAATTTTTTTTTTTTTTTTTTTTTTAAATGGCATCTCGCAGTTCATCCTTTATGAGGATGGCTACTGCTTAACCGGACTTTCCTGTGGATGCCTCGAATTAAGGCCTCCAGCCAGGGCAAACAATAACTTAAAAACTAAGCGACAGCGCTAAGGGTAACCCCCTGCGGGGTTCGGACCTCGGCTCAGGGCGTCGCTGGAAGAGGACAGCAAGGGACAGGCTGGATCGGTACTATTATTAGTGTTTAGGGGCGAATTTAAAACTACAGGCTCAGCTGCGCGGGCTGGCTCGAGCAAGGGTCGGGGCTTCATAACAATGAAATTGTATTTTATTTTAAATCATTATCGGCAGTTCTATAGATTTTGACAGCATTGTTTGAAGCCCAAACACAAGCAGCTGTCAAATTAGCAAGCTCTTACGGCTCGTATATAAAGGCTGGTCAAAAAATCGTGGGTCAAGCGAAATAGGGAGACAAAGGAGGTCATTTCCAACGCTTTTAAAATGAGAAATAATTTTTGGTAAAATTCAAATTTTTTGACTATACATAACTTTTAGGGGAGTTGAATTATGGTCATACTGTAGAAAGATTTTTTGTTGGAAATGACCTCCTTTATCTCCCTATTTTGTTTGATCCACGACTTTTTGACCACCCTGTATAGACTATTTGCTATTCCGCATGCCCCAACTTGGATTCTTCTAGGTTACGCACAGATAATATATTTCGATTTTCCTTTGTGTTTGTTATTTTTCATCCAATGCCTATCAAGCCATAGCAATACATGTTTTTCCCTAAACAAGACTGCATGATAACATTATATCAATGCCATTTAAACTCTTTCCACCCCACAAGAGCAAAGAGTGTCACAAAGCCAAATCAATGAGTACTCAACAACGTAACGTACGAATCCAGTTTTTCATCTGAGTCTGTTTCGCTTCATGACTAAATATATCTCGATATATTGAATGCTGCTTTGATATTAGATAGCTGTTTTCTTTATATTTCTTTGTAAATGTTGTATCATTATGAAGCTTCGATTCTAGTAAATTGCTCAACATTTAAAGCCAATGGAGGGAAATTGATTGAAGAACGTTAACTCTATTTGAACGTAATAGGGGTACGTTAGATGAAATATTGGGAGCGTAACGTGCTTTGTTGAGTTAAAAGGTTATTTTCTAAACATATATGACATTTACAATGAACTTTAACATTTATAACCGTGGCTGGCGTGAATACATTGACATGTCGACTTCTATGTTTTTTTAATTGGCTTAAGGACGCGTTTACGAATTGACGCGCTTCAATTTTAGGTATTGAGTCTTACTACTACACGTGCACGGCTCACACACACAGCGACATGCGCGAAGCGGCGAAATTATGAGTAAACTGACACGACTTGATACTTGAGCCTACTTTTATTTAATTTTTAGGCATGTATTTTTTTAAGCTTACTATGCGTTGTTGTCAAAAAGTTTGTACCGTGAAATGTTCATAAAAGTAGATACCATTTACTTACTTGATTGGTAAGCAAGTACATGCCAAAGTACCTATGTATTAACAATTTGCGCGACAAGCTTTTCGAAAACATATAATTTAAAAAAAGCTTATTTATATTCGTTTTATTTAGTATTTTTAACCGACTTCAAAAAAGGAGGAGGTTCTCAATTCGGATGCTTATACATATTTTTTTTTTATGTAAGGGTGTTAGGTTAGATAACTCCGTCATAATAATATATAGACGGACTTGCAAAAATCTTTTTTTGTTCGAAAGAGGTTTAACTTTATTCCGAAATAGACCATTCCGGAATAAAGTGCTGAAGAGTTTCGGAGACAGACAAGCGAAGGCTTCAATAAATGCCAGCAAATCAACCGCGATTGCTGCTATCGCATATGTATGCATTGTTTACGCAATCACACAATATAACATCACGCCTGTACCCTCTAAAGGGGTACGCAGATGTGTTTAGGTACCACGGTACACCCTCATTTCTGTCAAAGTTGTTATTGGAGTACCTCTAATCTTGCAAGTAAATTCGGGCATAACTTTTTGTTTATGAATTGATTTAATAATTAACCGACTTCAAATAAGGAGTATTTTTTTTTATGTATGTTCGGGCATAGCTCCGTCATATCTCTATAGACGGATTTGCAAATTCTCTCAAACAAAAGTTTATGAATTGATGTAATAATTAACCGACTTCAAAAAAGAATCAGTAATGATTTTTTATGTATGTTCGGGCATAGCTCCGTCATATCTCTATAGACGGGTTTGCAAATTCTCTAATTTTTTAATGGATAAGGTATTTATTTATTTATTTAATACTTCAAACACAAAAATGTACAGAGGCGGACTTAATGCCATAGGCATTTTCTACCAGTCAACCTTTGGGTGATGCAGAGACAAACAATGGTAGGTGCAATAATGAAAAATGAGGAATAAATATTAGGTATGCCTCAGGATAAGGTATACCTTTATAAGGTATAGCTTTATGAATTTTGCTTAAAGTAATTTAAATTTGTGTTGGGCAGGTACAAATAAAAAATGAAAAATAAAAATTGTTTTCCAAAAAAAAAAAAACATCGGACTTTCAAAAAAAAAAACACTACAAAGTAAAAAATAACTTTTTGGAAGGTGCACCTTCAGGTCACTCCATCAAATCCGGAGGTAAGGTCTCAACATAACTAACAAAACGAGCCCAAACTCAGAACACCTAGCTCTACTCGTCTATTAGTTCCAGTAGCAGTCTTCGAAGTACAACTGCAGGTCACTCCATCTAGTCCGGAGGTAAGGTCTCAACATAACTAACAAAACGAGCCCAAACTCGGCACACCTAGCTCTTCTCGTCTATTAGTTCCAGTAGCAGTCTTCAAGTACACCTGCAGGTCACTCCATCTAGTCCGGAGGTAAGGTCTCAACATAACTAACAAAACGAGCCCAAACTCGGCACACCTAGCTCAGCTCGTCTATTAGTTCCAGTAGCAGTCTTCGAAGTACACCTGCAGGTCACTTCATCAAGTCCGGAGGTAAGGTCTCAACATAACTAGCAAAACGAGCCCAAACTCGGCACACCTAGCTCTTCTCGTCTATTAGTTCCAGTAGCAGTCTTCCAAGTACACCTGCAGGTCACTCCATCTAGTCCGGAGGTAAGGTCTCAACATAACTAACAAAACGAGCCCAAACTCGGCACACCTAGCTCAGCTCGTCTATTAGTTCCAGTAGCAGTCTTCGAAGTACACCTGCAGGTCACTCCATCTAGTCCGGAGGTAAGGTCTCAACATAACTAACAAAACGAGCCCAAACTCGGCACACCTAGCTCAGCTCGTCTATTAGTTCCAGTAGCAGTCTTCGAAGTACACCTGCAGGTCACTCCATCTAGTCCGGAGGTAAGGTCTCACATTACTAACAAAACGAGCCCAAACTCGGCACACCTAGCTCAGCTCTTCTATTAGTTCCAGTAGCAGTCTTTGAAGTACACCTGCATTTCACTCCATCTAGTCCGGAGGTAAGGTCTCAACATAACTAACAAAACGAGCCCAAACTCGGCACACCTAGCTCTTCTCGTCTATTAGTTCCAGTAGCAGTCTTCTAAGTACACCTGCAGGTCACTCCATATAGTCCGGAGGTAAGGTCTCAACATAACTAACAAAACGAGCCCAAACTCGGCACACCTAGCTCAGCTCGTCTATTAGTTCCAGTAGCAGTCTTCGAAGTACACCTGCAGGTCACTTCATCAAGTCCGGAGGTAAGGTCTCAACATCACTAACAAAACGAGCCCAAACTCGGCACACCTAGCTCAGCTCGTCTATTAGTTCCAGTAGCAGTCTTCGAAGTACACCTGCAGGTCATTCCATCTAGTCCGGAGGTAAGGTCTCAACATAACTAACAAGACGAGCCCAAACTCGGCACACCTAGCTCAGCTCGTCTTTTAGTTCCAGTAGCAGTCTTCGAAGTACACCTTCAGGTGACTCCATCATGACCGAAACGAAATATGAATAATCCCTACTTACTTCTAAAAAAATAATATAAGACTGTGAATAAAATCTTTCATACGATAGTCATACAGAATGCGTGAAGTATCAAGTTTGGTATGTCAAATATTTTCTATCCGTACAGCGATCTTTTTCAGCACAAGCTGCTGCTTACAACCGACACAGAGTCCACCCACGACGGCGGCTGAGCGCAGACTAATATTTCATTACAAATTTTTGTGTAATAAAGCAAGTAAAATAACCCTTAATACAGTGCATTAAGATTCACATGTTACAGCTAAATATGTGAAAAAATAGACTCGATTTTTATTTTTTTTCTGAGCTATTTGGTAACATTTTGATAGTTCTTTATACAATCATTTTGAGTTGAACATGTCTGCTTACATAAAATATTTTTAAATACATAAATTTATGTTAATAAATAGAAGAAAAATGTACCTAAAGTCATTACGATATCGTCAATTTTGTGTGAAGAGGCGACGGAAATAATTTTTTACAATATTATAAACCAAACTTTTCGAATAAAAATTTAGCCATATTTGAAGATGAAGGAGCAATCTATCTGTGGTAATTATTAGTTAGATTTGGTTTCGTATCATTTTCCCGCAAAATGTACCGAAAAACTGCTTATTTTTGTTAGATTCGTAAACGCCTCCTTAATGCTTCTTACGCATTGGGAATTTATATGAAAGTAATTTACAGTTCTAAACATACATCATTTTTAGAGCAATCGACTTTGGTACTATGTTGACATCTCGCATTTTAACATGTGTCTAACTTGAAATTAATAAATGAATACCTATACAGCTAGGTATTTTGTTTGCTGCAGAAAACTATAAATAACTTGTACAAGATTTTTATAAAGTTGTTTGCTTATACCTACTCCCATGGACAGTTACAGCCAAAATGGTGAAGAAAGACCAAAAACTATATCTATTTATTTGGTAAAAACATGCACACCTATACAAGCCAAGATCCAAGATATATTGCTCAGTTAAATTCGAATTAAAAGCAGACACATTTATAATAAGGAAGGAATAACAACAAGAAATAACTAACAAAACAAGCCTAGTAATACTCAATATTCGTCTTTGGTAAACACTAACACACACTTCATATAAATTCCAACTATAACGCTACATTAATATAGAAGCCTTCACATAAAAGAAACATGAATGACGTAGTACCAACACGCGCCATCTTAAAACAACTGCCACGTAAACATTAACACACTTTATCCCCAACGTGAGACCTAGATTCACTCGCTTTAACCGAAAAAATATCCCAACGGACCAAACCGGGCGGCGCAACGATCACTTTGTGGATAAATATTTCTTTATTCATGTCTGGATGTAGGCTAAAGTTTTCTATATTCTCCCAAGAGAACCTCGTTTGATCGAGACTAGAAAGTTTATCAAGATTTTTGGAACTCGTAACAAAAAACGTTACAGGATTTTCTGAAAAAATCTAGGTTTATTTAGCAATGAATGGCCGACATAATGCCGAATGAGCAGACAGTAAAAGTAGACTTTCTTTTGTTAATTCTCTAGAATTTCCCAAAAACTAGAAGGTCGTCTGGATTTTTGTTACATCTGAGTTTGTTACGACAATTATAAATAATTGGAATATCTTAATTGCTAGTTTTTCTTGTAATTTCTATACAGAGACTTAACTTAGAGTTTATTTTTAACCTTTCACGAAACAACTCTACTAGACGATAACCCAGTAACGTTTTTCCTATGTATAGCTTCAAAGACCACTCATCTGGATTTTCCGCATCACCCACTCCTTAAAACTTTACTCAACCCTTTTATAAAGAGCCGAAACAAAAAAAAGTCAACAATATTAAATACCAACGTCAAACTCCGTATCTCCGCTCCGCGGTTTTTTATTAGGAACGTTTCTTATATCATCAACTGAATAAAACACGATGGGTACAAGTAAATGGTGACCCAAATACGGATTTATTGCTTCGGAACTCCGGATTTGATTTATATCCAGGAGTGGATTGACTTACAACACATCGATTTTGTGAATTGCATTACAATCGATGAGGAGGATATGATGTATGGAGAAGTATGTTTCAGTTTGGACGTGAAGAGTGAATTATTATGAAGATAAAACGGTTGAGTTCCGACAAAGTTTCGGTTAGGTTGTAAAGTAAACGGAATGTTATGTGTAGGTATGCCGTAGATGTGATGATAGCGATAAATTACAATATAAACAAGCGATCATAATTATAGCAACAGTAGATGACGATACGGAATCGATTCAAACGATAATTGCAGTCGTTGAAAATTGATCATTTTAGAAATAAAATCTTATAGTCTTTTATCATATTGACAAACTTCCCGATTTCTTCTGAAGCTTACTAAACCATAAACCATGTTTTTAAATATCGTTACTGTTACATAATAAGCAGTGGGATCATACCATAAAAACGTATATATATCCCTTATACCCTCATTACCGTGCAGATTTGCAAGATAGCCTCGATGTTCCCGGGCAGTGTTTATGAAAGTCCCTACTGTAATGCTCTAAGTAATAAACTGGTCATATATGACCAGTTTACTACTAAGATCATTACAGACGATGGATGACATGCTAATTGCTGCATGTCCGTGTTGTTTTAAACAGACATTGTGAGATTTAAACGTGTTTGGTGGGTCTCGTGCCAATTTCGATGCTAACGTGAATGTAAATGTTTGAACAGTGTTTACAGGCAGGAATATTTATGAAAATAATAAAAAGTATAAGCGTACAAACGCGTATGTTAAGAAGCACAGTACCTATAAATGACCGATCATTCGACCGAAACGAAATTCTCTGATAATTATATAATAATATTCTTTCATTTCAATTCTTCTGTCGTCACAAACTGCAGTCTGACGTTGTTTTTATTGTATTTCAACTGCAGTTCTTAGTTATAAGTTCCATTTGCAGTTTTTAAGTTAGTCCACAAAAACAATAGTAGCCAAGCTATCCACTCTCGTCTTGCACCACACATCTAACTTCCAACAAAAACTTGATTTATCCTTTTCTTCTCGATCCATCATGGCTGAGATAAGACGAAGTGGGGTATGGGGGGAGACGGGCGAGATATCTCGAACCTTCACTGGAAATTCCCGTCGAATCCGATAGACAGCTATCCTTTTTTTGTTTCCATCCGACAATCTGAATGGAAAGATGCGAGATAGTGAGTGTTCGGTATTGTTCAAATTGTTTGAATTTTTATGTGATAAAATTTTTATTTCGTCCTTTTGTTGGACAGACAATGCTTCTTGGATTGGTACTGTTTCAGCGATTCTCTATCCGTAAAAAGAAAAGATGACTTCCTGTGATAACAGAGAATGAGTTTTTGACAAAAATCTTGGTAAAAGGTCTTTGTACAGAGCAATATCTTCGATACTATGAAGAGTATGTAGGTTTATTAGAAAAAAAAAAAGTTGAAACCTTGAAACGAATTTCTTTCTCATTATGATTTCTAACAAGCATGAATCTAATAAATCTTCATTTGACCACAAACTGCTTTTTTTAAAAAAAAGTACATATTACTCATTTGCAAGTATCCCCACCATGTCCCACATTCGTTGCCTCCGATTAAATGTGTCATCTCATCTCACATCAAACTAGTCCTTATTACCCTCGCCCAAAGTCGATAATCGTTTCCATCTCCCCCGATTCAAAACTGACAAAAGAAGTTTCCAACGAAAATAAAGAAAAAATCGAATAGGGTCATTCGAGAAAAATAGGCTAACTAGGTTAGAAATTCTTTCACTACGCCCCTGTGTAGTGGCTCTTAAATCTTTTATACCTACTTATGCCTTTAGCACCACCGTTCGTATATTATCGACCTTTAAAACTAAAGTAGGTACGTTTCCTCCCATTTTTATCTTTGCAGAGTGAGCTGAACGCCAAATTTTAACACTAAGTGCGTTGGCATTATTCCAACCTTCAGGCGAGGAGTAAGTAATATGTTGGGTTAAAAGGTCACAACTTTGCATAAGTAGTGACAGATTTGGTACATTATCTCCTCGAGAATGTATTATAATGATCAGTTTTCGTCTGTTTTTCGGTTTTCATATTCTCTATTTCCTCTGGAACGATCAAGTTTTCGAAAACCAGTTCATTGGATTTTATATTCACATCGTCTAGCTAGGATTTAGTTCAATCGAGAGGAGTTATTTCGTGAATATCGATATTAAAAAGTCCATGCATATTAAAATTGTGGTTTGCGTAGGAGGTATTATTCCTTTCCTTCTTCATCAAATACATAATATTATCAACTATGTGGGTAGGTAGATAGATAGCCTTTACTAAAATGGCCACACTATCTGTTACCGCCTTGAAAGCTATCATCACTACATTTATTGGTTTCTAGACGCTCATAAAAATAACATATAGGTATAACATATCTTGTCTGTCTGTCCTTGTGTTGGGGGCGACGTATTAGTTCGGTTATGACCCGGGCGGGCTATATTGCTCTTTTGGATAAGTTAGGTGATTATCTGTTATCGTTCTTTGTATATTGTTGATTAAGTACTGTTTGTTTTGTGGGGGCCTGTTGTGGAATGTATTAATTTATATCCTATCTAAAAATATCTTTGTTTTTGTTGACCGAATCACCATTTTCCCCAAGTGGAATGGTGCTAATAGTTTATTGATATGAAATAATAATTAAATCACAGAAGTAAACGATTTTTTTAAATAGATTTGCCTTGATTTAGAACCTACCAAGTCTTTATAACATTTATGGTTTTTTGGAGATCTAAATAAACACTCATGCAAATACCTACCCATGATATAAAAAATTAAGAGATATTAAGTTATTTAGATAGTTATATAGATATTAAGATATTTATTGAGATAGAAACATATTAAAAAAATATATACACAAGTGAAGAAAAAAAAATCTCATTGTGAAATAGTCTTTGCAGTTTTTTACTATTATTGTCAAGCTCACGATGATCACTACAAAATATTTCTTGCATCGACATCTCTAACCTCTGTCATTCTTCTAGCAGGTGTAAGAGACGCAGTGGCTCGCTACCCAGTTCTAGTCTTCGTGCACGGAGAGAGCTACGAGTGGAGTTCTGGCAACCCTTACGATGGCACTGTCTTGGCCTCTCACGCTGGTCTGGTCGTCGTCACTATCAACTACAGGCTCGGGATCTTAGGTAAGTCTATTAACTAGTATATTATTCACTAAGATAGTATTATGTTTTCAATTTCTATCTCTGATCGTCACTGAGAATGATTTTGGAAGTCGAAATTGAAAATCTGCGTTCGTTTCAGCAATATATTTGATGACTTACTCTTTTTAATGCGAAATCAACCAGTGACGCAGAATACACATTAATAAAGATTTATAATCAAACCAGGGCCGCCCGAAAGCGCGTTGGGTTGATGATAAATCTGATAGCCTTGTATGTGTAAAAATGCTTGTGGTAAAATGTGGGTTCCCTTTCGAGGACTACAGGGGTGTCTATATCTACGTATTTTCATAGAAAACTTAAAAAATACCTTAATTTCAACTATGTGCTTGTTATGCTCACGTGGCCCTCAAGGTTGACACTATTAAGTACAGGTTGTGGGTAAGTGAAATGTTTGAATAATAAGTAGGGTAGAGGACCACTCTGTGGTAAGTTAAGGGTAGGGTTTGGGTCTAGCAGTGGGACACTCGTGCCTCTTGTGTTGACCATCGATTAAGACTCAAGTAGGGAGGGAGGTTTCTATAAAGTTCCCTTTATGTAAGACGTAAGCCTAAGCATGTCCTACTTTAATGTTATAAATGTGAAAGTGAATGTTTAGATGTTTGTAACTCAATCAAGTAACAACGTCTGAACGGATTTGGATGAAATTTTGCGCACAGGTAGTTTATGACCTCGAACACGCATAATAGTATGATAGTTTTTAGTCCGGTTGTACGTTCCCGTAAGATAATTTCCGACCTCCACGAGGCCGAAGCCGCTGGCAAAAGCTAGTCATCCATGCATTTCCAAATCTTGGGGTAAAAATAGTTTTTTGTTTGTTTTAGAAAATTATCGTACGTATACGTACGATAATTTTCTAGGCTTTTCAAAATTAATAATTTGGATCAATGAAATAAAGTATTTTTTCTAAAATAATAATGTCAAACATAGAATCAACTACTTCAACAAAGTAAAAAAATCGAATTAACCTTTAATTGGATATCAAAATGCAATAAAACTACGTTCAAAAACATCTAGGTTCAAAACAAAATGAATTTTCGAAACGGTTAGAATGATTTTCATTCCGTGACTCCGTGAAGAGATACGGACGCGCCGCGCCGCTCCGTTAATTTGGATCTTGAATAAGATTGTTACATCAAAGCTGCCCACTTCCCGAGTTATCCCGAATCTTCCCGAGCGAAAACGAAGCGGCAATGCTAATTGCATTCCAATTTAACCCAAAGCGACTATCTCTTAGAAGAAATTCCTCCCAAGCAAAACTATCTGGCTGTTAATCTCTCTTCCTTAAAATTTATTAATTCAGAACAAGATTGGGCAAGTTGCAATTCATTGATTTGAAATGACCAAAACTTAAATTATTTCAAAGAGAAACTTCAATTTTAGTGGTTGAATAATAAATGAATTGTTCTTTAATAGATTGTATTTTAATTGAATGGAATATTGGATTAGAACCCCTAAAAAGGATTATTAATTGTAAAATTATCTTTATGGTAGGTAATATTATACATTTATCTTTATAGTAAACGGCCTAAATACGGAGAGCCTCGACCAACACCTCAGGAAGCTCTAATTGTGCGGTTGGGTCAAAGGGCTTGATTCAGAAAGCCGTACTTCTGCACGCGGCACGCATAGTGAGGTTCCTCTCCTAGAGCCCTGACCACCGGCAGCTTAGACCCTGTTCCTGATGCCGATGGGTCACTATTTCTTTTATTGTAAATGTATTTTCATAAAAATATTTAAAATAGTAACCAATAATGTCAATTAAATAAAGGAACAATATAATCAGGTTGATAAATTCGTCAATATTTTGCCAAAATCGCTATTATCTTTACATTATGGAAACGAAAAGACAAAAGAAACACGTCACTTTTACTTTACTTATACCATTCAAAACAAAAACATGCAATTTCACTCTCCAACAAAACAAACGTTGCAAAGGCGCTGACACGAGGAAATGTAAACCTAACCTGGCCCTTACCTCTGCACCCGAAAACATTTCCTCACATTCAAATGAACGTTTATTTAAACCCAAAAATACATACTTAAGCAAACTCCACATTTTCATTACGTACTTAAGAAAACAAGAGCTCTGCAACGACCATTCTATTCATAAAATCATTGTCTCAAAAGGATAATATTCCACTTAGCAAGACAATCCCACTTTATTTTGGCATTATTCTGAGTTTATTTTCTGTGTGGGCCATCATGGCCTCGGGGAATTTGATAAGACCCTGTTGATAAAAGGATATCGCTGATAAATATAGACGATAACCATTCTGGTGCTTTGATTGTGCTTAAGAATCTTAAGTATCCGACTCAATATCTGAGGCAGTTGAGCCAATAAAGAGATAAAGGTTGTAGGAGACGATTGTCATTTGTTAGTTGTATTGTTGACAGAGGCTATTCTGAATCGTCTCCATTATGTTTATTTTGGACTTTTCCGGGCTCAATTGGGCACAATTCATTATGTTTGCGTTTACTCACAGAAAGGAGGCCTGTGTTCCAGCATTTGTAACCCATAACCAGCCAATAATATTCCCAGTGCTGATATACAGGCCTCCTCTCAGTGCTGATATACAGGCCTCCTCTCAGTGCTGATATACAGGCCTCCTCTCAGTGCTGATATACAGGCCTCCTCTCAGTGCTGATATACAGGCCTCCTCTCAGTGCTGATATACAGGCCTCCTCTCAGTGCTGATATACAGGCCTCCTCTCTTCGAGAGGGAGTGGACTGTAATCTACCATGCGGGCACAGTACGAGTTGATAGATGTCACATGTCTTCATGCCAGTTTCCTCACGATGTTTTCCTTCAACGTTTTGAGAGCAGTGGTGATGAAATAAACACACACTAAGTAAAGCGCCTGTCTTAGTTTGAATCCACGACCTACAACTCGTAAGTCGGGGCCATTACCACTGGTCCACCACTGCTCTCAATCTCTCAAAGCATTGGGAACATGATGGACTGATTATGCGTCAATTTGTAAGCGATAAGTTTGTCAGACACATTGCAGTTGCCTTCGGATAGGGTTGACTTACATTTATAAACATTATCGTTATCATTTATGTACTAAATTACATGGGAGTACCAAAATAATTTTTAGACAAGCTGTATGCCCGATGACATTCCAATTAGCAAACTTGAAGAACTTCCATACAAGCTTATCTCCTATAACCCTTGCGGATTAAAAAATCCTTCCTTTCTGCTCACCTTCGTTGTATAAGGAACTTTTGTGCAAATGTGTGCCTTGTCCGTCAGTGAGTTAAGTAGATTTTGCGGTCATCGTTCCTGTACTCTGAAGGGCCCTTGGACACATCACTAATTCAAATACTTTAACAGTCTTGCGTAGACTCTTAATTGAAATAGGTACATTGCATCTTAACATGCAAACAGGTGCTTGTAAACATTAAGTAATTAAAACTTTTGATTTGATATCCAAATTTATTGACAAAATGTTGTTGAACGTCAGAAGTAAAATACACGCAATATTTTTTAGGTACAAGTGGGAGAATTAATGAGAATGATGATACCTTCGTGACTTGTAATTTACTTCATGTTAGAATATGTTTTCTAAAATAGTGAGAAAAGTAAAATAAAATTTAATGTTTTTGGTAATTTTCAGTTTGGTTACTTTCATGATTAAGCTGCACTCAAACCGGAATCGAACCTAACATAGGTCGGAAAAAACTGGCCAGATGATGATAAAAGCGTGATATATAAAAATTAAAAAAAATATTAAATCAATGTAGAATATCAAGATTGGTAACAGTATTTTTAAACAACAGACAACCTACCAAAAAAAAAAAATTGCCAAAATATACACCAGACATTTTTAATTTTGCGATTCTATGAATAAATAATTTTAATAAAAATATTGCTACGAATCCAGAATGAAGTGTATTTTATTTTTGCGAATAATTTATGAGAAACTTAAAGTTATCTCTTTGAGTCTGAGTTACTTGAATAAACACCTCGTGGAGCTAGTAATATATTTTATAATAATTATAATTGTCACACAATTATTAAGTCTAGACTTAAATAATAATATAATAGACACTTAAATTCAGTGGTAGGTACTTCATTTTCGTAAAATAATTAATGAAAAACCTTGCCCAAAATGTATTTTCATTTATAAGAGAAAATAAAAAGCAAAACAGTAAAGGAAAAATGTCTCCAAGACTAATGAAAGTAAGAAAACATAGAAACAAGTGAAATACAAAATATTTTTCATGTATTAGTTACTAAAGTACCTACCTACAACGCGAACTAAATATATCATGATTGATTAAACTCACTGAGGGGCTGGTGGCTAAGTTAACAGCCGAACGGCTGGATCGATCAGGTTAAGCTACGCTTACCGCGGTTGGTCGTGGATGGGTGACCAATATTGTAAAGATTATATCAAGACCCCTCAGTGAAGCACGTTAAAAAGTGGATAAGACAGAGATTAAAACAGAAGAACTAGCAGGGGATCGAATGGGGTTTCAGGGGATCAGACCGGAATAAATCGTTAACCCATTGGTCCCGGCTGTCATTCCTAGAACTTTGACAGTCGTTACGGGTGGTCAGAAGCAGGAAAGTCTGACAACCAGTCGGTCTTACAAAGGGGTATCGTGTTACCCAGTAACTGCGTTGTGGAGGTCCGATAGGCAGTCGCTCCATGTAAAATACTAGTATTCACCTGCATCTGGTTAGACTGGAAGCTGACCCCGATATAGTTGGGAAAAGGCTACGCAGATTGTGACTAACTATTACAAAGCGTAATTGTGTAATCCGGGTATTAACTAAGTACAAGAGATTTTGCATCAATCCCTACATCTGAACATAGAAGACTGAAACGCTTTTCCGCAAGCACCAATATAAACGAAGCCAGCATACCTCACCCGGCATGCTTTTGTAATAGAGAACAACACAAAAAGGGAACTTGTCACATTGTTGCGAAAATTTCCACTTTATACCGAAATAACTTAGTGGTTGTCACAATGGGGAGAGAAATTAGGGATGACGCGTGGAAAAACAGTAGTAGGTAGGCATCCAAGGTAAGAATTTGAAATCAGCTGGCTTTAAAGCCGATTGTTTGCATTGTTTATTCTAACACTATTATTCAAATAAAATTTTAACTTCTGAAACCAGCTCATTGAAAGTATTTCAGTAACACGAACTAGATTTTCTACCTCAAAAAGAATAATCGACATAGTTATTTTCAAACCCATCAATCTAATATATAAAATTCTCGTGTCACAGTTTTCGTTGCCATACTCCTCCGAAACGGCTTGACCGATTTTGATGATTTTTTTTGTGCTTATCCGGTATCTATGAGAATCGGCCAACATCTATTTTTCATACCCTTAAATCGAAACTTACGCGGGTGAAACCGCGGGGCGCAGCTAGTATTTAATATTATTCTAACCTCAAAAGCACCCACAATGTATCGTCCTGTGGCCAAAATCAATTTTAACTCGATAAACGCCAACGTAATTGTTTGCGTTTAACTCAAATGTTATGGTTATCGTTGCTACGTAGATTTTATGGCGCAAACATAATAAACAAGACGCAAGTTCAGTTTAGTGTTGCAGACTAGAAAGTTTTCGGTTTCGGTTCAATAAAGTTGAAATGTTTATTGGGAATATTTTGGATTTATGAGTTGTAAATAAAGTTTTCTTTATTGTCCTGGCGCCTTTTCCTTCCAATTTTATATTTATATCCAAACTTTTTTGTGACGTAGTTCTTGCATTTTGTACCTACTCGTTTGTAGACACCGCCTCAATGTAGGCGAACAAAATGGTCTCCACAATAACAATTTTGTAGATATTTTATTTAATAGATACAAAGATTTCAGCGAACTATACCACTCGATATAGTTGGCGATTCGACTTGCCATATTAGTTAGTAGTCGAGTGACGTCATTGCGTCTGTCGAGAAATCAAGAGCATCGTGTAACCTATACATACCTAGTATCTACTAGGAAAGTGCCATGCTAGGTATACTGTTATTGTGTATTTGTTTTTATCGACTAGCGTACCTTTACGTAGTTTTTATTCACGTTTATATTTTTCTTCTACAGGGATGAAATCTTTCTGAAGGTACCAGGGAGGCAGTTCTCGTATTTTCAACAACGTTCGCATTCTAATCTCACTCTCAATCTGTCAAAAATACCTGTTATATTTATAAACTAGTTTCTGCCCGCGACTTCGTCCGCGTGAAATTTCACCCTCCTCCCATTCACCCTCTTAGAGGACGAATTTCGAAAAACCCTTTCTTAATGGATGCCTACTCTTCACAAAGAACACACCCTCCGAATTTCATGTCTCTATTAGGACCAGCGGTTTAGGCTGTGTGTTGATATATCAGTCAGTCAAGACTTTGAAATTTATAATACAGATTGAGAGTGAGATCAGGCTGTGAACGTTCTTAAAATTACGAGAATCGCCCCTAAGGACATACGGTAAGCTATGATTGCCAATCCGCAGTACAAACGCACAAAATACCAAACGTGCTTATAACAATTTCCAAATACAATTTAAGAACCAATAAATATTTTACAGAATATAAATTGTCACAAAACTCTCATAACGAATAAATACGTATTGTGTACCGTTTCACGTCTATTATTAAAATATTTTAATAGAGTAAACGTTCATGCTTCACTGTTCGAATAAACATGTCCGGTTTTTTGCGAAAAATAACGTAAATTAATGAAACCGAGGGTGTTATGACGCGACGCGGGCGGCATTGTAATAGGCGGTGGGTACATCATCTTCACATACGATTAAATAGAATTAATGTAGGTAAACAAAACTGTGTCACAAACGTCCAAATAACTAGATCCCACGACACACGGTATCCTAGTGACGTTAATAATTTTTATTTTACAATCTTTGTTTGGTTTGCTTAACATGTCATCAAAATGTGTATAAATAAATGTATTATTATTTCGTTTATTTATTTAGTTTTCTTATTTTAATACAATTTTATATATTTCTTAAAATATAAAAATTAAGTATAAAAACATTTAAAAATATTTAAAAAATAGTCATCCGCCGGTGTCGGGAGCAGGGTCCAAGCTACCGGTGGTTAGGGCTCCAGAGACAGGAACCTTCTCACAATGCGAGACGTATCGAGGAGTACTGCCTTCTGAATCAGGCCCTTGATCCAAGCGCCTAACAAGAGCCTCAATCGATGTTGGTCGAGGCTTTCGGTCATCAGGCCATTGCATTATTATTATCTCCATTATTTCATCATACACATACAAATTATATTTTGAAATATTATGATATAAAAAATATAAAAACATTTAAAAATATAAAAAATAGTAGCCCATCGGTAGGAATCGGGAACAGGGTCAAAGCTACCGGCGGTCAGAGCTCCAGAGAGAGGAATCTCCTAACAATGCGAGCCGTGTCCAGAAGTATCGTAAGTAAGAATCAAGCCCTTGATCCAGCTGCCCAACGAGAGCCTCCTTAGGTGTTGGTCGAGGCTCTTGGCTATTAACCCATTGGCTGTCACGACTATCGGCACAATGATTGCTGAGTCCACATCACACATGTCGACAACCTCGCGAGCCAAGTCAATTATTATTATTATTATTCAACCCAATAACTTCAAGTTGTTAGATAGACATTTGTAATGGCAAGGATGTGGTGACGGAAGTAACTGGTGCTTATAGCACAGGAGTCCTCCTAAGTCTTAGTATAAGCCCACTTGCACATGTCTTGTATCTTGCCACTAAGTTACAAAGTCTAATTTAAGGTGCAATAATTGTAAATAGGTTGAAGTCTTCAAAAAATATATGTTGTTTATAGTATTATCCATTCAATTAAATCATATTTCGATAAATAGCCGATAAATGTACGATATCAACTTAAGTTGCACAAACGGACAGCTTGACAAGTCAGACGGATCGATAAACTAGGAATGAACTCATTTATTTCAATAAATACTTGGGCATCTCTGAACGTTTGTAACTGGAGTGCTTAAACAAAGACTAATTTCTAGAGGCAAGTAATTACTTGGTAGTTTTGTACCGCTCCGTCTTTCGGAGCACTTGTAACAGTTACTGCTTCTACTTGCTGCTTTTGTCGTGGAGTTGAATAACTGTAATGTTAAGTGTCTCTGGAGGGTTGAGATGAGATGCATAGTTCCCAGAGTTTGTTCCTGACATCTGTAGTAGGTACTTATTATAACTGCTCTCAAAATATAGTTTTCTACTCAATGGGTTTCTTGCCCGTTCATTCTTCTTCATATGTACCTAAGCTTTGGAATGGGCAATTAGCTTCATATTTTCTGACTGACCGACTTCTTGACAATTCAAAAGTGCCTGTACATAATATAACATAATCAGCCTATAATGTTCCCACTGCTGGGACACAGGCCTCCTCTCTGTGAGAGAGAGTGGGCCGTAATCCACACGGGCCCAGTGCGGGTTGGGAGATGTGATATGTCTTCGAATTTTTGGTTGTAGGACACGCCGGTTTCCTCACAATGTTTTCTTTCACCGTTTTGAGAGCACTGGTAATGAAATAATTTACACAAAGTAAAGCGCCTTTCTAGGTTTGAACCTACGACCTACAAGTCGTAAGTCGCGGCCGATACCACTGGGCCACTACAGTTCTCAACTAACCATACTACTAACCATTTACTTACAATTTTATATTATAGAATTTTTATTTTTCTTTGTAATGTAAATGTGTAAATAAATAAGATTTGTTTATTTTCTACAATAAAAAATGGAAAATAATATTCAACAATTAAATATAAGTTACGAAATGATAGTTAAACAAAAGCCTGTTAAATGTTTCTTTGCCGCAACAAGATTTTTGCCCTCTTAAATGTCAAACAAAGTAATGACTACCCACATTTTAATTAAAGAAAAATTCCTGTTATAATTCTGTAAAGCCATATTTTAATCAACTTACAACCTGACACTCACTTGCAAATTGCAAAAAACGTAAGTTAATTTGAATTTAGCAGATTACCTTAGCGCATAAAAATGTTTTTATTTTTTTAATCCCCTGGTTAATATTTTCTCTAATGATTGTAATAGTAACTCAGTTTAATAAAAAAAATAAAAAACATAAACCGCTTTGAACGAAACTAGGAAAATCTAGTTAAGATTTTTTTGAATACTCCAATATTTACGTTAGTAAAATACATTTTTTTTAAATACGATAAACAAAATTCAATCAGTTTACGTGACGCAATATCGCATCGCTTGTAAAAAGATTTTCACTAAAAATGTTAGCGCAAAATGATTTACCTAAATATATTTTTTTCATAGAAACGGTGGTATTTGTAACATTATTAAATTACGTAACAAATTCGATATATTTTATGAAATAACTAAACTATTAAGCCTTTTCTATTTATTTTTTCGGTAGGTATTAAAGGTTAACACGTTGACTGTCAGACAACAGACACAATAGAAAATCTATTTGTGGCGGACGCCGTGTGACCGCGGTGACAGTCAATGACTTAAGAGTAATCCTAGTAGACTCAAATTCAGGCATTTACAAAACCATTTGTAGTTCAGTTTCCAGCGAAGGTTAATAACACTGTGACCTTGAGTTGGCCTAACGTAGTACGGAGTTTCAATTTATTATGTTTAAGAGGTCAGCTTATACTGATTTATTGCCACTGGCGAGCGGCCTAATACATCTTGCTATATTCTTGGATATATTCACCTTCACATGAAATGACACAGTTATTATAAAACATCACGTCATTGTTTGAATTGCAGATTATCATCTTGCTGATGATCCTATGAAATATCAGTGCATCTTTGCATCTAAATATTATAAATACAAAAAAAAAGTCCTCAATCATAGAAACAGCTAAACGACTGACGTGAATAGAATTCAATATACTTGAATACTTTTACTTGAAGAAGTTTCCCTAGTTCTCCTGGAGCGTGGGACAGCTCTACATCCTAAAACCCATCACTCGATTCTAATCAAAATTTTCTTTGCAGGTTTCCTCAATCCTCGGTCAGACGAGTACCCTCGCTCCCCTGCTAACTACGGCCTCATGGACCAGATAGCAGCCTTGCACTGGATCAAGGAGAATGTGGCAGTCTTCGGGGGAGATCCTACGAATGTCACCCTCATGGGCCATGGAACTGGTGCTGCTTGCGTGCACTTCTTGCTTACTTCCTTGGCTGTGCCAGAAGGTACGTATTCGTTTGTTTAAATATAGTTTATCGTCTCGCGTTTGACCACTATCTTATCTATCTAGTCGTAAGCGATGATGTGGTTGACGGTAGTGTATGTTAAAGTAACCTATCACGCTGGAATTAGAAACAATGAAAGTGAAAAAAAAAAAAACAAAAAAAAAACAAAATAAATAAATAAAGTGCATTACTGTCGAGATTTAGAAAGTGTTACACTGGTATGCGATATTTCTAGTGATACTACTTAGAGCGGTCTTGGTAGAATTAATATTGTCGTTCAGATGCCATCGAAGTATGATAAAGTAAATATTGAATATTGCTAGAAGCAAAACATGAATCTCTTAATGTAGTTTTTGTTTCAAAAACACTTTTTGTGCCGTTTAAGCATTTTTGCATAAAATTACCTCTATCGCATGCTTAATGGAATACTGACTTAACTCAAAACAGACGATTTTTGGGATCGCGCAAAGATCTCGATATGAGGACTTATCCTACTTGTTCAAGCATAAAATTTAAACTGATTGGATTTGATTAGATTAATTAATCATGAATGCTTGAATTTTGAACGTATGATTAACTATTGATGAGATCTGAGTAAAAATAAATCCGGAAATAATTCTGACCTATCTACTAATGTGTCACTGTTCCATTAAGGTACTTACGTATAAGATGGAACCATAGATATCCGAGGTGGAATTGTGAAATTTAAGAATTCTTAAATCAAATAAACAGAACAATTTAAATATTTTTTCATACCTACACAATTAATATACAAAATTTTCGAGTAGTAATTTTTTTGTCTTTTGAGTCTTCACTTTGCGGAGATGATTTCCATAACATAAAAAATGACCAAGGTAGCATATTTCTATTTAACACATTGACTGCCAACGCGGTCACCGGTGACCGCGAACAATAGATTTTCTATTGTGTCTGTTGCTTGGCAGTCAACGTGTTAATTGTTCTTTTATTTTTCAAGATCTTTTACAAAATCTATCTACAAGGCAGATGTGAATAGAAACGCCGGAGTGGGACTCCCTAGAAGGACATACACTGACCTTAGGTAACGGTGATGTTCTTCAGAAAGTTCAGGTGCGTAGTGCGTACGGTAGTACTCGCACCCAGAACTGCGTGCGTGTATAACCAGAATATGTATGAACATAAACGAAGCAAAATGAGTATGTAAGGATCGTAGCAGGTGGCGTTCTGTCGTTTCTGCCTACCCCCATGAGAAATGAGGAATGGTGTGAGTTGCTGTATGTATGTAGCTTCTAAATTCATAGAATATTGTACTTTTGTGTGTTGTGCTGTCTTTTGTGTGCGCCAAATAAATGGTTTATCTATCTATCTATCTATCTAAATATTTAAGGCTAATTACGATCCCGTCCTTTTCAAACATAACTTTTCATCAACTCAAGATACTCTCATAACACGACGGAATAAAATGCAAAAAAGAAATAAAACTCATTTCGAAAACGGCGAAGAATCTACACTTCTGGAGTAGAATACTGGTCTTAATTACAAAAGCAAACTAGCGGAACAATAAACCATGAAATGATGTTGTTCCGAGCTGGGCAGTTTACTACGTGCAATGTATAAACCGAGCAATAAATGAAGACATTGTTTCTGTATTGAATTCTTCTGAAAGAAATTATGTTATATTGTATGGTCGGTTTTGAGAGCCCCCTTCGTCATACTAAGCGAGGAATCATCAGAAAAGTATAAAGGGTTGCTGAATTTAATTGGCTCAAAGAAATTCAAATACGCATAAATCCTTAAGCTTTGGTTTCCTAAGAAAGCGATGGCCTCCACATTACGGCCATCATGAAAAAGATGGCACCGGGTTTGACTTTACACACACACACAAACACAGCAACTCACTTTCAAAAGTAACATTTTAGTGAAGTCATTCAACTGTAGTCTAGGAAACCTAAGATTTATAGGTACTGTAATCTAAACAAAACTACTCACAAAAACGATTTCCAGTGTTACATTATAATATATAAATGTCGCAGCCAACTGGTTAAATTAGCCGTTCAGTTAACCGCCTAGCCTTTTAACTAAATGGCGGCCGTTCAAGTAACGGCCTGAATGATATTCAATTACAGTTTAGGTTGGAAGTCTGTAACCAATCACGCGAGAGCCGAATCGGTCGCAGTAACTAAGCCAGGGCACCCCGACCAAATCGGTTAGGTTAAGATAGAACTGTGATCAACCTCGTGCGAGCCGAGAGAGTGAAGCGAGGCGAGCACTACTTCTAAAGGCCAGGCGGTTAACTAAACGGCGAATTTAACCAGTTGTCTGCGACACATATACTATAATAGTTACATTGTATAGTCACATCAATATTTTGATTTGCATATTACACATGATAAAAAAATACAAAAGAATTTACAAATCATTCTATGAAATATTTCAATATGCATGAAAATAATCTTAAACTCAAACCAGCCATAATTTAACAAAATCCTCTGAACTATTTCAAAACCTCACAAAATATTTCTATTTCACGCAATACATTGTGACTTAGCAAATCTTCAAGTCGGAATTGAATAAGGGTGCAATGCTGATAGGAAATATTTCCGAGGTATAATAAAACGGAGCGTGTCTTCGTTCAATCCTCGCGAATGAATAGGACTTGTGTGTTTAACTTTATAGGCCAACTGGGGTTCTCGCACGTTCTGCATTGCTGAACTATGTTTGAAGTCTAGTTCAAGGTGAACCATTTTTACAAGCAGCATCAAGCTAAATCTCGTAGTCGCAAGTGCGTGGCTCCTGGTCGAGCACTGTTGGAAGTTGGTAGTGTAACACCCTCGGAAAGCACGTAAAGCCGTTGGTAGGTACTACGCATGATCATTGTGGTCGTGTTGGATGCCCTTACCATCGGAATATGAACAGAGAATGCACCTGTGTCTGCGCACACGCTTGTTCACTATGATATCTCTTGCGTACTTGGCCTAGTCTCCGTTGAAACTGGCCGCTGCAGTGATCGAAATTCAGTCGGTAGAATATTAATATTATTGGGCTCAATAAGTGGCTAACTGGGTTGTCGAGGTCAGATAGGCACGCACTCCATGTAAAATACTGGTATTATTCAGCTGCATCCGGTTAGACTGGAAGCCGTCAGTAGCATAGAGAGGTCGTAACAATTTGTACCAGATAGTAGGTAATTTCAGAAATTAGCGCGTTCGAACAAACAAACTCTTCAGCTATATTATTATTAGTAGCTTCTGCCCGCAATTTTGTCCGCGTGAAATTTCTTGTTCTCCGACCCAGCCCGTCGCATCGCATCGCAGCTTTGCTCCAGAATTGCGCTTTCAAATGCAAAAAATATTTTTTTCAAATCTAACTAGTAGTTCCAGAGATTAGCGTGTTCAAATAAACAAACACTTCAGCTTTATTATTAGTATAGATATAGACGATGCAAGAAGCGGTTGACGGTTAACACTATCTGAAAGAGATATAATTATGCGAGTACGTTTAAGATATTCAATAGCATTATTAAAACAGAACACACTTTTATATTGCCAAAAATATTACGCATACGACATAGACTTATAAAAAAAGATGGACTCCGCGCCACGCATATCGAAAGTGAAGCACAGTAAGTATGCCGGGACCGCTTGTACAAACACGCCTCACGCTCACATTTACATCATAGTATCCCGACCGGTCGCCATTACGTGACACGACAGCGTCAATCATCACGCACACATAGATCGGTACGGTGCTTCACTTTCGATATGCGTGGCGCGGTGTCCATATTTTTTTATAAGTCTATGGCATACGATTGTTTTTCCTAGTCCACCATCCACTCCATCCTTCGCGAGCCCGCGCGTGCTTCTTACAGTTCGTCCCGCCATCTCCTACGTCATGCCACGACTTACTATTTTTTTTTAACAGTATCTATTTTAAAGAATAAATGCCCAAAATGCGAATGCTCCTGCATACATCAATGTCAGAAGTTTTCAATCACGAGAGGCGGCCGCCTATCGCCTTATGCATATAGACATGTTTTAACAAAGAGATGCATGAATATCTGAATAAGCAGATGAATTCAGTTCACGCTCGAGTTTTATATTAAATTCAGTGAAAAATAAATATTGCTTTTGAAAACATTTTCAACAGTCAACTGATAGGTATGAAAGCTATTGTGAGAATTAAACGATAAAAGTTATTCAAATTACTTTTTGAGTTTTTAAGCTACCTACAAGTATAATTTAATTGTGGATATTCCTGTTCAGTTTTAGATCGTTACATGGAAGACGAATCCTGACATGAATAAGTAATAATTCGACCTCTTTTATTAATGAGAAATTCAATCGTGTGAAAAAAGGTCCACTTTATCATTCATCCGGTGAACTAAATTTAGCCTTTAGAAGTATAAAAATATACAACCTTCAAAGAGTGGTAATATTGGATTGTACTATAGCTTTATTTACCTACAGTACTTGGCTGTTATTGTGGGGCACATGGACTTTTTGAAAAGGTTTGGCTTGTAGAACGTCATTTCTATCACTCATATTCCTCCAGACCAAATTTCGGCCACAGCGGCCAATCTCAGTGGCCTTCGGGGCCCTGATTAAATAAGAACAGCCGCACAGGTCGATCGATCAGGTTAAACTACGCTTGCCGCGGTTGGTCTGTGGATGGGGGTGACTATCTTTACGTGGGATGTTTGACAGTCGTTACGGGAAGAAGCCCGAAACTCTGATAACCAGTCTTACCAAGGGGTATCGTCTTACCCAGTAACTGGGTTGTGGAGGTCAGATAGGCAGCCGCTCCATGTAAAATACTGGTATTCAGCTGCATCCGCTTAGACTGGACGCCGATCCCAACATAGTTGGGAAAAGGCGAGGTAGATGATGATCAGAATCTGTTTCTCAGCAACATGCCCATGAAGAAACATAACAATTTTACTTAATCCAACTGTACATTAACTTTGCACGTCTATTAATGTCCAAACATCATTAGTATCCCACGGTCCATAATAAGCAAGCAAACCAAACAAACTGAAACAAAATTAACTAAAAGTCCATTCAAAACTAGTCTTTATTCCCTCAACATAAGTTACCCGTGAGTTTATTTTAGTTTTGCTGATAAACATACTAGTACAAAATTAGCGGATGTTTATTCAAAACTAGTCTGTATTCCGTTTGGCTAAGGTGCAGTGGATTTTATTTTAGTTTTCCAAAGTTTGAGCCTCCAAATTGTTTTGCTCCCTTCATCAGGTATGCTGCGAGGGGCGTTTGAAGCGAACTGAACTCAAAATTACTTTCTTACAACCTGTGGCCTCGAAAATAGCGGTTTAGTATTTGGGATTTATTGGCGTTAACTCTTTCACAATATTCGGGCTATATGAGGATAAGCAAGACCCTGATAAAATAGAATTACTAGTTAGTCAGTAGGTTGCTGTTGATACAGGCTACCCTGCGCTGGAGGCACATAAGAATCGTCAACCAAAAAGGTTTTTAAAACAAGTTAACCGTCGCCTAATGATGCAAACTACAATGAACTGAAGATATCGACAAGATAATTCTATAAAAACCATTCTTGACAAAACAAATCATGGTCATAGCACAGTATACTAAATATACTTGAACACAAAATCCGTAGTTTACGCCGAAATTACGACCGTTTTTAAATTTAAATTAGTTTGAAGCTCAAACTAAGAATGAATGACAGCACGATTTGACAATAATTGTCCATCGCGATGTCTAAAAGTACATTGGGAAAAACACATCAAATAAAGCGTTATTTGTCACTTCTTCTTAGCGTGTCGATAATAATCTAAATGAACTCGGCCTAGAATTCGACTACTTGCTTGGCGCCATCACCAACGTCCATCAGTTACTGTAACGTGCAGTTGATAGAACACGCAGGACATAATATTAAGTGTCCCATCGTTTATAGGACAGCACTACATTTTTACACTTCAAGGCGGAGTCGTCTATGAATCAATTTGTCACTTGTTTTGTCAGATTAACTACTTTTAGATGGGCCCGTATTTTCGTTGACGGACTGAGACGTGTCATTCGTAGATCTATAGCTTACGTTACGGGTAGAAGGCCTGAAATACTGACAGACAGAATTACAATGAATATCCTGTTACCAGACTAGATGCCGACCCCAACAAAGTTAGGAAAAGGCAGGCAGATGAAGATGAGTGCTGCATACTAAGAAAGAGACAGACTTAAAGCATCACAATATCATGTCTCTTGTCGTTAGCTAAATCAACTCGATGTTCAATTATCTCGTGGCATCTGTTACCGTATCAAATATACCATGTTTGAGGTGATTTTCAACTATGTAGACAAGGGAATAAATTATTGAGCGATGTACGATTCTGTCTTGTTGTCTAATGACGTAACAAACATCACGCTTGTATTATTATATTATAGTGTATCACCATATTATTGAAATGACTATATATTAAAACAAATCCTCGACACTACGAAGAGGTTTGCGTTGGAGTTTATGTATAATTTAGAAGGTAATGCCATTAACAGAAATTCAGTCATAGGGTTGTCTTTTGAGAGGTAACGGTGCCCCTTCCATGTGCAGATGGTGACTACCGGGGTGGTTTCAGTGAGGGTTGCTGCTGAGAATTTTCTAGATGCTTCCTAACATTGAACATGTTGAAAACAGTAACTGCGCGCACTGGGTGGCTATGACCGCTACCGCAGTCAAAGTGACCAACGATTTACGTTGCATTGTTCACGGTTGGTTGTTCCATTCACTCATTCATTCAAACTTTTTTCGAGACCGTCGTCGTTAAGTGTACGGGAAACCTTAATATTGCCTTGCAAGAAGTTAGATGCCTCCAATATACAAAAAGTTAGATTTTTGGAGTTTAACATCTTTCATTTTGTAAATTTTATATACCTACAGATTACGTATCACGCTACTTCTAAAGCCCCGAGGCCACGTCCCATCAAACTCGATAATATGCAGCAGCGATTTACCGACGATATAGCGTGCGTTATCCGTGACACGTAATCTGAAGGTAACGAATTTATGAAAGGGATGGGAATTTTAACTTCGCCAGAGTTTTGTGTTAGACTGAAATATACAGGAATTTTGATGAAAAAAATGTTTTGCTACTTCCTTCTCGTATGAATACGAGTGACTCAACAGCTTTACTATTTGTACCTATATAGATTTCTGGTGATATTTTTCTTTACCCTCAGTCAGTGGTGTCTAAGATTTAACTTTATCCCGTTACGCTGCCTCCCATACAATATGGGGAAGCATTTTAACTAGGTATAAGGATATGGGGATATATACATACCATGGTTTATGGGGGCCCGTTCTGTTTCAGTAATAGGGTGAAGAAGGTTCGTTCATGTTGCTGAAAATTTACGATGTCTGCTCACCATATCATTGTATATCCCATCTTACAATATGAACATGAAGGAAAAAAAGTGAAATATAATTGTTTTGGTTTGCCATGTGTCAATCGCATATTTTTTTTTGCGATAGCCATATTTTAACACGAAAAGGAATTAGTTGGTTGGTTTAGTAAAATAGGCTTCACGACAATGGTAACAATTTGACCTTGAGCAGCACCCTAATAAGTAACACACTATTAATCTGAATCATTTTGAAGGATATCGCTAATCCATTGCTTCATTTGTTCGAAATATTTATCTTATCAACAACATAAATAACGCAATTAATGTTGTTGAACTGTTAAAATAAAAGGCGTTACTACTGATACTGTGTAACGCAAAGAGATTTAAGATTGTAATGTCCTTGGTGTTACGCAGTTACCTGTCGGCCTATCGTAGTATGGAGTTTCAATACAATAAGAGGCAATAAACAGTATAATTTATAAGCTGATACTGTTTTTAAATTATCCGGAAAAGAATCGGAGTTACCGACATAGCTTGCAGAGTAAGCAAACTGAAGTGGCAGTGGGCTGGCCACGTCTGTCGAAGGACCGATGGCCGGTGGAGAAGACGAGTCCTGGAGTGGAGACCGCGTATCGGCAAGCGTAGTGTGGGACGCCCCCCAGCTAGATGGACGGACGACCTAAAGAAGGTGGTTGGGGTTGCCTGGATGCGGAAGGCGGAGGACAGGGTGTTGTGGCGCAGTTTGGGGGAGGCCTATGTCCAGCAGTGGACTGCGATAGGCTGAGTTGATTGACTGTTTTTTACTACCAAACGTAGGCCCTGCTGTACTTTTCCTAGGAAAAAAAACCAATGTGAAGAAGTGCGCTCGAATACCATATTACTTCAGTAAGTTTCATTGGTAAAGTGTAAAACTTAAAACCCTCAAGTTAATTTCACTCTAAGGTGGGAAAGTTACCAATATGAGGCAGATGAGTTGGCACTTGCCGATAATTTAATTATAACTTGTACAAAAGTTTTGTTCCCCTGGAAATTTCGTTTTGTTTGTGGATAATCTTATTCATACCATAATCACGCCTGTAATCCCTGAAAGGTTAGGCAGAGGTGTACCTATAGTACACCCAAATTTCGCCAGATATGTCTAAGTCTTATGTAATAGGGGCGAGCCTATTGCCATCAACCGGGCACAAATCTAAACTCCGGGTTGCACATGCAAAATTCCATTTAAAAAAATCCAATTACACTTTGCCCAACCCGGGAATCGCGCCCAGGACCTCATGCTGAGCAGTAGCGCTTGCGACCACTATGCAACCAGGACGTTAAGTGTAGGTACTACAGACTACTGTTTTGATTTCCTTGTTGTTGATTTCCAGCAGTCTCTTAATCCGTTTTCAAAAAAATATGTCTGTTATTATGTATTACATGCTCTCAAAACGGTGAAGGAAAACATCATGAAGAAACATATGTCCTATGGCATGTCCTAGAACCAAAAATTCGAAGGCATGAGACATCCTAACCCGCACTGGGCCTGCGTGGTGGATTATGGTCCACTCCCTCTCACAGAGAGGTGGCCTGTGTCCCAGCAGTGGGAACATTATAGGGTGATTATGTTATGTCTGTTATACAGAATGAATTTAACATTTTCAAAAATCAATAACTTGGTTATAAACTAAACTAAATTCTGAAAATTCATGGGAGTTGTTGCTATGCTTATAATCATCATCAGGTATCATCGGAAGCCATTTTCCTACCCACTGCTGAGTAATGGTCCCCTTCTCTTTGCGCCATGATTGCCTGGTCTAATTATTACGATTTTATTCATGATTATTACGATTAGTATACATTGAATTCTCATCAGTATCAGTTCGTATTCTCAATCGCCTAATAATCAAACATAATATCACTCAAAACATACATTTCCGAAAAAGACCGCGTTGTTCTTCTAAACTATGCAACGGATTTCGATGCGGTTTTCACCATCACTTAAATAATTTATTTTCTATAATACATGAATCGACCGGTTCTGTGCTTCCCGCATTCAGTGGGTTCCTGCGGCTTTCACAAGGTCGTCGGTCCATCTAGTGGGAGGCCTTCTAACGCTACGTCTTCCGGTACGCGGTCGTTACTTCAGAAACTTTCGGCCCCATCGGCTATCTGTTCGATATGCTCTACCCACTGCCATGGCATTCTTCGGGCTATGTCGATGTCGGTTACGTTCTGTGGATCTCTTGTTGCAGTGGAGGTCTATGTCCTGCAGTAGACTTCTTTCGGCTGAAATGATGATGATTATGAATACATTAATATTAAACTAACACATATAAGAGAAATCTCGATGTTATTTAAAGTCGTATAAAGTGCAGGAGCGGGTCGCTAGTAGAAAATAAGACAATTTACCCTTCGATCTATGGTAGAGTACTAGGGAATGATAACACGAAACATATCGTAAACACAAACAGGGTGCTTACTCTCGAATATAATTCCGATAGATCGACATTGGTCAAACGTCAGTTAGTTGAGTTAAACGTCAGGTATTGGCTAGACTCAGTGAGTCTAGACAATCGCTGACGTTTGACTGACAATTCCAATGTCGATCTATCGGAATTATAATCGAGAGTAAGCACCCAGGGCCTGCCGACGTCGGTCGGTTAGGACAATTTACACAGGACTGCAGACTATAAACGTGGGAGTTGTGCTAAAGTGTTAACACCGCCTTATAATGAACGGAGTTAAGGTGCTCATCAACTGACGTGTAACAACAGGGGATAGTAATTTATTAATGGAGAATTTCGCTGGATAGGCACTAGGCGGAGCCTTGTTTTAATTTTTGTATGAACGTGTTGTTTTGAAAAATGAACCTATTTTTTCTTTTATTCGTTCAATATAAAAATAGGCCTCTACACGAATACTTCAGAACTTTGTAAAGGTCTATCCATAAAACGTACGATAAGGTTATAGTTTACCTAAACACACCTAAACATCTTAGAGCGCGGTTATGTATGAGATAATGCGGCTAATAGAGATCCGAAGTGCATTAGCTCTTGAAGGGTTCTGGCGAGACTGCGAGCGTAGTCACGATGGTAGTGTCAATATTTAAGAAACTTACCTACCTAGCTACAGAATTTGTAACAACAAGATGTGTTTTCAGTGGGTTGTTGATTGAATTGTAAAAAATTTCATTTACTATTTTTAAAAATTGGTTTAAAATGTATTAATCAGCTCACCCTATCGCAGTCCACTGCTGGACATAGGCCTCTCCCACGCTGCGCCGCTACACTCTGTTCTCCGCCTTCCGCATCCAGTCCGTCCCGGCCACGTTTAAACGGTTAAAATTTACATTAATTAACATTTACAATGGTAAAAATTACTGTGTTCTTTACTTTACAGGGTTCATGTCAAGACCCTTAAACTTTAATAGAGTTTATACCACATGAGAGCAATAAATATTTGAATTTGAAAGGAAAGGGGTTCAAGTTTTTTATATGGAGCCTGGCATACCTATTTACTGTCGCGCCATTTTGTTTTATTTTTTTTTCAAAATGGTTCCATGCGTGGTCTATATCAATCGATAGGTGACATCAATGCAAACAAAAAACATTATGAGACCAAATCCCGTAAAGTGTCTCGTTTCCAAAATATTTACATTTAAAGTTTATCGTCACATCCATTTTTTTTTAAACAACTTTGAACGCGGCAACGTGACAGTTTACGGGGTTTGGTCTGATAATGTTTATACTATACCTATATTGCGATTAATAAAGTCAAAGTCAAAGCATTTGTTTCAAATAGGCACATAAAAGGCACTTTTCAACGTCAAAAATTACAATGAAATAGAATTGACTCTAGTCGCTCCTTCCAAAAGGTAGTTTTCGTATGGAGAAGAATGGGCAAGAAACTCCACCGTTACTCTTTTAAAATGTTTTACAATATTTTGCATACATTAATTACATAATAAAATAATATGTGAAGATGATGCACCTAAAATAAAATTACTATACCACAATAGGTAAAAGAATTAAAAACGAAATCATCACATATAAATTAATAATCTGATAGATACATGGTGCTCACATATTTACAAAAATGGAAAAAGTAAAAGATTTTCATTAAAAAAAAAACATAAAAACAATTTTAACAAGTAATAAGTCAGGGTGTGAGTTAAGAGTAATTACAGAATGTAAACAAAGTAAAAAAAAAAAAGAATTATTTTACAATTAAATTAGCAACCAGTTTGATTTTATCTAGACTCTAGATTGTCCTATGGAGCAGGACCAGCATGTTTCCAAGCGTTCTTATCTACACTAATATTATAAAGAGGAAAAGTTTGTTTGTTTGTAATGAATAGGCTCAAAAACTACTGGACCGATTTAAAAAATTCTTTCACCATTCGAAAGCTACATTATCCACGAGTAACATAGGCTATATTTTATTTTGGAAAAATAGGGTTCCGTAAGATATTCGGGTTTTTCGGACACAAGGTGTAAAAAATCAACCAGAAAAGTTACTTATTTTGCGTACGCTGCCTAAACTATAAAAGATAGAACCATAAAATGTTCTAATTAATTGTAGATCTTATAAATATCTACAAAAAAGTCCGCGACACACTATACCTATCTATGTCGAGTGAGGCACAACAACTATTTTTTAATTTAAAAATCTTGAATTTTTTTTGTACTACATTTAGACGCGTTTATTTTACTCATGCTATTAATATTTATCAAAATAAATTATTTCATCACTAAGTACAGTTTATGTAGATAATATTTGGTCTTTGAATGATTAAAATTGGACGTTTGGTTTTGAAGTTATGGCGAAATTTAAATATTACGATTTCTGCTGCACGGCCCGTTGCGAAGTGGGCGTCACCAAGGCGGGGGTGCGCGTGCGGGAGGGGAGTTTAGATCTATGAGTAAGGTACCCACGCGGCTCAGACGCGAGCAAAGAGTACTTTGTATATGTACTTTGTATATACGGAAATAGAGAGCCATCTTGCGCGATTTGAACGATAACATTAAAAAAGCGCCCTCTGCGATTAAAATACTAAACTACATCCGTGTCAATATTATAATCGCGCGACCTAGATCCATTCATGGTCCAACTGTTTACTATAACAGAGATAGTAAAATTATACTGATATAAGTATTCAAAATCTGTTTACTACAACATATTTAGATATTATTTAAATTACACACCCCCTTACTAATAAACGTATTATATCAGACGAATAGTTACACACCGATTTCTCTCTTTCAGTCGTCAGTAATTTGATTTTCGACAGAAGACAAAGCGTTGTGTAACTATACAGACGATACACAATGTTTATTAGTAAGGGGGATTTAGGTACAACGTACGATCACAGCAGACAACGAACGATCACAGCATTCACAGCAGAACGACATCAAAACAACAACAGCCATTTTTGTTTATTACTTGCCAGTGCTGCCAGGGCATATATTTAAATATCTCTAAATTCTTACCAAAATATGTAAGATCTTTTTATTTCAAAATTTTTTTCAGCAAAAATGACTTAACATCATGGACACGTATGTTTATATTTAATTTATTCTAACGAACCCTATATTTACAATAAACACTCTTTGCTTATCTCCAATAATAGAACTAATCAAACTTCTATGTAGCAAATAATGAATTAATTATGGCAACACATTCTTAACAGTACTACTAATATTATACCATTTATTTAGGGAGAACATTGTAAACCTTAGTGTAGTATTATATTTTGAAAAATTTTTATTTTCCTATATTATACGCCACACTAGCGCCTCTGATTTTACAATACTAAACTAACAGATTATTATACTACGAAATTGTAAAGCTAATAACCAGCTGGAAATATATCTTTTGTACATGTCATCTGTAACAAGTTGGGTTATCACAATGCTGTTGCAGGGTTTCTACGAGTAAGATTGTAAGGCATGGACGCGAGGTCGGCTCCCTACGCAGCAGTCGTGCGCGAAGTCTAATAATTTTCGTGTTTTTTTTTTTTAGATTTCGTTCTTAAAACTACACCTACGCAAAAGTTCTTCTCAGAGCTAAACAACAGTTCTTTTCAGGGCTAACCAACAGTTCTTTTCAGGGCTAATTAACAGTTCTTTTCAGGGCTAACCAACAGTTCTTTTCAGGGCTAAACAACAGTTCTTTTCAGAGCTAGAATATTACACGCTATTAATATTTTCTTAAACATTTGAAAATGCCTAAGAGAGCCAGGTCTCAACTTTCTAAACATAGTTCTCAAGCACGGGCAGCAAGAATACGTCGTATGGGAGAATTTTCACCTGAACGTTCACAACGCCTTGCACAACAAAATCTGAGAACCTTCGAATCTGGGAATTGACCTGGGAATCATTTTGCTGACCGTGTCTTTCCTGGGTAGGCTTTTTGCAGCGGTAACCGACATCCACGCGGGCGGAGCCGCGGGCGACCGCTAGTCCTGGATATAATCTTCTAATTTATAGTATGCTTGTTTACTAAGTGTACGTTTAATGCAAGTTTTAAATTTTCTTTCATTTAATTGCAATATATCACAAGGTATTTTATTGTAACATTTAACACAGTACCCCATAAAAGATGTATGTATTTTGGCTAACCTGAAAAATGGTTGATGTATTTTATCTTTATTTCTAGTATTAAAATTATGTCTATCGCTTATTTTATTAAAAAGATGTAGATTTTTTCTTACATACATAATCTTTTCATAAATGAATTTTCAAGGTACCGTCATAATATTAATCCCTTTAAAAGTTTCCCTGAGAGATTAGCGGCGACGTAGATTATAAATGGCTCTGACAGCTCTCAGATTCAATGTCAGCAGCTCGACCCCATAGTAAAATGCCGTACGACATAATGCTGTGAAAGTAGCTAATATAGACTAAACGCGCAGTTTCTACATCTGTTAACTGTTTTATCTTTCTAACAGCATAAGCGGCCGAGCTAAGCCGCCCCGCAAGAGATGTTATGTGAGGTCCCCATTGTAATTTCTCGTCTAGCGTGATTCCCAGAAAAACCGTTTGATCAACAAATTCCAAAATAAAAACTATATTCATCTTAAAATAATAGTTTAGTTATCTTAAAATATAACGCTACCTACCCTACATCAGTTTTGGTGAAAAATATAAAATCATAAAGAAAATTGTTGCGAAGATAGCCATAGTTACGAACGGGTGAGGAATAAATTTCAGAAAAGAACAATGAAAAAATCGCTGGACATAAATTATGCGCAGAAATGAATAATGGTCTCTTCTGGACGTATTGAAAGTATGCTAGGAAGAGAATAGTGTAAATGTGAAATAAAACAGGAATCGATCGATAGTATAGACGAAGGCAACGGTCTCGTTGTATAGGTACAATAACTTCAAACTATGATGATTTCTGAATTGATTTTACTAGTAACAGATTCTAACCTGCAATTTAATCAAAGCAATGCATATGCCCATCAGTGGGACATTGAAGTTTAACAAAAAAAAACTCATTTGCAAAATACCAGAAACCTATCTCATTAGCTATTTACAGTAACACAGTACTGTGTTACTAAGACAGTTAATTTTCAAAAAAACAATTCATAACACGCAATTCATCTGTTTGACAGTTTCACACCGATATATCCCTGAAGGGTTAGGCAAAGGTGTACCTATAGCATTTTACGAATCTCCATACAAAACTGTCATACAGATTAAATTGCGTGATATGAATTGTTTTGTGATTCTGCCAAAGTGGCCTTTTTAGGAACCCAGATTTGTAATAAGGTACATAAAAACTCATTACACTCAAAACCGCACCTAATAACCAAGATTTATTTTCGTTGGATCCCACCCAAGCTCGAAGACAAAACATCCCAGCAATAATTATGTTCACAATAAAACAAGAAGAAAAACACGTTTCATTCGGTACACTCGCTACAAAAATAAGCAACTCCTTCAATTCAACGTATGCAACGTTCAAGTCCATGCAATTTCCACTGAATAGGGTTTCCATTCATCTTATTTTACGTACATGGACCTACATTGGCGCTTGAGAAATGTGGCTATTTTGAACTAGCCAGTCCCCATTGTTCGCTAGGGATCTAATTCAGAAGCCTGAATGATTGCTATCATTTTTGTTTGAAGTGTAATGTTCGTGGTGGAATGCTAAATGAGATAGACTAGACAACAAGGATAAATAATTGTTTCTACAGTTGATAAAATTGGTGTTTCGAGTGGGATCTGTAACTGCACTATTACCAACTTGTAACTAATTGTTGCTCACTAAATTGTAGTTTAGAAAAGAGCTGCTATGAAGGGTATGAAAATAATTATTAATATTAATAATTAGTTATACAAAATCATGATATTGCAGAAGAGCGTTTTGAACGCAAAACTGTGATAACTAATAGAAGAACAAAGCTGTCTTCTTCTGTTTTACAACATATAATATAGGGCTAATGCCCATAGAAGTGGTTAAGGCTAATTACTTTGTTTTTTTTTTTTTTTCAAAATACGGTATATAACTTTATCTAATTCATACAAAAAATTAAAGTAAGTAAGTTAACTGCAATACATCCGATTATACGCGGGGCATCCTTATTGCTAAAGCATAATATAAATTTAAATATTAAAAGAGATATTACTATTATTTTGTATTTCACATTATTGATTACTACAAATAATAAAGTTACATAATAATTTTCCTTAGCTAACTATTATTTTTAACGTCGACGTGACTTGTTGTTGCACTAAAATAATGCAAGTTTTAAAACCGACGTTAACACGACTATGACCACTATCTTTGTTTATAACAGGTGAACGCGACGATTGTCCTACATACAAGGACTAATGGAATAATTCAGTCCATGTCTACTTCGTCACTTTGTGAAAAAGGTGTACTTAGTTGTTCTTAATACGTGACTTAAATATTGGTCAAAATTGAGAATATACTGAAAAAAAAAACCTATGATAAAACAAAGAATACTGCGTAGAATTATGAAATAAAATGAATTTCGTAAAAAATGCAGTTGATTATTTGTATTTTCTGCCGTCTATATTTAGTTTGCGTACATGCGCGAGGCTAATGCTGTAGGTGTGGCCAAATTCTGGTCGAAGCATTTATATAATCAAAAAAAAGAATCATCACTGATCCCATTATATTTTTTTAATATTTTTAATAAACTACCTACAGAAAAACCTAAAATTGTATCAGATTAGCTGATAGATAGTACAGCTTCTTACAGCAACACAAATACTCTAAATTCCTGCATTTCTTTTACTGCACTTGTGTATCTTCAGAACCCACTTTTTAATCAAATCTTAATACTCGCGAAGGAATATAATATCTTGAGAGCGACGCAGCTCAGAGATATTCAGATCTGTTCTTATTTTGCCTCGTTGCCTCGAAGCAGCGTCGGTAATATGCGCTTATTTTTAAGTCTATTACAGAAGCTGTGCTTGAATATCTGCCTTCAATTCCTCGGAGTCTAAGCGTCGCGGTTACATTGTTATTAGTACCCTTTATAGCTGAAGTTGTTATGCTTGGGTGTATTCAAAGTAGATTGGGAACTTTTGGATATTATTATGTCCTTTTTCTGTTTTTGTGGCTGTTTTTTTTTTTGTTTATTCACTAAAATACTAAAGGGTTATGTTTATTTGTTTTGCTGCTAAGGACCCTTAGCAACGAAAACAAAGACGAAACGTATTTTTGAGTTCTATAGAGAACTCGAAAATCTGTCTAGACTTTATGAAAACTCAAACAAAGAGTTTTGAATAGACGCGTCTATTGAAACCTCTTTGCTTGAGTTCAAGTCAAGAAATCTAGACAGATTTTCACAGATTTCATTCAAGATACTTGATAAATCATGGCCTGTATTAAAATTAACTGTCTCTTGATATCGGAAACAGTGTTTCTTTTGTATCTTATCCGTTTGTTCCGGTACGGTACAAAGACTAATGAAGAGATATTAATAAGGTTCTCTCTTTGAGAGAAAACAGCATAAAAATAAAGGAATGAAGAAAATCCACAAATGAAGAGGCTACAGTGGGTACCGTCATGATTTTTTTTTTATTTTTTTTTCTTTATCTTCTTGTATAACAAACTTTTTTGATATAGACTTTATAAAAGTCATGTACATTAAAAACTCTTCCATAGTTATATTCTTATTTCTAAAAGTTAAAACAAGTCTCCTGTTTACAAAAATATCCTATGCTTGAAATTGCTTCCAAAACGGTTTATACGGCCAACAAAATGATTTATTAATGAAAGAAAAACATATCCAAATGCGTAATTACACAACAAATACACAAAGAAACGAAGCAGACGGCCCCATATCTAAGCTCGACTCATTCCACAAAAAGAAAAAAAACACGGCATCCCCAACGCATTTACCCCAAGCGAAAATAAACGAACAAATCCCTGTAAGTGACATTTTTACATCCATACATTTAACTTTCATTTCTCATTGTGTGCAGAGATGCTTCTGGCTGACGCAGCATAGAAACGGGTATTCCTTAACAAGACGTGAATGTAATTTAGTTTTTAAAACCGTCTTTTGCAGGAGAATCTCCGAGATTCGTTAGTTTTATAGTTATTTAGTCGTGTTTGAGATTAAAAATATTCTGGAGACGTCCTCCATTTCGGATTACGGTCTTTCCTAATTAAGCTTGTTAAGACGTTAATAGTCTTTTAGTCTATTGCAGAAGGAAGGCGTGATTTTATTTTGGTGTTGGCGTGTCCTTATATTGTACTACAAAACGTACACGAAATTTTTTGATAAAGATTTATAACCAAGCAGCTTCGAATATTGATTGATTGTCACAGATAATTACTCTCACTTTTTTCGATTAAGGCCCACCGTCCACGACGCTACTTAACAATTCAAATAACCAGTTCAAATCTCAAATCACAAGTCAGTTTGTGTCTGGTTACTTTTGACCAAAGGTTTTTGACAACGTTTCGCATCTACCAACCCGCTCTGGGCCTGTCTGTAGATTACTGTGTCCCAGCAGTGGGAACATTATAGGCTGATTATGCTCGTATTTACAGGTAATTGTATAATACTACACTTATACCTAGGTAGGTGCTTATGCCATGAGAACACCTACCTAGGTATAATGAGACCATTGTAGGAACATAAAAGATTAAACATCTGGAAGCGTCCTGTATGCATTGAAGATGTCTGAGAAAAGCAATTTGGGTGTAATGGTAGGAACGAGTGGAAGCCAAAACAAAGCTTGTAAACTCTTTGTTGGCTCACAAACTTTTATTTGTACGTCTCGTTGACCTCTGCTTTAGTTTGAAGAGTGTTTTTTTTGTCACCCTTTTCGTTTATTTCTCGAATTACTCTCGATTTTTATCAAACCTTTCATTGTTTTAATTTATAATAAATCAGAAAACTGATTCCGAATATAAAAATAAAGTCAAATGTCAAAAATATGAATGAGTAGCTTCACAATCAAGTTGACGAACTAAAATGCTTTCTTCCATCTCAACGTCTTAATAGCGTCCGCTGTTCTCGAATCATATCTTTCTCACTAGTTTCCCGGTAATAAAACGACGTTCTCAAAAAGCTATTATTAAGAATTACCACTCACTCCACAATGTCTCGCTAGAGACACCCCTAATCGGCTGTTTTCACACAATTGAAACTATCGCGGAGTCTGAGCTTCCAGACTTTGCACCACGTTCTGGCTTTACATTTTATTTCCATTCCGACAAGAGATTGTAAGAAAAATATTCAGGTTTTTAACATGTATTTTACTAAAGAGATTGTTAAAGTTTATATCAGTCTGTTGTTATGTTATCATCCCTCAGTTGCAGATTTAAATGTTATGCCAAGTATAGTCAAAAAAAAAAAATGTATTTGTTTATTTGTGCTATACATAACTGGTGAAATGTGGATGAACCTAATACGTGATGTTATGTTATGTAAATAAAGAACTCAATAACTAAATAAAAAATCTAAACCCACAGCAGAACATTCCAACACCTGGCTTCGAAACGCGTTTGATATCGCTCAAACTTCCCTTATAAAACAGGCTAACACGTGTACAAACTATTTGAACTGGTGAAAATTGAAGCGTGTCTATACGGAGAGAGATTTCCCTCGCGAGTACTTCACTTTAAAACGTTGACGATGCTCTGTTGTTTGACGTTCGAGATTCTGATGGACAAACAAGGTTAAGTGCTCCAACAAATTAGGAACGTGAAAATGTTCATCTATTCTTACGTACTTTTTAGTCGATGATGAAGATTGAAAGCGTTTTAGGAGCTGTTCATGCTGTGGAATAACAAGCGTTCAGTTTCTTTGTGTAAAATTTGATACTACGTTGTTAGGTGGCAAACAAGTAGTACCTAATTAATGGTGAATGTCCATCACCGCCTTTAGGAATCTGCATCGTGCAGAAGAGTTACCATTCATGTGGGTACTTAACCTTTATCCAGACACATAGCTGAAATATTTCACGTAACTACAAACCGATACCCATAATCTTGAAACCAAAACACAGCAACGCAGGAACAGGCCCTTATTGGTAGTACAGAGGCCAGCACATCAACCTACCCCAATCTGTCAAATTTCTTTGATAGATTTTCAACTTTACTGCAAAGGAATAAGGTTCATATTCAATTGGGAAAATTTGACAGATTGGGGTAGGTTGATATGCTGGCCTCTGTACTTCCTTTTGGACGAGCTCCTTTACAAAATGGAGCTCTAAATAATATTTACTATTTGTTACAGGTCTTCTCTTCCACAGAGCCGTACTCATGTCAGGGTCTGGGCTGAGCCCCTGGTCGCTGGTCGCAGATCCCAGCAAATACGCGGCGCTAGTCGCCACACATGCAAACTGTTCTCCTGGTAAGTGTCAACTTACCTTTTTCTATTTTTGTCTAGAAAAATACCCGTACATAATGTGCAATCTGTTAGATTGCAGGTAACCAATTGCTTATTCAGATCCACATATTTTATGGTTACTCATAGTCAAAGTCAAAGTCAAAGTCAAAGCATTTATTTCAAATAGGCACATAAAAGGCACTTTTGAACGTCAAAAATTACAATGAAATAGAATTGATTCTAGTCGCCCCAAAATGTAGTTTTCGTATGGAGAAGAATGGGCAAGAAACTCCACCGTTACTCTTTTAAAATGTTTTACAATATTTTGCATACATTCATTATATAATAAAATAATATGTGAAGACGATGCACCTAAAATAAAATTACTATACCACAATAGGTAAAAGAATTAGAAATGAAACCATGACATATAAATTAATAATCTGATAGATACATGGTGCTCACATATTTACAAAAATGGAAAAAGTAAACGATTTTGATAAAAAAAAATATATATGTATATATATATAAAAACTATTTTAACAAGTAATAAGTCAGGGTGTGAGTTAAGAGTAATTACAGAATGTAAACAAAGTAAAAAAGAATAAATTTACAATTAAATTAGCAACCAGTTTGATTTTGTCTAGACTCTAGATTGTCCTATGGAGCAGGACCAGCATGTTTCCAAGCGTTCTTATCCTGGATATAATCTTCTAATTTATAGTATGCTTGTTTACTAAGTGTACGTTTAATGCAAGTTTTAAATTTTCTTTCATTTAATTGCAATATATCCCAAGGTATTTTATTGTAACATTTAACACAGTACCCCATAAAAGATGTATGTACTTTGGCTAACCTGAAAAATGGTTGATGTATTTTATCTTTATTTCTAGTATTAAAATTATGTCTATCGCTTATTTTATTAAAAAGATGTAGATTTTTTCTTACATACATAATATTTTCATAAATGAATTGGCAAGGTACCGTCATAATACTAATCCCTTTAAAAATTTCCCTGAGAGATTCGCGGCGACGTAGATTATAAATGGCTCTGACAGCTCTCTTTTGCAAAATAAATATGGATTCAATGTCAGCAGCTCGACCCCATAGTAAAATGCCGTACGACATAATGCTGTGAAAGTAGCTAAAATATACTAAACGCGCAGTTTCTACATCTGTTAACTGTCTTATCTTTCTAACAGCATAAGCGGCCGAGCTAAGCCGCCCCGCAAGAGATGTTATGTGAGGTCCCCATTGTAATTTCTCGTCTAGCGTGATTCCCAGAAAAACCGTTTGATCAACAAATTCCAGTTTTTCTCCATTCAATATGATGTCACATTCGCTACTTCTAACATTAGGCAATTTAAATCTAATGCATTTGGTTTTCTTTTCATTAAGTACCAAATTATTTACCGTAAACCAATCTTGGACCTGAAGAATAGAGTTATTCACGTCGTCAAGATTTTGTGCCCGTCTGTCTATCTTAAAGATCAATGAGGTGTCATCTGCAAATAACACCATCTTCAGTTGATTTTGAAGTAATTGGGGTAAATCATTAATGTAAACTAAAAAGAGGAATGGACCCAATATCGAACCTTGAGGAACACCCATTGCCATTTCAGACCCTAATGAGTTTACGCCATTTACTTGAACTTTAAGCTTTCTATCTTTTAGGTATGACTTTAGTAAATCAAGAGCTAAATTCCTAACCCCATAGTGCTCAAGTTTCAGCAGAAGTGTCTCATGATTTACGCAATCGAACGCCTTAGAGAGGTCGCAAAAGATTCCAATGGCATCTTGTGCTTCTTCCCAGGCGTTAAAAATGTTCTTTATTAGAGTGACACCGGCGTCAGTGGTACAACGCCCTTTGGTGAAACCGTACTGTTGTTCATGAAAGATGGAATTTTTATTAAAGTGACGTAACATTTGATTGAGCATCAACTTTTCAAACACCTTACTGAGAACTGGCAGAATTGACACAGGCCTATAATTGTTGGGTTCTTTACTATCACCGGCTTTAAACAAAGGAACTACTTTACTGTGTTTCATGAGATCCGGAAAGACTCCTTGGTCTACACTGATGTTAAATATGAAAGCTAAATAGGGCGCAATTGTTTCGATGATAGATCTACAAATTTTTATAGACATTCCCCAGAGATCTTCTGTTGATTTAATTTTAAGATCCTTAAAAGCTTTTATAACAGCCTGAGGGTTTGTATGTTGAAACCTAAACTCCGAAGGGCATGCCTTAACATTCTTTCTAAGTAAGTCAGCAGAAAGCGCGGGTGAGGAATTTAAAGCTTCAGTAGCTTTAATGGGAATATTAGCAAAAAAGTTTTCGAATTCCTGAGCAATTTCCATATCTGAATTGATGGGGCCCTGTGCAGTCTCTAAATTAAATTCAGTATTACGCTGTTTTTTCCTACCTGTTTCATTATTTATTATTTGCCAGGTAGTTTTTATTTTATCATCGGCTGTTTTTATTTTATTGCTAATATAAAGAGCTTTAGCTGTTTTGCATACACTTTTAAAAGTCTTAGAATATGTTGCAACATACTGATGAAAGCTTGTGTTATTCATATGTTGCTTCAGGCCATAAAGTTCAAAAAGGTTTTCCCTGCTTTTACGAATACCTGGAGTCGCCCAATCACTAAATAAGAACTTTGTGTAAATGCTTTTAGTCTTTAGTGGGAAAGTGTCATTAAATTTTTTTTTTTTTTTTTTTTTTTATTATTTAATCCATAATGTTAATACAGTTTTATTTTAACATAACACCTGCCAAACTGCAAAGCAATTTGTCGGCAGTAGTTCTCGTGGATTTTGCACGACTTTTTACTTGACAAAATATTAAACGTAAATCTAAATTGTACTAAAACTAAAACCATGGCTCTGTAGGCAAATATTTCGTGTACAAGGGTAGAGCGTACAATAGTTACCCACACAACCATAGATTCTACAACCACAGCTACTACACTCAGCGGCATCATCCAACAACAAACGTCATGGGACCTTCCCTTAATACCTAATCTGCATTCGCGATCTATTCTCCAAAAATGTAAACAAACATGAGTTTATGGAAAAATGACCTTAAATCCCACACAATAAGATTCAGTTTACGCTACAATATCAAACATTTTTAACCCTTTCCAATAGTGCTGGTCAATCTAAAATCTACTTAAGTTCCATTAACATAAAGTTGATATTTGCTGTTGCGTATAAATTGCGTGTTTAATATTGAAAAGAACTCGGCGTAGAACTCATTTGGGTCATATAAATTATTAAAAGTCTGAGCACCTAATTTACTGGCCAAAGAATTATTTAATTTCTCTAAATTTTTACTTGTAATTGGCCTAAACCTTATTAAGTTTTTTTGTAAAGGCATGTAGGCGCAAAATGTTATTGTTTGTCCACTGTGATCAGATGGCAACTTATTTACAATTTGTTTGTGTAAATAATCACAATTACAGAAAACATTATCTATACAAGTGGCAGAGGAAGCTGTCACTCGGGTCGGTTCAATAAAAACATTTGACAAATCAAATGACCTAAAAAGACTTAATAATCTGATAGTATTAGAGTTATTTTCTAGTAAATTAATATTAAAATCACCACAAATGATTATTGACTTACTACTAGCAGAAAGTTTCTTTGGCACATCTTCCATTACAGAATCAAACACAGCTAGATTCTGGTAACTTGGAGGTCTGTATACGCATACTATTACATGCTTATCGAGCTCAACACAGGACAATTCAATGGTGTGTTCAACAGACAGCCCGATGATGTCTTTTCGTTCCTTTGATTTAATTGAATTTTTAACTAGTATTAATGATCCGCCATGTATCATACGTGTTCGGCTGAAATGGCTAACTACACAATAATTTTCATAGTTAATTGACATTGTTTGATGAGCTTTTAACCAATGTTCTGTAAAACAAATGACATCAAACTTGGTATTTTCTAAAAACAATTCTATTTCCAGTAATTTAGAAGAGCAACCTTGGATATTTTGGTTAAATAGTTTTAAAATATGTTGCTCTCCCTTTAGTTTGTCATTATTCTGAGTAATATTGCCAGAAGATACCTTTTTATTAGATACCATACAAAAAGCAAACTATATCATTCCAATAATAAATTCAGAACCAAACTGTAAAAAGTTCAGGTTTGTAGAACGTCACCTCAGTCACTTGAATCTCGATGTGCAAAATTAATGCAATATATTTTTAATGATGTTAAGTCAAAATATTTATAAAGACCACTAACTACTATTACAGCAACAAAATAATAAATATGTTCCTGTGACTTTTATATAGTTATACCATCAACGTCTGTCCTTATCTCTACATTAAACTAGAACAGAGCTACTCGCACATACGCAACGGACAATCCAGTAAGTCCTTGTTAAGTGAACTGCCACAGTATTGGGGCATCGAGCTTGGCAAGGCTCCAATATGACGCACGTGGTGCTTCGAACAGGCGACACACTTCATGTTACCGGCTTTGTAAAGTCTGGGTGATACTCGTAGCTACCTAAAACGCAAAGAGAATGAAACAGTTTTTATAAAAAGACTATGGCCAAATTGGTATCGGTTTTATTTTGTACTTACTTAATTTATGGCCACCGATAAGAAGCATCAATTCTGACCAGTGTCCTCTATAAAGGTGTTTTTAAGAGTTAAGGATAAATCCTTGACTGTTAACACCATGACTTAGGTAGGTACCTATTATTAGAGAAAAAGAAAATGACAGGAAAAATAACTATTATGACCTAACACAAAATTGTAAAATATAAAAGATAAATAGAAAAAATATGAAAGCCAAAGCTTGAAAAGATTCCTGCCTCAGTATGCAACATTGCAATGCTGCTGGTATTCTCATTGGGTACAATAGCGAAGAAACAAAAGCTATGAAACAAGTTGAGCATTCCAAAGTGAATAATCAGATGAAAAAAAAATACCTTAGAAAGATCCTGCTGTCGAAGCATTAAATGTTTTAAACCCTTCCCATCCTTACCTTTTTTGTTGGTTATAATAATGATGAAAGCCTCTCAAATAGTCTGTGTGCAGTCCAGGAAGAAAATAACAAAGTACCTTAAGGTAATTTCATGACACTGCGAAAAGGTAACAATGAACCTGCACTATGGGAAACGACATATGTTCTTGAAAATTGCTTGAATTCAACAATATCGCTCCTTGAACGCACATTGAAAATTAAAATATCCTGAAACAATAATATTTCTTTCTTTCTTTCTTACGAAATAATGATGCTTAGAAAGATCTTACTATCAAAGCAATAACCCTTCCAAAATCTGCAGAAAATAATAATAATAATGACATAATAACACTTATTCAGAATCCACAAGCCAAAATAGTCCCTATTACACATTGAACGCTAGAATTTCTAAAACGAAAATGCTAAGCCATCCAATTGTGTCCCACAATCGCGCTACAGCCACGTCACTAGTGGCATTACTCGTAAGCGATGTGTGCCAAGCGTTCTGTTTAGTTTCGACTGTGACATGAATACTGTGACAATGAAGTGACACCTGGCACCTGCAGTTTAGTGTTCAGCAGCTGTTTCGGAATGGACAATAGAATGTGCATTTGAGGGGTTAGTTTGCAAACAGAATTTTAGGGTGGTGTTGAAGGATCGATTTGGTATATAGTAGTTGGATGGTAGTGGCCAACCCTATGTACTACCATTGTGTATAAAATAGAAATAAATATTTTTTTAGCTTGAAGTAGTTGTATACAATGTCACAAGTAAGATGCAGGTCAAATTGTTAACTTCAACAGTTTTTTTTTTTTAAATTATAACTTTCTTTAGGACTAAATGGGCAGTAGGATTCCAGCTATTTGTGTCGGTGCTCACGGACCCTCTCATTTTCCCTTTAGCAATTACTAAATTATTCAGAACATTATGTAGATTGCTTATACATGATGATTAACAAAACAACTTTGTCCACAGAACTAACACCGCCTGCGTTGCTGCGGTGTTTACGAGAGCGGCCGCTAGAGGCGCTACTGTCCGCGCCTGTGCAGGCCCCCGACTTTGCCTATGCCTTTGGGCCTAGCGTCGACGGTGTTGTTATAGGTAGAGTATCATGTAAATACAAATCTATTATATTAGTAGATTGTAGACTAGCCTAGAAGTTCACAGAAATGTCTTCACAGAATGATAGCTGTGGCTCACCACTTACCATAGCCTCTCATAAAAATCTAAATGTTTTATTTCACATAAACCTACATGGACACTTACAAAACGTCAAAAGCTAGGTGCACAGTTCCAATTGGTCGTTTCCTATGGAGAAGAACCGGCAAGAAACTCCACGGTTACTCTTTTAAAATTAATAATTGGCTTTTACAATGTTTTCAAATTACAGTAAGTATGGAAGGACAGCGTAGGCCTGTCAACAAGTACCAGGTACTTAATAAAATAAAAAAACGGTCTACAGATCTAAAGTCTAGGCCAGGTCCAGATCTAAGGCCTATAAAGTCCTCACATTTACAAAATATAAAATAATCTATCAAAAGGATAAATGTTGTTACGTAGTAGTACCTCGTAGGTTTATTTTTGAAACAGTTTATGCCTGAGGGGTCTCAACGTTAATGTAGTTAAAGTTCCTCGTTACGTGGCTCATTTTGACAATTATGTTGAAGTACTTAAGACGAGACTTCGTCTCGTGGATAAAAAAGACCGTTTATTTTCGGTAAATGAATGTTTTTATACGTCTTCTACACAAAAAGGATTGGTGTCAAATAAATAAACGCTCTCCACTATTGACAAGTATTTCAAAAGAAAATCTCATTTCCAAATAAATTTCCCGATAAATATACGAAGACGTTTACAAAGGAATCGCCATTTTTATTACATCATCGTGAGGCTCCAATAAACTTGTTACAACGCTATTATTGTATAAGCAAGGAATAGTAGTCTCTGTTGAAGTACGAACAAAAAGAAAAGAGTAATAAGATCTTCAGAGATCAGAAACAAGTGAATCAAAGTAATTATACCTTTCATAGATAACGATACTAGTATAGAGCTAACTAGCTACAAACTGAAGCATGATACTAAGACTTGTTAGTACAGCTGTACCTTCTTAATTCAGCAAAGGAAAAATAGTAAATTGTTTCTTAAAAATCACCATCAGCGTTACGTTGAGGGTGCAGGCTGCAAGCAGATGTGGACCTTGTTGGATTCATTTAACGTTATACCATTAACCAATTTTCCACGGAATCCCAAGTAAAAATCTTTCTAGGTCACTTCAAGAGTTACTTGGTCACGACTCAATTTGATTGGCCGATGCCCAAATAGTTCATCAATACATTTCGGTCCGATGGGAAAACACGAGCAAGCTATCATGAGAAGATTCTTTTATTATCTCTCAAGTTTTTTGGATTTTTGATAAACATTTGATGGCCAAAATAAACGAGAGTTTATTCTTTTTTATCTAGTCATATAATTTTGTACTTTTAATAAACACTATCTCTTTGCCCCGTGTTCATTAAAAACATAGTAGAGAAACAGTTATGCAACATTGTTTCCTTTAATATAAAAAATTGGTACAAATAATGTTGCACAACATGTTGCCAACAACACTGCAAAATTCCATGTTGACATCAACATCTTTCCCGTGACTCAAAACAATGTCGTGCAACTTTGTTTCCAAATGAATACGCTTGAATTCTTGTACATAATTATTCGTAAAATAACTCCATTCATCTATTTCTGTATCTCCGTAGTCGTTGCTAGTTTAATCATTATATTTTATTTTTCTTAATTATCGCTGCTCTATTGTTCATCTCTCGGTAACAATTGCTCGAGCTTTGCGAGCAAGACTGATCTGTGGGCGGTACTTTTACAAATCTTCAAAGAAACCAACAGCTTCTAAGAAAGCGGAGATTTGTTGCAATTCATTTGGATGACCCGAGCACTTCTGTAAATGCGCCTTGCGAATTTCTTAGCGGAGATTTGATGCTGTTTAAGACGGGTGAATTTAGGATAGAAGGGTTGCATGGAAAGAAAATTTGAGATGAAGTCTTTTAGTCAATTTTATTTGTACAAAATGTCCTCAATATTATCGATCTATATACCGACAACTTATCACAGTTATTAGGACGACATAATATTACTTACCTACGAATCCAGTAGGATTCAAATTCCAAACCTACGTAGTTTTGATCTTGATCCATGTAGTTTTCTACGCCTATAATCCAGTTTATTCGTTATTTATTGAGTGGCCGAAATAAATACATACTTTTAGGAGTTCCATATTCAGTATCAGCTGAAGCGAATATTTATATCTGTTTCAGGCTTTCTCAGATAAACCAATTTTAGTTACAGGTATTGGTATTACTTACTTACGGAGAACTACCTAAAATGTAGGCACTACTTGCAGACCATTTATAAAATAGTCCTCTGCAGAATTAAGATGTCAGTAGTAGATAATTATATTATGTAGTGGAATTGAACAAACGTTGCATATTTTGTTGAAACTTATCATCAAGAAACCATTAGTTCGAATGGGTATTAAATGTGCTTGGTTGATAAAGGCAAAGACAATGCTCGAACAAAGTGTAGCTGCTTTTTAAGTTTCTTTAATTTAGTTTTCTCCTTCACGGCCTTTACTACGTTAAATATTCCTTTCACCCTTCAACTTAGTCACATAACAGCCAGAGACAAGTATCTCATGAAGTGCAGCCACCATAACCCAAACACAAGACATAAATTCACGAAACTTTCCGTGTTTTCGCATCGGCATTCCGGCGTCTCGTCCACCCGGTGTTATTAAATTGTCTCAGAGAACTTTTCTCATCTCAAGCTCTTGGAACGACAACGTCCTCTGTAAGCTCAGTTTGTTGAACAATGATTTTTTTTTTCTTAGCTTGATCTCCGCTCTTTGTGATGTTGGACAATTAATGGCCGTTTCTGACTCGCTCTTGTTTTTGGCTTTCATAGCTTAGATAATTTTAAGTCTATTAGTTTACGTTCCTTTTGTGACGTTTGTAAATAGTTCTGAAGAAATTTTTTACGGCAATATATGAGCAGTTGGGTTTACTTCCAACATACTTTTTTGTTTATTGGAAGTAAAGCCATGAAACAAATTGTTTTCACTATATACTTAAATTATCCGTTTTCAAATTACAACTGTCATTCTTTGACAGTTGTATGAAATGGCTATAACCATGGACTTATAATAAGTCCATGGCTATATAACACGGCAAACCGACGTTGTATGTCAATTTGATAAACCATGAATTTCCTCGTCAGTAACTACCTAAATTGAATACGTGTATGTACCGTCTTCATCAACTATTAAAATCTGAGTGTCTACCTTAAAACTTTTGTAGCAAATAACGTTCGTAGTAAACCAAAAAAGAAATATTATGCACAGGAAGATCAAGATGCTCATCTTGATCTTCCTGTGTATAATACAACCCTGTCTCTTTCTGACCAGACACCGGCGACCTGCTAGTGAACCCAGAAAACGGGTACGAGTGGGGGGGACAGACTATGGCGCACGCACCACTCGGCAAGCAGGCGCAGAATGCCATCAACATCATCAACGCGGTGCTGATGAGGAAGAGCGCTGTGGCGCAGCTCACTAAGTAAGTGTTATTTTATTTATTCTGAAAGAAGCTAAATTTGTCGTTGAAACTGAACGCGATCAGCACATCTAAACTGCGCTCAAACACTGTCAGTGTCATAATTTTTGTGGATCGCGTTCAGTTTCATTGGTGAAATTCACCCTTAGTTTACAATAATAATTTTACTTTGACTTTTTAATCTGCCTAATTTGTAAGATAACTAAATGCTAACAAACTTCTAACCAAATTTTACTAAACAAATTATAGGTACCTATTTAAAAATTTTCGAAATCAAAATCTTATTCGGATGGATAAACCAAGCATTCTGCCAAATCCATTAATTATCAAGAGACTAATATTTAGGTCTCTTAGATTTTTCTAGCAAAACAAAAAAATAATCCTATTTAAAATATCATAGATTAAAGGTATTGTTGTTATTAAAAGTAGAATTGCAAAAATAGAAAGATGTCAGCAATTATAAATTTTGTCTCTAACATACCTACAAAAGAATATTCTAGCGTGGACAAACATGTAACATAATTGCTAATCCATCGCCCTCTTTCATAGGTACGACCTAATGTTAGGAGTGACAAAAGCGGAAGCGTATTTCGCGTTCAGTGGCGATGACGTACAATACGGAATCGAAGCCGACAGAAGATCCAAGATCCTCAAGTCTTTCGTCAGGAACACATACAGCTACCATCTATCTGAGATCCTGGCCACCATTATCAATGAGTACACAGACTGGGAGAGGCCAGTGCAGCATCCAATTAATATTAGGTAAGTGAAATACCCATTTTCACTAACACTAGGTAATGCATTAAAGCGAGCTGTAGGACTTTCAACGCTCGGCTTAGCACCGAGAGTTGCAAATCGAACAGCGCGCTTTAATTTAAGATTTCATTTAGATGTCGCTTACTGTTAATGAATAATTGCATTACTACTCGTTTGTAAGAAGTGATTGTGTCACTTCTGTATACCTGCGTCCTAACCGAAAGCCACTGTAGCGCGAATATGCGATTACGTGATCCTTTACCTGAATCATGATGTATGACCGTGAGCTGAGTGATCGCGCGAGTACGTAATATTCATGTAAACTAGCGCGATGATAGTGTACTCCCCCGGCAATCGCTTTCCGTTAGGACGCGGCCATAGGCTACGGATTAAGTATCTGCGAAGTTGATAAAATAAAATTAACGTTTATTCAATTTCGTTTGAGTAGAAGGACCCTTTAGATTAACCTCAATCGATGGCTTATTTAAGGGAGAAAAACTATCAAAAAATATACATAGTAACTAAGCAGTAGGTATCTAACTAACAAGTATCATCAGCGTGCATTATCATGACCATATGAAAGCATACGAGGCAAAAGGTGTCAATTTGGTTCGTAGCAGGTGCCGTACTGTGCCTTACTGCCCTATGGGCAGAACGCCTGAGTTTATGTTTATTTATGTAGTGTCAAAATGTAAGTTGAACTAAAAACTTATATTTTTAAATACTACACAAACAGCTTATAATGTTCCCACTGCTGGGACACAAGCTTCTTATCTTCGAGAGAGAGTGGGCTATAATCTAACACGCGGGTCCAATGCGGATTGGTAGATGTCACGTCTTCGATGTTTAATTCGAAGACATCTTCCGAAAATTCGAAGGTTTCCACATGATGTTTTCTTTCACCGTTTTTCAACTTATTCATTATTAGTATTTCTTTAATACTTCGATTTTATTGCGTTCTTGTAAAGATAAATAGACACTACACAATGGTCTTGTACAAAAAGAACACTTGAATAAAAACTTGCAACATCGTATCTTTTACTAACAGACAAAGACTTTATTTTCTTCCTACACAGAGCCAGATTGTGTTTCAAAATTGCAGACCAAGATAATATCTTCAAAGTGCAGAGAGAACAGTGTTGAACTGGGCTAAGTTTAGCCTGTATTTAGAAACTGTTTAAAACTAAGCTTAAGCTCAGGGTGTTAGGAAGCGGGGTTTAGAAGAAACTTAATACATAATATACCCAACATGTTCTGCGAAGGAAATGAAGACTACTTACTTACTTATATCTTATGCTTTCAGCATGCCATAGTTTGAAACTTAGGTTCCTAGTGTTAGTACACTATCGAATTCATATCTGTTTTAAGGATATGACAACAATGAGAACAAGTTGGAAACTTAAGGCACTATAAATTATTTTAATTTTACTAATATTTACACAATTTAAAAAGCTGTCGGTCTTAAAAAAATATGTGCAAATATATAAAAATATAAGGGGAAATAATCAATTTCAAGATATATTACAGTCTCCGGACAGACACCTATCCACCAGATAAATAAAAAATTGGAACAGATTTCTTTTAAATTAAAGGTTATTTAGGCTGACTTTGACTGTGAGTATGGCTCATTGTGAGTATGTAGCTACCATTTACTGGGTAGAAGATAACTAGATATATTGGCTTGAATGTGCCCTAGCGGCTGAGAGTATGTCATGCTCACTCAAACGTCTCCCTGATGGTGGCGTGTTTGTAGGATCATTTATTTTAGTTCCCTTCAAAATGATTGAACTGAATGGTGCCGATCCATAAGTCATATTCGTGAACGGGCGCCGTCAGTATGGACTCGGCTTGTTTTAATTTACTTTATTTTTGAATTGTTTTTTTTTTTCTTTTACCGTGCACTTTCTACATCGTTCTCACATTTATAATTTCAACATGAATGATGCCAAGGGAACCTACTCCGCTTAAAAATGGGCAACTAGGTTCAACTTTCTGGCTGGCCGACCCCTTGACAAACCAAAAATGCCGGTAATTGGGTCAATTGAAATAAATGCTTTGAGTTTGAGTTCGAATACTGTAATATAATAAAACAGATTACTCATGTACGTGGATTTAGCATAGAATAGAAATATTTTAAGTAATGATACCAATGTCACAAGATCATCATTAACCAAAGAGAGAAAGAGACAAAACTATTTTTTCCGTCAATACCTTGCTAGAACTAATTAATATTACAATTAGTCCGTGCACCAATTCTATTGCGAATAATTAACAAGACATCGGACAATAATTAGAATTAATTGTTTAGTATCTATCCTACTATTGAGTTAATAATAATTCGATTGTTCCTAAGATTTAATTAGAGAAGAATGAGAAACCAATCTCCCAAAGATGGAAGTGATGATTTAGGTGATGTGAATAATAATGGGTGTGAATGGGATTTACATGGTATAAAGATAATGCTTAATTAACAGTTTTCAAAAACATTCCTTTCTCACACACATGATGACATGGTGACACCATGAAAATGTTGGCAATACGTTGTTGGAAAAATAGTAAGGTGCAAGTAAAAATTTACCTGAAGTTACTTAATATTTTCATTATTTGACCTTCCATTATTACTAACTGAAATCAAAAACATATGAGTACCTACGAATGCTCTTGTTTAACCAACTGCAAAGATAGAGGGGAGGTATTTTTTAAGACTAAATGTAGGTACTTTTTGTTTGAACGATTCTGTATACCTACTTACCATACTAATATTCCTCAATTTCTCACTAGGGACGAGACGCTAGAAGCGCTGAGTGACGCTCAAGTGGTGGCGCCAATGGTGCTGACAGCTGACACGCATTCAGCGTTGCGACGAAACTCCTACCTCTACGTGTTTGACTACCAGACCAAGTATGGAGATTATCCTCAGGTGAGTTAGTGGCGTCAACGGAGGAGGGGTATAGTAGATACTTCTGCACAAGATAATCTTAGGCCAGATTGATCAGCGGGATTGTCCGAATGGGTTAACGCTACCCCGGAACATAAAGAGTTAAAGGAAGGAACATGGATGGGTTTTAGTCAGTAAGAGTCTGACACTCCCTTCCGCTCCACCCAGAGCGGGATGGGACATTTGATGATTTCCCAACCTCAAAAAAAAAAGAAGGCCAGATTGATAAATGTCACTTTGAACTGTCAAACTAACGCTGGCCTCAAACTAACGCTGGCCTCAAATAATTTTTGCTAATGGCAAGAGAATGATTAAAACTTTCAAACATTCATTTTTAAGAGAGAGGAACAAATATTAACTAAGCCAAAGCGCGTGCTAAGTGTCTTAGTAATTATGTACCTAATGAAACTATCTTTGAAAAAACTGAAGTGGTGGCTCTAATTAATATTTAATTCTTAGGGTCTTACAATATTAGTTTGAGTAATACAGATTTTACAAATTTAATCACGGTTACTTTGATAGTATTGAAAACTGACCGCCAGTGAGTCGCAAGCACCCGGTAACGGCGCACGCGCTCTGCGGTCAGACTCGTGCGCCTCGCGAGCCGCCCCTTAAAGTTCTTAGATCTATGTTAAAGTCTCTATTAATTGTCACACTGTCGTACATATATCGTTTATACCAAATATACAGCTTTACACGCACCATAGTTGGAGTTTCTTTTTGCGTAAAGTACCCCGACTATACCTACTACTTATACAACCAATTATATGAATAACATGTATTATTAAATAACATATAAAATAATTAATCTGCAATCATCGCCGTGCGTGCATAAATAATGTAATGTATAATTAACATTCTTTCAAATAAAGGCTCAACGAAATGAACCCCTTCTACCGATTTCGTAACTTGTTCTCAAAGAAGCAATAAAAATACAAAAAACACAATACATTTAAAACATTACAAACATTCAAGCATTCTGAATTTCGCCAACACAAATCGTTAAATGAAATATCAAACAGAATTGTTTCTCCGAACCTTATTTCATAGCAGTTCATGGAACAATTAACTTGGCCTTGAACAGCTCACATTTTGTGCTAACGAGCCGAAACTGGGCACAAATTGGATTTATGAAATTATTCCATTAAGTGAAAGTTTTGCATAACTTGGGTTCGAGTTTGTTTAGTTTTTGGAGTTCGAGAATCGATTAAGTTTTGATGGTAAATTGTTTGGTAAACTGATTGTTCATCTCTTCATTAACAGAATTCTTAATAAATTCTGAATGTTTAAGCCACTTTCATTTGGTAACAAATATTTGGTATTGGAACAAACATTTGTGTAGGCCATGCAAATACCTATCAGTACCAATGAACTCGTGGCCCTGAACACAAAAGGTGTACGTGCCGTGAACGCATTAAAAATTGCAGCATAGCTTACCTAGGCTGGAACAGAAATTGCTATGAGTTTCGTTACTAAAATTGCTGCTGAAATTGGTTCAGCTTTTTGGTCGACTACTAAAATATGCATTAAATTTCCAAATTATATTGCTCGACTATCGGATTGATACGTAAAATAAATTAATCGCATTTAAATCCCACAAATAATTTATTTAACCGCGTTCAAATAACATGATGTAAATCCCAAATTGACCAGAATTAACCGTTTTACCGCATAATTTGTGTATCAATCGGAGATAACACCCGTACTAATAATAGTGTACATTAACCTACTCATTAACACCGATACATCACACAACCAACATCAACCGGTTTCCGACAAACTGTTAACTACCCACATTTTGAGGAGCAATTACTATCTGACCATTTGATGAAGACACCTTACACGTAGCAATTATAGCAGAGTTAGAGGTCTATCTTAACTGGTCCTGTAGGCGATGTTCCTGTTAATATGGAGTTACCTTGTTTACTATAAACGAACTAACGAGGGCAATGAGGCGGTATAAGGAACAATTTTGTATATTGGAAACAGTGTTATGAAGGTCCCATGTAATTAACGAGAAGTTGCTAATGATGTTCTCATTGTATGAAGGGCGAATTTGTACTGTTCGGTTTGTTCGGATCTCGTAATGACGTTATAAAAATGAAAAGACATTCAAAATATGTATGGCCTGTTAAATCACCTTAAAAATCGGAACCAAATTATTTTCTATTACCTAATACATAAACCGGTTAGCCTAGGTTGGCAGGGGCGATTTTTTAACGAGACGATTTTTATGACACCCTGTATGTGCCGATCATTGAGATTCCAACAGAACGACAAAACTCAAAGAATGGCGGATTTTCATGTCTCGATGTTGAGCAGTGCGTTTTTTTTTTTGTTGGTGCGTTTAATGATCAAGGGAATATGTACAGAGAGAATTTAAGATGTACAGTCTTTTAGGTTGTAATCAGGGATTAAACAAGTAAAACAATTTAGCGATAATTGACGTGTGAATTATAACCGACCAAAGCTACGAAGAATGAAAAAGTGTAGATATTTTTTTTCTTTCTTGTAAGACACCAAACTAAGTCTTCCATATTTCGGCAGCGCCAAGGTTGCATTCACGGTGAAGAGTTGCCGTACGTCTTCGGGGCTCCACTGGTGGGGGGCCTGGCCCACTTTGCGAGAAACTACACGAAGGCTGAGGTGGCCCTGTCAGAGTCTGTCATGCTGTACTGGGGAAACTTTGCCAAAACTGGGTAAGTAGAATTTGTAGTAAGTATATGGAGTGGTTTAAATTGATAAGTAGTAGCTTCTGACAGTACAGTCAGGGAAATTAAGTGTAAAGCTATGTGTCAATTTGCAGTTTTATAATAATTTCATACAACTGTGTGAATACCAGTTGTGATTTTAATGCTTATACGAATAATTTAAGTTAGTAGTCAATTAGCTTAACAATTATTTTCCCTGCTTTTACAATCACCTAACATAAACTTTGATCACTTTTGGACTTAGTAACATCAAACTCGTTACATATCAATTGATGCAATATTTGTCATTATTGAGATAACCATTTTCATTGTAAAAACCTCCGTGGTAAAAACCTACGGGTTCTAAATACCTATGGCTAAGGTTTCCGTAGATACGTCGACCGTACAAAACGCTTTTGTTATAACAATCTTAAATAAGATTTCATCGTCGTGAATTGTTGCAAATTCATATGGACAAATTCAAAGTAAAAGGGTCTTTGAAGAAACGTTGACCCTCAGTATTCGCTCCTTCATAAAAAGATAAAATTTCAATTGTATTTTTTATCAAAGAACCCACAATTATGAATTAAATTGCCGAGATAAAAAAATGTGTGAGCAATCTTTGCAATCCGTTATCCCCTTCTTCTAATCTTATTTCATTATCCTAGAAAAATAATACTAAATTCTTAAATTCAATCCAGAGGGTTTAATTTAAAAATCGATTTGTCTTTTTTTAACTGCTGCTAACACCACTTTCAAAATAAGTAATTTTGAGAGTATAAAGCGTCGAATTCATCAGAGCGGATTTAGTTAAAATGTTGAAAAATAAAATAATAAAAATCTTTTCGAATCTCGAAACGAATAAGTGATAAAATGTCAAACAGCTAGATACTCACAGTATGAACGATGAAACGTTAATTAGTACAGTACCAAGTCACGATGAACATGGATTGTTGGATGAACAGCTTGAGGTGGTAAACATTTAGCATTTTGACTGGCACTCACACAGTGGCATAATTACTGAAGCCTTTTCCAATTCCCTTTAAGCATAAATGGTAACCATTACTACCTTTTCTAGTACACAGGTTTCTTCTATAGCCAGATTAGAAATTGACAAAAATAATAGTGTTGAATTAGTCACGTGACCAAACAGCCAAATATTTTATTACAATTTAAAACCATATCTTTAAGCTGACCTCAAAAGACTCATAACTAAACTAGAATCTTTAGAGTCGCTAAAAACCTTCTTAATCCTTTGTCTAGAAATCCCAACGAAGCGCAAGAGAGTGACCCAATAAGGGCAGGTCGACAAGAGCGAGTGAGGATGAAGAACATTGAATGGACGGCGTACGAAGCAGTGCACAAGAAGTACTTGAACATCGACACCAAATCTAAATTGAAGAACCACTACAGAGCTCACAGGTACCTACGTCTTATTACAAAATTAAATTTTAACGAATGTTTCAAAGAACTTCTCTGCAGTATTTTTTCCGAGACTGTTAGTCGTATTTTTATTTCATTGATAAAACGATACTACTCGTATTAAAATATATCACTCTTCCTTTTATTAAACAAGACATTTAACGTAATAATATATTGTTTTAATCAACCTCGGGTTTCCTAAGAAAGGTATTTCCATAAAGAGACTGTTGTAAGAAAATATTTATTTTGTCAACAGACTATCATTCTGGTTGAACTTAGTGCCAGATCTCCACCGTCCTGGAGGAGAGGACGTGCCTCCATCACATCATCAGCTCGAACACGAAGACTCAGCTCTCCATCCGACCCTCAAAACATTCAGTCCACCATTCAAAAAGACTACAGACATGGTCATCACCGATACTGGGTTGGCAACTAAGATCCCAGTCTTAGGTGTCCTAAATATTACTTCTCCTTTGAACTTCAATATCATCGGCATCAATCCTCCTACCCAAAGCACTGCCGGTACAGAAGTACATAAACCCGACGCAACTACTGCCAGTCCGCCTGAGGATGGCTTCGCAGCATATTCTACGGCTCTTAGTGTGACCATCGCTATCGGATGTTCACTGCTCATACTGAATGTTCTTATATTCGCTGGAGTTTACTACCAACGAGACAAAACGAGAATGAACGGACAAGACGGCCACACGAATGGGGCTCACTTAAAAAAAAGAGTGGAGAATGGGCAGATGCCGAACAACATTTGTGGTGACCTAGAAGGAGCGTTGACTTATCAAACTAGTTTGAAAAATGATCCAGCTACTATTTTAAGTCATCATCACCATTCTCATCATCAGTTACCGCCACCAGAGTTCGCTGATCTTCCAAGCAATAACGTTGCCGGTATGGCGACATTACCTCGGGCGCCGCCGCCGCCAAAACTTGGGAAAAGTAATATAAATACTTTAGCAAGTGGACAGCTTCAGGAGAACCAGCCGTTGTTATCAGCACATCAGATGCAAATGATAAACACGAACACTTTAACGAAGAAGAACACGCAACTGAACGCGAAATCGAACGTAACGATGGAGGAGTTGCGTGTGTGACGTCAGAGGGCATGACTGCAACGAGCCGGCAGTTGCAGCGACGTGGTCCACCACGACGAGGTCGTGTGACTTGAGCCGGACCTTCTCAAGTGTGTGACAGATTACATATAGACTTTTACTGTGCCACTTGAACTTCGAAGGTTATTAATATTAAAGACTTCTCTTCCAAAAACAATGTGAACTGAATCAGTGATGTTCTTCAAACTCAAAGTGAGATATTTGAATAAGTGACGTTCGTGATTATCATATCTGAGACGTTGGAGTGTATAATAGCGTGTTATTGGACGATTTATCGATGTATAACAATGGTTGTAAATAGCGAAATGATTGTATATAGTTCAGCAGCTCAGCCGCATATCCATCCTAATTACAATTATGATAATGTCAAAAATAGTGAAATTTAAATAAAATATTAAAGATTAATCGTCGTTGTTCTCGTTCGGCTGTTAAAATTCTATGAATGTAGAATAAGTTTCGTTGTTTCAGCGCGATAAAAGAAATTACATTGTTTCATAAACGTTATTTTCGAGAAATTATGTTCTGGAATATCTGTCGGGGTAATATTCTTATATTCCACCCATTTGGGATGAGTTTTTATTGTGTTAAAATGCAGCTATTTGCCTTAATACCAGCCATTAAGATGATTAAATCCGATACTAAGATATTGTATAAAGTTGTACGATTGAAAAATGAATTTCGATTCTCTTACAACGTTGGCGTCGCGTCGGCTCTAAATGCGAATCAGTGTATATTATTAATAGTTCAAGCGGACAAATCTAAGAGAGAACAGAGGACCCTTTTAAGGCCCTCTTGATTTCAAATATAATTTACCTTTGAGCATTTTGAGTAATAAAATTTTGGCCATTTTCTATTATGACATTTTTATAAAATTCTAACAGCCGAACGAACTTGGATTTAATATTGAATTTGAAAACTAGATATTGGAAGAATAAAAATACACCAATGTAATCTTCGCCGAACGTTTTATCGAAGTTAGAAGCAATAATGGTTCTTCAAAAAAAGGCAGTTTTTTATTTTAGTTTTTAATAGAAAAAAAAAGTTTTGCTGGAGAAACACGGTGATTGAGAAGTTCATTCTTTGTTTTAATCTTTACAAAATGTATTTAGTTTCGTTATTTTTTCGAGCTTCAAGACACGCACATCTCTGACTATGTTTTCTTCATACATTTTATTCTTGTGTTTTGCCTGCGTACTATTTTTTTATCGTCTGTTTCTTCAGTAAACGCGTCATTTTTAGTTCACAACATAGATGGACCAATAGTGTTTGTAAATATGTAAATAAACTTAGGAAACGGTATAACAGGTTGTAAAACATCCTTTTTTATTTAGATTTCCAACCACGACTGATCCCGTTCATTTTTATTGTTTATTATCATAATTTAAGTGAAATTGTAAAAAAGGTTGTACGTAAAAATAATCTGACAAAACTCATCGGTCTAGTAAAGAAATAAAATGAGTTTTGTCAGAGTTGAATGTCTAGTATAACAATAAATTATTTGATTACTTGGGCGATTAAGTGATTTAATTTTCAAAATCCGTAATTTTCATTAATTTTGTAAGGACATTCCTTCTCCGTACGCACTAATTTTGTTGTTATAAAAACGTAAGTGTACAAAGACTTCATTATAAAGTACTCACCGGAATACAGACTAAACATTTTAATAAAATAAAATCCAAAAACTTTTTTCATTGTTTTATTTCGTCTTTTAAATACAAAGTACGTACTTACATATTATTATGTTGATAATTTGTCGTAGTGCATGGTTTCTGAAAGCTTGAAGGTCTCATTAAGACTCGTATCTGCTGTCAAAAAATGCCATACTTATTAGCTGCAGTAATTGGTTGGTTTAAACTAACTTCTGCGTGCTTAGTCCCCAGTACCTCGCCCTCTGGCCGCAGTTAATGATATCTTGGATGGTAATCCAACAGACGATCTGTTTGCGGATGAGTGGCCGAGGATTTGATTGGCTTGTCAGAATTAGTGTATCTACTGTGAGAGGGATTCATGAAAAAGTTTTTCTTTTTTAATCTTTTTGGTTTCTTAATTTTCTCTTGTTATAATTTTGTATTAATGACAGTTCTTCCATACAAAATGTGTCAGACGTCAATTTTATTTCGCGAATAAAAATTATCTCTCGATTGAAAAATCAGCCATTAATCTATATAATTATATTAACTTGACTTTGGGTTGACTCTATTGCTTAATTTTCTCCGCATTGTTTTATTTTTGTTTGAGAGGCGTATTGTTAACCAAAATTAATATAATCTTCAATACAAACAAAACATTACTCTACAAATTAATTGGTTTGTGGAAAATATTCGTATTATATGAACTTCGCAAATATTAGTCTACTGGAATCTAGTTTTAATTTATCTATTCCAAGGTGCCATTCGTCCTATTTTAATATCTTTGTTAATATCTAAATGTCCCTTAATTTTTGAAATTTCGATTCTTTACGAAGTGAAGCAGTGGCTTGTATATAAATAAAAAAAAAAAAAATCTACAGCTATTTTATTAGTTGGCTTTATCTGTTCATAACGATGGAGATAGTATTACTTTGTGTTTGGTAAATAACTGTTATATTCTCTCTAAATACTTCATTTTTTTTTAAGATTCTTTCTATAAATCAACTTGAGTTGAGTTGAAAAATGGGGGTGCCCATTTCTCAACTCAACTCATCGATAATATTTGTTGAATCAAAAAACTCCTACTTATATGCCTTATTAAATCTAATAAAAAACCCGTGAAAGACAACCAAGATTAAACAAAACGTGTAATAGAAAAATCTCAGCAAAATGTGCGTTTATTTTTTCAGCGGTAATGCTCAAACGTGCACGATGTTCCCGACACTTGAAACTGCTTCTAGCAAAATCCTCTTTATAACAAAGCTCTTTAATATAGCAGGAAAATATTTAGTGCCACAGCGTCTAAAGCTAAACAGAAAAATATTAAAGTTCAGGTTGAGCGTGATGAGGATGAGAGTAAAAATTGAATTGAATTGAAACCACTTTTACGGATGAAATCTCGCGGTGTTTTATTTTATGATTCGGTACATCTCGAGCGTTTTGCATTACGGGCACGGATTAATAACGTTGAAGTTCTAACAATGGGTAAATATTTATGAGGATTTTTATGAGGAAGAAGCAAGGATTTGCTTAATTTTTATTTTTACGGACTATTTCGGATTTAGGTTTTGGCTTTGTTTATTTTGTGCTATTAAAGGCACAGTATCAATTCGTATAATGGGTACCAAGTTTGGAGGCCGTCTTTATCAGACTCATCAGCATTGGCTGTAAAATTTAATCCTAGTGGTTTCTACCAAAAACGATGACTCCCTTTCCTCCAATGAATATGGTATTCTAAATTCTATATTGTTTCTGTTAGCCTGCATCATCCCACTGCCGGGCAAAGGCCTCTCCCCATGACTTCCAGCTCTTTCGATCCAGGGCTAAAGTGGACCACTGGAGGTTTGTTTTCTCCAGCTTGTCCCGCAAAGGCTGTCATTACTGATAATGGTACTTATCACGTCAATTAATTTTATTCTTTGGCCTATTTATCGATATAATTAGGCTATACAATCACCGATTACGTTCACATGGAGCACAATTCCCTCATCTTCACAACCTACCGATTTAAATCTAGGTACTCGTATCGTCTATCTTAAATCCTGTATCTCCCAAGCTAATGAAGCTTACAAAGTCTGTGGAGCTAGTTACTGAATAATTAATCCTGGCTGTCGGTAACAGACTAAATATATTATTTAATACTTGACTGTTAACTTTATCCGTAGTTATACGGACGCGTCGCGGTTTGGGAAGATATTCCACATTAATTTTACTTTGTTCGCTTTTGCCAGACAAGTCGTGGTTTTGTATGAGTTAGACAAGTCTGCAACTAGCTGAAAAGTAGTGTTGGTTTTACTTTGAATGTTCTTCTCAAAGGCTGTGCATAGTGTCAATTTTACTATTGTAACAGACGAATGTCTGAAATGATGGAGAAAATCATTAGTGATATTATTCGACGCACTTTGGATGATATTTCTTCTCAAATTGAAATTAAGATTACCTAACCAATTTTCAATAGGTACCTCAACCGGCGGGGAGATGGGCAGACGACATTGTCGCCATCGCGGACAAAACCTGGATGAGGCTGGCACAGAAGAGTGAGGATTGGCACAAGAAAAGGTAAAGTCGGGCTGTAGATGATGGTGATGATGAACCAATTTTCGACCTCGTGGTGTGTGGCACCGACTTGCCTTTAAAACAATCCATTAGGTACCAGAGGTTTTGCACCAGGTTTTGCAGATCCGAGATAAAGCTGCCAACCTACATTAATATAATGAATTACGAAAGAGTGTTTGTTGGTTTGTGCATCTTTCACGTAGAAAGAACAAATCAACCAACGTGATTTTTTGCAAAAACATAGTTTGTAAACCGAACAAGGGAGTTTTTTATAAACCGAGCAAGGAGACTTTTGATTCAGGAACATTGGACTGTTCCTAAAGTTCAGGCCGCGGGAGTGAAGCCGCGGGCAAAAGCTACCAAAACTTCACCGTTTCTCTCCCCATCTTACATCCAAAGTCCTCACACACAAGAGGCTCGCTTACACAAAATTACATCGTTAGTGTTAACGGCTCGACATTTGTTTAGAGCACACGATCTCGTAAACTTGCATTAATTTCGATAATGACGGCCAGATAGTTCGCTAGCAGACTTTATGGCGGTCCCTTGAACCTTAAGGGTAAGACCAAAGAAACTTAGGCTAAAAGGTAAGTGTTTATTAACGCTATTGTTATCCAAAAGGATCTGAGAAGATATTGTATCGTAAGCACATGACGGTAGAAAGTGGATTGTACCTACTTGAACGTTTCGTCAAGTTGTGGTGTGAGTCAAGTTCGAATGTGATTTTATTATTTTTTGTTTACTACGCCAGGTAATATGGTAAACAAAATTACGCTTCTTTTCATCTTTTTCCAAAGAAAAATGTACTAAACTAGACATTTTGTGGAGAGGGTTTCAAGTAATAGTAACAAATATTAAAATAAGTTTAATACGACAAACTGACAAACTATAATCACACACACAAAATATCGTGTGGAATAGTTTAAAGCCTATTTTACGGATACTAGCTAGACGAGTATAAATTTTATATCGTGTGGAATAGTTTAAGGGCTATTTTAGGTGTCTAGACGAGTACTTTTACTAGTATCTCTAATATTATTATATTATATTAAACGAAAGTGGAGAATTTATTCACAAATACACAAAATTACAATTTACAAGCTAGAACTAAAATAAATACGATAAGATAAGTGGAGATAGTTTAATTTTAAATTGCACACCCCTCCACTGCTTATTGCATACACATTTCAAACATCTGTACATATTGTTTTGTCAGTCTGTCTGTCTTACTTGTTCAAGCCTTAACGGCTTAACCGGTTTCGATAATAATTCAGCACACAGGTAGACCATGACCTGAGGGCAATTGCGTTACACACTATCAGTAGCAAAGGCTTTAATTTTGACAGTTCAACAACGTTCACTGCGTAATATACGTTATCGAGCAGACAAATTTTTCGATCAAATGAAGTAATGGATTAGCAACATCCTTCAAAATTATTCAGATTGAGATTGATAATGTGGTACGCAATTAGGATGCTGTTTTAAGACTTATGACACGTCTATACTGGTAGTAGGTACATTTTCATGGGATTATTTCAGATAACCACGCGGTTATAACCGCGGGCAAAAACTAGTTAGCTAGTAAATATTTCTCTAACTAGGAAAACTTTCAAGTGACAACTCGTTTATCCAGCTTTACCTATTTTTATCTTTGAAGTATCGTAATTTAAGATAAATATCAAAATTGCTACTCTTCAGCGACGAGCAAGTTGATATTTTCTGTGTACTTTTAATTAAAATTACATTGGAGGTAGAGAATTACTTTAAAACTTAGTTTAAAACTTAAATCGGAGGTAAGCTTTGGCGATTGAAATAAGTAGAGTGTACTTTAGATTACTTAACCGTAATTGATAGGTTTAGTTTGAAAATCTGTTTAGGGCAGTGAACGTCAATAGGGTGGTTAACAACTTTTATAAAATCCGTTTTGAAGGGCTGATTTTTCAATCGACAGATATTTTTTATTCGTGGAATAAAATTGACGTCTGAAAGTTTTTATTTAAAAGAATTGTCAAAAATTCAAAATTATTCCTCGGATAAAATTATCTGGCGTTGGTAAAATCAGTCCTTAGTATTCTTTTACCGTAAGGTAATTTAGTGTTCTTATTGGTTCTTTATCAAGCTGTTGTTTTTCACATTCTTTTGAAAAAGGGGAATTTGTAACCGGGCGAATACATAATATATTGATTACTGTTAATGAGATACTTCAATACTAAACCAAGTGGCGTTAAATTATGTTTGCGAAAAATTTACTTATCTGGCGATAATTATGAATAATTTAAATTCGTAAAATGAGCTACTAGCAGTAATCGGCTAATCTAAGCTAGCAACTAAAATTCCAAGTGTCCGATTAATACTAAATTACGCGAAAAAAATACTGAGTGGGCGGGCGCTTCGTGCGTACTTCGGGTGACATCGGCTGCATGGTTGCGATCGGTCGATAGGCGACGTAGGATGGAAGAGCAAGCGAAGGGCACCCCGAGCTTCGGTTCGGATAGGTTACTTTAAACCCATTAGGTGAGTTACGATTATAATGACTAACTGTAGTTTGTAGTGTTTTAAATTTGTTCATGCACTTAAGAATTATTAATGCTGATCGTTCTGAATAACTCGTACTTGAAATTCGTGTTTTTAAGTCGCCTTTTTCAATATTTGTGTTCGCTTCAGTCTTTCGCCCACTTAGTATTTCAGTACGCCATAATCAGTATTTTTGACACGCTTAGATTGAATTTATATTCGATCGTTTAAATACTAGCCTTTGAAAAATAATCATGATCATTTTAAATGAACATAACATCACGCCCGTAATCCCCGAAGGGTTAGGCAGAGGTGTATCTGTATTATGTATAGCGTATAAACACATTTCACCAGTTAAGTTGTAAATCGTATGTAACAGGGGTCCAGCCTATTTTAAATGTAATCAAATATAAATATGTATAAAATATTAATATAAAATCACTCCTAATTGGTCATAATTAGGAGTGATTTTATATTAATATTTTTCCAGTCAATACAATTTCTTGCTATCGGCTGTAAAAGGCCTACTTTTAGAAGCCATTTACCTACCCTGATTAATATGATGATCGTGACACCCTTACATTTATATGTAAACCAGTATTTTTAGCTCCACACGAGGCAGTGGTTCAGAGCTAAAATTGTGCCAGCTCTCCCCTCCCCGGATATTAAGTTCGCCCGACCTCCCCGGATTTGGCACGGGAGGGGAAAATTTTAATTTCCAGCGTTAGCGTATATGCGTGACTTTTTAACATACGGTTATCCGGGTCAACTCCAGTTATTGTGCTGACGCTGTGGGGTAATTTGCCAATAGTTAGGTCTTGGGTTACGTTTTTGCTCTAGTTTTAGTGAAAGTATGAGTCAGCTGTTTTTGGTATAGCTCCACACGTAAATTTAATAATAACAATCATCGTTAATAGTCCTCTGATACGTGAAAAGGGTTGTGTTAGGATTTAAAGAGTAAATTAAACACGATGATAATGTGAACTCTAGATTTGATGAAAGGGTACTAAATATTGCTTCTCTGTTCTTACAGATTGTAGTTTAAGAAACGAACAAACAATAAAAATATCGGTACTTCATAAAAAAGTTGGATTAACGGTAATTTTCCTCTAAAATCAACGTCCGGCCAGCCAACGTGACTTCTTGCGGTACTTTCACGTAACATTTCGTAAAACGTGCTCTCGGCGCGGTATCAAGGACCTCACGCACCTCCGAGCTTTAATACTTTACCTGTCATCACTTATGTCTTACTACAAAGCAACACTCTCAGGAATGCGCTGCATTGTCAATGCGAAGACCTTCCTCATATCTTTATCGAACCCCATCTCATCGCCCTGTCAAAATTCGTAGGGATCATCTCATATCCACATAACCATCTATCTCTGTCTCACTCACACAATACGAAAGAGAAAACAATAAAGATCCTTTCAAATCCTTCACCTCCAAAGCAAACATTCAAAACATTTCACTTGAAAACAATGGGAGCCATCAGAGGGCGATGTGGGCATCATTTATTCAGCCTAACACCCCGCACGAGATGTTTCTTTGTCAGCACAGTGGATACGTTGGAAACATGCAAATATCCGAAGCGAAAAGCTTTCGACTTCACCCCTTTAATGGTTAAGCAAATACAAGTACGTAGACTCTAAGACTCGCTCCAAAAATAAAAAGTGTTTTCAAGTCCCGACAAAGAGGGCGGAAACCCCTCGAAGTCTTTTCTTAATGGAAAACTCTGGTGTATTTGAATAGCAAGTCTAATTGGTCGAAAAGTTCGCGATGTTGACTAGCAAAAAAAAAGCATTAAAACTTTTTCTTTGTGACGAAATTAAGTAAGAATATTGTCAGCATCTTGTTCCTGTTTCTTTTATGGTAAAGCAAGGAGACGTTGTAAGAAACCTTGTAGTTAGGTTGTTTGTTTTAAGAACAACAATTTTGGATATTGAATAAAAATCCTCTAAGTTTTAATAATGTTTTGGTCACATCTTTTAGGGATCAAGAATAACACATGTATCTTCCAAAATGTACATACATAACCGATTGGCCTTTAGCTTATAGTATATGAGAATGAGTTCCATGTTTTCTCCTATTCTCAGAAAGCAAAAACCATTAAAAAAAAAATTGTCAGGCATCATGGCCCATAGGATGTTAGTATTACATCTTACTTAAAAAAACTATATCAGTAAGCTGACAAAAAGAAAAGACAATCACAATCACAAGAAGGTTAACAAGCTTTGTTGCCAACATGTAGCTTGGTAAACCTCTCCATGTCGGCCCATCCAGCCTTTCTGCAAACACCCTCAGAATGCTGTTGCTGCTTCCCCGCACTCGGGTTATTGCTCAGGCAACTTAAACAACAATTATAGAACCTCATTGACTTAATATGAGACCTCTGGCCTATTGTAGGGTTGAGAACAATGAATCGTTCCAATTGTTTTAGAGTGGGGGGTCAGCGTGAAAGTGATGACGAGAATAATTTGATACTGTCAGTTTTGTTGAAGGAAGTGTAAAAGTGAATAAAAATTAACTGAAAAAAGAAAATCAAACATTTTATTCCACATAAACCCACTCGGGCATTATGAAACGTCAGAAGCTAGGTTCTAATTGGTCGTTTCCTATGGAGAAGAGCCGGCAAGAAACTCCACGGTTACTTTTTTCTAAATAATTGGCTTTTACAATGTTTTCAAATTAGTGTTAATAGAAATGGGAGGACAGTCTAGGCCTGTCAACAAGTACCAGGTACCTAATGAAATAGAAAATGGTCTACAAATATAAAGTCTATTAGGCCTACAATGTTCTTACATTCACAAAATATAAAATAATATACCAAAAAGATAAATAAAATCTAAAAACCTATTAAAATTAAATGACACGATTGCCATTACAACAATACAATACAATTGAAAATAAACAAAATAAATTTGGAGCAGTTAATAGACATTTACATAACGTGCCACATCTGCAGAAGGAATTATTATAATTACTCAAGGTTTTGTTTATTATAGGAATTACTGTTAAGTTAAGATGACTTAGGACCTGCGCCCACTGGCGGCACGGCAGCGGATTTTTGTGTGACGAATAGGTACATAAAAAAATAAAATTAAAATTATAAAACAATAATATTGAAATTTATTAAAATTGAAAAAGGATGTCGCGGCAAGCATAAGCATATTCTGCCTAAGCATAGTTGCCGTCAGTATTCGTTTGCATGTGCTTTGACTTAAATGTAAACGAGAGACAAAATGGAAAAAATATATTGGAATTAGAAAACTCAACAAGTGGTGCAGACCGATTTATGGGAAATATTTACAGAGCAATACACCATAATAAAATAGAGTTACAAAGCAACACAGATAGCATGGTCACGACAAATGAACTAACATTGAAGAACACCATTTCCTAGATTTCTCGAAGCAATTTTGCGACCGTCCAATTCCGTCTTCGCAAAAATCAGACAAAAACAAGAACCTTCTCTGGAATCAGACGTAAAACAAGGTCATCGTCTTTACCGCTTGATTATCCGTCTACCCACTACCTGACGTGATGTTACACATGCATAAAGATACGTCTTTAATAACAAAAACACGAACGTGTTTCTCTGAATCTTTTATCGTTGTAAGTATTTCTTTTTTGTGTGCACGGCAAATTGTCTGTAGTCACGAAATGTATGTGTTGTGTAATTTTCTTTTATTGCCCATATACAAGTAGTATCGATGCTTTTAGTTGATGATGAAATTGGCTTTGTTCGAACATAAATAAACTGGGGTCGTTTCATTAGTAGTAAACCTATTTTGGAAGGAATTCGATGTGTAGAGAATTGTATAGGTACGGAGGTGGATGTAGGTCGTTTGACAAATGAGGATGCTTTGTGGCGCATTACGAATGGTTTAAAGCGCCGCTTGTGACGGGTTTGTTTTGTGGGCTTCTTTATTTTCTATCAATGATGTTTACGTGTTATTTTTACGAGAGGTTTGAGACGCGTTGAAAATGAACACACAAGCAAAATACTTACGTAATTGTTTTATTATACCTTTAGTGAATTGTAAATTGTGAGTTCGACACCGTAAAGATTACATTTGATCATGAAATGATTTCACGGAAGCCAGTGCAAAACGAGCTTTGATTGGAAATGGCGCTAACTTCATAGACAAATGTAATTGAATTCCGAAATGCTCGGGTCATGGGGTCTGAGTGCTCGTCGCCTTTTTAAGGAAATTTTTCGCTGGCTGGTCGGCACTTCATGTGACCAGGGGGTGGATCGTTCTTTGGCCAAAGAAGCATTGCAAATTTCCAAATGATAGCGATGCGCACGAGTACTTCGACGCCTACGTGTCCTTTGTTTTTGATTTGTACATTAAGTTAGTTGGACATTTTAATTTAGGATCTAGGTTAAATAGTTAGCAAAAAACAAAAGATTGTGAAGTTAATTGTTAAGAAGAATTAAATGAAAGTCATTTAATTCCATAATACTCATGTGTTGGTTGTATTTTACTGATGAATCAGTAAAATACAAACAAAATAATGGTGAAAACCGCACAATCCAATGAACCTTTTTATACTATTTATATGTAAAAGATGTAATGAAAACCAGGCGACAATAATGGAACACCTGCATCACAAAACATAGAAGGCCATTCATCAGCCAACACTGCACCTGCCCATAATTATCTACAGCAAGATTACAAGCAATTAAACTAAATTCGTCCGTCTGTCCGTCCAAATTCGATTTGTATGCTAGGCTGTGATTGGCGTATGTAAATGAGGCGTTGCTTCAAAACCGTTCATGTGAACGGTTTTGCCAACTCGTATTGTTTAGATGGCGAATTTGTGGTATTTTGGAGCGGGAAACTCGTTCTTGTTTTGTGAGCGTAATTGTATTATTTTGGTAATGTTTTTGGTTGAACTCAAGCAGTGTGTGCCAGAGAGGATTGTAGACTTAAGAGAGGAGGGAGTTGTCTTTCATTATTATCTCTCAACTTTCTCAGTCCACTGATATTGCGGTTTAGAGTGATACAGAGGGTCAAGAAAATGTAAAATTGTAGTAGTGCCTTGACACATAATAATCTTGGCTTTTTATCCTATCTAGTTCAGATTTATGATTTTGGTCCAATCTGTTTCTGAAATTACACAACAAATAATACAGCTCCCACTTCCCAATATCCGGTTCACTAAAATAATGATCTCATCTCTAACCGTAACTTCCGAGTACCCCATCCGCACAACACAGGTAGGCAACCGACCTCGCCCGGCCCGCGGCCATCCATCCAAATATAATACAGGTCACTTAATATTCACACAGTGAAACTGATCATATCGACTCGTTATGATTGGCGGCGACTTTGAATAGCTGGTTTATCGCCCAGTCCGCAGAAATGTACGCGGAATATTGCAGTACCTGAAATTTGAGCTGCAGTTGAAATTGGGCCTCTCAAAGGCCGAGTAATCGAATTCAGGCCATTTTTAGTCTGCTATTCAAGGTACGCCATCGTATTGATTGGCGGTTCTGAAGTGATTTAAGCTTTATACCTTGACAATGTTGATGAAAACACGTTTTGTCTAATTATTTTGACCCGTCTGAATCTCTAATGATGATTTTGACCCGGAGACTTTTACCTAAAAGCAGACATGAAGCAATGACAGCTGTAATGTACAAGCTGTAATCTTGGGAAGACCCTTTCAATTTAATTTTGAATACTGTCTGCAGAAGCAATAAATACAGAAGTCAGACAACCCATGAAGCTCTAACACAATGAAAGGACGCTTCACTTCTTGATCGAGTCGTTATTGCGCAGTAAGCATAAAAAGATGCTGAAATTAAATTTTCTAGAGAATGAATAATATTACCTGTAATTCCATTAGTTTTTTAATACGTAAATAATATTAGTCCTTACATATTATGAAATCGGCGCTTTGTGTGGAAAAAGCTAACTGAAAAAAATTATTAAATCATATTTTTAGTCAATCAAAGTATTGTTATCTAAACTCATCTATGCACTTTCGCTATTTTATAGGTAGTTCACTGATTCCTTTACTAAAAAAAATTGGCAGCGAAAATCTGCCTCATCCTAATTGATTTTTTTTTTCTTGCAAGAAATTGACCAAATTCCGGAAAAAGTGGTAATCTGTTGGAGCAAGATCCAGGGTGTATGTCAGGTTGGCGTCGGAGACATTCCAATCACAGCTTCTCTAATTTAGCGACCGTCTGTTGTGCAGTGTGTGGTCTAGCGTTTTCCTGAAGCACCAGTGGGCTAGAGCAGTCTCGTTTGTTTTTCCATCACGGTTTGCAGTTGTTGACAGTACAGATCTGTCAAAATCGTCTAGCCAGATCTTAGGAAGCTGTAGTGGATGACACCGCCACTGGTCCATCGGATACTCAACCAGTAGGTACCTTTTTCTGAGTCAACTTTCGCTTCGGGCAGGATTTCGACGGTTCTCTTGGGTTCAACCATTGTGATGAGCGTTTCCGATTATCGTACAGGATCCATTTTTCATTACCAGTAACGATATGATTCAAAATCTCCTTGTTATTGTGACGATTGAATAATGTTTGTTGGTGTGGTTCACTCAATTCATGCGGTACCCTTTTTTCAAGCTTTTTCACTTTATCACTCACACCGAAGCTTACCGCTACTACTGACGTGGTTTGCAATGGGTCCGCTTCCACGATCACTTTTATTTTTTTATTGTCATCTGGGTCTTCGGCCGTCCACGAGGTTTGTTCTGTTGAGCAAAATTTCAGAACGAAATCATTAGAACCAAAAACGTACCGGAGGTATTTTATTTTACAGTGGCTTGCCCACACACATCATTAATCCTTCGAGCTGTTTCTGCAGCGCCATGGTGGACCTCGTATTCGTAAATAACGCGACATTTTAAGTTTTCCTTACTGTGAGCAGAACGATGTCAAAGAAAAATCAAGTGGCGCTAATACAAATGAATCACTAAATTCGAAACACAAATACACAAGCCTAAATCTTAAACAAATTTAAATTTGGAATTCCTAACTAAACGCCTAGATCTAATGTTTATAACAGTTTACAAAGAAATATTCTACGGGAATCAACTATCAGAAACGCATATTAAACGGTATTGTGGAAAATCACTGGTGTTTTCCTTTAGATCCTGATATCTTAAACACATCTTATATTAATTTGATGATTGAACTTAATCAAGTCAAACCTATGAAGTTTTGGTCGATAATGTAGACAGAGATAGTTTTGGTCGACACCTACAAAGTGCTTTAAACCCAATGCTGTTTCATTATTCCCATCACAAAACAGTCGGCACTTTGCCACCTGACACTAATAACCCATCATGTAGGCTGTTACACGGATAATCATATTTATACTATTATGCTAATTCTTCGCATATATCACCTCTCTTGACGGCTGTCGTGTCACGACATTGTTACGCACAGTTTGCATACAAGCTGTGCTTGGCACCTGATATAGTTAAAGGAGGTTGCCAGAGTAATGGTGGTACCTAGAGCATTGCAGAATTGGTGATCGTCACTTTTCGGAGACTAGATTCTGAATGCAATACACTACACACATTCTGATGCCAGGCGCAACAATTTAGTGAGGCGTTGGCGCTTCGATGCTTAGTGTTTTTGTCGCGCCATGAATGCAGTTGTAAATTCGCCGATCGTTGATGCAAAGTCATTTAGTATCTAGTAATCTGCTATGGCCCAGAGTATAAGCAAGTATCTCAAGCATGGATTGTCTTCCAAAAATCGTTAGGTAGGTAAAAGGGTTATAGCTTACTACATATTCAAGCTACTCGTAAAGACTTCCGAGTAGCATTCAGGTAATAAATGGTCGTACAGAAAAACTAGTAGGATGTTAAATTGGTAACTCAAAGATCCAAAGGTAAAGTTTTCAGTTCACGGCTAGGTTATCGAGACCTCGAGTGGTAAACTCATACTCACGATCACTTCGCCGCAATACTTCGGTAAACTTAATAGATTATCAAGAATAATTCTAATGTTGTTCACACAAATTTGAGTGATCTTTGTATAACCTTTACAAGTATTCTCTTCTTAGTTTACATTATTATCAGAAAATACACTAAACGTCTGCAAAATGTCTTAATAGTTAAAATGTCACCCTTAAAATATCACTGACAAATTGTTTCTACATGAAGGAGTTTGTGTGCGAGTTCGGCGCATTCTGGAAAGTCAGACCCGCTACGAATCTTGATAATTGGCTATTTGTTTCCATTTTTTTTTTGGTTAGCAGTTCTGTCCCACTGCTGGGCAAAGGCCTCCCCAATTACTCCAAGAAACTATCTTCCTGCGCCGCCTGGAACTAGCTCATTCTGGGCCGGCCTCGGTGGTACCGTCCATCTTCAGGCACCCATTGTGTGGAGACAACGTTAACCGTTCATTTAGCTGATGTGACCCGCCCAATTCCATTTGAGCCTAGCAGCCTACTTACCCATTTTGGAACTTTAGTATACCAAGCTATTTTCTTATAACTAGATGGAGACACAATAAAAAAGTGAACAGCAATAAAGAGTTGAGTACCTACAACATTGCTGAGAGAGACTGAATTATAAAATTCACGTTTTCATAAAATCCATCAGAATGATGTGGAGTATAAAATATTAATAATATATTAAAGCTGACGGGGGAAAGGCTTATTTTTAATAACGTTGCTATTTTGATTTATGGCTTAAAACATTTTGAGCGACAGCCCTTATTTTTTTTACAAGAATAATGAGTATGCAATTTTCGAACACCTGGCTTCTTAACAAAATGGATTACGGTTGAAAATTGTTTGTCTCGTTTTGGAATGAGAGACGTTTCATTTTCTTTTCAAATAATTATTTATTTTAGTATATTGTAATTGGTCGAGAAATATCACTGCGTACTGTCTACCCTAAGTGTAATTTACTTTTAAACACTAAAATACTGTTAATTTAAAAATGAATATACTAAACAGTGCACAATTAATAATAACAACATTCTACAAGACTCAATAAAATTGTAAATATTTAGTTTATTACAGTTAATAGTGTTAATAATGTAAATCGTGCAATATAAAATATAACTTAAAACCAAATATATAAATACTTATATAAAATATAAATCCCATGAAAGCAAATGATACAATTTTATTTTAATATTTATTTTTCTTAACAAAAAGCGCCTTCATGCTCTCTCCTATATTACAGGATCCTTAATTGATTCATGTTTTAATATACCTACCAACTATCATGTACACATTATGGAATGCAATAAAGTATTGAGTAACCTAGGTAGGTATTTTGTGAGATGTAAGATTTGACTAAGACGTAACTGTATCTGAAAAAAAGCTTCAGAATCAATAATCTACAGGTACAGTTAAGAGTCTATTACTAACGAAACCTCTGTTCTGGTACTACTGGTAAATTTTCAGTTTTCCAATTTTCCATGAAATGAGAAATCCGCCACTTGGAAACAAACTAACTACAGAGCAATGTCTGTCCATGAAACACAAGAAAATTAAATGTATTCTAAAATGACAATAGACTCACCGACAAAACTTCACACATAACTGTGTAGGGAATTCTGACAACCCTTTCGGAGAATATTGTATTCAGTAACGTGAACAATTTCCAGCGTGACATAAAAAAAAACCAATCCAATGGTAAATAAACATCACACAACAACAGCGTCCGAATCACTCGCCAGATTTGTCAAAAAACGAAGCCACAGTATACAAAATTCCCACAGACACAAATAGGCCAACATCCAGTTTACAAATGCCGTCATTCGCTTGTCCCCTACCTATCTATTTTTATCGAGTTGCGTGAACACTCGATTAATTTATCGATTATTGGACAGGATTGCCCCACATTTGCTTACTCTGATGTTACATTGGTGTCATCTTCTTGATCTGTAACAGCTGTAGTATAAATAAAGTATGGGATATTCACATACTAAAAGCATTCACTGTGCCATCAGAGACAAAGGACAAGTGACTTTCTCGAGGTTTATGTTACTGGCTAAAGAAAATCATCGCAATCAAATCAAGCAGTAAATTTTAGATTTTGGAAGAACTGAGTCACTTCTGTTGTCACTTGATTGACTTTCGAAAACGAGATGGAAAAACCAAACCATCAGACATTATCTTTTTAAACCTATTTTAGCAAGAAAACCGAGAAAAATACCCGCACGTAATAAAAAGACTATTAAAACAGTAAATGTCATTAATTGCAAGATGGAATAAAAAGTAAACACGTCAGTCCCGCAAAATTCAACGCTGTATTTTTCCAATCTCCTTAGATATATTTTTTCATGGCTTTAACTGTAATTTATCAGCTCCAAAACAATTATTAGTCATTCTAGTCTAGACAGTCTGAATATCTGCGAACATTTCTAAAAATTCTTTATTCTCGTATGCAACCGAATTACGAACTAATCAGTTTTTACGGGCGATAAAGCATTGAGATAAAGTAATGTCTTGTATATGACAGACCATAACTTTGTTTTTATTTATGATTTGAAATACTGGAATATGTTTTAGGTAAATTGGATACTCGAAGATTTAGATATACAAATCAGTATGTTTTGTTTTAAGAGTTTTAGAAGAAGACAATAAGGGGTAGTCACAATGAGTTATTCACTAAAGAGTTTTCTTTGAAGATTTAAATACCAATGTAAAGCTATCAACATATATAGATTCACATTTACACACATTAGATCAACATATTAGATTCTTCATGTAACTTGCTTAGCTTGTATACATTATTTTATTTTGGTAGATCTTATAAAATCCAGAAATAAAGGAAGGGAAGCAGGATATAAAGGTCTAGAAAGTTAATTAATTATTTATCACTTTGTAGTTTTTTTTTTTGAAGTCGGTTGTTTTTTTGTAAAAAAGTTTTTGTGTTTACTGGTGATTACTAAAATCTTGAGATATCTTCGTCACGTAGAAGATTTCTGATGGCCAAAATAAGCAGAGAAGGAGTGGATCGATGATGAGATTGGTTACATTGGTTAAAATGTGGTCGGCCACTTGTGTGTGAGTGACTGCGTTTGTGACTACGATGTGGTCAGCACTGACCATGAATTCACGATAGCCGACGATAGCCGAGCATTGTATACTATACTGCGTAAAAATTGAACTATACGTTTCCGAACAAACTGACCATAATTATGCCGCTGTGGTGTGGTTGTAGCTCGTCTGAAAAGTCCCTTAGCTTTCATATTTCAATAATGGGTACACTTTTTGACGTTTAAAAGTGTTTGTGCAAACCTACTTACAAAAATAAAATCATTTATCATTTTAGTGAAGATGCTGTGCGTCATTTTCAAATGACACTGCCTGTCGGTGGTTCATTTACTCTTTTTACGCTCAGAAAGAGCCATTTTCTGCTAAGAGGCGGTTACAGCCCTATGATGGTTTGCATGTTAAAAATAGTTCGCGTATAAAAATAGTGTGGGATACAATGATAGATTGTTGCCCCTCGGCCATTTGTGACCCAATTCTGTTGGAATTGGGTCAGATAACAGAAAAATGTATCAACTGCTCATCTAGCGTGCTTTGGCCGAAATGACTGGCTAGTTTCTTTCATTCGCGAATCAACGAGGATGATTACAAAAGTTGTTAATGTTTCTGTTTTTCCGGGAATCGCCAAATTGCTAGCTCGATGAGCTGAAAAAAAAAACAACAGAATAATATAATTCTTAATGGGTTAAAATTTATTTATATATTTTTGAAAATAGAGACGAAAACATAACATCACGCCTGTACTCCCCGAAGGGTTAGGCAGAAGTGCACCCTAAATAACACCCACAGTTTGCCAGTAATAAAAATAAATGAAGTCCTTCGTATTTCAACGGAGCCTTCGGCGCGGGAGATATTATATATAGTGCACAAGTGTGCGCGCAGACACAGGTGCACTCTCTCTTCCCTCACTCTCATAGTCTGATGGGACGCCAATCCGACACGACCGGAGAGAGATCAGGCGCAGGACCAGCGGCTTAACGTGCTTTCCGAGGCACGGGGGTATCACACCGCCAACTTCCAAACTCCGGGCTGTAACTAAAAAATTCCTAATGAAAAACTCAATAGCACTTTGCCCGGGAATAAAACCTAGGACCCCCACACTCAGCAGTCGCACTTGCGACTACAAGACCAATGGGGCAGTTGCCAGTTATACTCAAGTCATGTCGTAGGGAGCGAACCTAGCGAAAAATATCGTTTCTAATGGATCCTATCAAGAGCTCTTGTTGTACTACAGCAGCAAACATGTGTGCGGTGTAATTACTCTTGTTAAGGGAAAGAAGTTGAAGAGAAAAAAACATACAACCGAATTGAGAACCTCCTCCTTTTTTTGAAGTCGGTTAAAAAGAGAGCATCTATATTAGTGGGCCTAAGAACCCATAAAAAATATCTGAAAAAAGACTAAACTACACAGGTAGAAATAAAATAGTACAAATTCCAATTAACGGAAGAGCTCTAAAAGCAAAAGAGACTAAGGCTGTAAGTAGTTACTGCCAAACGCAGTAAATAAGTAGAGTATAAATTTTATTAGAGACAGGCGCGAGATTGCAGTGAGAGTGAAGTACAGCGTTTATTGGGTTTTGGGAATTAGCAATAAAGCTCGCGTGGCTACTGGCTACTGCACCGCCGCGCCCTGTCTAAGTTATAAGATTTTTAAGGATATTTTTACGCACGAGAACATTATCTTCTAAATTGGCAATTCGCTGAAAATTATCTGTACTTATCTATACTAAGTCTTATCTGTCAATATAAGTTGGTAATAATAAATAAATAAATAATTAATATTAAAAAGAAGTAAAATTTGTAATATTATAAAGAGGTAATATTATTTATTTGTAGGTTTGTTCGTAGGAGGTAATCTCTAGAACTGCCAGTCGGATTTGAAAAATTATTTTTGCATTTGATAGCTCAATTCTTGAGGAAGGCTTTTTAGGCTATCATGCTATACCTCTTAAAAGCCGAGAAAAAAGAAAAAAAATCATAAGGAACGCAAGCGAAAACAAAGTGGTAGCGCAGGCAGGTGATGCGATGCGACGCATCAGGGGATCAAGAAATTTCGGAAAGAAACGCGGACGATGTCACAGGCGGAAGCTAGTAAACAATACAAAGATACGAATGAGGACAAAAGATTATGACTGTAAATAGGATAAAATTAAATTCTGAGTTGACTGAAGGTTGAGCTAAAAGAATGTTTTATGGAACATGACAAATAAACAATAATAAAAAAAAAAAATCGTATTATTTTTTATTGATTGTTCTACCTAATGCTCTAAATTATGATATGATCCAAAGGTTGATTGAAATAAAGAAATTGAATTGAATTGAATTGAATTGAAATAATACTGCGCTGACCCCAAATAAATTGGGATAAGGACAGGAGGATCATGGTATATTAGTTGTAGGTTGTTTAAAAAAATATAATATAATAAAGGTAAAATAATATCTACTGAATTAATCCTATCAGAATAACCCTTTATTTTAATTTATTATATATATTTATATATTTACGCCAGGTTTCGCAGAGTTGAATCCCGTTCGTATAAGTAAATTTTAAATGTCTTGCAAAAAATATACCGATTTATAGAAAACGATTTACCCGCATGATCATGATCTCAAAGTGTCGTCTGCGTGCTTTTAGTTCGTTCCACTTGGCTTGCTGCTTACCCCATTAGGGAAAACTAGCGAAAGTAGTAAATTACCGTTACAGTCAGGAAACTGCAATTTAATTATATGGTGCGTTGGTGGAACTTTTAACTCAACATCGTGCCTTTTACAGGAAAGTGTAATGGTGGTTCAAATAAATATTCAACGGCAAATATTGTAATAATTTTAGGCCCACATATGTTGTCCATATAATTGTAAATACCTAATTAGTTAATATATTCTTGCTTTATGTTCTTCTTATCCAGTAATTCGTTAATCGGGATAATCCATTTGACAATTATGGCAAAATCCAGAAATAAAAATAGGGATTACATAATTGATACTTCGAAATTTATACACTTCGTGTAAAAATTATGATAGCGGAAACTCTGTCTGCATTAAAAATTAGTTTTTTATTACTTAAACATTAAACAATGCTTCTGTCAGGTTTTATTAAATCTTTCTTGGCCTTATTTTCCTCAACCATGATTGTCAAAATAAAAGCGAATAATATGAGATTTGTTTATAAAATTCCACATAAAATGATATTACATTTTGTAATTAACGTGAAATTGTTTCCCTATCATTTTTCCTTATGTATTCAGCCTGTTACTGTTAGCCTGCATCATTCCACTGCTGGGCAAATGTCTCTCCCCATGACTTTCAGCTCTTTCGATCCAGGGCTCATCATCATTTCAGCCGAAAGACGTCCACTGCTAAACATAGGGCTCCCCCGAGCACCTCTACTTCGACCGGTTCTGTGCTTCTCGCATCTAACGGGTTCCTGCGACCTTCACAAGATCAACGGTCCACCTTGTGGGAGGCCTTCCAACGGCCTTCCGGTACGCGGTCGCCACTTCAGATCCTTTTTAACTATAAATGGATGGCTTCCATCTTTATGCATTGAGGTCTTAAGGAAGGACTGGGATCAGTGGGAGGTAGGGTTTTGAAAGTAGTAATGATTGCTAAAGATAAAGAAGATGACTAAAGATTGTCGCATTTATGAGGCCGCGTACACACAAAGGTACAGTCACCATCCAATTGTGAAAATAAAGATAATTTATTTGTCAAGCGTGCGTTTACACACAAATCAAGCATGCTAGATCTTAAATATAGGTAACACGTCCGTACATGTTTTGTCTGACGAGGCGTACAAATTTTTATTTATTTACAAACAAATAATTACTTCTATAAACCAAAGACTAAAGACGGGTTTACTAACATCCATTATTAAATTTTATGAGAATAATACTATAATATTAATACTATAGAAATAAGAATATAAAAGTTCAATGATACTTTACACACGTGTGTTATTATTATATTAGGGTATTTCTTTATTTTATTGGAATAAATAAAAAGTAAGTTATTCCCATCACAAAAGAGAAAGTTCCTTAAGGAAATATTGCAGTGCTTAAATGTCAAAGTGTGGGTAGTAAGCAAACATAAGCAGAAACTCAGAAAGATACCCATCGGTAATAATTCTCCAATGAAGAATAGAAAATGTTATAGTAACAGAATTGGTCAACATTGACGATCACTTTCTCTCGATTTTGCCAAAAATCTTGATGAATTTTGTCAAGAGGCTATTTGTGCTCGCAAAGGCAAACTTTCGGGGAAAAGGGGCTAAGCTTGCTAAACACATACCTATGGAAAAGTTTGCTCGAAAAACTCTATTTATTGGCAATCATTGAAAAGGTCATGCAAACTCCGATGAAAGCGGCATCAATGTTTTTGAGCAGTTTTTCAAGGATACGAAATTTAATATTCCTTTTCTATAACTTGAATAAATCAATGATAAATAAATAGGTACCGAATTATTATTTTATGAAATCAAAAAGTGTTAGTGTGGGAATGTGTTGATGGAGATGTACTCGCAGTAAGGAAAGTCGTTACATACTGACTATGCTTCTACTTTTTAGAATGTCGATGGTAATCTAGACAGAGTCGGCCAAGAATTTGGCTTTAGTACACATAAGTCATTGGCTTGACACATTCATAACATTAATTAAAATTTAAAACATAGTTATAGGTAATATCTATCAGAGCAGGTTTAATTTAAAAAAACGCACCACCAATCAATTGTATTTATTGGAACGAAGTTCCTTAACGGAACTTGTGGGAGAAATCGTCACGTAACGAAAAAGTGTTATACTCCTCCATGCGAATTTTTATTACATACTAGCGGCCCGCCCCAGCTTCGCACGGGTTTTGTTTTTTTTTTCTAACAGTTTTTTTTTCTCTCTGTAAGAACCATCCTCGTACTTCAAGGAATATTATAAAAAAGAATTAGGGAAATCAGTCCAGGCGTTCTCGAGATTTGCGCTTAGCAACACATTTAGCGATTCATTTTTATATATAAGAAGATAATAGACAGAGTCAAAGGGAAAGAAACATAGTTTTCATGGTTTTCGGGAGTGTTAAGTCGATACCGATAGTAACAGCATACAACATTTTTCAAATTTTCGGATATTATTTCTATGGTTTTCGAGGGTTTCTGAAGCTATAATGAGGTTAAAATAAAAAAATCCAAAATGGCGGCTACGAATATTTTCAAATTTTCGCAGCCGCCATCTTGGGTTTTCATTTTGAACTTCGTTCCTGCCGGTGGTCCCCGACCCCACACGTGTTTTAATTTTTACCAACAAAACTTAATAACCTATCAAACTGATAGAATAAATGAGCAATTAATTAGCTTATCACTTGGCACCGAGAAAACTCAATACTGAGGTAGAGAGACGTCCGTCGCTGTCGGTTGTCGATCCAAAAGAGAACCAGTGGCTTCTGGTCGTCTACGATGGCAGCTAACTATCCCCACTCTTGATACAGCCGACTTGACCACACTCCTCGTTCCCACCAAGTTCTTTATTCTTATAACATAGGGTTTATTCAACAAGATCCGTAGATGTTTGTGTTATAGAAATGATGTTTAGTCATTATCTAAATAAAGTCAAAACTATAACTACTTCACGATTGGCGCAGTGGTTGAGCGATTGACTGCTGCGCAGAATGTCGCGGATTCGATTCCCGCACGGAACAAATATTTGTACGACCTACAAGTATTTGTTCCGGGTCTGGGTGTTTTATCTATAAAATGTATGTATTTACAAAAAAAAAAAATATATATATATAAGTAGTTTATCAGCCATCTCGTTACCATAACACAAGCATTAGGTTGCTTTCCGTCCGCATTCCGGCCCATCGTGCTGCTCGACGAGGTCGGCAAGCTCTTTGAAAGAGTGATTGCGGGCCGCCTCGTCGGGCACCTGGTGAGGACGGGGCCGGATCTTGCGGATAGCCAGTTTGGCTTCCGCAAGGGGCGCTCTACGGTGGACGCCATCATGCGCGTGAGAGCCCTCACGACGGGGGACGCGGTGTCCCGGGGTGGGGTGGTCGTGGCGGTGTCACTCGACATCGCCAACGCGTTTAACACCCTGCCCTGGAGCTGCATTGGGGAGGCACTCCGGTATCACCGGGTGCCGACCTACCTCCGTCGAATAGTCGGGGCGTATTTGACGGACAGAGCCGTCATCTACCCCGGTCGCGATGGGGAATGGAACCGGCGAGAGATGTCGTGCGGTGTCCCACAGGGATCGGTCTTGGGGCCGCTCCTGTGGGACATCGGTTACGACTGGGTGCTGCGGGCAGACCTCCCTGATGGCGTCAGCGTAGTTTGCTACGCTGACGATACGCTGGTCCTGGCGCAGGGGAGGTCGCATCAGGCGGCGGCCGACGCAATGACACGCGGGGTTGCGATAGTCGTGGAGAGGATCCGGCAGTTGGGTCTCGAGGTGGCTCTGCACAAGTCCGAAGCCATGACATTTCATGGGCTTCGGAACGGGCCACCATCGGGATCCCAACTAATGGTAGGAGGGGTTCACATTGGCGTCGAGACGACGATGAAGTACCTGGGTCTCGTCCTTGACAGCCGGTGGAACTTCGTGGAGCATTTCCGACGTTTGGCCCCCAAACTGGAACGGGCTGGGGCCGCTTTCAAGCGGCTCCTGCCCAACCTGAGGGGGCCAAACGCCTCCTGCCGGAGGCTTTACGCGGGGGTCGTGCGGTCCATGGCCGTATATGGCGCCCCGGTGTGGGCGCGTTCACTGCGGCTTCGAGCCGCCCACTACCTGAACGCGCCCCAAAAGGTGGTCGCCATACGGCTGATACGGGGGTACCGCACGATCTCGCGCGAGGCGGCAAGCCTCCTTGCCGGACTGCCGCCATGGGATCTGGAGGCGATGGTCCTCGCGCGCCTCTTTGAGTGGCGCGCGGAGGCACTACGCCGGGGGGAAAACCCGCTTCCGCGGCAAATTGCTGCGGAGCGGACAGACCTCCGGCGCGATCTCATGGCGGCATGGAAAGCGCGACTGTCGCAACCCAGCGCAGGGCACGCCGCGATAGCGGCGGTAAGGCCCCTCTTTGAGGAGTGGCTAGAGAGGCGTCACGGCGCCCTCACCTACCGCCTGACGCAGGTCCTCACCGGACACGGATGTTTCGGGAGGTTCCTGCACATCATCAAGCGGGAGGAAACGCCCGGGTGTCACCACTGCGAGGATCGCCCTGAGGACACGATGGAGCATACGTTGGAGGTCTGCCCGGCTTGGGCAGAGCACCGCCGTGTCCTCGTAGAGGCGATCGGCAGCGGCGGCGACCTCTCGCGCCCGGCCCTGGTCCAAGCCATGGTCCGGGGCGAGAGGGAGTGGGAGGCAGTCACCTCCTTCTGCGAAGCAGTCATGCTAGCGAAGGAGGTGGCGGGATGGGCGAGGGAGAGAGCTGAGAGAGCCGCCCGTCCCAGCCGCCGCGGTAGACGCTCCGGGCGTCGGGAGCCGCGTGACGACTCCCGGCCACCGTAGGCGCGGGCCTGCGGACGGCGAGTAATGGGTAGCTCGCCGTCCGATCAGGACCAGGCCCGTGCCGGACGGCGCGTATGTGTTCCACGCGCGCCTCAAAGAGATGTCAGCATCGAAGGAGGGGCCCGTCAGGGCCGAAGCCTGCCGGGGCAGCGGGATTGTCCGAAAGGGTTACCGCTGCCTCGGAACATAAAGGGCTAAGGAAGGAACACGGATGGGTTTTAGTCAGTAAGAGTCTGACACTCCCTTCCGCTCCACCCAGAGAGGGAGGGGTCATTGGATGATTTCCCATCCTTAAAAAAAAAAAAAAAAAAGCATTAGGTTGCTTAGCTTGGGACTAAAATGGCGTTTTGTGAAATGTCCAAGGACATTATTATTATTATTTTTTATGCTTTAACATATCTCGGGACCATGGGGTCCCGGTCCTTTGAAAGGCGTACGAGGGGCCGAAGCCAACTCGCAGAGGCCCGTTGAACGTTTTTAATGAAATGAGGCACCAACCGACGATTATCCCTGTTGGCACTATGCAAGTGCACCCAAGGACAACCCCCGGTTGGTGTAGGACTATTGCAGGATATGGAAAATATGACGTTGGACTATGGGTTTGGGTGGCTAAAGTGGACTGGTTACCATGAACTATGGAAGAACTATGACCCCTGCCTGATCAATGTTTTATTATTATTATAATAGGCATTGTCCATAATAAGCAAATCCAATTAATCTATTTAAATAACACAATAACGTACATACAAAGAAATAATTAAAATATCTATCTCACCTCCATTCTAAACAAAACAAGTCCAGAATTAAAATCGAAACATAGAATACAATTCAATTTCAAGCTCGAAATGATCTGTCCCAATTGAGTTTGTATGTGTACGTAAATAATTTCAATCCAGCACATATTGGATATTGGATTATTGACAATTGGGCAACGTGCGACGCTTAATTAACTTGGCAGATTTTAATTTCCTCCCTTGACAGAGCAGCAATGAACCGTTTAACGAGAAAAGACTGCCCCGAACAGTTTTTGTTATATCACAAAGTTTATTAACTTTTATTGTTGTACTAAATCGAAAATTTGGTCATAAAAAGTGTACTTTAATATGGGCATTTTGTCTAGAGTGGTTCTAAAAATTCTTAGAAAGATTAATTACGAAAGGTACATTAACCTTTATACTAAGAAGATGGCCAAAACATAAAAACAACTTTTTAAATTCTACCCTAAAATCCAATCACAGTACCTATCTTTGAAAAGGTCGAATCGGTGTTATATTTACGATTCTAAATAAATTAAGACCCTAGAGACAGTAAACTTTACTTTTATCAACACTGATGCTGCATGATTACTGATTACCAAAAGAATTTCAGAAAATAGATCAAGATCAAATAAAGAACCTATTATTATTAATCGAACGAGCAAATGCACGTTCTACGATGGGTAAATGGAGACAAAAATCATTATTTCGTTAGTCTATAATGTTACTGAATTGTCAAGTGGAGTATGCCAATCCTTTTATTCTAGGATGGGCGTAGCACATGTAGAAGCTATATAATGTAGCCTTACCTTATATAGTGAAGGCTGGTTATAATTTAGCGCGGGTTCTATTCGAAAATTCAAGCAATTGTCATTTATTTTTATTAGGAGATTTTTGTTTAGATAAGTCAGTGCTGCCTTCGATTGGAATATGTAACGTTGTTGTAACAATATAAATTTAAAGAATTCCTATTGGTGTTTAATTTACTTTAAGGGGCTCTTCGAGTCCCTTATAGTACGTTCTTCTTTATTTCATAATTATGCTTGTATTTTAACAGCCCATCGCTAACAAGACCACGTATTATCATTATATTTTTTGAGAGCACACTTTCAAGCTTCATACTATAAAGCTACCATTTACTGGGTACGTCTTTCATTGACTTGAATGTGCCCTGGCGGCTGAGAGTATGTCATGCTCACTCAAATGTCTCGCTGATGGTGGCGCATGTGTTGGATCATTTAGCTCCCTTCAAAATGGTTGAGCTGAATGGTGCTAATACATGCGTCATGTTCGTGAACGGGCGCTGTCAGTAGGGACTGGTCATCTCTTTGCTGCCATGGCTTATTTTAATTTAATATTTGAATTGTTTTTTTTTAAGTCTTTTCATTACGGACGCTTTTAAAGTTTTACATCGTTCTCAAATGCATAATTTTTTACATGAATGATGTAACCAAGTCTTATTTGTAACCATATTATTTGATTTAAAAGAGTGTCCATGGAGTTTCTTGCCCATTCTTCTCCATAGGTACCTACGCTTTGGAATGGGCAACTAGCTTCATCTTTCTGACTGACCGACCCCTAGACAATTCAAAAGTGCCTGTAATTGGTTTAATTGAAATAAATGCTTTGAGTTTGAGTTTTGAGTTCAAGAACTGATCAAATTCAAATTGAACACAAAGTGGGACCAAAAATGAGCAGAATGAATAAAATTTATTCATTCCTTTAATTCCTATCAAGGACAGTGCTCCCAACAAAACTAAATCCGGGCACAAACTATCAGGTACCCAAACAGGCTATACTTAGAAATTCAATCAGCTCCCCTAAAGGGCGTATCTATGAAAGGGTTGAGCGATGTTCCTGCCTAATGGCTCGGAATTGTTCCGTCGCGATACCATCTGATATTCCTATCAAAGCCCCAGTATTTACAAACTATAAGGTTTCTTTTGAAACGTCTGTTTTGTTTTCATTTTATGATCTTTCAAAGAATTAAGGTGAAAGAATTTTTCGTTGAGTTTGTTTTAGATTTGTACCGACCAGTTTTACAACCTCCGGATTTGACTAATATCCGGCATGTAATTTTAAACAAATTTTGTTTTTTTTTTTCAAGTACATTGCGAAACCGAAACAACAGGCCCTAATATATTATATTATTGTAAAAATGGTCGAAAACTTAACTTCCTAATAAGACGAACTCTTGAAATACAAGGACCTAACGAACTTCATAATACCGAATAATAACGAACTTCATTATAAAAACAAGGACCTAACACTTCATAATTTTCTATTTTTTCAAATTAAGTTAGCTATAACAGTTTTATTACTCTTTAAAAATGTCAGGGACATCTACATATTAGTTGGTGGAAGTCATAAGTCGGTACATGAAGCATAATAATGTCATTTTCGACACATGGTGCAATAATATTCCATGAGTTTGGAGTAAGTGTACCAGTCAGCATTTACGACAGTTTCTTTATTGTTTGTTACTATCATTGTTTCAATTTTCATACCCTTTTTGTAGAATTGTCAAGCAAATTGACATATACCTTTATCACTACGCGCGCCTTTGTCATACAACTGTCAAAAAATTACAGTTATGAGTTCAAGTTCATAGTTAATTTGCTTAACGATTAATGTCCCCGACATGACTTCGTAAATGGAACCAACAATTTAATAATATACTATAAAGCGAAAAATGTTTATGGTGCCTGAATAACCATTCACTCGCCGTTCGACGCTCGCCGTGGACGGTCGTGCTGCCCGCTCTCGCTCGCTGCACGCCCCCACCGCCTCGCCGCCCCGCCGCCGTCCGCTCTCGTTACGCTAGCCGTAACGAGCTCAGTAGTCTCCGGACTACGCCCGCACCCTGTCAAAAGCCGCCTTTTTCAAGGCGTGGTTGATAGAAGTTGTTTCTTTAAGAGAGATTCGTCATCACACGTGTCGTCGAGGTTTTTTTTTGGCCCCTTCCGGGTAAAAACCACAGTTTCGTGGTCCTTGGTGGATACCTCACGGTGCCAACGAAGCCAAGGGGGTGGTGCCCCAATCTCACCCGCCGAGCCCCATCAGGGCGAGGCAGTCAATTGGAATCGGGAGCTAGAAGCTTGGCCTTGGGGGTGGCTCCTAGTCAGCTCTAGCTTCGTAACTAATCCCTTGTCCACAGCTCGCGTCTAGTACGGTTGGGTGTGTCAACCCCTTCGTACTAGAAGCCGGTCTAGGGTGTCTCTACACCCATCGCACAGACTGGTTAGGGCCCCGTTCGCACAATAAGATCGGCGACGGGTCACAAGCTTAGGGCTCACTTCAGGTACTCACCTCCCTGTCTCACACCCGACAGGGAGGGTAGGATCTCACACCCCCGGGCCCATCCACCCGGGGTGCTAGGTTGTTAGGGATTCACGCCCCCTATGGTTCTTCCCTCTCCCCGCCCCCCTTCCCGATCATGGCAGACGCGGTCATATTGGCGTTCGTAAAAGAGGTCCTCTTCAAGGACCCCTCTTTCGTTAACCAGTATGTCCACCGTCTTATTAATTTTAGACGCCCTCCCGGTTCGGTCATCGACATTGACTTTAGCGACGCGCTAGTCAGCCCCCTCTTTCCGCCAAACTCTGGCGAAATCCCCGAGGCCGCCGCCGCCTCCCCTCCCGCACCCTCCGTGCCAGCCCCCCCGCCTGCACCTTCTGTGCCAGCCGCCGCCCCCAAACCAGCACCTTCCGTGCCAGCCCCCAAACCCGCACCCTCCGTGCCAGCCCCCAAACCCGCACCCCCCGTGTCAGCCCCAAAACCCGCACCCTCCGTGCCAGCCCCAAAACCCGCACCCTCCGTGCCAGCCCCTAAACCCGCACCCTCTGTGCCCGCCCCAAAACCCGCACCCTCTGTGCCAGCCCCATCACCCGCTCCCTCTGTGTCCGCCCCGAAACCCGCACCGTCCGTGCCAGTCCCCGATCCCGCACCTTCCGTGCCAGCCGCTATCGCAGCTGATACTCCAGAGAGTATGGACACGTCCGTACCCCAATCTCAATCCGACTCAGAGGAAGCCCTCTCTGACTCTTCGTCCTCCTTGGAAGACGACTATATAGTCGTCGGAAAGGGTGGCAAGAGGAAGAAGAACGCCTCCTCTCACGCCAACAAGGCCAAAAAGTGGGTCGCGGTAATCCCCTCTAACCCCCGCCCCCCCACCCCACCCTCCGCCGCACCGCAGCCGAGAGGCTAGACGCGGGATTCCGCGTCTAGCCTCTCGGCTACCCCTCCCGCTTCGAACGCAAAGAAGCCACGTCCCCCGCCCCCCATCTATGTCCAGGATAAGTCCAAATGGACAGAAATTTCCAAAGCATGTGTTGATCAAAAGATCAACTACACGAACGCCCGCTCAACCCAACAGGGTATAAAGGTAACGGTCGCCTCGTCCTCGGACTACAGGGACCTTACCCGTCTCCTCCAGACAAGGCTTACTCCTTCCACACGTACTCCCTTCCGGAGGAAGTCCCCACCCGCGTAATCATCAGGCGCGTCCCCAAAGAAATCCCCACCGAGGAGATCAAAGAAGACCTTGCTTCACAAGGCATCCCCGTCTCAGCAGTCCATCGCTTGCACAAAGCATGGAAGGGCCTAGTCTACGACATGGTCCTGGTCATCTGCGACCCTACTGAAGGACATCACCCCATCTTCAAGGTGAAGTCAGTCTGCTCCCTCTCGGGTATCTCTATCGAGAAACCCAGGAAGTCCAACCTCATCGGACAATGCCACAGGTGCCAATTGTATGGCCATTCCCAATCCCACTGCTACGCGACACCTAGATGCGTCAAGTGTCTAGGTGCCCACGGCACGTCAGACTGTCCCCGCCCCAAAGACCGCTCTCAGTGCACAGAGCCACCGAGCTGCGTTCTTTGCGGCCAATCCGGGCACCCAGCTAACTACCGAGGCTGCCCCAAGGTTCCCAAGTCTTCTTCTCCCAAACTGACGAAGCGCGCGAGCGACCGTCAGCAAAGGGAAAGCCCCTCTGTGAGGATCCCGATCCCTTCCTCCCAGATGCCCGATAGGCTCAGTCCCCAAAGGCCCTCCCCATGGGCGAACCTCAACCACCTCAAAGCTCCCGCAGCTTCGATGCCCCCCCCCACCCCCGACTATCCCAGCGCTGATGGCAACTGTCATCCCCGCGCCATCAGTAGGCCCCTCGGTCCCAGTAGCCCCACCGGTAGCCCTTCCCGCCGCCGCGCCCAGGGCTCCCGCTGGTCCCAGTAGGTCCCCCCCGACCCCCGCCTCCCGCCCCCAGCCTAGCAGCATGGAGGTAATAATCGGTGCTTACGCAGCCTTTATTGCCCCCGCAAATGCCATGGCAGCGGAAATCCAAGCCTGTAACGGCAATCCTCGGCGCATCGCCGAGATTTTCAATGCGTATCCTCAGATTACGCAAGTCATGCAAACCCTCAACTTCTAAAAAGCTCCAATGGCTTTACAAAGAATGAGCGTTACCAAACCCCGATCCCTTAGACTAGGGTTTTTTAATGCAAACGGCATTAAAAATCAACGCGATGAGATCGCCGCGTTCCTCCGCGATCACCAGCTCGATGTCCTCTTAGTCCAGGAAACCTTCCTGAAGCCCCATCTGCGGAACCCGAACATTGCCAACTACAAGATAGTTCGCAATGACAGGTCTCGCTGCCACAAGGGCGGTACCCTCATCTACTATAGGAAGTCCCTCCATTGCATCCCGATAGACCCGCCCGCCCTCATCTCTCAGCTAGAGATCTCTATCTGTCGGCTCGGCATGACCGGTCACCCCGCAATCACCATCATCTCCGCCTATATCCCGCCCATCAATGGTGCGGAGGATCCCATCTCTCTCACTACCGATTTCACTACCCTCTTCGGTTTGAGTGACTCCGTCATCATGGCGGGGGATCTCAATGCCAAACATCCCGCTTGGAATAGCAGCACGACCTCTACCAGAGGTAGGATCGTGTTCAAACTAGGCGACTCCCTCAATTTCGATATCATCGCTCCGATGTATCCCACTCATTTCCCGGGCGACCCCGCCCAACTTCCTGACGTTCTCGATGTAGCGCTTCTCAAGAATGTAAACCTCCGTTTGCAATCTATCGAGACGGTACAAGAGCTTAATTCTGACCACCGCCCGGTCATCTTGCAGCTGGCCCCCTATTCGGGCCCCCCGCACGACCCTAACCAGCCCCCCCCGACCAAAATAGTCACCGACTGGAGGAAAGTAAGCGAAAGACTGAAATCCACCACGTCTCCCCACCTAGACTCCATCCCCGAGCAAATTATCTCAGTCGCAGACACGACTGGGGCGATCGACTCGTTCACAGAGCACGTTCAATCCGTACTGACGGATTGCTCACGGGAAGTTCCAGTGATGGAAGACCATCGCTGGAAACTGCCCGATGACGTACGTGAACTGGTGACCGAGAAGAACGCTGCCATTCGTGCCTACGACTCTTTTCCCTGCGACGCGAACAAATCCCACATGCGCCATTTACAGCGAGCTGTAAAGAAACGCATAGGGGAGTGGCGCTCCGAGGGATGGGATAAGTTGATCGGCGAACTCGAGCCCACCCACCACGCCTTCTGGCAACTCCAGAGGAAGCTCCGCTCCTCTGAAGAGGCCACAGTTCCTCCCCTCACACGCCCCGACAAAACGGTCGCTTTCGAAAACCTCGAAAAGGCCGAATGCCTAGCCGACAGCCTAGAGGCTCAATGCACTCCCAGCTCTCAACCAGTAGACAGAGCGCACCTCGACGAGGTGAACGCTGAAGTCGAACGGAGAGCCTCCCTCCCGCCAGTCGAAGACCCTGATGATCCTCTGCCTCCCGTCACTCCCGACGAAGTGCAAGACATCATAAAAGGGCTCGCAACCCGCAAAGCCCCCGGTTCGGACGGTATCATCAATAGGGTGTACAAACTCCTCCCCGCCCCCCTCATACTGCTCATGACCGCCATCTTCAATGGCGCCCTGTGCAACAACATCTTCCCCCAAATGTGGAAAGAAGCCACAGTCATAGGCATCCCTAAGCCAGGCAAGCCCAAGTCTGAGCCCTCCAGCTACCGCCCCATCAGTCTGCTCAATGTTTTCAGCAAAGTCTACGAGAGGCTTATTTATAAGCGCCTCAAAGACTATGCCGAAGCAAAGAGCCTCATCCCCCCCGAACAGTTCGGTTTTCGCACGAAGCATTCGTGCATCCACCAGCTCCACCGCATAGTCAAGCACATTAGCGCTGCTTTTCAGCGAGGTGCTTCGACAGGCGTCCTGTTCTTCGATATAGCGAAGGCGTTCGACAAGGTCTGGCACAATGGCTTATTATATAAGCTGTACCTGCTAGGTGTGCCAGACCGTCTCGTGCTCATCTTACGAGATTTTCTGTCGGACCGCACTTTCCGCTACCGTATCGAGAGCGCTCTCTCTCCTCCTCACCCCATCCGCGCCGGAGTCCCCCAGGGTTCCGTTCTGTCTCCCCTCATTTTCACCCTGTTCACTAGTGACATCCCGAACAGTAAAAAGGCACAGTTGGCGCTCTTCGCCGACGACACTGCCATTTACTGTTCGGGTGCCAACCAGTCATCCATAGCTCGAAACCTCCAAACCTCCGCAAGCGCCTTGAGCGATTGGTTCCGGAAATGGAGAATCGAGGTCAACCCCGATAAGAGTCAGGCGGTCATCTTCTCGAGACCGCGCAAACGACCCCCCCCTCCCGCGCCCGATCTCTATGTATGGCAAGCCGATCCCCTGGGGAAAGCGAGCCAAATACTTAGGTGTCATCCTAGACCACAACCTCACCTTCAACGAGCACATAAAGACGGCGCGCTCGTGCGCCTCTTTCGCTCTCGGTAGGCTCCACTCTATGATAACTGCCCGCAGCAAATTGTCACTCAAGTGCAAATTGCGCCTCTACACGGCGGTCATCCGTCCCATCATGACCTATGCTTGCGTAGTCTTCGCACACGCCAAGCCGCGATTTCTGCATAAAATGCAAACCCTCCAGAACCGTTTCCTCCGAAAGGTCACGGGAGCCCCCTTCTATGTCCGAAATGTGAATCTGCATCTAGATCTCAGACTCCCCACCATCCAGCAGTTCATGAAACGCCTCTCCAAGCGCTTCTTTGACTCTGCCATAAAGCACCCCAATCCCCTGATTGCGGCGGCCTCCCGATACACTCCCTCCCGCATAAGTAGGATTCGCCGACCAAGGCATACCCTCACTATCCCCGACGACGCCACTACCCTCCTCCAGGAGAGCAGTAAGGCCACGAGTACTCTCAGTCGACAACACAAACACAAGCTCAGACATCCGTCCTTCCGTCCTCGCCGCCGAGGCCCGTCGCGACGTCCCGCACCATCACCGTGCCCGCCCCGACCCTTGCTCGAGCCAGCCCGCGCAGCTGATCCTGTAGTTTTAAATTCGCCCCTAAACACTAATAATAATACCGATCCAGCCTGTCCCTTGCTGTCCTCTTCCAGCGACGCCCTGAGCCGAGGTCCGAACCCCGCAGGGGGTTACCCTTAGCGCTGTCGCTTAGTTTTTAAGTTATTGTATGCCCTGGCTGGAGGCCTTAATTCGAGGCATCCACAGGAAAGTCCGGTTAAGCAGTAGCCATCCTCATAAAGGATGAACTGCGAGATGCCATAGTTAAAAAAAAAAAAAAAAGGTGCCTGAATAATATTTCGCATCTCGTTCTACTGACATTATTTCTATCTCCAGCTAAAAAATAATCTGATCTCTAGCCTCTAGGGAATTGTTCGAGGAAATGCCAAAATAGCTATCTACGTCGTAACTTTTAAAAAGAAGACAGTGATGCTTTCGTTGTTCGTTATATTTCGTCATGGCAACCCAAGTGGGATTATTACTTTCTCAAAACAGGTCGGTTGTCTTGAAAAATCCGCATCATCATCATTTCTAAGTTTTATCTGCGGCCACTCTCACCCTTCCATTACCAGGAACATCATCTAGTCTGAGGGCATTCACACACTATGCTGTGTGTGAATGCCCTCAGAGATGAAACACTTGAAAAATCTAAATCTATCTATTCTAAAATTCATAAATAATAAAAAAAAAGTTCAACAAAGCCGCTAATTTGCCGTAACAACTGGATTAGACTCAGTTCAGTTTGCTTACTCAACATGCTCTTTGAAAATTCCTTTTAAAATTCAGCTCGTTGTCTAAGATTTTCCAGTTTTACTGTAATTGCGTTCTCTGTAGTTTCTCGTTGTTTGAGATAGTTTCATTAATTCTTGTGTAATGGTAATTGAATGCGGGTTGCAGTTTACCGAGTCGTAGATTGTGGTGCCTCTGTGATCTATTATTCGGGCGATTTTGGTACGTGTTTTTTTTACTACCACCTTATTTAGCTTTAGCTAGTTTTCAGATGTGAATCAATCTATTTTATCACACAATAAAAAAAAACCGGCCAAGAGCGTGTCGGGCCACGCTCAGTGTAAGGTTCCGTAGTTTCCCGTCCGTCACAATAAGTGTTCCCACTTATGAGTTTAAAGTAGACGTGAGACATAAATATTGGAACAGGTATGTGGATTAGGTAGTTTTTGATGCGAGTCCGTACCTAATCCAAAGCGTCTGGGATTAGGTATGGCACAAAATATTCGTACACAGTCTACACAGAAGATATTCTGCACCTTAAAATGTGGAGGTTAAGTTTCAAGTTTAATTAGCACTGCCGCTAGCGCCATCTATGTGGGATTACACTGGACTAGTTAGTGCTCTAGCAATATACGAGTAAGTCGTCACGAATACAGGTCGTTGATAAGTGGCGCTATTGTAAATACTTTCGAAGAAAATTAACAAAACATTCACGTGAAAATAAATGTGTAAAAATCAGACTCACGTAATAATAGGTACTTATGGGTGAAATGCATGTTAATCTAGTAATGCTCTGGTTTCTATATCCTGTTTTAATGTTAACCTATATTTGGTAATAAAGACAAAAAAATATGTCGTTTGAGTAATTCTACAATGAACTTTAACCTTGACCTAACTTTTGGCAGTGCAAGTGCATCATGCGTACGTGACCATTGATAGAATTGCATAAATTTATTACATTCCACTGGTTTAGATGGTTTACGTATTTTTAAGCAAGTTAATTTAAAAAATATTCATTTAGTATAGTAGGTATAAGGTTAAGTTCTACTAGACGACATTTTAAGATTCTACGCTGTAACTACCATTATTAACACATTGTGCAGGCGCACTCCAAGGGAACGTATGAAGGGGCGTATGAAGGGTAATTTTGATCACGATATTAGCCAGAGTATTCACGTTTGCTTTAAGTACCGTTAGCCCATAAAAAAACGAAATTAATATACTTAATCCATTATTCTACAAATTATCAGAAACGGAACGTCCATACTCCATGCCCAATATTTCTTACCCAATCCACATACGCTACGGTACAATATTGGAACACGTCAGCGGCTATATTGAATAAAATATTCGGATTAGGTATTTTTAAATACTAGGATTAGGTGGAATAGGTATCGTTTTTACCTAATCCAACCCATGTCTAGTTTAAAGGTGGGTATACCTCGACGACTATTAGATTGCGCACTCATAAAATTATGAATATGTTTAAGTGCAACTTTCTCTACCACGGTAGGTCATGAAAGCAACTAAAATCATAACATCGACTTTTAAAAAAATGACATCATTACGCAACGCCATCTATCGAACCATTTATGAACTGGTTTTTACCTTAACATTTTTATGGCGTTAATAAAATGAATTTTAGTTTTGTTCTAAATTGCCTTAGCATGTTCCTGATAGAAGTTTTATGTAGTTATATGATACCGCCAATGCCAAGGAGAGACCAACCGAACAATTTGATAATACCCAACGTAATGTAATAAGTACCTACAGCGCCATCTCTCGGGGAATTGGGTTACTAAATAATACATAAACGTGCCAGAAGTTTTCGGTGGTAATTTTGGATTGCGAGAACCGATTTTAATAATTCTTTTTTTGTTTGAAAAAAGATACGTTCAGAATAATAAAATATGTAAACGAAGTTAAAAAAAATGCTTGCATATTACGATTATACTACAAACTTAGTCCAGAAATTATTTTGTACAACTTTTTGTCTTTTTTGTACAAAAACTGTTGTTTCCATCAAGTTCAAAATGATTTTCCTAGAAAGTCCTTATAAAGTTTTACTTTTCAGATTTTTTTCATATTTTCTAAACTTATGGTTCAAAAGTTAGAGGGGGGGGGAAACATTGTTTTTTACTTTTGGAGCGATTATTTCCGTAAACCCCTATTCATTTTTAAATACCTTTCCAACAATATGTCACACTTTAGTTTTGAAATTAAAAAAAAATCACTTCCCACTTTACATATAGGGGGCTACATTAATAAAACATTTTTTTCCAATTTTTATTTTACCACTTTGTCGGCGTGATTGATATACATATTGGTATCAAATTTCAGCTTTCTAGTGCTAACGGTCACAGAGATTAAGCGATGAGGGACAGACGGACGGACAGACAGACATGGCGAAACTATAAGGGTTCCTAGTTGACTACGGAACCCTAAAAAAGACAGTGTAAACGATATTTTGTTATAAAAGTAATGCAGAAGTTGTAGGTTTAGTTAAGTAATTCTTGCACCAAAGCACTTTGGCAAAAATGTAATGGTTTTACAATATATTTTTGTTTACATGACTGTTTGTGTTCTTGTTTATAGTATTGATAGAACTCTGTTACCTAAACCACGCTTATATGCGACTTAGGTAGTGCATTTATACACAGAGAAGCGTGATTTAAGTGCGGGTTTAGGTCACACGTGTTATAAAATGTGTACGTGTGACCTAAGTAGTATTAATGCACGGCGTTAAGGCGCAGATATACGACTTCTAATGATTTTAAATTCAACATCACGTCTAATCGACCGGACTGATTTCTTTGAAAAAAATAAATGTTATACTAGACCATTTGCTTCGTAATTTGTAATGTGAATATTTGCAATTATATTTTTTTAACATAGTGTAATTAATTTGTAAAGTATTGTCTACCGCGGACATAAAAACGATAATTACGCAAACACTATCGGGTGTATTTTCATAAAACTTTCACCATATTAAAGACAATTTAATTCCCCGTATTTTAGTATACGGTTTTTATTTGTTTGGTGTTTGATAAATCAACGTGGGTTCTTTTTTCGAATAAACTTGGTGCGCGTTGAAGCGGGGACTCTTGCGGGCGACGGGCGGAAGTGCATCGCTGACCACTGTCACGGGTAGACGCTAACGCTCGGAGCAATCAGAACATAATTTTAATCGCTTTTGATTTTCGTGCTGAAAATGGCTGCTAATTCCAAATTACTAAAAAAGAAACGCCGTATATTGGTAAAAAATAGATTATTGAGGTAAGTAACGTATTTTAATCGAAATAAAATTATCATTTATCTCTATCGAAAGATTAAATTAGTGTACTTAACTAAATAAAAAAAAAAAAATTCAATTGTAGTAAATATACTTTTATTTTACTAAATAATAATTGTTTTATTTCTGTTTCAGGAGAATACAAAATAACGAAGATTCTCAAGTCGTAAATGCAGATACGAGGTAATTATTGTAATGTAGTATAACCATACCGCATCCTTGTAGGGACAGTCCGGATCAGTTTCAAAAAATACTTGAATGCTATTATTGACATAGTTGTGGTAATTATTCTTGGTATGTAAATTTAGTACGACTTCGACTGCACTTTTGCGTCTGTTGTAGAGTTACAGTACCTATGTCGTGCACAACTATCTTCCTACTTTCACCCATGCCTATACTTCCATGCCGATGCCTATATTAACCTATATTTTAATCCATTTATTTTGTAGCTCTGGCTGTATAGAACAGGAGAAAAAGGCAACTCCGCATATTGAAAATGAAAATGAGGACATTATTGCTGACAAGTAAATGCATATACCTAATTTATTATTCTTATTTTCACAGTAGCTCACATACAGGGGGATCTGGTACATTTGCGCGAAAGAAACTTACGCGGCTCCTTTTGCGCGACTAGACATATCCGCGAATTGACTTTTGCGAGACTAAACACGTGCGCGACTGGACGTATCCACGACTAGTTTTCGGGGGCGCTAATGACGAAAATGAAGTCAAAGTCAAAATCCAAGATGGCGGCTGCGAAATTTTACAAAATATGCGTCATGGGTGTCGTTTTCATGGTTTTCGGGGGCGCTAATGACGAAAATGAGGTCAAAGTCAAAATCCAAGATGGCGGCTGCGAAATTTTACAAAATATGCGTCATGGGTGTCGTTTTCATGGTTTTCGGGGGCGCTAATGACGAAAATGAGGTCAAAGTCAAAATCCAAGATGGCGGCTGCGAAATTTTACAAAATATGCGTCATGGGTGTCGTTTTCATGGTTTTCGGGGGCGCTAATGACGAAAATAAGGTCAAAGTCAAAATCCAAGATGGCGGCTGCGAAATTTTACAAAATATGCGTCATGGGTGTCGTTTTCATGGTTTTCGGGGGCGCTAATGACGAAAATGAAGTCAAAGTCAAAACCCAAGATGGCGGCTGAGAAATTTTACAAAATATGCGTCATGGGTGTCGTTTTCATGGTTTTCGGGGGCGCTAATGACGAAAATGAGGTCAAAGTCAAAATCCAAGATGGCGGCTGCGAAATTTTACAAAATATGCGTCATGGGTGTCGTTTTCATGGTTTTCGGGGGCGCTAATGACGAAAATGAGGTCAAAGTCAAAATCCAAGATGGCGGCTGCGAAATTTTACAAAATATGCGTCATGGGTGTCGTTTTCATGGTTTTCGGGGGCGCTAATGACGAAAATGAAGTCAAAGTCAAAATCCAAGATGGCGGCTGCGAAATTTTACAAAATATACGTCATGGGTGTTGTGTCCATAGTTTTCGGGGGCCCTGATGCTGAAAATGAGGTCTAATTTAAAATCCAAGATGGATGACGCTTATTATGTAAAATTTTACAGCCACCATCTTGGATTTTGATTTCGATCTCCCCTCCTCTCGGGACGAACGTATGTGACCGCATAATATAACTTTCTACAATTTAAACGACGTAGTTATCGTAAAGTATGAAATTGGTGTAATATACAACCTTAGTATACACCTCTGCCCTACCCTTTAGAGAATACAGGCGTAATGTTACGTCTATGGGATTTAATTTCTCGGATTTTGTCCAATATCCTTTACATAAATTCATAATTATTGAAATAAATTAATATAAATGTCGCGCAAGCATCTTTCGCGGAAGTGTAGTCGCGCAAATGTCTTTCGCGGAAATGTCAGTCGCGTAAGTGTCTAGTCGCGCCAAGGGAGTCACACAAATTCCTTTCACTGTTTTTGCAACGAATAAATAAAAAATCAGTTCTAGGCTTTTTTGTTTTATTTATCACTAGCTCCTGCCCGCGACTTCGTCCGCGTGAAATTTCACCCTCCCCCCATTCACCCTCTTAGGAGTGGAATTTCGAAAAACCCTTTCTTAGTGGATACCTTTATATACTTCACACAGAACACACTCCAAATTTAATGTCTCTATGACCAGCGGTTTAGGCTGTGCATTGATATAATCAGTCAGACAGGATCACAGGACTTTGAATTTTATATTAGATTATAAAAGTAAACCTAATAAAGTACCTACCTAATAAAAAAACTCAATAACAGAAAATAAAATACCTAAATAAACCTATTTCTGATGATAACTAATCTAAACTCAATAAATAAGCAAAATCCCTAAAAACTAATATCTATACGAATGACTAATCCTACCTAACAGTTTTATAAAATAACCTACGGTCACTACGTACACTATCAAATATACTACCCATACTTTAAAATTAAAATCTATACCTACGACTTATAAAAATAAACCTAAATGACTCTACCTTAAACTGTACTTAGTAAAAACTATTATAAAAGGAATAAAAAGGTCGCACTGAAAAGCACGTTTTGGAATTGCAAGTAGCAGTTAAAACATACAATTTATAGAATGCTAATATGAACGAACGCTCGCCTATTATTATTATCTTCGTCGTGTACTACGACAAACTTATTATTTGCGGTTGGTACAGTAATCGGGTAAAAAACAAACTTAATTTTGCTTTTATTGTATATTTTTTTCCGGGATAAAAAGTAAAGCGTTAATTTCACGCCGTGCAATAATGGACTATTAAGTCACACGTATCGTAATGTACTATTTATGTGGTTTGCAAAAAGGACTAGTTTTTATCTTTAAAGGTTCTTCGATCTTTAAGCTCACTTCGTTTATTAAAACTTCTCGATTTATCGCACGCCTACTGTAAAACCTTAATAACCTCAAATTAAAAATGGCAACAATAAAACTCAAGCCCACAATACACCATTATATTTGAACAAAAGTTATTAATAACAGAACACCAGTGGAATGCTATTAAGCGCAGGCAATTTTCTGCATTCAAAAACTGTTAAATTAATTTTATGAAGCGGGAAAAATTGTTTTTCAGGTGATAAAAACGTTGAATCCCAAATTGTGATAAACAAAATGGCGTTTATAAAAGGTGATGTGAATGCATTTTATTTATTACTAGCTGTGCCCGCGACTTCGTTCGCGTGGATGTCGGAAAACAACAGGTAATGTGTCGCTTAGGAAAGGTGTAATTGCCACTCCTTCATTGAAAAGGAAGAATCATCAGATCTTGCCTGGTAACGCTTTCCTTACCTAGGGTTCGCTACCACGGCCCTTTCGACTGCAATCACTGCGTCTTCATGGTTCATAATGACAATGCGACAAAGTGTCACTTTGATTTTTGAGAATAAATTAAAATAAAAGCGCCTGCTCGAGGCTGATTATCTAACCAAACAGCCATAATTATGTCCATTAACCCAACCAATCATTAATGTACCAACTTGTAAAATCATATCACCATTTTATCTAAAGTATATCTGAGATTAGTAGGTGAAGTTTGAAGTTAGTTTTTCTAAGTCTTGGTTTCTTCTCTGTGGTGAATTCAGAATTTCTTAACTTGGTATTGAAGATATCATATATACCTACCAATATTATGCCTTATAAAGCATCGAGATATCTAGATGATAAAAGGAAGAATACATTAATGGTAAGAGTAAGAAGCAACCCATTAAACTTTGGTTATATTTGACACCGGCCGCCATTTAAACTACGAAGATGAAACCCATGAAAACTTTAGACATGATTTTGATTTAGACCTTATACTGCCGAAAACCAGAAAAAAAATTGTAAAGATAATTACAAAAAAATATACTTAACCGACTTCCATAAAAAACCCTAGAAAGTGCAAAATAACCTTAGTTTTCGAAGACGTTGCGCGTTGGCAAGAAATTAAAGACTTCTGAAACCAAAGGTCTATTGCACTTTGAAGTGTGTTTTTAAGTCGGTTGTATTTTATTTTATTTCACACAAAGTCGTGTAAGTTTATATTGAAAACCATGAAAACGACACACATGATAAAAAAAGAAAAAGAAAATTGCAGCCGCCATCTTCGATTTTCATTTTGACGTCACAATCGGCTTCAGCACTCTCGAAAACCATGAAAACGACACACACTACCAATTTTTCGATTTGCAGCCGCCATCTTGGACTTTCATTTTAACCAGTAGGTACTGAAACGGTTTACCAACAGTCGATTGGTCCATGAACCGTTGGTCAACACCATTAACTTTTCATCCAAAGGACTTGGGACCCACGAAAGTTTCCCCAACAGAACTCTACGTCAGTGAATGCTTAACCAACAGAATGTTTTGACCAATAACTTTTCACCCAAAGAACATTTGACCCATGTCAAATAGAACTAAGGATGCAAGGGCGAGCGAAGCGAGCTCGGAACTTGGGGCACCCCGACTCGGACAGGTAGGGTTCGAGGGGATGATGGCGGCTCAAGTGAGCGAGCAAAGCGAGCGAAGGGCACCCCGAGGTTAGGCTTGGTTAGGTTACTTTATACCCTTTTCACAGAAATAAAGGACTACGTCTTATTATTATTTTACTTTCACCTTTCTCGGCGTCTGTTGGCCTTGTTCTTTGGGTGAAAAGTTATTGGTCAAAACATTATGTTGGTAAAGCATTCACTGACCTAGAGTTATGTTGGCAAAACGATCGTGGGTGAAAAGTCCTTTGGAAAAAAGTTAATGGTTTAAAGATAATGTTCACCAACGGTTCATGGGCCAATCGACGGTGGGTAAGCCGTTACAGTTTCATTTTAACCTCACTATTGGCTTCAGCACTCTCAAAAACCAATAAAACGTAACCCATAAAAAAAATTGCAACCTCCATCTTGGATTTTCGTTTTGACCTGCCTATCGGCTTCAGCACTTTTGAAATCTATGAAAACGACATCCATGACAAAAAATCAAAACAAAATTGCAGCCGACATCTTGGATTTTCATTTTGACCTGACTATCTGCTTCAGCACCCTCGAAAACTGACAAAACGACACCAATGACAAAACATTTAAAAGAAATGGAGCCGCCATCTTGGGTTTTCATTTTGACCTGACTATCGACTTCAGCACCCTCAAAAACCATGAAAACGACAAACATGACAAAAAAAAATTGCAGCCACCATCTTGGATTTTCATTTTGACCTGACTATCGACTTTAGCACCCTCGAAAACCATGAAAACGACATCCATGACGAAAAAGTTGAAAATTTAGGCAACCGCCATCTTTGATTTTCTTTTTGACCTCAATTACCGGGGTCAAGATCCACGAAAAATAGCTCTCTCTCTGTGTGTCTCTATCTATCTATTACTATGAAAAATGAGGCATAACGCTTTTTCGTAATTTGACGATTTCTCCCTTAGAACTCCTACCGCAAGCTCCATATAAGAACTTCGTTAAAAACGCTCTGCGTTACTCAACTTTCTATATCAATAATTATCTAACTTCTTTATCGCTCAGAACACCACATTAATTATTATTATCTTACATTATCCTCACTTTTTGTTTAAAATTCTTTTAGCGCCACAGGCGCCACTAAATAAACCATCAATGGAAAGCGATTTTTTTAATATCATTAATATCATTATCATTACTTTTTAAAATAACATAGACATAAGTAGGTATCTGTGTTATTTCGTCATTTAAGTAAGCATAAACTAATAGGACGTGATTATTCACATCACAACAACAATATGTTTTCGTTAGTAGGTACTATATCGCGCCAATAGATGTCGTTACGTGTTACTAAAAAACGTAAAAAGTTGTTCCTAGAATACTTTAAATTGATTATATCTTTTGATAGAGTGAACCGATTGCGATGAAACAAAAACTAATCACTGCTCCGAGTTCTACACCATATTTGAGTATAAAAAGTAACCGTATTGGTTTGGTACTTTTTACGTTGACCCTGTTCAAATCAATAATCTGTCACATCCAAACAGACAAACAGACAAACCGACAAACCGACAAACCGACAAACAGACAAACAGACAAAAATTCCAAAAATTGATGAAATGGCATCTGTTGGTTATCCTTTAACACCCCAACTATTTTTTTTGGAAATATTTTCAATGTACAGAAACGTCTCGTCTACAGATTTATTATATGTATAGATATAGATATAGATAGATATATAAGTAATATATATTTATTTGATTTCTTTGTTAATTAATTTAATGTCAGCGAGCCAGGTAGTGGAATTGAGAGTAAAAATTATTATGAGCCTGGAACTTGATCAAACAGAACTCTAACTTGGTTGTGCTCTCGGTTCTAACTTAGAAACAGAATTTAAGTAAGACATTTTAGGATAGTAACAGTGGAGTTTCTTGTCCAATCTTTTTCAAATAAAACAACCTTTTAGAAGGGGTAACTAGAATCAATTCTATAATTATTCTACTAAATTGTGACGTTCAAAAGTGCCTTTTATGTGCTTCTTTGAAATAAATGATTTGACTTTGACTTTGAACATCTTCGAAGAGTTAGGCAAAGATGTACTAGATAGGTATATGTGTACACTTCTGCCTAGCCCTTCGCCATTTATGTTTAAGTTCCATGCAATAGGGCAGCAATCCTATTGCTATCGTTCGGGCATAAATCCGGGCACCAAAGTTGTCGACATAGCGCACGATATAAGCAAGCTGAAGTGGCAATAGGCCGGCCATATTAGCCATAGAACCGATGACCGTTGGGGTAGACGTATTTTCTCGCGTGACCGCGAATCGGCAAATGTAAGGTAGGATGCCCCTAAGCTAGGTGGAGCTACGATCTTCGCAGAGTGGCTGGTAGCAACTGGATGAGAGTTGCCGAAAATCGAGTTGAATAGAGGCCTATATCCAGCAGTGGACTGCTGTAGGCTAATGATGATAATGGGCACAAATCCAGACTCCAGATCCAGTTATGTTAATGAATATCAAGATTTTTATGCAAAATAAGGTTACAACAATAATTGTGTACGTTCCAATTGTTGTCGTAATTAAGTATCTTTGACAGAATATATGACAATTATTATCAATTTGCCAGCACAATGGAATACCTAATGGAATGTCACCAGTTACCTCTGTTTATTATTCTAGTATGGAGCACCTGAGGAAACCTTAACAGTCCTACATTTATAATAACATCTGTCGAGTGTAATGCCCTGAAAATGGGATCTGTAATCATATCTGTCACGTCGCGCGTGAAACACATACGAATGCAACGTTTGAATACAACGTTTGAACACTTTGGCAGAATCATAAAACAATTCATATCACGCAATTCATCTGTTTCACAGTTTCACACCTATTTATCCCTGAAGCGTTAGGCAGAGGTGTACATTTTACGAATCTCCATACAAAACTGTCATCTAGATGAAATTGCGTGTGATATGAATTGTTTCATAATTCTGCCAAAGTGGCCTTTTTAGGCCCCCTGATCACAAACCTCAAATGACAGTGCTTACTGGTGTCATTGATCATAAAAATCCGTTCGAAGTCAACAATATCACTATCAACGCGACACCACCTTCCATGATTACCTTCAAGCTCATCGCAACACTGCACACCAGTCAACCGGACCGAATTGCCCCTACAAATTAGTGCCGCCACTGATGTTAACAACACTTTGATGAGGTAATTACAGGCCAATTACTCAGTAAATGGTAATTAAGGCACCGCAACGCGCTGAGATGTTATCAATATTATTACTTACAGCGTCTTCACGATAAGTTTAGCTAACGAGCTGTGTCGTGTGGTTTGAGTTAGGGTAAATATTGGGTGTAGCTGTACCATGCAACTAAATGGTAGACTACAATTTTGTGAAAAAGCATCGTCAGCTTATCCGTTTTCAAGCTATGCTGGGTTTCGCTTGCAATTGTGGTTAAATATCAGTACCTTTCTTATTTTAAAGACTAAGATTCCCATTTGCACTATATCATCATCTGCCTAGCCTTTTCCCAACTATGTTGGGGTCGGCTTCCAGTCCAACCGGATGCAGCTGAATACCAGTATTTTACATGGAACGACTGCCTATCTGACCTCCACAACCCAGTTACTGGGTAATACGATACCCCTTGGTAAGACTGGTTGTCACTTTCGGGCTTCTGAATGTAACGACTGTCAAAGATCCACGAATGACAGCCGGGACCAACGGCTTAACGTGCTTTCCGAGGCACGGAGGGGTCTCGGTATGTAAAGATGGTCACCCATCCACAGTCCAACCGCGGCAAGCGTAGCTTAACCTGATCGATCGACCTATGCGGCTGTTATTATTTAGCCACGGGCTCTATATAATCTAACCAAAAAAATATAAAGAGCCGTTATTACTGCGCTAGAATTATTAACATGTCCATACAAAATAGGTGTGGGCCTTTTTTCAATGCAATTATAAAGAAAGGTTCATCTAAAATATAAAATAAAAAATTGAGACCTCTCGAAGGACAATGTCCTCGACCATTCACACCTTTACTGTATGCATTTTATATTCAAATTTTTTATCCTTTTATAATGTAAGCGAATATTACAAAAAATGTATTATGTATTGGAATTTTACGAAGAGCATTTTGTATTCACAGCTGCACTTTTATCATTACTTTCTTCACTTTTACGTTCAATCGAAAAATGTACCAAAAGATATTTTTCATGTTCATGTTCTTTTTACTACCCTCGAATATATTATTACCACAATGACTCATGAAAAACAATTTAAACGTCCGTGACGTCAGAGCATTGTCAAAGCCATAGCGTGTAACTGGTGTACGGTGGTCATAAATCGCCATGTGGCCACATTAAACCTGATTACCCCCTGACCTTGTAGAAGATTGATGATTTATAGGCTGGACAATAAATTGCGGATGTAATTTGAGGTCCTTTGTAACGATTTAGTGGCACTGCGAGAATCGATAGCACTTAAAACGAGAAAAATGCTTTTGGGAAAGGAATTATATTTTTAGACATTATTAATGGCGGACTTTACTTTTACAGAGGTTTTTGTGTTTCTGGTGCTGACATCGGAAATAGAGCAAAAAGGAAACTCTTTGTGTTTGTCAAATAAAGTGTCATCTACAGTTATTTAATTCTGTGAACATTCTTATTCTTCTTCTTAGCGTGTCGATAGCAATTTAAATGAACTCGGCCCAGAATTCGGCTACTTGTTTGGCGCCATCACCAGCGTCCATCAGTTCCTGCAACGTGCAGCTGACAGGACACGCAGGACACGATATTAAGTGTCCCATTGTTTGTGGAGCAGCACCACTTTTACATTCCAAGGCGGAGTCGTCTATGAATCTCCACCTAAACAGCTTTTCCTTGCTTTGGCCAACCCGGGTCCAGAGTCTGTTTAAAGACTTCCAGATAACCCAAGGTAACTCATGCATTTTTATTCCTATTACATAGGTAAACTGTTCATAACCAAAACTGTAGGTGATCACCAGAAAAACGTAATAGCCCTTTTTAATCCATATCTAGTAGCTTCTTGGACCTTCATGAAAAATATTACATCGCTCTCTCTTTCTTGTTCGCTATATTTGTTACCTACCAAACCAAACCTCTTGTGACCTAACAAGAACAATGGAACGCGAAGATACCACATATCAAGACATAGAACAATTTTTGTGTGCGTATGACCGTAACTCACTCCCCGTGTCAAACCCGAATGAATATTTACGGCAAATTCTGCGGGCGAAGCACTGATGTGACAAAATTGCCGAATACCGTTATAACTTGTTGGGACTTATTTTTAAAGGGTTTCGGGACTAAAATACCAGTTCATTGGTTAGACCCTTTTTATTGGGAGCTAATTGGTCATTTTACAATCTTTTTAGAATTAGTAACGGTTGCTATTATTAGGTATTACTTGTGATAGTTGCATTATTTTAATAACAATAATCAAAGTGTTTCTTGCTAAACGTTCATGAATTTTGTGTGCGGTATGCGGCATGTAAACCTAAGCACTTATTTCAGCGTGGAAGTCACTTTTAATAATCAATTTATCGTTATAATTTTATGGGAACGGTACTGATGCACTTATCTTTATTAGCTTTTTAATTAAATTCAACTTAACTTTTAAAATCATTTTCTAAGTGGAAAATGATTAGGTATAAAATTTATTATAAATTTTCTTCATAATTTTATGTAGGTAAGTTTTATAAAATTATTTTAACCAAATTAAAAATTTGCAAGTCCATGTCTGTTCCAGTAATGATATTTCATTTTAGAATGAATATTTACGGATAATTCAGTACATTTGCGGGAAGAAGCGCTGATGTGACAAATGTGTATACCGCTATAACTCAATGCTGGTCATATTTCTGCATGATATTGGAAACTAAAATATTTTAGTTGCAAAACTTTTTAAGAAAATCGTTTCATTTCGTATTTTCGACTTGTCCATTACAAGTACTATTTGCATTAAAAACGCTTAAGCTAAGCGTTTAGCTTAAGCTTTTTACTTCTAGTATTTATCGTTTTTATTTAGGAAACACAGGCGACAATACTTGGGATACTTCTTTATTTAACTCTGTGTGGGACTCGCGTATCAACATACTTACGCCACACAAACATTCGCCGCACCAACGGACGACATGCCGGCCGCGGAAGCAAACTCGTACTGACGAGATGCGCCAGCGCCGGCAATATTTATAGTGTGCGTGCAGGCGGCGCTATACGTCGCGCACGCGTCAGAGCGAGATGGGTGCGCGTTCCTCGTTGTTCGTGGATCACAGATTGTTTTAAGTTTATGGAATCAGTGTTCTCCTATTGGTTAATTAAAATATTGTACGTAGGTGAGCCGAGCACAAATTGTATGTTTTAAAATAGAACATAAGGAAGGATCTTTGACAAAATAAATAAGCTGTAAAGAAACGCATAGGGGAGTGGCGCTCCGAGGGATGGGATAAGTTGATCGGCGAACTCGAGCCCACCCACCACGCCTTCTGGCAACTCCAGAGGAAGCTCCGCTCCTCTGAAGAGGCCACAGTTCCTCCCCTCACACGCCCCGACAAAACGGTCGCTTTCGAAAACCTCGAAAAGGCCGAATGCCTAGCCGACAGCCTAGAGGCTCAATGCACTCCCAGCTCTCAACCAGTAGACAGAGCGCACCTCGACGAGGTGAACGCTGAAGTCGAACGGAGAGCCTCCCTCCCGCCAGTCGAAGACCCTGATGATCCTCTGCCTCCCGTCACTCCCGACGAAGTGCAAGACATCATAAAAGGGCTCGCAACCCGCAAAGCCCCCGGTTCGGACGGTATCACCAATGGGGTGTACAAACTCCTCCCCGCCCCCCTCATACTGCTCATGACCGCCATCTTCAATGGCGCCCTGAGCAACAACATCTTCCCCCAAATGTGGAAAGAAGCCACAGTCATAGGCATCCCTAAGCCAGGCAAGCCCAAGTCTGAGCCCTCCAGCTACCGCCCCATCAGTCTGCTCAATGTTTTCGGTAAAGTCTACGAGAGGCTTATTTATAAGCGCCGCAAAGACTATGCCGAAGCAAAGAGCCTCATCCCCCCCGAACAGTTCGGTTTTCGCACGAAGCATTCGTGCATCCACCAGCTCCACCGCATAGTCGAGCACATTAGCGCTGCTTTTCAGCGAGGTGCTTCGACAGGCGTCCTGTTCTTCGATATAGCGAAGGCGTTCGACAAGGTCTGGCACAATGGCTTATTATATAAGCTGTACCTGCTAGGTGTGCCAGACCGTCTCGTGCTCATCTTACGAGATTTTCTGTCGGACCGCACTTTCCGCTACCGTATCGAGGGCGCTCTCTCTCCCCCTCACCCCATCCGTGCCGGAGTCCCCCAGGGTTCCGTTCTGTCTCCCCTCATTTTCACCCTGTTCACTAGTGACATCCCGAACAGTAAAAAGGCACAGTTGGCGCTCTTCGCCGACGACACTGCCATTTACTGTTCGGGTGCCAACCAGTCATCCATAGCTCGAAACCTCCAAACCTCCGCAAGCGCCTTGAGCGATTGGTTCCGGAAATGGAGAATCGAGGTCAACCCTGATAAGAGTCAGGCGATCATCTTCTCGAGACCGCGCAAATGACCCCCCCCCCCCCTCCCGCGCCCAATCTCTATGTATGGCAAGCCGATCCCCTGGGGAAAGCGAGCCAAATACTTAGGTGTCATCCTAGACCACAACCTCACCTTCAACGAGCACATAAAGACGGCGCGTTCGCGCGCCTCTTTCGCTCTCGGTAGGCTCCACTCTATGATAACTGCCCGCAGCAAATTGTCACTCAAGTGCAAATTGCGCCTCTACACCGCGGTCATCCGTCCCATCATGACCTATGCTTGCGTAGTCTTCGCACACGCCAAGCCGCGATTTCTGCATAAAATGCAAACCCTCCAGAACCGTTTCCTCCGAAAGGTCACGGGAGCCCCCTTCTATGTCCGAAATGTGAATCTGCATCTAGATCTCAGACTCCCCACCATCCAGCAGTTCATGAAACGCCTCTCCAAGCGCTTCTTTGACTCCGTCATAAAGCACCCCAATCCCCTGATTGCGGCGGCCTCCCGATACACTCCCTCCCGCATAAGTAGGATTCGCCGACCAAGGCATACCCTCACTATCCCCGACGACGCCACTACCCTCCTCCAGGAGAGCAGTAAGGCCACGAGTACTCTCAGTCGACAACACAAACACAAGCTCAGACATCCGTCCTTCCGTCCTCGCCGCCGAGGCCCGTCGCGACGTCCCGCACCATCACCGTGCCCGCCCCGACCCTTGCTCGAGCCAGCCCGCGCAGCTGAGCCTGTAGTTTTAAATTCGCCCCTAAACACCAATAATAATACCGATCCAGCCTGTCCCTTGCTGTCCTCTTCCAGCGACGCCCTGAGCCGAGGTCCGAACCCCGCAGGGGGTTACCCTTAGCGCTGTCGCTTAGTTTTTAAGTTATTGTTTGCCCTGGCTGGAGGCCTTAATTCGAGGCATCCACAGGAAAATCCGGTTAAGCAGTAGCCATCCTCATAAAGGATGAACTGCGAGATGCCATTTAAAAAAAAAAAAAAAAAAACAAAATAAATAAGCAATTATTCCCTGCAACAATACGTGTTTAATTTGCTATCACGGGGACCCCAACAACTGGTGACACCCGACAACTGAACCGACAACCCAGATCGAAGATGTCGCAAGAAAACCTAAGCGAAAGCGAAATGCCGAAGCCCGAAGTCGACCTGGCTGCAGTCTCCATCCAATCAAGACTGTTGCCGTTTTGGAGGGAAATACCACGAGCCTGGTTTATCCAATTTGAAGCCGTCGTGGAGCCTTTGAAGACATCGGATGATCAAAAGTACCGATATGTGTTGCAGCAGCTACAGACCACCGACCTACAACATATCACGGACATCTTATACAATCCGCCAGCCACTGGCAAATACGGTGCCATAAAGAATCGTCTGCTGACGGTATATGACATATCGGACGTGAAAAATTTTCAAAAGCTCATCAGCGGCCTGGAACTGGGTGACCAGAAACCTACACAGTTACTACGCAAGATGAGAGAACTAGGCAGCGGCATGATCACGGACGAAGGTTTGAAGATCGAGTGGCTCAACCACCTACCCACACAGATGCGCGTCGTGTTGTCGATTAACACGGAATCGTCACCCGACACACTCGCCGCGATGGCTGACAAGATGGCAGAATATTCAGAACCCTCAACATCGACGGTCGCCGCAGTGTCCACGTTACAAGAGCCCGTGATGTCCGCACAATTAGATGTCTTGTCAAAGCAAATGGAGAAACTATGTCTAGAAGTCGCCGAGTTACGTGGACGCACAGCTCATCGTTATAAACGCCCGTTTCGTTCCCGGTCGCGTTCACAGTCGCGGTCGCGGCAGGGGAATAAGTCTTCAACTAGACCCGGCGATCCGAAGTGGGAGTGTAGATACCATTATCGCTACGGGGACAAGGCAAACCGCTGCGAATCACCGTGTTGCAGAAGAAACAAGACTCAGCCGTCGTTAAACTAGCTCCGACATCGACGGTGGCGGACGTCGGTGTCCCGTGTGCTACCAACCGCCTTTGTGTTTTCGATCGGGATACCCGAGAACGATTTCTTGTGGACACAGGCGCCGATATTTCGGTGTTAGCCGCCACAAGCAAAAGAAAAATGAAGACCGCCAGCGCGTACAGATTATATGCGGCAAACAATACGCCCATAAATACCTACGGTGAGAAGACGCTCAGACTGAATCTTGGTCTACGTCGCAGTTTCCTGTGGTAGTTTATCGTGGCAGATGTGAAAACTTCAATCCTGGGAGCCGACTTTCTGCGTCACTTCAAATTACTGGTAGATCTCCACAGGAAGAAGCTCATCGATAATGTGACGGACTTATCGATCGATGCGCTTGAAATAACGACCGGCGAAGAAACAGTACACGTCATTAGCTCCGAACAAACATACTACGAAATATTGAAGCAATATCCAGAGGTTATGCGGCCGATGTCCCTGAAAGAACCAGCAAAACACGATGTCGTTCACCACATAGAAACAACAAGCCCCCCCCTCTTCGCCCGACCCCGCCCGCTGCCACCCGATAAATACAAGGCTGCCAAAGAAGAGTTCGATCACATGCTGGAGATGGGCATCTGCAGACCTTCGAAGAGCCCATGGGCAAGTCCACTCCATGTAGTTAAGAAGAAGGACGGAGGACTACGGGTTTGCGGTGACTATCGTAGGCTAAACGCAGTCACTCAACCCGACCGATACCCGATACCCCGCATACAAGACTTCACCTACCAGCTGCGCAATATGAAGATATTTACAAAACTCGATCTCAAAATGGCATACTACTGGATACCGATAAATGAAGAAGACGCTCAGAAAACAGCTATTACCACACCATTTGGGCTGTTTGAATTTAAATGTATGACCTTCGGATTACGGAACGCCAGTCAAACGTTCCAAAGATTTATGCATCAAGTTCTACGGGGTATAGATAACTGCTTTTGTTACATCGATGACATCTTACTGTACTCGCAGAGCGAGGAAGAACATAAACTACTCTTACGTCAAGTGCTGGAACGTCTCAAGGAGTACGGCGTCATGCTAAAGGTAGAAAAGTGTGAGTTCGGCAAGGAAAAGATAAATTTTCTTGGCTACGAGGTGTCAACAAACGGTATCAAACCCACTGAAGAGCGAACAGACGTAATAACAAAGTACCCGAAACCAAACACTGTCGCCGAGTTACGACGCTTCCTAGGCATGCTCAATTTTTATCGTAGCTGCTTACCCCGTCAAGCCGACTTACAATCAGAACTCAACAAGTTTTTACACAATCGGAAGCGCAACGACAAAACACCCATCGAGTGGAACCCGGCAGCAGAGTTAGCTTTTGAAAAGTGCCGTCAAAGCATTTTACAAGCTACCGAACTAACGCATCCAGTACCCGGCTGTGCCCTCGCCATCATGACAGACGCCTCAGACTACAGCCTCGGCGCAGTACTACAACAGAGAATCGATAACGCGTGGAGACCTCTCGCTTATTTTTCAAAAGCGATGAGTATGACGCAACAACGCTACAGTGTGTACGATCGCGAACTACTGGCGATTTATACAGCTGTGAAGCATTTTCGAACGCTCATCGAAGGAGGCGACGTAACGGTGTATACGGACCACAAGCCACTTGCCCACGCACTGACACGCCCAGCAAGTAGCAGTGACACACCACGCCGAGAACGACAGTTGAATTTTATCAGTCAGTTCTGCACTGGCATTAAGTACGTACAAGGGGAAAACAACACAGTAGCCGATGCTTTGTCACGCATAGAAGACATCCAATGCCCCACCACTATCGACTACGATAAGCTAGCGAGCGAACAAGCAAGCGATCCCGTGTTAAAGCAACTGAGGAGCCAATCTAATCTGAAGTTTACTGACGTCACAATGCCTGGAATAAACCAACCAATCACGTGCGAAACATCGACTGGGACGCCTCGACCATACCTACCGAATACATATCGTTTTGTAGCATTCAAAGCGCAACATGATTTGTGTCATCCCGGTATCAGAACGACACGGAAGCAGACAACATCAAAATTCTTTTGGCCGAATATAAATAAAGATGTCAGCAATTGGACCAGAGCGTGCATCGATTGCCAGCGAGCTAAAGTACATCGCCACGTCGTAACTCCACTGAGCGAGTTCCCATCATCAGAACGCTTTGAACATATACATATGGACATCGTCGGCCCGCTACGAATATCAAATGATTGCCGTTACTGCGTGACCATCATCGATCGCTGCACCAAGTGGCCCGAAGCTGTTCCATTGCCCGACATAACCGCTGAAAAGGTCGCAAAAGCCCTTTACGAGAACTGGATCGCAAGATTTGGAAGTCCACTGCGAATATCAACGGATCAAGGTCGCCAATTTCAGTCCCAGCTCTTCCGATCGCTGATGCAGAAATTTGGCATAACACGAATACGCACTACGGCATATCATCCTCAGTCAAATGGCCAGATCGAAAGATGGCACCGGACGCTGAAGGCAGCATTAATGGCACGCGGTTCGACCAATCAGTGGACAGAAGAGCTACCCACTGTGCTATTGGGACTGCGCACAGCATTACGCAACAATAATCTCAGCCCGGCAATTATGACGTACGGGACAACACTTCGCCTGCCATCAGACTTAATCATAAAAACAAAAACAGGCATCAATGAAAGCGATTACATACGTCGCCTAATGGAAACAATGGCAACAGTTAAAAGTGCCCCGCGTTCGAACAGCAGTCATACTGAGCCATTCATACATAAGGACCTCGCGACGTGCACACATGTTTTCGTGCGAAATGACACAGTACGGTCGCCGCTAACGCCGCCGTACGATGGGCCCTACGAAGTTATCAAGCGCTATGACAAGTACTACAGGGTCAAGTTACCACTAAGCACATCAATAGTATCTTAGGACAGACTCAAACCGGCCTTCATGTACAACGAGCCCGTCGAAGATAAAGATAACCACCAGGACATTAGGCCAACTCAGCCCTACACCACCAGATCCGGCAGAGTCGTGAAGCCTGTGGTACGCTTCACTTAGAGGGGAGTGATGTGGGACTCGCGTATCAACATACTTACGCCACACAAACATTCGCCGCACCAACGGACGACATGCCGGCCGCGGAAGCAAACTCGTACTGACGAGATGCGCCAGCGCCGGCAATATTTATAGTGTGCGTGCAGGCGGCGCTATACGTCGCGCACGCGTCAGAGCGAGATGGGTGCGCGTTCATCGTTGTTCGTGGATCACAGATTGTTTTAAGTTTATGGAATCAGTGTTCTCCTATTGGTTAATTAAAATATTGTACGTAGGTGAGCCTAGCACAAATTGTATGTTTTAAAATAGAACATAAGGAAGGATCTTTGACAAAATAAATAAGCAATTATTCCCTGCAACAATACGTGTTTAATTTGCTATCAAGTGGACCCCAACATCTGTTTATTTTCTATACCAATTTCACTGCACCTTTGCGGCTCCTGTGTGAGTACTTTATGAGGGTTACAAGATGTTGCGGTTCGCCCATTTCAATCTTAACCCAAAATATGCCAAGTCCTAGCATAAACAACGCAGTCAAAAGCCTACTTGAAGTCAACAGAACACGAGATCAGGGTACTGTTGACCCTGTTGTTCGTGTTATTAATTTTGTCTTACTTGGAGGATATGCGGTGTCTTTAGGATAAATATAACTTGCTTTAATTTATTTGCTGAAACTGTGCGCTGCTGAAGTTACATGACACTACAAACAAAGATAATTTTTTGATGTGTAAAAGTGTTTTTTTTTTTAAACCTATTTTAACATTTAACAGAAATTGATAACTTAACTGAGAAAATATGGGTGCACTATTGCCTACTCCACCCCTACCTAGCAATTCGGGAAATATTGGCGTGATGTTATGATAATAATAATTAATTTTAATGTACTCGGAACCAGTCAAAAATATATTCAAACTTATCACACTAATATTATAAAGGCGAAAGTTTGTGAGTGTGTTAGTTTGTTTGTTATTTCTTCACGCAATAACTACTGAACGGATTTGAAAGAAATCTGGAAAACAGATAGTTTATAACCAGGATTATCACTTAAGATACTTTTTATCCCGATATACCCACGGGATCGAAACTTATGCGGGTGAAACCGAGGGGCGCAGCTAATTTTGTAATACTTATCACTTACCACAAATTCATAATATAGTTTGCGGCCGAGATCAGTAACAAGTTAAATCCGAGTCAGTGATTAATTAAACCGTTTGATTTGCAATATTGCTACCGGACTGTGAAAATTATCAGCCAAGTAAGTAATTGATGACATCGTTTAAAACACTTCAAAAAAGCTGGACCATTTTCAGCAAATGATAAATCAGCATTAACTAATATAAATTTAAGGCACAAAAGAAAAACAGGCCAGGGATAAGTTACTTTGCTAAGCCTCCCTTTGATCCACATTCTTGTTAACCAATATAAACGCGTCTTTCCCAAAATTCTAGCAAATCCTCAGCATAAAACCTATCTCGAACTATTCTGCTTAGGAAATAAATAACGTAGGTACAAACGGCCTTTCCGGAGGTGTAAGTAAAACATCCCTTCCTGACCCGGACCAAAGTTACAAGGTAAACAATGACTCCTTAGAGTTTTGGCCTTAAACGCTTCTACGTCTGTTGAATATAGAGCGAAGAATAATATTTGTTGTGGTTGTAAGAGATTTGTGGTTTGTGTACGGCGCTCGGAAAGTTGAAGATGTACCAGCCGTGTGTGCTCCACTGATGTAAATATTTATTGAGTTTTAAAGTGCAATGTGAAAGTTGCTGTTGTCAGTATTTTTGTTTGTATGAAATGAATAAAGGGTTTTTTTGTGTATAAAGGCATTAATCACACTACTATGAGTCAAGTGGCTCTTATTATATATTGTGCAGATATCGTCAGTTAAAAGTACTTACAGTTCTGGTTAAATAATAAACTAATTAAATTTTCGGTCAATTGAGATTTATTTATTTTTATATTTAATACTTCAAGCACAAAAATGTACAGAGGCGGACTTAATGCCATAGGCATTTTCTACCAGTCAACCTTTGGGTGATGCAGAGACAAACAGTGGTAGGTGCAATCATGAAAATTGAGGAATAAATATTTTAAATATACTTAAAGATACGCATAAACCTATTATAACTATGAATACAATTTATACCTAATTACATATAAATATAAGCACAAGTAAATATACATAAATACATGAATATACTTACTAAAAATAAATAAGACAAACAACGACAAAATATTACCGTTTTATGCATAATCAGCCTTTAATGTTCTCACTGCTGGGGCACAGTCCTCTGTGAGAGGGAATGGGCTGTAATCTAATACCACGCGGACCCAGTGCAGGTATAGTAGATGTCACCATGTCTTCGAAATTTTTGTTCTGGGATATGCCGGTTGCCTCACGATGTTATTCTTTACCCCTCTCAGAGCAGTGCTGATGTAATTTTATACAAAGTAACGTGTCTGACTGGATTCGAACCCACGACCTACAACTCGTAACTCGGTCCCTTGCCACTGGGCCACCACTGCTCTCTGGCATATATAGAAGGTATATATATATTAATAACAAATTCCAAATCTCATTTTGCCTACGACAAAGCTAAAAGAGCTTAAGCAAAATTGTAAGCTTAGAATCCCAGCTCATATTTAGAACATAAACCCAATATAATTTCACTCAAACCAAAGCCTATACCAATATACCCTAGTAATATGCAAACACCTGAGGGAAATAATCTCTGTTCACTTACATTGCTGTTTATGTGCGAGTAACTATGTATAGTAAGATTACTGAAGCTTCGTTGCATCGTATATTCCATTGTCTATTAGCTGCGAGACGTTAAGTAATTAATATCGAAACTGCATTAACAAAGCTCAAGGGGAATTTGCGAAATCAATTCGTAAATGCCGCAAATTGATTTGGTGAGTGAATGTGAATAATCCATCATCAGGTTGGGTTATGAAATAAAGCTGCTGGCTGCGTCTGCCTGCATATTCAGACTAATCTTGATTAATCTGGTACAGTTTGCATCGTTTATTATTGCTGATGTATTTATCCTATGCGTGAAGATAATGGCAGCCGATACTGGAGTTACAAAATTATTGGGAAATTGATCGTTTGGTGAGAGTTCAATTTGCAGAGTAATTATATTATAGGGTGACTGGTAATTAGTGACCGATAGGTACTTACACATGATTGTAGTCATCATAAAAAACAACTTTCCCAAAGTAACATTTTTTTTTTTATTTACCAAGCGGCTTGATTGGGGTGATTGGGCAATAGGGGTGGTTGGGGTCATGCAGGACAATCATGTGTTTAAGTATCGGTCACTAATTACCAGTCCCCCTATACAGGGTGTCCCGTAAGTCGTCGTCTAGCCGAAATCGGGTAATTATTATTATTTCATTTTATTTCGGAATAACTTTCCTTATGTTCTAAACATTAAAAAATACTTATAACTATGTTAGTAAAATTATTTATTCATTAAGGCATACTGCCAACGCGGTCACCGGTGACCGCGAACATTAGATTTTCTATTGTGTCTGTTGTCTGGCAGTCAACGTGTTAATTATTATTATTTATTTACAAATTTGCGCTATTTAATATTATAGAGGGCACCTTCAGAACCGTGGACAGGTAAGATGCCTCACAACCGGGCAATCAACCCTTCCCAATACGCTATTCAGAAGGCTGTTGGTGCTGCCTCACACGCGGCGGGTCAGGCAACCCACTCGTTTACGTATTATTGCCCAAAAGCAGTCCGTGCTGGCCTTAGCAAATATACCTGACGAAATCCCAACAGCATCCTAAAACCATTATTGTATAGGACCCGTAGGGCATTGAAAGATCTACGCGTATAACGGATCCACAGGCTGCAGGTATAGAATGCCTGACAGTATGCCTCAAAAAGAGCAATCTTCACCTCTTTTGTGCACCGTGTAACCTGCGCGCCAGCATATTTCATCTCACTGCCAACGCCCTACGTTCCCGCTCCATATCCAAATCATCTGAGAGGTTCTTCGGTGACCCAGTGCCCCATAGGCACTTAAATTTGGTGACCCTACTTACGCAATAGGCCAAGTCATAATAGTTATCAGAAAAATAAAAAAATAAAATCAAGTTGTGTATTTTTAAAATTATTGGCATTTAGATGTCACTTTTTGCCCAACCAAATATTCAAAATTAATACTTTGCCAAACTTTGACTGACTCTACTGCAAAAAAATGTACTAATTATGCGAGTTTGGCAAGTAACATTAAAAGTTGGCGCATAAAAAAATTGTTTTTATATTTCATTTTTTTTTTATCCAGAGATTTTTTCAATATTTTTCTGATAACTATTATGACTTGGCCTAATTACCATGACATCGACTTACGGGACATCCTGTATAGAGGAGGCTTTTTAGGAATAACAAAATGTTTTCAAATCTAGCAACAGCGAGAGTACAGTCAACCGCACGTTAATGGTAATAATTTGTCATTGACAGTGCCTTTATGACGTAGCAGTAAGGGCGGTTTTTGGATGACCTTATATGAAACTGAAAACATAAGTAAAGCACAATATTTTAACATCTGATAGAACTCATTAACAAAAACTCCCAACAGTCTCCTCCAAACACGCGTAAATTCAAATGATTGACAGTTACATTCGCCATTTTGTCGGCCATGATTGTACCATCGTCGCGCGACACATGACACTTTTAAGTCATTATTTTTAACGAACACGCTGTATCACTTTACTGAGACATAAAAATGTTTCTTACCTGTGACACGTATATGTATTTTATGTGTATGTAAAAATAACAATTCCGTGAGGACAATGAACTTGGTAATACGTGCTGAAGAAAGATTATTTAGCAGTTCTTAGTTTTTTTTTTTTTTTTTTTAATAATGGCATCTCGCAGTTCATCCTTTATGAGGATGGCTACTGCTTAACCGGACTTTCCTGTGGATGCCTCGAATTAAGGCCTCCAGCCAGGGCAAACAATAACTTAAAAACTAAGCGACAGCGCTAAGGGTAACCCCCTGCGGGGTTCGGACCTCGGCTCAGGGCGTCGCTGGAAGAGGACAGCAAGGGACAGGCTGGATCGGTATTATTATTGGTGTTTAGGGGCGAATTTAAAACTACAGGCTCAGCTGCGCGGGCTGGCTCGAGCAAGGGTCGGGGCGGGCACGGTGATGGTGCGGGACGTCGCGACGGGCCTCGGCGGCGAGGACGGAAGGACGGATGTCTGAGCTTGTGTTTGTGTCTGAGAGTACTCGTGGCCTTACTGCTCTCCTGGAGGAGGGTAGTGGCGTCGTCGGGGATAGTGAGGGTATGCCTTGGTCGGCGAATCCTACTTATGCGGGAGGGAGTGTATCGGGAGGCCGCCGCAATCAGGGGATTGGGGTGCTTTATGGCAGAGTCAAAGAAGCGCTTGGAGAGGCGTTTCATGAACTGCTGGATGGTGGGGAGTCTGAGATCTAGATGCAGATTCACATTTCGGACATAGAAGGGGGCTCCCGTGACCTTTCGGAGGAAACGGTTCTGGAGGGTTTGCATTTTATGCAGAAATCGCGGCTTGGCGTGTGCGAAGACTACGCAAGCATAGGTCATGATGGGACGGATGACCGCGGTGTAGAGGCGCAATTTGCACTTGAGTGACAATTTGCTGCGGGCAGTTATCATAGAGTGGAGCCTACCGAGAGCGAAAGCGGCGCGCGAACGCGCCGTCTTTATGTGCTCGTTGAAGGTGAGGTTGTGGTCTAGGATGACACCAAGGTATTTGGCTCGCTTTCCCCAGGGGATCGGCTTGCCATACATAGAGATCGGGCGCGGGAGGGGGGGCGGGAGTTTGCGCGGTCTCGAGAAGATGACCGCCTGACTCTTATCGGGGTTGACCTCGATTCTCCATTTCCGGAACCAATCGCTCAGGGCGCTTGCAGAGGTTTGGAGGTTTCGAGCTATGGATGACTGGTTGACACCCGAACAGTAAATGGCAGTGTCGTCGGCGAAGAGCGCCAACTGTGCCTTTTTACTGTTCGGGATGTCACTAGTGAACAGGGTGAAAATGAGGGGAGATAGAACGGAACCCTGGGGGACTCCGGCGCGGATGGGGTGAGGGGGAGAGAGAGCGCCCTCGATACGGTAGCGGAAAGTGCGGTCCGACAGAAAATCTCGTAAGATGAGCACGAGACGGTCTGGCACACCTAGCAGGTACAGCTTATATAATAAGCCATTGTGCCAGACCTTGTCGAATGCCTTCGCTATATCGAAGAACAGGACGCCTGTCGAAGCACCTCGCTGGAAAGCAGCGCTAATGTGCTCGACTATGCGGTGGAGCTGGTGGATGCACGAATGTTTCGTGCGAAAACCGAACTGTTCGGGGGGGATGAGGCTCTTTGCTTCGGCATAGTCTTTGAGGCGCTTATAAATAAGCCTCTCGTAGACTTTACCGAAAACATTGAGCAGACTGATGGGGCGGTAACTGGAGGGCTCAGACTTGGGCTTGCCTGGCTTAGGGATGCCTATGACTGTGGCTTCTTTCCACACTTGGGGGAAGATGTTGTTGCTCAGGGCGCCATTGAAGATGGCGGTCATGAGCAGTATGAGGGGGGCGGGGAGGAGTTTGTACACCCTGTTGGTGATACCGTCCGAACCGGGGGCTTTGCGGGTTGCGAGCCCTTTTATGATGTCTTGCACTTCGTCGGGAGTGACGGGAGGCAGAGGATCATCAGGGTCTTCGACTGGCGGGAGGGAGGCTCTCCGTTCGACTTCAGCGTTCACCTCGTCGAGGTGCGCTCTGTCTACTGGTTGAGAGTTGGGAGTGCATTGAGCCTCTAGGCTGTCGGCTAGGCAATCGGCCTTTTCGAGGTTTTCGAAAGCGACCGTTTTGTCGGGGCGTGTGAGGGGAGGAACTGTGGCCTCTTCAGAGGAGCGGAGCTTTCTCTGGAGTTGCCAGAAGGCGTGGTGGTTGGGCTCGAGTTCGCCGATCAACTTATCCCATCCCTCGGAGCGCCACTCCCCCATGCGTTTCTTTACAGCACGCTGTAGATGGCGCATGTGGGTTTTGTTCGCGTCGCAGGGAAAAGAGTCGTAGGCACGAATGGCAGCGTTCTTCTCGGTCACCAGTTCACGTACGTCATCGGGCAGTTTCCAGCGATGGTCTTCCATCACTGGAACTTCCCGTGAGCAATCCGTCAGTACGGATTGAACGTGCTCTGTGAACGAGTCGATCGCTCCAGTCGTGTCTGCGACTGAGATAATTTGCTCGGGGATGGAGTCTAGGTGGGGGGACGTGGTGGATTTCAGTCTTTCGCTTACTTTCCTCCAGTCGGTGACTATTTTGGTCGGGGGGGGCTGGTTGGGGTCGTGCGGGGGGCCCGAATAGGGGGCCAGGTGCAAGATGACCGGGCGGTGGTCGGAATCAAGCTCTTGTACCGTCTCGATAGACTGCAAACGGAGGTTTACATTCTTGAGAAGCGCTACATCGAGAACGTCAGGAAGATGGGCGGGGTCGCCCGGGAAATGAGTGGGATACATCGGAGCGATGATATCGAAATTGAGGGAGTCGCCTAGCTTGGACACGATCCTACCTCTGGTAGAGGTCGTGCTGCTATTCCAAGCGGGATGTTTGGCATTGAGATCTCCCGCCATGATGACGGAGTCACTCATACCGAAGAGGGTAGTGAAATCGGCAGTGAGGGAGATGGGATCCTCCGCACCATTGATGGGTGGGATATAGGCGGAAATGATGGTGATTGAGGGGTGACCAGTCATGCCGAGCCGACAGATAGAGATCTCTAGTTGGGAGAGAAGGGCGGGCGGGTCTATCGGGGTGCAATGGAGGGACTTCCTATAGTAGATGAGGGTACCGCCCTTGTGGCAGCGTGACCTGTCATTGCGAACTATCTTGTAGTTGGCAATGCTCGGGTTCCGCAGATGGGGCTTCAGGAAGGTTTCCTGGACTAAGAGGACATCGAGCTGGTGATCGCGGAGGAACGCGGCGATCTCATCGCGTTGTTTTTTAATGCCGTTTGCATTGAAAAACCCTAGTCTAAGGGATCGGGGTTTGGTAACGCTCATTCTTTGTAAAGCCATTGGAGCTTTTAGAAGTTGAGGGTTTGCATGACTTGCGTAATCTGAGGATACGCATTGAAAATCTCGGCGATGCGCCGAGGATTGCCGTTACAGGCTTGAATTTCCGCTGCCATGGCATTTGCGGGGGCAATAAAAGCTGCGTAAGCACCGATTATTACCTCCATGCTGCTAGGCTGGGGGCGGGAGGCGGGGGACGGGGGGGACCTACTGGGACCAGCGGGAGCCCTGGGCGCGGCGGCGGGAAGGGCTACCGGTGGGGCTACTGGGACCGAGGGGCCTACTGATGGCGCGGGGATGACAGTTGCCATCAGCGCTGGGATAGTCGGGGGTGGGGGGGGCACCGTAGCTGCGGGAGCTTTGAGGTGGTTGAGGTTCGCCCATGGGGAGGGCCTTTGGGGACTGAGCCTATCGGGCATCTGGGAGGAAGGGATCGGGATCCTCACAGAGGGGCTTTCCCTTTGCTGACGGTCGCTCGCGCGCTTCGTCAGTTTGGGAGAAGAAGACTTGGGAGCCTTGGGGCAGCTTCGGTAGTTAGCCGGGTGCCCGGATTGGCCGCAAAGAACGCAGCTCGGTGGCTCTGTGCACTGAGAGCGGTCCTTGGGGCGGGGACAGTCTGACGTGCCGTGGGCACCTAGACACTTGACGCATCTAGGTGTCGCGTAGCAGTGGGATTGGGAATGGCCATACAATTGGCACCTGTGGCATTGTCCGATGAGGTTGGACTTCCTGGGTTTCTCGATAGAGATACCCGAGAGGGAGCAGATTGACTTCACCTTGAAGATGGGGTGATGTCCTTCAGTAGGGTCGCAGATGACCAGGACCATGTCGTAGACTAGGCCCTTCCATGCTTTGTGCAAGCGATGGACTGCTGAGACGGGGATGCCTTGTGAAGCAAGGTCTTCTTTGATCTCCTCGGTGGGGATTTCTTTGGGGACGCGCCTGATGATTACGCGGGTGGGGACTTCCTCCGGAAGGGAGTACGTATGGAAGGGGTAAGCCCTTGTCTGGAGGAGACGGGTAAGGTCCCTGTAGTCCGAGGACGAGGCGACCGTTACCTTTATACCCTGTTGGGTTGAGCGGGCGTTCGTGTAGTTGATCTTTTGATCAACACACGCTTTGGAAATTTCAGTCCATTTGGACTTATCCTGGACATAGACGGGGGGCGGGGGTCGTGGCTTCTTTGCGTTCGAAGCAGGAGGGGTAGCCGAGAGGCTAGAAGCGGGGGAGGCCTGCGGTGCGGCGGAGGGTGGGGTGGGGGGGCGGGGAGAGGGGTTTTCCGCGACCGACTTTTTGGCCTTGTTGGCGTGAGAGGAGGCGTTCTTCTTTCTCTTGCCTCCCTTTCCGACGACTATATAGTCGTCTTCCGAGGAGGACGAAGAGTCAGAGAGGGCTTCCTCTGAGTCGGATTGAGATTGGGGTACGGACGTGTCCATACTCTCCTGAGTATCAGCTGCGATAGCGGCTGGCACGGAAGGTGCGGGATCGGGGACTGGCACGGACGGTGCGGGTTTCGGGGCGGACACGGAGGGAGCGGGTGATGGGGCTGGCACAGAGGGTGCGGGTTTTGGGGCGGGCACAGAGGGTGCGGGTTTAGGGGCTGGCATGGAGGGTGCGGGTTTTGGGGTTGGCACGGAGGGTGCGGGTTTGGGGGCTGGCACGGAGGGTGCGGGTTTAGGGGCTGGCACGGAAGGTGCTGGTTTGGGGGCGGCGGCTGGCACTGAAGGTGCAGGCGAGGGGGCTGGCACGGAGGGTGCGGGAGGGGAGGCGGCGGCGGCCTCGGGGATTTCGCCTGAGTTTGGCGGAAAGAGGGGGCTGACTAGCGCATCGCTGAAGTCAATGTCGATGTCTAAGACCGAACCGGGAGGGCGTCTAAAATTTATGAGACGCTGGCCATATTGGGTGAGGAAAGAGGGGTCCTTGAAGAGGACCTCTCTAGCGAACGCCAAAATGACCGCGTCTGCCATGATCGGGAAGGGGGCGGGGAGAGGGAAGAACCATGGGGGGCGTGAAAACCTAGCACCCCGGGTGGATGGGCCGGGGGTGTGAGATCCTACCCTCCCTGTCGGGTGTGAGACAGGGAGGTGAGTACCTGAAGTGAGCCCTAAGCTTGTGACCCGTCGCCGATCTTATTGTGCGAACGGGGCCCTAACCAGTCTGTGCGATGGGTGTAGAGACACCCTAGACCGGCTTCTAGTACGAAGGGGTTGACACACCCAACCGTACTAGACGCGAGCTGTGGACAAGGGATTAGTTACGAAGCTAGAGCTGACTAGGAGCCACCCCCAAGGCCAAGCTTCTAGCTCCCGATTCCAATTTACTGCCTCACCCTGATGGGGCTCGGCGGGTGAGATTGGGGCACCACCCCCTTGGCTTCGTTGGCACCGTGAGGTATCCACCAAGGACCACGAAACTGTGGTTTTTACCCGGAAGGGGCCAAAAACCTCGACGACACGTGTGATGACGAATCTATCTTAAGAAACAACTTCTATCAACCACGCCTTGAAAAAGGCGGCTATTGACAGGGTGCGGGCGTAGTCCGGAGACTACTGAGCTCGTTACGGCTGGCGTAGCGAGAGCGGGCGGCGGCGGGGCGGCGAGGCGGTGGGGGCGTGCAGCGAGCGAGAGCGGGCAGCACGACCGTCCACGGCGAGCGTCGAACGGCGAGTGTAGCAGTTCTTAGTTATTTTATTTTTATTTTATTTTATAATTGATAAAACTTGTTTGCCCCGGAATGTGCCAATGATATAGCATTGAACCACTCTGGTGATCTAATATTTTGCTTTTCTTGCATTGGAACGGACGATGAATTGGTAATTTCACCACTTTCTCAAACAAAAATTAACTGAATTGACGTATAGCAAAAGAGGCCTTTTCCTCTCATTCAACAATGAAACAATGTCAGGCATAGATAAATAATTCCAAATTAAGTTAAAGCATGATGACAAGGGACTGTTACATTCAATACTCCTTTACCCATATCAACATTAGAATATTTTATATATCATCTCCTTTCAAATATTCATTTCATTCCTCTATTCCCTTTCATAGACGTATCAATAGGTACAATAAAAGCAGTTATACAGATCATAACAATCCTTGAACCTTAAAATATACGGTTGGGGCCCAATAGGGTCATTTGATCTACATAACAAAAAGATATTCACACGTTATGTAATAAGGGCTTATATTGTGGTTGTTTTATAGGGCGTTAAATCTTACGCAGTAAGTTGATACGGCCTTTTAAATGATCCAATATTTGACGGCTTTGTTGCGCCTGAGTTATTGCAAGCTATGTGCCCTTTTTATGGTAATCGTGATTATAATGTTCGAATAACTATTCGTATTCATGACTTTAGGTTCCATTGGTTTTCAGTTTTGTACTTACGAGTCTGATGGAGTCAGGTGTGATTTTTTGATCTATACTGTTCTGAAGGTTGAAAGATTAATTTTGTAATCGAGAAGTGTAACATGGTGTATTCTGTATTCGACATCAAGAATCGTTGTATTGTTTCTTTAACGATGGGCTAGATTATTTCTGAAGAGAAATCTCGGAGACTAAAGTTTCCGTTATTCAATTGTAGGTATTAGTCCACAAATGAAAGTCCAAAGTTCACAGTGTTCACGCAGAACGGTTTTATAATTTAAACAAAGTTATTGTTACAGAAAGTGAGAAGAACCATAACACTAGACAGCAGGCATGAATATGAATTAATATAAGTAGATCAGAACACCAGAAAGCAAAGCAGAGATAATTTTACAAAATGTCCGATAGATTTGATTTACAAGCGTAGGGCGCATTAGCTAAGCTTCAGGCAAGCAAGCGCGTGGGTGCCTTGCGCAATGGCGGACCATGGACTTTGCGCCATAGATAAAATACTTAATGTCTGTCGCGCGCAGTGTTGCCAACTCGACTGTGTGGCGGCGATGCCGCTACACAATGAACAAAGTAATAGCGAGCTTCAGCTGGCAATATCATAATTATTTTGTTTCACATTTCTATACAGAAAAGTCCGAAATTCATACAAACTGTGGCTACATCTTTGCTAAAACTACCGTGTCCAACCAATGTCATAACTAACATCTATATTGGCAGAATTGTGCCGTCCAAAAAGTTCCACCGTCACGCGGATAACAGTGATATTCTTATCAATAAAAAAAATTACAAATTTCGATGTTATATCTGTGATAACTCACGCTCTATTAAGCTTAAAGCATAAGCTAGGTTGCTTTACTTTACTCACACACGTCAAAGGAATCTCAACTTTATCCCGCTAAACATAAAGTCTTCTGAATACGGCTGACTAGTAAAATGAATATTTATTTCGTTCTTAGGATACACAATTTTTATAGCATGTTTTTATAATCTTGCCAATGTTACGATGTCGTTCTGAGCTTGGAGTACGTTATCTCTGCTTTTGTTGCCAGTTGATTCTGCACTGCAATTGGAAATGTATAAAGATTTGGTTTTATGTTGAGATAACGGTGAAGTTCGGAGTCAGCGCAAATTAAAGTTTTATGGACTCCCAGATTTCTACGTCATGTCAAAAGAAATGAGAATTAGCTACAACTTTTTTCTTCGTAAAAAATCTTGGTTACAGATTAGCGTAAGATAACTTTATATCATACGAAAGAAAACATTGAAGCAAAAAAAAATAAAAAATAAATATCAGTAGTATGTACACATCCAACGTGTACATACAACATGACGTGAAGGATCCAAGCAACCGAACATAACAATTATTCCACTTGAGCAAAACGCAAATTAGGACAGATCAGGTCGATAAACAGTAGCACATATCTACCTATATCTATGTTGTTAACTATACTTTTCTTAATGGCAAACTACCTACAGTTTGTCGTCTCGTAACTAGGTCGTGCGGCATTTGCTCGTTGCTCCAAGTTTTTGGCGAAGTTGAATACTTGCGATGTATGTAAGATCTAATCATGCGTCTGCAACGAACTCACGGATCAAACTTCTCAAGTTTAACGGGCCTTGTATGATGGGGTGAAAAGATAGAATCGCGCATTTACACAAATTCTTCGAGAAAATTTTACTTTGGCAACACTATCGGCCAAAAATTTTGGCTTTTAGAGGTTTCATAGAGCAAGGTTCACAGGTCGCACTTTGACTTTATTTAAAAAAATAAAGTAAGCATTCCGTACGAATATGAAGCTTATTTTAATGCACATAATTGTCATATTCGTAATAGCGAGCGAACGTTTCATTCAAATATAAACATTACTATTATACGAATAAAGTTCACATTCATATGCGACGCTTACTTTTTTTAGCAAATAAAGTCAAAGTGCGTTTCTGTATATTCTAGCAGAAAATGCTTATCCAGAGACTATGAAACAGGCCCAAGGTCTTCAAAATAACCCAACAAACCCATCAAAACAGTTTAAATCATCTTTAACTAAAGCCTAAACCAACGACGAAGTTATTGGGACTAAAGATAGGCAGCCCCAAACTCCCAAGATTTCCAAGCCCATATACAAGGCCCTTAGTACAAAATCATACCAAAACTTGCAAGGTGGTTCAACGCTAAACATTACTTAGTACACTTTGATAGTTATTGGCCATTAGCAAGTTTATGTCGCAGATACCTGGAGGATCGTACTAATCTGATGTCAAGTGTTTGATCGACCGTCACTGAAGTAGGTACCTAAGTTATTGGCCCAAGTTTGGAGTAAGTAGGTACTCTTTGTTGTGGGTTATGTTTGTGGTTTTAGGATCGAATTCTAGAAATATGTTCAAGCATTGATGTATCTTTGTAGAAGACGGGGTCTAAAATGCGTTTTTAACCAAAATCTTTGCATCATAATTTTTGGATAAATGATTGTAATTGATTAATTGATATTTTACAAATTGCGATAACGTCTTTTATTTTTATCTACTAATTTATGGTACTTATAAGGCATGTATTTCTCAAAAAATTGGACTCGTGATAACAAATTATATATTATGAACTCAAACTCGAGGAGTTTACTAATAGCCACTGAAGAGTTCCACCCCTGCCTGGCTCCATCATCAGATCAGCTCCAAGATACCAAATTCTAATTTTGTCAACCAAAGGTACACATGTATTGCTCATTTGGAGAAACATCGACGTAAATGTATTTTTTCCCAAAAAATAGTTAAATAATATATGACAAAGCACTTCGAAAGCGTAATTAAGTTAGGAAAGCAAAAACGTAAAAATTATAAGCTTGTTATACTCAATATAGTGTAATAGTTTTAACTTCAACTTTTTAGCTTTTATAAACACAAACTCTATACATTCAACGCAGTGCCTTATCTCATTCGTTCGTACTCCGTTTACCTTTACCCGTATGTAAGCGCACCTTCGTTTACCTGTGGGTCGAGTGCCCAAATAGCCTTGTTCAGCGACATTGTCCGTGGCCTATCTAGGGTTGTACGGACCAACTAGGTGCTAAGTACTCTTGTTTTTTAAAGGGTGTTTAACTTTTGTGCTTGCGAAAAGATGTTTTGTTATTTCAAGGGTATTTTTTTCTGTTCTTTTCAGCATCATTTTGGATGATGAGGTATTTGAAGGACTGAGACGTCAATCAAATTTGCAAACCGCCTTTGATTAAAATTCAAGGATCAATCAATTAATTAATTACTTAGTAAACCAACGCAAGAAAACGTCACGCTCGCATTTCTAGAAGAATTATTCCGGTGTGATCCCCTGAGCCCCCCTCCACCCCCCCTTATCGATCCCCTGCTAGTTCTTCTTCTGTTTTAATCTCTTTCTTATGCAACTTTATCCTAGGTTAAGGTTGGACAGTGAAGTATAGAACCTACATCCACATGTCACCAGAAATGATTTGTTTTAGTTGTGTTTTATTTAAACAAATGACTGCGGCTACGGACCAAACGCTTCAATTAAATACAAGAAAAATAAAAAAAAAAACAAAAAATGTCGTTCTAAAAATATTTTTAAACACAACGAAACTCAACATAAAAGCAATCAAACGCAACTTGAATACAACGAACGATTAAAAGTGTCAGAAGCAATGACAAAAAAATAACCTAAAATGTACTATCATTTTCAGCAGCCCTAGTGTGGCCGCTATTTGGGGGGTGTCGGCGTCGGACTGAAGCAAGCAAGGTCAACTGACCTTGACGACTAACTAGTCGACAAACAAGTAGGTTTAGTGTTAGAAGTGACCGCAAAAAAATATTGATGCTTTATAGTTATGACTAGTTGTTACCCGCGATTTCGTCCGCGTGGAATTAAACAAACACTTTTTTTTCTAAAATAAAAGTAGCCTTTTTTTTAAGGATGGGAAATCATCCCAATCCCCCATTTTGCAAAAAATATTTTATGTTATTGGTAAAAAATCTACATAAGAAACCATATTTTAAATTTGCAAACCTTACTATTTGAAAAAATAGCGATCTCAATGACCTGGCCTGAGATCGCTATTTTTCAGTTAGCTATCCCCCTTCGGTGCAAAGCTTTCAAATAAGCATACTTTTTCGAGACCTTTCTAGAAGTTTTACAACTAAATATATAGTTTATAAATTTAAAAAATCCAGCTTGTACATTAGATATTTGTTTTTTTTCTACTTAAAACTGTTACTCAGTACAATTTAGAACATTAATAAACGGTCCCAAATAACGTGATAACTGTGTAGAAATCAGCAACACAGACATTAGTGTAGTTTACACAAACACTCCTAATTGGCGGTCCGTTTGACCGACAAACAGAGTATTTAAGTAATATAAGTGTGCGGGCTTATCGACTCGGAATTACCTACTTAATAACCTGTTTAACTAATTAATGGTTTAGGGGAAAATAATAATTATGGTCTATTTATAAGTAATTTTAAGGGTTAAGGTTAAGAGTATTTCAAGGGCAGATTATTTTTAATTGACTGCTCCATTGGTTTTGTTGTCACATGCGTGGCTGTTGATCCGCGGTCCTAGGTTTGTTCCTCGAGTCGATCAAGGTGTTATGGTATTTTTGTTGCGAAATTTTCAGAAGCTTGGAGTATGGATTCGTGCCCGGTAAATGGCAATAGACCCGCTCCCTGTCACAAGAGACTTACAACGTGGCTGGCAATACTTTTGTGAGCTTACAATACCCGGGGTGTACAGCTGTGATGTTTAAGTTAATACTATCTACCTAATTTGTCCGTTAGCTGACTAAATAAGTACACCGACGACCTTAAGAAAGCCGTTGCGGCTGGGACTAACTGGATGCAGAAGGCGGAGGACAAGGTGTTATGGCGCAGCCTGGGAGAGGCCTATATCCAGCAGTGGACTGTAATAGGCCGAGTTGATTGATTGTGATAAGCACAATCATTGATTAGTAATAGTAATTAAATAATAGATAGTTTTCTCTATGATAACGTCTCTGCGGCGTAAGTTACGTTTCGATCTAGTTCATAACGTGCTGGCCAGACTGTAGAATATATTAACCTCTTAGCGAGAAACTCAAGTACTACTACATACGTATTTAGCTACAATAAGAAATTAGTTAGATAAGTTATCAATAAAGGATAGGATTAGTTTAATAATAAAGCTGCTGGTTTCGTCACATTTATTTCTTGATTTGGGAACCTATTTTCTAATACTATAATAATATCTGCGGACACTCGGACAGCAGTGATGGCCCAGTGGAATCGGCCCCGATTTACGAGTTGTTGGTCATAAGTTCCTGTGTCCCAGCAGTGGGAACGTTATAGGCTGATTATGCTATAATAACATTCTGCCCAACCCTTTGGGGATTACAGGCGTGGTGTTATGTTATGTATAATAAGAATTTATCATAAGTAAGTAAGTACCTAGTACCTACCTTGTACTAAGTTATGCTTATCAGGTACGTTTTGTATTCAAAATAAATCATTTTTCATAAACTCAGGAATAATGAATATAATTTAACTCTATTGAATCTGTCAAAAGTTTTCACAATTTCATTAAAAGAACTTTATTTTACTGCCGTGTTGGTCTGGTGGGTGGCAAGCGCTACTGCTGTGCACAGCAGTAGCGTCTCCTGGGTTCGATTACCGGGTCGGGCAAAGTGTTCTTGGGTTTTGTACATCTAGAATTTCTTAGTAGCAGCCCGGAGGTCTTAAACATAACTGGTGAAAAAAAATCTATAACTTTGATCCCACTTTACTTTTATAATGGTTTATCAATAAATATTTAGCATAAAATATATTTTATTCAAATAACACAATTAGCCTAGCTTCTGATTACGTAAATAATGTAGAAATACCCGTAATACAAGAATAATAGGTCGTTAAGGCAATTTCAGGTTTATTTATTGATTTTATTGTTTTGGTAGCGACCCGGCCCTGCTTCGCACGGTTTTTATGACTTGATTAAACATCGAGATTTCTATGTATATTATATGTAAGTTTAATATTATTGTAATAAACCCAATAGTCGAGGTAACCGTCATATCCTGAAGAATTGCCAAAGTAGCAATGGGCACATTGCCATTGACTCATGAACCGATGACCTGGTGAAGGCTGCAGGAATCCGCTGGATGTGAGAAGCACAAAACCGCGGGTCGAAGTGGCGATACTTTGGGGAGTCTTATGTCCAGCAGTGGACGTATTGCGGTCGTGCGGTCGCATAAAAGTTCCGGAATAAATTCTATAATTGATGTTGAATACCACATCAAAATCCGTCACAAAAACAAACACAAAAAGCGACTTTAATTTATAATATGAATGTATAGATTACAGAAACGTATTACTGAAACGCCGTCGCTCACAATGAGCCTTATTAGAAGTCTAAAAGTCACCCAAAGGGCAATGGAGAGGGCTATGCATGGAGTTTCCCTGCGTGATCGAATAAGAAATGAGGAGATTCGCAGGAGAACTAAGGTAACCGACATTGCCCGAAGAATTGCCAAACTCAAGTGGCAGTGGCAGGGCATATTGCTCGCAGAACAGATGGCCGATGGGGCCGAAAGGTTCTGGAGTGGCGACCGCGTACCGGAAGACGTAGCATTGGAAGGCCTCCCACAAGGTGCGACGACCTTGTGAAGGCCGCAGGAACCCGTAGGAGCACAGAACCGGTCTAAGTGGAGGTGCTTGGGGGAGGCCTATGTCCAGCAGTGGACGTCTTTCGGCTGAAATGATGATGACGATGATAGATTACAGTGAAAGACATTTGTATTGGAGGGCTTTGCAATATGAGAACGATACTGAAAATTTTTTACGACACTACATTCTACCGTGAATGTCAGATCAGCCAGGTATCCTACAGAAATCATTTGAAATAAAAAAAACCGCGTTGTGCACTTTTCTATGAAACAGCATTTTTTTTTTTTGATAATCGTCCAGAAATATTTACGCTAAGGGGTCTAGAATCATGTGCTTAATTCATAGTTACAGTTTGCGAGTCGATGTTCCTGCCACCCTGTGTATAATAGATAGGTACTTGGTGCAAATAAATTTTAAATGAATAATCATGTTTACAAACATTAGTTAGTGGTGTCTTGTCATTATTTTTTTCCAATCTGACCAAGAGGTATCGTCTATCGTGTTACTCAATGGAGTTACGGAGGCCCGGCAGTCGCTACATGTAAAATACTGGTATTCAGCTCCATCTGGTTAGACTGGAAACCGACCTCAACATAGTTGGGAAAAGGCTAAGCAGATGATGACATTTTTAAACATCAAACTTTTCTACACAATAAAAGGTACAACATCTTCCAGCTAATCATTTAAAACTCATAACCCGAACTTCCACTGGCCGAACTTCATGAGAGGCGTACAACAGAATCGATAGCGAACAACACGAACGAAGCGATCTAAAATAAATTAACCCCCACTTCCGATCCTAAAATAAGTAACTCATGCGTTATTTTTCTTCGGAACTTCTCGGAGCGCAATAACGGTAACGACCATGCTGACTGCAAACTTGGACAATGTTCCCACATTATTTCTTTTGGGGACAATGGTTTGGGGAATTGGGCAATCAGCGGGGGTAGTAAATTAGTCCATCTTATGCGGGATTCTGATTACATACAGATAAGAGAATCGTAAATTTTGCCCTCTTAGAAGTCAAATATTGCCAGAAGAAGACAGTAATCTGTCGAAGAATAAAATACCTACTTATATAAGTCATTGTTTTGTAGTTTATTTCACACATTTCGGAAAAAAAAACCTTTGATAATAAATGTATATATACCAAAAGGGCGCTGGACGCTGGGTCATGGGCAGGGGACTAAGAAGATAGATGGAATAGTCTTTATTATATACACCATAAAGAAGCTGTAAAAATTCAAAAAGATAGCTCTTTAAATAATAAAAAAAATCTTCGTAGAATTGGAGCACAATTAGTACGACTTGTATTTGCCTGGTTTGCATTAAATTTTAAACCCTCCCAAAACAAAGCAAGTATTCAATGTACAAACAAATCAATTTATCTAACAGCAGTTAAAAATAAAGACATTGTCAGTGAACTCAATAGCTAAGGAAGCTAGCAGGGAATGCGAAAACTAGGAGACTGTGCTTTTACTTTTCGCATTCCTTGCTAGCTTCCTGGTTCAGCTGAATCGTACATCTGTATAGCTCCTGTACCCCGGGGTGACGAGACTATCTTGTGAAATGTTTATCTTTGAAACGGGTAGTTTAATACTAACACTGTTCTTGACCGTGGTTTTATCACGATCCAATGTATTGTGTTGTAGCTTAAAGGAAAAAAGTTAGTTATTAATCTTCAGTTTCGATTTTTAGGTATTGCTACTGTGTTATAATGAAAGTGTCTTTGGAAATTAAAACACTTGCAAAAAGTTTCATTAACAAGAAAAACAAAACAAAAACAGTTCCAAATTGTTTGATCAATTTGGAAGTATCAGAGAGACAACATCGATCAACACATAACGATATATGTTACGTTGTTTTTTCTCATATTTTATACTAGGTTCTGCTTCGTCCGCGACTGACTGGTAGAAAATGCTTATGGCATTAAGAATAGAATAGAATATTTATTTGCGTAAAACATGGTATATAAGGGTGTTAAATACAAATTGAGGCACAAACATGTTTAGCTAGGACAAAACATAGCATGCAAAATTTTAAAGCAAGTTAAGCATCAAAATCGTATTTTTTATCTATAAATTCTTTTAAACTATAAAAACTACACTCGAGTAACCACTTATGAAATTTAATTTTAAATAATTTTGTATTTAAAGCTTTGAAATGCCTTGGTATTTTATTATAAATGCACACACACATTGCCAAGCAGTTACTATTGTATTTAGACAGTCTAGGCAAATCATTCAACACCAGTTTATATGGATCTCGTCGGTTCCGAGGATTGACATCATTTGCAGTCTTAAATAGTTGCTTATTTTTCATAACAAACACACATATTTCGTATATGTAAAGCGATGGTAACGGTAACAAACCAAGTTTTTTAAATATTGGTCGACATGAGTCGTCGGGCTTAAGTCCACAAATTGCTCTCATGCATTTTTTTTGAGCGATGAATGCTCTTTGGAAGTCAGTGCTGTTACCCCACATTATTAGTCCATAACGTAACAACGATTCGACGTACGCGTGGTATAACATTACAGCAGTTTTTATATTAGTTACATTTTTTACTTGTTTTAGTGCATAAACAAATTTATTAATTTTAGTGCTAACATTGTCTATGTGCTCTTTCCAGCTAATGTTTTTATCTATTATTACACCTAAAAATCTGGTACGCGTTACTTCATTGATTTTATTAATATTTAGTTTAATGTCATATTTGGAATTATTTGATCGATTAAATTGTATGTAAACGGATTTGTCAAAATTTATCATCAAATGGTTAATGTCAAGCCAATGCAATAATTTGTCAATTGTATTATTAATGTCAAGTTCATGTTCTGAAATGGTATTTAGTTTTTTATTAGATGTCACTATAATAGAAATATCGTCAGCAAATAATACGCATTTATGGTTAGTTATTTTTATAATGTCATTTATATAAATTAGGAATAATATTGGGCCTAGCACACTTCCCTGTGGAACGCCTATTATATTTATATTCCGATGAATAGGATATTATTAAATTGTTTTAATTTTTTTTATTGATGATGACACATTGTTTTCTATTGCTTAAATAGGACGACAGCCACTGAAGTGCCGGTCCTCTAATACCAACAGCTTCCAATTTTTGTAGCAACATATCATGTGACACCAGATCGAAGGCTTTCGATAGATCAAAAAAAAGGCCCGTAGTTATATGATTATTATTAATATTTGAAAGTATAGTTTGCATGAGGGAAAAAATAGCTAACGATGTGGACTTGTTCTTTTGGAATCCAAACTGCTGTTCACTTATTAAATTAAATTTATTGCAAAAGTCAGTTAACCTTTTAAACAAACATTTTTCAAAAATTTTAGACAGTATGGGTATAAGGGTTATAGGTCGGTAATTGTTGATGTCACATTTATCTCCCTTCTTGAATAAGGGCTTAATTAAAGACAGTTTTAATTTTTCAGGAAGTCCGCCTCTGTACATTTTTGTGCTTGAAGTATTAAATCAATAAATAAATGTCTCGTATTTTATATTCAACTTTAATGCAGCTATTAGTAGTGCAATAGTGTGCGATCTGCAAAAATAACAGCGACAATTGTACTAACCTAACGCAATTGTACCTACTTTACAATTCATCCAGCTGCATTTCGCTCAGTCTATTACAGCGATGCCCATCAAAGTCTGCAGGTAGCAACAATGTGGATCATCGCGGATCAAGCGGAGCGACACCGTCGTGCTTCAAAGGATGCCGCTCAGCTGATATTAGGTTTCAACTGGCACCGTTTGATGTTAGGTCGGTGGTACATGAGGCGGAAAAACGACTTGTTGACGATGTGACGAAAAGTCTGTGGAGGCGTTTTATGGCGACTGCGAGTGAGAATGGAATGTAGGGAAATGTTTTGTTTACTGTGAATAGTTTATTGGTAATTTTTTTTTTAGAACTGATGTTTTTATTACAAGCAATATTGCATCAAACTAAATAAGCTAGCGAAAATCCGCAGACGTGTTGTGTATCAATATCTAAATTTATTTTATTATAGTTTCTAATTAGAAACTTTGTAGAGAAGGACTATAGGCTACTTATCATCCTGGATCGCAGACGAAGTCGCAGGCAACAGCTAGTGAGTAATAAAGTCAAGAGTTAATATGTATTAAAATTAATGTTTAATTGTGTAGTAAATTGATGATCAATTTAAATTGTCTGTATAAATGGATATAACACGACGAATTGCACTATTACACACACTTACATTCGGTAACTTCTCCGTGCCTGTCCACGACAAAAGTACCTCAACAAAATCGCAACAAATCGCATGTGTGTAGTCTTCCTAGCCTCCTACACTCGATCCGTACAGTAATCGAATGCCTCAGGTCTTTGATAGCAGCCGTTTGGGGTCCCATTGTACCTCCAATAGATCGCTAGCAATTCAACGTCTAACAGAGCCAGTGAAGTTCGTGTCTTTATAACAACCTGCTTACCTGTAAACCTGCCTTTGTTGCACGGTTTTATTTTTATTTCATTGAGTTTTGTTGTGTTCGATGTTTATGTTGATTTTGAATAAAGTTGAGGAGAAATAATTACGTTGATGTTGCATCAAATATCGTTAACGTCTTGGAGTTTAAATTATAATACCTACCTACCGACTTGATTAGCATCTTAAGCACATGCTTGAAGGGCAATTCTCGTAATTTAAACGTTCAAAATCTAGTCGCAATCTCATCTTAGCAACAAACAAATGTCAAAAACTTGTCAAAAATGTAGGGAAATTAGAGGTATTTTTGACAGATTGAGACTGAGATCAGACTGGGAATGTTCTTAAAATTACGAGAAAAACATTTTGACAAGTTTTTGACATTTGTTTGTAGCCGAGATGAGACTGCGACTAGATTTTGAACGTTTTAAATTACGAGAATTGGCCTTCTGGTGTTGTAAGAAACGTGGGTACTTATGCTGAACATTTGCTTCACGAATTTGTTTTTCAAATGTGCGTGCGTGAGCTTTGAACGTTCATTCGTGAAACGAAGAGTTTGATGTTACTCATCAAACTCTTCTATGTGCACCTATTCGCTAGAAAGAAATTCTAATATATATTTTATCGGAAGTGACGTTGCATTCTTTTCAATACATTTTCAGAAATGTTTGCCAATAGCGCCAGCCTGTCAATGTCATCCAAGTTGCAAAAATATCCTTGTAGCATTTAGCTGTGCTGGGGAATGCATGATCGTTTCACGAATGAATGTTCGTTGCGAAACAAAAGCTCGCGCAACGAATGTTTGCAAAACTTATTCGCGAAGTGAAGGTTGTCCAGTAGGGAGTTTTTTTGGTTGTTTTGACAAGCAAATGAACCGTTTTATGTCAAAGTAATATGACAACTCTATTGTGATTTATTTTCTATCGACACACCAAATAATTTAAGCATAGGCTGAAGGTGAAAAAGCCTTTCAAAACTAGAAGTAAGAGGTACGCATGTTTCCATCAACAGAAATCAACTGTCTTTGGAATTAAACGTTCGTACCATTGTGAACAAACAGATAGTAATCGAACTCATGTTTGTTCACGTTTGCTCAACGTATACTCGTACTTCAAATAAGTACTTACTTCTTCGTAATGTTGTCATAACAACGATATTCATGGAATATAATTATACAGTACGTTAGATTTCGATAAGTACCCATCAGGTGTATAGGTATTTATATCACAAAGTATTAGTAATGATATACCTATATTGATAGACATTATTGATGATTATTTTTACTACTTGAGTTACTTGATTTATGGAGCGCTATGGTGCGCTTGACACCCATTATGCTGCACTCCTCCAAATCTTGAGTTTGGACTTCTGTTGTTCAGTAAGTGACAAACTTTGTGCAGCATAGGTTAGGACGGACAGGATGCACATGTCGATGAGTATCCTTTTAAGTGTTATAGGAAGGGATGTTGGAGAAAAAACAACCAGGCTGACGTGGGAGTGGGCCGGACACGTCACGCGAATGTACCCCGAGTGATGGGCAAAGATCGTCACTCACTGGACGCCTGAAGGAAGACATCGCCGTCGAGGTAGACCACGGCGAAGGTGGTGTGACGATCTGATGAGATTTGCAGGGCCCACATGGCCAGAGACCGATCGAGGTTTGGAAGGAAAAAGGGGAGGCGTTTGCCCAGTAGTGGGAAAAAACATAGGCTGAATGATTTAAAAAATGATCTGAAAAATTACTAGTAAATGAAAATAATGCTCAAAATAATGTTATAATTAGTCTAAATGGTATAGGTAAAACATTTCTGTAAAAATTATAATTTATAAACAATACCTATTTTTTTTGCCTGACCTGGGAATTGAACCTAGAACCGCAAGCACAGCAGTAGGCTTGCGGCTACCAAACCAACGAGGCAATCAACTAAATAAATAATCTTTGTTTCAAAACTACAGCCATCATTTATTAAAAAAATTAAAGCGTATCTCGTGAAAGGACAACGATCTATATTTCCTCCCCAGTTCAGATCTGCACAGAAATATTCACTAATATTACCATAATCTGGTACGTAGTAGTGATAAATATGCTAGTGGCCTCCTAGCCTCCTACCATTCGTTATTTACGGCATTAATGCATTCAACGAGATAAAACACGGCTGCTACATATTTATGACTAATAAGAAAGTAATCTAATGGAGAATCTTGTATCAGAGGCCTACAAGACTCTCAAAACAATTTCACAAGCAAGCTATTGGACTTTTTTCAATAGAAGACAGAAAATACATTTATTTAGCGCAAACTAAAAGACACACGATACACCAGATACATACATCAGATAAAAACAAATAAAGTGAAGTCCGATGAACAAAATAGACAGAAAAATAGATAATTAAATATGAAAATAATACTATTTATATTTTATAGTGAAGAAATATATATATTTTTTTATACTATTTCATTTTATTCTTTGAAAATATCTTCTTCCAGGACTTAATTGAGGCAAACGATAGAGCTGTCCAGCGGAATGATTCCATAACACACTTACAATGATAAAGCTTTTTATTTCGACAATTCTGTAACATTCATTGCGTCCTTTACGTTGTCAAGTAGACGAATTTTTCAAACATTATGAAGCAATGGGTTAGAAATTTCCATCAAAATCCTTCTGGTTGTTATTAAAAGTGTGTTACGAAGTGAGTTCTGGTGGTGGACAAAATATGAGTAGACGATACAAGAAGAAGGATCTATGAACAACGATAATAACATTTCCTTGTTAGTCAGTTACGAGTAGTTTGTAGTCAGACTCCGCGCAAAACCAATATCTCTCCTTTCGCAGTCAAAACCTGTTTCTTAGAAAGTTTCTTAGAAAAACTGACTTTAAAATAGAACGCACAGCTTCAGGTCATAGAAAGAAACATTATTACATTTCTGTAGCAACTGCTTTGTCTCATAAAAACTAAATTTAATATAAATTCTACCGTACATTGCTCCAGTTTCAATTATCTGCTTAATTTGCTAACCTTAGTTTCTAGATCACAGGATTTTTAGCAGAATCACAAATTGGATTCAATTAGGTCACATTCGGCTATTATAGAGTTGGCGATTTATTGGTTAGTAAAATAATAATAATAAAAATAATACTTATAGTTTTTTTTTTTTTTTGTAAATAAAATTTTATAGATAAAACACACCAAAATATGTACTCAGTGACAAAGTTTTTTAGCTATTTTATTAACTATCTGTATTTTTGACATATTTATTATTGTTGCTTGTGTAGAAAAATATATTAAGTAGATTAAAAAAAAAAAAAAACAAAAAAGCACGCATATCTAACCTATTGGACTCGTTACAACAAATCATATGAGCCCAAACTCAGTCACTGAAGAGTTCCACTATCCACCTCTTGGCTTCATCATCAGATCAAGGTCTAAGATACGAAATTACAGTTTTGTCATCCGAACTACTTATACATACAAAGTTTCATTATACGACAATAAAATGTAGGTTAAACTGACTTCTAAGATTTTATTACATTGTTTTTTAGTTACAAGTGTAACTAATAAAAGCGTGTAATAAAATACGTTCAGTATCTTTAATATCAATCTGCCTAGCCTTTTCCTATGTTGGAGTCAGATTCCAGTCTAACTGGAAGTAGCTGAATACCAGTATTTTTATGAAGCGACAGTTTTTTGCGTGGTAATATTAAAAATGTATTTTTGGTCTTTGTTTTTACTTCTTGGAATCTAAGTGGGTTTCTTTCTTGATTATTACCTAGCATCATTAACAGTTTTGCTGGCTACCTATTATGATGCCAGTATTGAATGCTGTCTAGTACGTAAAGGCAATGTCGCTTTACAAAGCGATTCGGGCTTTTCCGTCACAATTTAAGCTGCAACAATAATGGAAACTGACATTATTTGCGGCCGCGACTGACCGCTTTACTTAAACCACAATAATCCTATCAAAGCTGCTTTATCGTGATTCGAGAGATTCCTATTTCTGGTGAAATGGATAACCGCAGAATACTTAAACAGTATAGAGGGACAAAACAGTATGGAGGGGCCCGTGGCTAAATAATAACAGCCGCACAGGTCGAACGATCAGGTTAAGCTATGCTTGCCGCGGTTGGTCTGTGGATGGGTGACCATCTTTACATATCGAGACCCCTCCGTGCCTCGGAAAGCACGTTAAACCGTTGGTCCCGGCTGTCATTCGCGGATCTATGACAGTCGTTACGGGTAGTCAGAAGCCCGAAAGTCTGACAACCAGTCTTACCAAGGGGTATCGTATTACCCAGTAACTGGGTTGTGGAGGTCAGATAGGCAGTCGCTCCGTGTAAAATACTGGTATTCAGCTGCATCCGGTTAGACTGGAATCCAACCCCAACATAGTTGGGAAAAAGCTAGGCAGATGATGAATACTTAAACAGTATAATCTTTTACCTAACTCAATAATTTCATATAAACATCAACCTTCAGAAGACGGTTACTAATTTGAAAAGTTGAATGTTTTCTCTAAAAAAAGGGAGAATAATATAAGGGAGAATATTTTAAAAGGCCGTTATTTTAGGGATGTAACTAAATATTTGTTAGGGATTCTTAATAAAGGCTAAACGAGATTGAATTGAGAACATAGAATAATGCTGTTAAGAAAAATACAGAGTTAAGAAAATGTGTGTACCTATAAGTATGTAAGTTAGTTGTCCAAGAAAAGGTTTTGTTAGAAAATTAAATAAGTACTTTGTTTTTTAGTTACTAGCTATCCTATTTTAGGCTTTCGAGACCCGATACTTGTTTGACAAAAATAAATAATAATATCTTTATTGGCATAAGATCATAATGTACCATATACTCAGAAATAAATACCTTATCATATCTTATCTTATCTAATAAAAACAAGTTACAGAAAAATGTGAGGCCCTGGCTTCAGAGCTAGGCTAGAGTACTTGTATTTCAGAAGACCAATTCTCGTTATTAAAAATGTTCAAAATCTTAAACAATACAGACAGACAATCAATGTCAGAAACTTGTCAAAAATGTAGGGAAATTAGAGGTTTTTTTTTACTTTCAGGAGCCAGTGAATTCTTCCATTTAGGTTACAACTAGGCAAGTTTTATGAATCAAAAGGTGATAGATTTATATTACTTAAAATTAAGTTTAATAGTAAACATTTAATTTAGGCACAAAAAATAGAACTAGAAAATAAAGTTAGGGCTAAGAAAATTATCGTCATCTTTTAAAATTATTATGAAAATATTTTTGTTCTTCTTTTTTTTCCTATTGGCATCTCGTAGTTGACCTATAGAGATCGTGACTACCTAACCGGACTATCCTGTGGCAGCCTTAAGTGAAACTCAAAGCCTCCAGCCAGGGGCATATGCTAACTACTTTATACTCAGCGACTACGCACCCCCCTGTGGGGTATAAACCTCTGCTTAGGGCGTCGCTGGAGAGGGCAGCAAGAAGGGACAGGCTGGATCACAATAATATTATTTATTTGTGAAAATACGAGTTGTTCAGGCTCGCATAAATTACTCGGAACGGGAATAAATTATTACGGGGAACATAGGTTTCATAAATTATGATTAATATGTCTCTAGCTAAATAATAAACAGCGACAAAACTGCGAGAAAAGCCGCCCGCTTCCCGCTCACACTGTGACCTCACCCAAACTTAGGCAATAAAGTTGATAAAAAAAAACTTACAAGGTACCGTCCTCGAGCTCCTCGGGCACTATTTGTTACAATTACTGGCATCTTGTGCCCTTAAGACAAACTTCTTAATTAGCCTAAGTACACTCCACACAATTACCTAACTTTGCTACATAATGAGAGTAGGGTACAGATTTTTAGGACGACAGCGTTTCGTGGGGCGTTGTTTAGCTCCATCGATTGAAGGGTATGTTCTACCTCCACACAAGGTGTCTGTTAGAAGCTACGATTTATTTCGTTAGTGGGATACATTGGGTAACGTTTTTGGGTTCGCGTGATATATATTTTTATTTTTATTAATAGTATCTTTGGTCTGAAACATTACCTACGCTACCGGTGATTTTTCCAGCTAACCTATTTCAAATAAGCTAAAGCACCTATTGCTTGTAACTTTTCTTTGGTAGAGTTCAGTATTCAATTAACGTATTTGTTCTTCATAAAACTAATCTCCTTTTAATATAGTAAACTGGGAGACATCGCCACGTACCGAAAAAGTCTTGCGACTTTTTTATTATAAATAAGACACAGAGATATAGTTTTCATGGTTATCGAGAATGGTCAAAATTAAAATCCAAAATGGAGTCAGAGAAAATTTCAAAATCACGAAAAATTTAAAACTCACTACTCAATACTTTATTGCATTCCACATGTAAACTTAGGTGGTAAAAACTTAAAATTAGATCACATGGACCCTGTCGGGCACAGCAAAATAAGTGAGTTAGTTAAATCATTCGTCTCACAGAATTTCGTTCCTGACGGGGGTCCCCCCACACGACACTTTATTTTTTATATCATACCTTCCTGCACATCTCCTTAATCAGCCAATAAACACATACTCTCCTAAACACTATCTCCGTATAAACAGGTAGATATGTAATCCCACTAACCGCACAGTGAACATACGTTACAGATCTACCGCTCCCTGCCTGGATCACACGCTCCATTTCACGCGTCTGCCCAATCACATGACAAATAGGACGTGAATGGCCGCCGAGGACAGGCAATTTTTAGATGTCATCTAATTTGCGGAGGTCACTTTGATGAATTTTGTCGTTGGTTGTTAGGTTTTTATACAGTAATTGGCATTAATGTCGCTTTTTCACGAATAATTTGGCACTTATAACAAAACTGGTACAATGAGGTTTTTTTTTTTCTATTAATCTAGGTAGGTAGGTACTAGATAAAAGTCTTAATTTCAATCATTCACTGACAGACAACACAGCCTAAACCGCTGGGTCCAAAAGCATGATTCCTTACAATTATAACAAAAGTAAGCAATCATATACGCCCAGAGGACACGGTGGGCCCAGAGGACACGGTGGTGCACACGGTGGAGGTCTGTCCCGCTTGGGCAGAGCACCGCCGTGTCCTCGTAGAGGCGATCGGCAGCGGCGGCGACCTCTCGCGCCCGGCCCTGGTCCAAGTCATGGTCCGGTGCGAGAGGGAGTGGGAGGCAGTCACCTCCTTCTGCGAAGCAGTCATGCTAGCGAAGGAGGTGGCGGGATGGGCGAGGGAGAGAGCGGAGAGAGCCGCCCGTCCCAGCCGCCGCGGTAGACGCCCCGGGCGTCGGGAGCCGTGTGACGACTCCCGGCCACCGTAGGCGCGGGCCTGCGGACGGCGAGTAATGGGTAGCTCGCCGTCCGATCAGGACCAGGCCCGTGCCAGACGGCGCGTATGTGTTCCACGCGCGCCTCAAAGAGATGTCAGCAGACAAGGAGGGGCCCGTCAGGGCCGAAGCCTGCCGGGGCAGCGGGATTGTCCGAAAGGGTTACCGCTGCCCCGGAATATAAAGGGCTAAGGAAGGAACACGGATGGGTTTTAGTCAGTAAGAGTCTGACACTCCCTTCCGCTCCACCCAGAGCGGGAGGGGTCATTTGATGATTTCCCATCCTTAAAAAAAAAAAAAGCAATCATATACGATTTTTGTATCCCATAAATAGTTAAATATGAGTGTTTTATGGCAGTTCGTCTGTTTTGCTGATGGGAAATGATCGATTTATTTTATAAAGTGCTTTATAAAATAAATCGATCATTTATTTTATAAAGTGTTTTTATAGAGTGCGCTAATCTCTGGAACTTCATTCTGGATTATAAAAATTCTTATTGAATTTTTTGCATTTGCACGCTCTAGAACTCAAATGAGCTGAGCAAAAAGAAAAAACCGGTCAAGAGCGAGTTGGACTCGCGCACCGAGGGTTCCGTACAAATTTGTAGATATGTAAATAGTTTATAACGGGTTTTTTTATGTAACTACAAATTTACGGTTTTCGGACTTTTTCCTTTATTAATGCTACATGACATTGCTTCTTGCCAAATTTCATGATTCTAGGTTAACGGGAACTACTCTATACATTTTGATTCCCTTGAGAGTGTCAAAATATACGTTTTTTGTGGCATAAACGGCCGCATCTTTTTTTTTACGTTAACTTTGAAGTTTGACTTTTTGACCGTTTCAAGGGACCGTAGTCTTGAGTATATAATTAGTTTCGATTTCAACTCGATAACTCCACTCGTTTCCGAGATAAGGGGTCTTGACAGACAGACGGACGGACAACAAAGTGATCCAATAAGGGTTCTGTTTTTTTCCTTTTGAGGTACGGAACCCTAAAAAGTAAACAATAGCGCTAAGCGAAAACGAAGTAATAGTGCGGGCAGGCGATGAGAAGCGACGGGGTGGGGCGGGGGCACAAGACATTTTAGGCGGACGAAGTCGCCGGCAGAATCTAGTATAATAATAATAACCTCTTGACACACCACGCCCAGCAGTCGCAATCACGACACCAATGGGGCATTTAATATAAAATAATAGTAAATCTTCGTTGAATACATGCGTGAGTAATGTAAGTTCATAATGATAGTAGGTACATCTACGTAACACTATTGCGTCTGTGGCTGACGTAACCGTATCTGTTATTTCATTAAGTCTCGTTCAATTGATGAAACAGTTTCTATGCTATGATTAATTAAGACAGAATAATATGCTATAGTGTGGACCAAAATATAATAGTATTATTGGTACACACGGCTACACTTCAAGAAAGAATGAAAATACGTTTATTTGATCAAAACAAGCTATAACTTTCCAGTTTTAGCTGACCTCGCATTGTATACGTTATGTGTACAATCAGAAGTCAGCTTATATGTTATAGCTTGATGTGTAGCCGTGCGTACAATGCAGCTCGAACGCACTGGTGGTCATGGCCTAAAAGCACGCTGTCTCACCTGGCTTCGTGTCTGACAGAGCTAGTATCAGTGATGAGCAGTTAGACGCTAGTCTACACGCACAACGTCTAGTTCTCACGCACAGAAACACCGTACCGAACTGATAGGATACTGATAAAATTCAAAAAGTGCTTTGGAAAATCAAGTTTTATGAAAAAACCACTCCGTATATCAATTATTAATAAAATTTATTGAACTCTTCAATAACTGAACTTTGTCGGTACGGACTTGGTTTTTAAGATTTTACAGTTCTTTTATTACTTTACACCCAAAGTTACGTTATAAATAGCAAGAAAAACTATTTTTTTGATGGCTCGTAACATTTTAATGGCTTTTTACTTTACTATTCTGTTTCCACACAGACAAAATTAATAATAAGTCAAAACGATATCATGTTTAACTTTGGATGCACAATGTCAAATTGTGAAGTCGAAATTTGTATTGAAAACATATCGACTAGTGGCACCTTAATGCAAACAAGATTTGTGATACCAAAATAAATGACGATCGCTTAAAATATTAATTTATAGTATTTTTATCTCACAAAGCGCTCTTTACATGTGCTAACCAATTGTAAAAACACGATGTGAATGTGTGCGTGAAGACGAGTAGCGTCAACACGTAACACACACACGCACAAATATACGAGTATACACTTCCGACTTCGCCATTATCTCGGACAGTACCGCCCTCCGCCTCTTGCGCTTACTCACACATTCAGATACACAGCGAGTTTGTATACTTGGTAATCACAAGTAAAGCGCGCGTCGTTTCATTACAAGAACTGTACATTATAAGAAGGATAATTTGGCGCTCGAATGACGTTGACAGAGGGGCGGGCGCTGTTGGTAAACATTTGTGCAATTGCTTTGTGTTTACATCGGACCGATCTGGCCGTCCTTAAAACAAAAGTGGTGGAGGAAACATATTTCACTGGAAATGGACGTATAAAAAAAAAGGCGACATTAGCATCGATCTTCGCCACGTGCCAAAATAACCTTGTAGCGATATGACTGTAATTAGATCCAATCTAAATCAAACCTATTTCCTAAAATTACAGCTTCCATTAGACCCCAAATTACAGGTACCTATGTATTTTCAGAATAGTTTCAAACTGACACACATTGGTTAGTATTTGTGCATTGGCACAATTAATAATACGGTGTTCACGCACCAATTATACTGACGGCAATCTATTCTAGCGTATAATGTGTAAATGGCCGACAATTGTATTGTTACCCTATGTTTTGGTGTAATAGTGATATTGGTTGTTCACGAGCGCAATTGTGTTGGAAACGCCTAAATATTTACAGGATTTGTCAGTATAGAATTTTCGGCGAAATTGTAAATGCTTAGTAGGATTGTTTCCTCAAGAATTGAATCATTTTGAAAATAATCAAATTAGCGTCACTCACTGACAGCTATAGACGACATCATGAGAACTTCGAGACTAGATTGAGTGAGCTACAAAGACTACCTATCCTATGTTTGCAATTTAGTTTTCAAACATGTAAACAAATATGTGATAAACAATACATTAATTCATACATATAAAGTTCCTTCTCCACCATCTTAATTTTTCACCAAGTTGTCTCGCTCGTAAATATATATCCAGAATCACTTCACAAATCACATTTAAGACCTTCTGTGGCCATAAGTAATAAATGACTCAAACTTGGTACAAAGCCGCAATTTTTTAAGTCCAACCAAGTTTGGACGACATATTTCATTTTGAATATTTGATCTGAAATGTTTCCCAACGAACGTTTCAAACTCGATAAAGTTTTTAATGTATGTATGTGTTCTTTCTTTTTAATGTTTCAATTGAATTGTATGGGTTAGGTACAAACATTTTTACTTTTTATGTGTTTTACGAAAATATAAATAGTTGTTTTCGATAATATTAAACTTATACACAATTCCATTAGGGATTTTTAGACTGAAGTGTTTTCGGGATTCCTGTTAATATTTTAATTTGAATAAGGATTGTAATAATAAATAACTGTCGCGATCTGCCCTTAAGTGCCCTTTTGTTATCTCTTGACATGCTAAAGGAACAATAATAATAGGTAAGGGAATAATATGACGTATTCTGTTGGCAAATTAGTGAAACGTGGGCGACGTTTGAACGGTGAAGGAAAACATCGTAAGGAAACCGGCATGTCCAAGAATAAAAAAAATTAAGACATGACATTCACCAACCCGCATTGTACCCACGTGGTGTTATACCTACTATAAACATACTATTATAGGCGACGTTAATGCCGCCTCTTTTTGAGGTCAGCTCTGAGTTTTAGTAGCAGGCACTATTTTCCAGCTTGGATTCAAGAGTACAAAATGATTTTGCGTACGATAAAAAGCTTTAGACCTAAATTAGAACACAATTTTTCTTAGTGTCACTCTCTTTTCACTTTCTAAGCTCAACAGATTATGTTTTACATTGACATATAGTTTAAGTTATTTTAGAAAGAAATTCGACTTCACGTAAGAGCTAAAGCGGTCAAGATGTCTCTGTTACGCGAGAAAGCTTTTCACACGTTTCAAACTCGTCATTCTAATACGAGCCAGTCGCCTTCAATATTCAGAAAAGATCTTACAATTCAGTTCATGTGGAACAAGGGTTAAAACGCGACGTTCAAAGATGACAATTCGGAATTTTTCCAAAGTTCGAAATTCGGAAGTCAAGGATTTTTGCGGGCTTTTAGAAGTCTGAGTGGATTATTCCATTTTTTCAACGTCACGATGCATCGGTGGACGGCCTGAGAATCATAAAATGCATATCGTATAAGTGAAACTCGATGGAGCGCAAAATTCTTTGAGATTATATTCAGGAACCGATACAGGAGGCGGGTAGACGAGTTCGCATATTTATGAGATGTTTGCTCTGTTGAGATTATGTAGCAGATCGCTACGGTCACTTGACGTCAAATATTCAGGGCCCGTGCCGTGCTGTGGCAGAGGTGACGGGAATATCAAGAAGGGTTTTGTGTTATGCCGCAGTGAATTATTTGAGCCGAAAATTTGGTGAAAGGAATATTTACGGTGGCCTATTTTTTTGGAACCGAATGAATAATAAAAAGCCAAATTTTTTTCCCAATAAAAAAAAATCTGAATCTGTGTTAAACGGTCAAAAAGTGATTACTTTGTCAAGAAGAACACACACAAACACACTTTTCTTTGTGACAAAGGAAAACATTGTTATTCATTGTTACTCGTACAGAGTTTTGATTACAGCTATCCTTCCAACGAACATCTACTATAATACCTAAACACAATACGCCTACATTGAAAACAAGCCAACATACTTATAACCACTTAAACTACAACCAGCATATAATTATGTTCCTTGTCAAACTTATACAGGTACCTACGCTTACACGGGCAACTAAAATTGCGCAACTCTTGATAATTGAACTAGATACTTATTAATACTACCACTTTGGGCAATAACTACAAGGCAAGTAACAAAAAGGTAAGACGAATGTAAGTGAAAACGCTAGGGGGGACGCCCCAGAAAGACAAATAACACGGACCTTATTAGTGCCATCCTTCAAAAAGGTCAAGTGCGTGGTACTCGAAACCGACACGCGTTTCAACAGATTTGTATGAATGTGGACAAAGTAAAAAGAGTATGTAAGTGTAGGACCAAGTGGTGATCTATATTTCTTGCCGGCCCTGGAAAAAGGCGTGAATTTTATGTATGTATCTCCGGGAAGCGTCGCCAGAAACTATGACAAAAATTGCCCGTGTATAACCACGGCTTAAGATGAGACAATACAATGAAATGAACACTCGCAAAGTTTCAGCGGAACAAATTCAGGTCGTGGAAGTAAGTTTTATCTAGTGTAAACTAGCAAGATTAAGTTTCTGTAGAACTTTGAATGGGATTGTATGAGATCGTCCCAATTCCTGGTCGGATATTAGGAGTGTTGACTATTGTTGGGCAAAGGACTTTGGCAATGGATGGCGCTCTTTTGTACCTACGTGAATTTGGGTTAGGGTTCTAGTTTCAATGTTAGTAGGTGAATGTTATGTTGATTTATAACTGTTTGAATGTCATTAAAGTATCGATCAGATGTTGTTTATATTCGTAAAGAAAATAGTTGGTACAACTTACAACTTGTAGTTCAATTTACAAGGGGTATGTTGTACCACCTTTTTTCAAATAATCCCCATGCTTTGAAACAACATTCCCAAAATTTACAAAAAAGTTAAGTTTTTTAATAGAGTAAGTAAGAGTAACCGGTTTCACAACCTAAGCTTAGGTATTCATGTGGTTCTTTGGTGCTCAACAGGGCGATAAATTAAAACAGATTCCCAGGAAAAACATAAGTTTTCATTTTCTTCTTACAACTTAAACATATTCTCCTCCGTCACCCTTAGATAAGAACTAAAAATCATCCATACCTTACGTTTTTAGGGTTCCGTACCTCAAAAGGAAAAAACGGAACCCTTATAGGATCACTCGTGCGTCTGTCTGTCTGTCTGTCTGTTTGTCTGTCCGTCTGTCACAGCCAATTTGCTCGGAATCTTATGGACCGATTAAGTTGAAATTTGGTACACATATGAATCTCTGTGACCCAAACACAGACGTGTAACGTAAATAAATGAGTTTTGAAAATGGGAGTCCTTTTTGAGGGGTAAATAGACAATTTAAAAAAAAAGTTTCGCTATCTGTACCGTGTGATATATCAAATGAAAGGGCTTACCGTGAGGATCTCAAATATATTTTTTTCATAATTTTTATTAAAGTTATTTAAGACAATAGACGGAAATTTACCATTCCCCCCCCCTTATCTCCGAAACTACTGAGCCTAAAATTTTGAAAAAAGTACAGAAAATAGTTCTATACCTATAGATTACACGAAAATTAATAAGAAGTCTATGATCTTGAAACAACATGGAAAATCTCTCAATATTGTGCGTACAAACTTACATTTTCAGTTGGAATGTCGGTGTCACGTTCTTTAAAAAAACACTGTAGATAAAATATTCATCGTACGGGACCCTCTCCGCGCGAGTTCAACTCGCACTTGACCGGTTTTTTTTTTAAATCCTACCATAGACAATTAACAAATTAAACTAACTTATTATAAATAACTTACAAATCACTCCCACATTCATTCCCCCGATTAACAATAGATTCGTATGAAATAATGTATACAGTCTCGCATGACTAGTCAGGAAAGTGTTCCTGCGTTTTTCCATACGAAATTGAATTTGTGCATAATAGGGTCGCCCCCTGTTACATGTGACTTAAACAAAACTAACAAAATATGGGCGTAGTACCTATATATACCACTGCCTTACCATTCGGGGAATATAGGCATGATGTTACGATACGCATGGAATTAAGTCAGATTTTATCTTGAATTAATGAAACAGGCCGCTTACAGTTACATAAATTCGAGATTGTAGCAGCAATTTCCCTACATGCTGAAAGATTCAAAACACTTTACATAAAGACATATCGAATGACTTATCTTGCACGTACTCCGCAAACAATGACACAGTTATCAAGTCCGTTGTGAAACAAAGTTGTTCCCACGTTTACACAGTACCGATGCAAACGCAACTGCTAAGCAGTTCCATCGCAGGGCACACTGATCCACAAACACGTTTCTGTACTTACAACATTTACTACGACGACGACGGCTGGGTCGCGATCAGTATTGTTTGTTGGGTGTTAAATAGATGTATATGTATTTCGTTGTGAAGGTAGCATTCGTGTTTGTTTAGATTCTAACGAACAGTTAAAAGATGTGATAAAGAAAAAAGGGGTTTATTTCGTGTATACAAAAATATATATAACTCGTTTAAAAAATAAAAACTATAATCCGACGCTGCACGTCGTAACTGTGACAAGAAGGCTTCCACTCAGCTGCTGGTATGCTAATAAATTGGACATGCAAAATCAAAATTTATAAATATTTCTTTCACATAAACCTACATGGGCACTTACGAAAAGTCAGAAGCTAGGTGCACACACACACACACAGCTAGGTCAGTTTTCCTCACTCCCCAGTTTATTTAATTCGCCAGTTTCGTTGATTAGTCAGTTTCGCTGTGTAAACTGACGAATCAACAAAACTGGCGAACTCTGAAAACTGTCGAGTGAGGGAAACTGACAAGAAGTGTTACGCGGACTCATGATAACTTTTGAAAATTATATGAGTGTAAGATCAATTCTAAGACACATATTTTAGAGGATTTTGTTGGTACAGACGCCAGCACATCAAGCTACCCGAAGCTGTCAAATTTTCCCAATCAACTTTGAACCTTATACTTTAGCGATAAAGTTGAAAGTCTATTTATGAAATTTGACAGATTGTAGTAGCTTGATGTGCTGGCGTCTGTACTTAAATTTGATATATAACAGACATCATTATTCCAAAATTTATTCGCGCCCGATCTCTATGTATGGCAAGCCGATCCCCTGGGGAAAGCGAGCCAAATACTTAGGTGTCATCCTAGACCACAACCTCACCTTCAACGAGCACATAAAGACGGCGCGTTCGCGCGCCTCGCTCTCGGTAGGCTCCACTCCATGATAACTGCCCGCAGCAAATTGTCACTCAAGTGCAAATTGCGCCTCTACACCGCGGTCGTCCGTCCCATCATGACCTATGCTTGCGTAGTCTTCGCACACGCCAAGCCGCGACATCTGCATAAAATGCAAACCCTCCAGAACCGTTTCCTCCGAAAGGTCACGGGAGCCCCCTTCTATGTCCGAAATGTGAATCTGTATCTAGATCTCAGAATCCCCACCATCCAGCAGTTCATGAAACGCCTCTCCAAGCGCTTCTTTGACTCTGCCATAAAGCACCCCAATCCCCTGATTGCGGCGGCCTCCCGATACACTCCCTCCCGCATAAGTAGGAGATTCGCCGACCAAGGCATACCCTCACTATCCCCGACGATGCCACTACCCTCCTCCAGGAGAGCAGTAAGGCCACCAGTACTGTCAGACGACAGTACAAGCCCCGACATCCGTCCTTCCGTCCTCGCCGTCGAGGCCCGTCGCGACGCCCCGCACCATCACCGTGCCCGCCCCGACCCTCGCTCGAGCCAGCCCGCGCAGCTGAGCCTGTAGTTTTAAATTCGCCCCAAAATAATAATAATACCGATCCAGCCTGTCCCTTGCTGTCCTCTTCCAGCGACGCCCTGAGCCGAGGTCCCTGGGGTCCGAGGTGAGGGGGTGCCCTTAGCGCTGTCGCTTAGTTTTTAAGTTTATTGTTTGCCCTGGCTGAAGGCCTTAATTCGAGGCATCCACAGGAAAGTCCGAGTAAGCAGTAGCCATCCTCATACAGGATGAACTGCGAGATGCCATTGTTAACAAAACAAAACCAAAATTTATTTTGATTTAACTATGAATGAAGAGGTAAGTAATTATAATTTTAATTGTAAGTATTTGTAACTCATTTTAACTTGAAAACCTTTTATCAATAATGCTCTATTTAAATCAAAATGTACAAGAATAAACCCTAGAAGCGTAAAGTGAAAGCGACATCAAAATCTAAATATTCATTAGTTACTGAGTGGGCATCACAAACGGATTTTGTAAGTGGTATTTTAAAAGACGTAATACCATTTTAATTACCTAATTGTTAACATTACAAATTAAACTAAATGTTACTTAAAATATTTTATCGTCAATGTCAGTAATTTCTATGAATTACTTTACAACATTGAACCCCTCTGTAAAGCTTTAAATATTGAGATATTCTCACTGACTTTCTCAGACCAAGTCATCTCACAATGCCTGTAGGTATAAAATTTTCACGGCTCTCTCGGCTACCATGCTATTGGAGAAATAATAATTCTGCAGTGATTTATTTAAGCTTCTATCTCTCAAAAGAAATAAGATTCAAACGAACAAAAGAATAAAATAACAAAATCCATTCACACAGACTCCGATCGAACGAAAACTTTTCTTTCGAAACATTATTTCAACCTTAAATCGCGACTTTGAGCGCAGTTCTGAAATTCTCTGCTGACATTTACCGTGGTAAAATAGACCTTTAAAAACGTAAAATTTTTCAACTTCATGTGGGTTTTCATTAAAGTTAGACGTTCTCGTATCATCTTATTTGCTTTTCGGAAAAATTCAGAGTGTGTATGATTAAATTTGAATTTGTTAAAAGTTTTGCTGCTGTTTGATCTGCGTATGGAGTGTAGCTAATAGGACTAGATACAGTTAAATGGACTGACGATGCGAAAAAGTAATAGCGAGTAGTTTTATACGTAATAAGTATAGTAGGTACGTACGTTTTTATAGAAAAGTATGGAATAAGTACACACGGCGACATATCAAGCTATACATTTCCAGTTTTAGCTGACCTCACGTTTTATAGACTTTCGTACAATGAGACGTCAGCTGATACTGGAAATATATTACAGCTTAATATATCGCCGTGCGTATCAGCACAAACTTAGCAGTTTCGCCTTTATTTATGAACAATGCTTACAAGTTAAGAAATGTCAAAAGAAGTGTCTGTGAATGTTTAGCCAATAGACAAGGATTGACGAATTTATAGTTTCCTATTTCTAAACACATGCTCAATAATAAGACTCAGCTCCAACACAGATCTCGCTGTTTCGCGGTTGGATAATTAATCGATACGAGAATTATACGGTTCGAAAACCAGCATCCTAATTGCGAAACACACTTTCAATCACAATCCGAAAGACTTTCAACGAAGTTGCTAATCCATTGCTTCATATGTTTGAAAAATTCCTCAGCTAAACAATGTAAATAAAGCAATGAATATTGCTGAACTGTCAACATGAAAGGCATGCCAAAAAAAGTATGTTACGCTCCCTGCTGATCACTTCAAAAGAATAAAGTAATTATTTGTTAACATAAAATATTTGTGTACACACGGCTACACATCAAGTTATAAATTTCCAGTTTTAGTTGACCTCGCATTGTATCAGTTTTTCGTATAATCAGAAGTCAGCTTATACTGGTTATGTATAGCATGATGTGTAGCCGTGTGTACTACGAACTGTACAAGACCAAGACGAATATAAACCTCCCATAGAACTACTGCTACCCTTTCTATTATCCCTTACAAAGTCCATGGGACAGGCGGCCCGTAAACACGGAAACTTATGAGACATTTTATCTTAACAAAAATACAGGTAAAAATTAACCAACATACGAAAAATTCAGCGAGCATGAAGTACGAATGAGTCAAGGTTTTATTGCAGGTCTGCATCTACAGAAACCTATCATTTTACCAAAAAGCATTCTGTGTGTATTAATTACTAAACCTTGTAATCAATATCCATGCGTGGCCCTCTAACCCACATTTTTCTTTTTCTCTGACAGTATACTACTGTTTGTGGCTCTTAGCTTGGATCATGTTGACAACACCGCTAATACAAAAACTTGTAGGTACTTAAATCCCCTTACTAATAAGCGTGTTATATCAGATGAATAGTTACACAGTGATTTCTCTCTTTCAATCGTCAGTAATCTGACTTTCGAAAGAAAAAGACAAAGCGTTGTGTAACTATAAGACGCTATACAACGTTTATTAGTAAGGGGGAAAGTGTATACTATGAGCTAAGTAACGTTAATCAAAAGTTCACCGACTACTTCATCGGTCTACAGTTTTTGAAAATGATTTCGTAGACTTGTTTACCCCATTGCATTGGCCACAAGCGACACGCATCTTGTGACAGCGACTGCGAGAAAGCAAAGGAAGAAGTTGTTTTAAGCATGCCACACGACTTGCGGAGCGACGGATGGAAAAGACGATCGCACATGTCGCTTGACGTTTGTCCACCACCATCGTGACGAGCACGTCACCTAAAACGAAATGGCGCAGAAATAGCGACACATACCGCTCATACCTGTGGCTCATACATCGCCACTCCACCAAATATCCGTCACAGGGACGTCACGTTCGGTTTGAATAATCTCGTTTCTGGGTAACGTCCCAGTGATGGCTGTAGTGGACAAACGCCATATGAAACTGACACAGGCCTACAGACCCGACCCAACTTAAATGCGTAGTTTCATTCGTACTCTCACCTTCTCACCGTCCAACTGTAAAAGCTACAGTTCCCAAGGGTAGCCGGACTCTCCGAGATACCTCCCCACGGCACACTCTCTGACAATAGATTCCTTTATTTTGCCACATTTGCATAGGTTTCATAATAAATGCCGCGAACGCGTGATAAATATTCAGTGGTCGCACAGTATTGTAAAATACAGCTGAAATGAATCGTGTTGGGTTTGCACACTTAGCTTTGGCTTTGCATTTGCATTTTAATTGGTGTAGTTTTTCGGGGTTATGAAAATTTTTGTTTGTGTTTGAGAGACTTACAATTTGCATTTTGTTTAAATACTTTTATCGATTTTTGTTGTAAATAGCTACTTTAATTCAGTTTGTATTTTAAAATCATCGTCAAATTTAGAGTAGGTATTTATTTATTTTTGGTTACTTTACATGAGCTAGTATCATTGGCAGTAGCCGTTTTGCATGAATGTGACGCATGTTTCCCCCTTCTTTTTTCTAATTTTTTTTGTGTTTATGTTCTTTTTTTGCGTCATTTTCACCGCAAATAAACGTATTTTCTTTCAGTATTGTAATAGTGGCTTCACATACAATATAATTAACGACTATTGATTACCACGGCTGGCCACTTTAATACCCCGAATTACTACTAAAGGAAAACAAAACAGAGGACGCCATAAAAACGACCAGCTGGTGTCTGTCATAAAATCGATTTTCAATCATCAGCAAACGAGCAAAGATTATACTTGCCATAGTGGAGGTTTATCAAACTCTGAACTCAGATCAATCTCCCTAGCCTTTATCAAACTATGTTGGGGTTGGCTAACTGGATCCAGGTCAATATCAGTACTTTACATAGAGTGCCTATCTGACCTCCACAACCCAGTTACTGGGTAGCATACCCCTACGAAGATTGGCTGTCAGACTTATGGGCTTCTGACTACCCATAACGATTGTCAAAAATCTATAAATGACAGTCGGGATCGAGTACTTTCCGGAGAATAGACGGGTTTCGATCGTGTACTGGTTGGTCACCTATCTATGTATCGACCGCGGCAAGCGTAGCTCAAACATCAATCGACCAGAGAGGCAATTCTCGTAATTTTAAGAACGTTCACAGTCTGATCTCAATCCCTTTTTTGACGTTTGTTAGTCGCCGAGATGAGACTGCGACTGGATTTTAAACGTTTTAAATTACGACTGTTATGCACTTATGCCCCCTTAAAATCTGATCTCAAATATTATGATTATTCTAAATAATACAAAAGCAATATAATCTAAACAATAAAACTTCTAACTACAATATATTTTTGTACGCTCCTCTATGAAATTAAACAATTTAAGCAGAACTATCGAGATAACAAGCCTTACAAGCGAGTGTATGTGTATGAGTTATCGCCCTGCTGGGAACACTTCCCTTTCAAATGGACTCCGATATATTTCGCTTATTAGACTTTAGGATATCATGTTGTACGGGTTACATAGGGAATTATTCATAAAGGGTAGTTGTTTACTTTTTATTTTGGTTTTCAAAGCGTAGCTCGCGTAGCAGTGACACCTTCATCGGGGCTACGGCGCGGCGTAGCAACATTACAATGTAATCCATACTTATATTATAAATTCGAAAGTAACTCTGTCTGCCTGTCTGTATGTTACCTTTTCACGCCTAAACCAATGAACGGATTTCGATAAAATTTGGCAGTGAGATAGATTGCATCCCGGGGAAGGACGTAGGATTCAATATAGTCTTAATAACTTAACCCCATACAACTGATTTGCTTTCAGTGAATATGATTATAAAATGAACTGTCACGCAATTAGATTTCATTGGAATCCATTGAAAAAGGTGTACTATTTAATTGGTGAGTTGGTACGGTTCAATTGATTCGTGTTAATGAACGCGCCTCTCATTAAAAGTAATGAGCGGCCGCGTTTGACGGTTACGTCATTTGAGCGCGCCGTTTGAGAGATTAACGAGCTAAGGACCAGGATTATGTTGTCGTTGGATAAGGAAGTCTAGGGTCAGTGCATTAGGCTATCTATGTAGCCTAACTTTATATAATGCAGGCTGGTTATAATTTAGCGCGGGTTTCATTCGGACATTCAAACAAGCATAGAACTGGGTGTCAATTATTTAATTAGGTATTTTTGTTTAGATAAGTCAGTGCTAGTTTACACGCGAATTTGTAACGTTCTACCAATATAAATTTAAACCCCTCACAAATTGGTGGAGGCGCCGGGTACGTGCCTCACGTTGCATACGATTATATGGGTATAATGTAAAAAGCGAGACCGCTCGCATCCCAAGCAGAGGATAGAACAGGCCCAGAATCGTCGCATGAGCTAACCAAGTTTTTTGTTATATCCTTAAATCAATCAATCAACTCAGCCTATCGCAGTCCACTGCTGCTGACATAAATTTCGACATCCAATTATTCGATGTTACTACTCAATAGGTATTTGTTACACACAAGTTTGTTAATTTTGCTCTCATAATTTAAACATTTTGTAACTTTAACAAGCACACAAATGTATCACAGATATTTTCTGATCGACACTGTGAATTTGCACCCAATATTGGTTACAAATATTTTAGAGCGTCACGTTAACAAATATTTACCAGACCCGAAGGTATGTCGGTTATTTATCAAATAATATAAGCAAGTGTTGTATTTGCGTAAAAATACATTTATGAAAAATAAATAATATAAATATAAATAAATAAATATAAATACATAACTTGCTAGCTACAGCGAAAATTGTTTTTAAAATTTAACTTTAAATGTATTTTTTATGATTTCCGTCATTTTTTATTGCGCTGACAGAGAAAAAAAAACGTAGGTACGCGGTAATAAATAAAGTTATAAAGTTAAACTCATATAAATAGATTGCCCATGCCACCCACGCTAATGTCCATACTATCCATACTAATATTATAAATGCGAAAGTGTGTCTGTCTCTCTGTCTGTTATCTCTTCACGCTTAAACCGCTGAACCGATTTAGATGAAATTGTAGAGATAATTTGAGTCCCGCGAAAGGACATAGGATAGTTTGTATCCCGATATTCCCTCGGGATCGAAACTTATACGGGTGAAACCGCGGGGCGCTGCTAGTGTATAAATACGAAAGTAACTCTGTCTGTTGCCTTTTCACGCCTTAATGGCTGAACGGATTTTGATGAAAGTTGGCTCACAGGAAATTATACCAATTATTTATATTTACCGAATATCTGTATTTGTCATAACTAAAACATTTCCTTTTCAAAACTTCCCTATAGCGCACAAGTCCAATTAATATACAATAGTACACACATAATATTTCGATAGCCAAATAAAAATAAACCGAGCTATCTGAAGGTCAATTCTCGTAATTTAAAATGTAAAAAATCAAGTCGCAATATCATCTCAGTGACAATCAGTGTAAAAAACTTGTCAAAAATGTAGGGAAATTACAGGCATTTTTGCACATTGAGACTAGAGAGCAGGGGTCAATTCTCGTAATTTTAAGAACCTTCAGTCTGATCTCAGTCTCAATCTGTCAAAAATACCTCTAATTTCCCTATATTTTGACAAGTTTTTGACATTTGTTTATCGCCGAGTGCGACTAGATTTTGAACGTTTTAAATAACGAGAATTGGCCTTCTGACTGTAAACATTCTTAAAATTACGAGAATCCCCTCGGATGTATTCAATTATTACAATCGGACAGGTAGCGTCCCATGAAATGGACACAAAAAAGGTAGACAAACACGTGATTGTAAGTGGGCACATGTAATGAAACAAAAGGTGACGCGGCACAAACGCGACCAAATTGTGAAGACAAAATTTTTGTGAGGCTTATAGTATGGAAGGAGTCTTTTTTATTAGTTGGAAGATGTTAGGTTGTTATGTGGGAGTGTATTGGAGATAATTATTTTATTCTGGATTTATTTTTTTGTAGATACATGTATAAGAAATATGATTCGAGATTTCAGAATCTGTGGGTTTCGTAAATGATGACTAAGGGATTAGGATAATTATATTTATCAGGATGGATCGTCTACTGCTCAGTATTCAAAACAGTGTTTTGCTGTTGAAGTCCATGTCCATCTTTTCTTTGGTCTTCTTCTTCCTCTCCGCTCTACATTTACATTCATCTATCTTTAGGTATAAAGAGTTAATTGCTAGAAGCCATAAATCTTAAGCAAAGTTTTCCAGTTCATTTTCCAAGCGACTGAAATTACTTATCCACCCTCTACAAATCCAAGCCCATCAAAGTTAATTCGTAACCTGCCCTTTTTGCTTTTTAGTAACGCGTGTTTTGCTCAGCATGTGTTTAACTTTTGTTTTGCTAATGTATTGGAGCCGGTCTCAAAGGCGGATAAGTAAGTAAAAACATCACTTATGAGACCCTCTGAATACTGAAGAACTGTTAAACTAAGTGACGGTAATGTTTGCCAGGCAAGGGCGGTGGATCGATACCTGGAAATGATGAATCTGTCAAAATCCTAGGATTATTGTTTTTTTTTTGCTTGTAATATCTAAATGAAACGGTGTTTTAGAATTGTAAGAATCACTTACCAATAAATGAATAATTGTTAAGGGCCGGATTATTAAAAACTAAGAAAGATTTTCGTAAACATACAATCAAAAGCAATTTATTTATTCAAATTAAGCTGAGAATCATACGAGTCATAATCATCAGGATTATTGCAGAAATCCTAGGGTTCGCAAAACACCAATTTTCCAATTATTTTGCGACTAACGACGATAAATTAAAACATTTTCAGAAATTAAAATATCGCACAAATAAACTAGGGTAAAAATGCACTTAAAAAGGTAATCTCTTGTAATCTCTTGCCAAAGAGTTTCGAGGAATTGTTCACGTGACGTGTCTTTAAAATATTGTTGCCTTGTGTGTCCATACCTTTGTGAAAAAACATCTTCATTTTATTCTGAAATACTATGTGGAACTTTAGTTCAATTTTAGTTTAAACATTGTGTTGGAATCATTCTGTAACGTGCTGAATGACAGTCGGACAGACAGTGTACTTTAAACTATTAATTAAAAACTAGGCCCTCGGGGGATTATATTCCTAAGAAGCTATAGAGGTGCATTGTAATGATTTTTACCGGCTTAAAAAAGGAGGTGGTTCTTAATTCAACACGTAAGTTTTTTTTTTATAATTCAACTCTAAAGCAAGTTAATCGGGAAGTTGAAGTTTGTAATTATGTCAACTAGTTTCAGGCAGAATGAAAAAAAAAAAGAAATTACATTTATTTGCACTAACATCATGAAAAAACATGAACATAAAAAATATAAACATAAAATACAAGCTATACCCACGCAAAACGGCCATTGCTCAGCATAATGCTGTGACGCGATTTCTTGTAAGAAACAAATGAAAATTAATAGATAGAAAAGCATTAGAAACGATCGCTCTTCGTTACAACCCTAAGTCAGAGGAATTAGGTTTAGTCTAACAATAATGGATCTGGAGTAATCTAGACGTTTGAGAGCTATTCATTTATTTTTAGTTACCTATTATGCTTCACTTTGTTTCAGGGCCCAAAAATATAGAAATAAATCTAGAGGTTAATGAAGAAATTACGTATAGTTTTATCCTGTAAAGGTTTGATAGACTCCTGACGGCAGATTTCTGGATTGTATTTAGGCTTTGGTATTAACAGCAAAATTTTCCATGTTAAGAGCGTTTACGTCGTACGGCATTTCATACAAACTTTGGCATTTTATACAAAGTTTCAAGCCGTTGTTTTTCGAAATGAATGAACCGATTATAATGAAACTTCATACGCATAAGCAGGATACAAAGGTCTAAAAAGTTAGCAGCCGTGTTACAGGCAAATTAGACCGATTTTAAAGTTTCCATAGAAACAGAGACTTCCAGTTATCTTTTTTTAAATAAGACATTTCGAAAATGTTTTCTGCTAACTTTTTAGACCTTTGTATCCTGCTTATGCGTATGAAGTTTCATTAAAATCGGTTTATTCATTTCGAAAAACAACGGCTTGAAAGTTTGTATGAAAAGCCGTACGGGCGTAAACGCTCTTAAGGTGATAACAAAATAAATTGGGGGCTTTTTCGTAACCATTTATTTTATTATTACAGCATGTATGGATTTTATTTTTGGTATATGTTTATTGACTATTTGACTAATACTCTAACTGAAGGAAAACGCAATTGGGTTAAATTTCCTCGATAGAGAAGACCTCTACTTTTTATGTTTTTTTCTGTAATTCTAAAATCCTAAGTAATTGCATTCAAAATGTGCATAACGGGTAATTGAAAACTCTGGCTGAAAATATTTTCGATGCACAGCTTAATTTATTTTTAAACAAATTTTATTTTGATGTCGGAAAAAAACCCACAGAAGGTTTTTTAACACATAGATTGGATTAACACATAGGGTACTCCCTATATGTTAATCCAGGTATCATAGGAATCATAATTTTGTGTGCTAAATTTCAACCAACCGCAATTGGTATCCTTAGTAAAGCTCCCAGTCGGCATGATCTTTTCATAGCTATATCTTCCAACAATCATCGTCATATTTCAGTCAATTTACATGAAACTATAATGAATTATACACCTAAATCTTCCTCATGAATCACTCCGTCCATTGATGAACCGTATGAAAATTCGTTTGGTAGTTTTTGAGTTTGTTGGGTTCAGATAGACAGACGCGGCGGGGAGACTTAGTTTTATAATAATCTTGTGATATCAGACAACTTTCTTGTGTTCGGTGATTAATATCAACCAAGACCAATTACTACTTTACCATGTACTCTCACAGTAGGCCAGTAGTTGCCAAAAGTGACTGGAATTGTCTGCTAATGAATAGAAATAAAAAGAAATGCTGGAATTAAGGAATGACCCGACTATATTCGCATAACATCATAATCAGCATACAATGTTCTCACTGCTTGGACACGAGACCTCTCTGTGAGAAGGAATGGGTCGTAATCCACCACGCGGGCCCAGTGCGGGTTGGTAGATGTCACATGTCTTCGAGTTTTTGGTTTTAGGACATGCCGGTTTCCTCACGATGTCTTCCTTCACCGTTTTGAGAGCAGTGGTGATGAAATAATTTACACAAAGCGCCTGACTGGGTTCTAACCGACGACCCACAACTCGTAAGTCGCGGCCGTTACCACTGGGCCACAACTGGGGCATAAGTAAAGTTAAAATATCTAAGTACCTCCTCTTGTAAAACACACAACCCAGTTGGAAGAAAATCTCAAATATTTGACGGCTTGTCTGAAATCCGAGCGCTTGTTTCAAACAACACAACATCTAGGAATGTGATACGTTTTCGTCAAGTTTCTACGCGGCTTACATTGTTTGTTCGACCGGGGAGCTGCGAATAATACTGAGAACGATAATACGGACTAACTTGGTCTTGTTGGTATCTATTGCACTATTGTTACAGTGTTGTACAGTAATCTAGCACCTGTATTGAAGATGCAATTTATGTTTTAGCTTGGCGATGGAAATAGGTGTACAATCAGTGAGAACGATAGTACGGACTAACTTTGTCTAGTTGGTATCTGTTGCACTGTCACAAGCTTCGTACAATAATCTGGCACCTGTATTGAAGTTGCAATTATTATTTTAGTTTGAAGATGGAAATAGGTGTAAAATTGTTTGTAATTGGTATTCTATCTAACGTTATACTATACCGGAAAACCATCTTTCTCTTGTTATTTCAATTTGTACTGCTATAAATGTTGCAAATAATAACATATTTTTGTATCCAAGTCGTGTCGTCGTTCACTCTCATTATCATTAATATCTTTCGGATCAATTTCGGGAATCTGATAATATGAATGCAATGTTTTTTGTAATAAGTAAAATATTTTTGCTGGTAACTGAAGAAAGAGTTTACATGACATTGACAAAACATAAAACATACTACAAAAAATTACCAGCACACCATTCTTCCAACATCCATGTCACTTATACTCCAAGCAATGTTGGCACAAATATTTGCCATAGAAAGTACGTAATCCTCTTTAGCAGCCAAGATGTTCAGTCTTTAAATTACCTACAGTATCGTCTGTGTGATGTCAGAGGGCTTTCCGATATCTCGTATTAAGTGTCGATTTCGGTTCAGCCTCTGATAATAAGGATTTGATAGAGTATTATCTATGTGGAGGTGAGATCATCAAGGATGTTGTTATTTTCGTGTGGAGTTGATTTTATATGAGTAAGTAGGATAGATTGGAATTGGTAGGGAACGATATACTTTGTTGGGTTTTTCTTTTAAATTGTTCAGCCAATGTTCGCACTGGCGTTGAACCGAGTGTTGAAAATAAGACAAAGCACATACATGCGGGTTAAAAAAGTAGACTGTTGGAATTGAACGTCTGGCCTAGGTTCTTTACCCAAGTCTTTTTGACTCAAATTCACGTTTTATATCCAAATCAAAATTATTTAATATCATAACCATAACTATGTGTCGTGGTCTAAAAACGAAAGTACCAAACACTAATGACCAGACCACCACCAAATAACCACGAGCTCATTGAAAATAAAATTAGATTCCTCTGATTACCCATTTAAATTACATTTAGAGGAGCTCGTAAACCGGGATCCATTGCTCATCGCATTCTTCCGGAGCTCAAGCTTGCCTGATGACGTGTAATTAGACTAAGAGCTTACTTTCATTCCTTACGACCTCGAAATGTTTTAGCTGATTGAAAAAAAAAATCGTTGAGAAAGGTATCGAGTGAATTGAAGTGTAGTGAAGGTGAGATGGTAATTGGTAAATCGAAGGTTGTTTGTTTTGTGTTGGAGGAGAAAGATGAATGCCAATGTTGATTCAACATTAAAATTTTTATAAATGCTGTATTTTGTCTTTGTGAATCGTGGTTAGCTTTACAGTTTTAACAAATAATACATTAAAAGGAAAAAAAATATACGTATTTGTATTTGCATAGAATGTTGTCAATATATGTGTATGAGTTGTAGGTCGTAGGTTCGAACCCAAACAGGCGCTTTACGTTGTGTAAATTATTTCATCACCACTGCTCTCAAAACGGTGAAGGAAAACATCGTGAGGAAACCGGCATGTCCTAGAACCAAATGACATCTACCAACCCGCACTGGGCCCGCGTGGTGGATTACGGCCCACTCCCTCTCATTGAGAGGAGGCCTGTGTCCCAGCAGTGGGAACGTTATAGGCTCATTATGTTGTCAATGTAAGGGATGTTACCGATATTACAGATATTTTAAGTACAGTAAATGTTATGTGTTAATGTATATATTATGGTTGACGTTCTGATTATCCTTTTCAATTTATTCCGGTCTGAACCTTCCCCCCCCCCCGGTTCCCTTGCTAGTTATTCTTCTGTTTTAATTTAAACATCTGTTAGCTTTCTACTCTAATTGAATTTTTGTATCAACAATCTTAACATTTCATTACTTTATTTATCCATGTATAAAAGGCAAAAATCAACAATCTCGTAAAATCCAGGAAATTCATTTAACTCAGTACCTAATGACGTCAAATTGATCAAGAGGAATCAGTAAGCAGTACTAATGGAATTATTAGCAAGTTTCCAGGTATTAACTAGTAACTGCAAACGTTACAGCCAAGCTAAGCTTGCAAGGAGCGCTTCAATATTATAAGTACTTCCGTAGAAGTCCCTATTTTATTTAATAAAACATGTAACTCAATACTAGTTGATATCTTGTGATATTATGTTGTGCATCTCAGGTGATCAATGGGCCAAACTTACGACCGGGTCTGGCTTAGTGGTAATTATCTTCGAGGCAGGACAAAATAGAAATGGCGAGATGAGCTGAACTCCTAATAAAGATTGGTCCTTGTCAGCTCTGGACAGAGAGAGGTGGAAGGTAAGTAGGGAAGCCATTGCCCCCGATGCTGGGCAAAGGTCTCCCTAATCTTCTTCTACCTCAATGGCTAGTATAAAAAAGTCTTGTTACTTGTTAATTGGTTTCCAAACTTTTTTCTTGCTGTTACACTCTCCCTGCCATTAGAACCGCCGACGACCCCCAAAAAATTTTGTTCAGCAGGCCAAACCACAGTTTTTAATATTTTTATCACATTTCCCATAACATCACGCCCGTAGTTGTAAAAACTATTTGAATTCGGGAGGTCAGGGCGGATCCCACGGATTTTTATTATTTGGACCTGCCGGCTTATCCCACGGCCTCTTATAATAATTTTGACTTTTGACTCGCGGCGTCCACAAGCAGAAACTTTGGGACGTTTAAGGGAGGTTTCGGGAAGTTTTATACATTTATTGTCAGCAGAGAGTGTTAAATGTATTTAGGGGCCGGTGCAGAATGTTTTTTTTTTAATGTCTGGTGGAGATTACACCTTTTCTAAGCAAATCCTTTTTCACACTATCATTGATAATTTCCGCGCGTAGAGTGGGGGTGCCTGTAAGTTGAACTTATAAATTAGGTATTTATCGACTTTTTTTTGTTTTAGTATGAAAAATTTATTTCAAATAAGTACATAATAGTATTTATTGATAGGTTAATTTCATTTCAGGTTTTTCAGAATGGAATAGAAGTAGGCGGCAGCTGCACACCTTGACTTTGACCAGAAAGTTTCCACTCATCCTGATGCTTTGCTATCCTCACAGCACAGCGCTCACTTTCAGTGATTTTCTTCTATATTTTTTTTATTTTCATTTAGACGCAAATCAACGAAGCTATTTCTTTCTTACAAAATATCCGACTAAGTACAGTAAAATTCAAAAAGTCTATCCATCAATCGTCCATAAAGATCTGTAACAAAGTTGAGACATTGAAACATCAAGCAAACACCCATTTATAACACACCGATGTTTGATAGGGAGTTCTCAGAAATTCTTCTGCCTCAAGCAATCGATCCATTTCTCAAGTCATACAGAAACATTTTAATTGCAGCTAAGAACAAAGTTTAATGTTTAAAATCGTAAAGGAATCATTTATTTGCTTAATCAAAACCCAATGCCATTAATTACTGGAAGTGGGTGCCTAAGTTGGAGGCGAAGAAATTATGGCTGAAGTTTATCATCGATATAAATGTTTAATTTTGTATATTTTGGTGGAGTTTACGTCGGAGCTTATCCGGGAGTTGAGGAGGGGCGGGGGTAAATTAGCTTCTGGTTATCTTAGGACTGACAGAATAAATTGTTTGAAATTAATGTCAAAGATTGTATGTGTGTTCAGTCGAGTCTTTCATATCGTCGAAAGTTCTTTTCTTTATCAAGTAGGGTCACTCACAAGTACCTAATACTTTTACAGAGTTACTACGTAACTACAAATTTACTGTGTTTGGATTTTTTCCTTTACAATTGCTACATTACATTTCTTCTCTTGCTAAGTTTCATGATTGTAGTCAACGGTAAGTATGGGTTTGACTCCCTTGCGAGTGTCAAAATATGCGGTATTTACGGAACATGCTCGTCTCTTTGATTGCGTTGACTTACTAGTTTGATTTTTTCACTACTTCAAGAGATAGTAGCGATAGCCGTTTTGCGTGAATGTGACGCATGTTTCCTCCTACCTTTTTTTTGTGTTTTTGTTCTTTTTTTGCGTCATGTTCACCGCAAATAAACGTTTTTTTTTTCTTTCTTTTTTCTTTCTAGATTGCAGCTTTGAGTATTTGATATTAATTGCAACTTAAAAAAAAAAAAAAACAATTTTGTAACTCCACGCGTCCCTGAGAAAAAGGGTCTTAACAGACGGACAGACAGACGCGAGTCGGATAACGAAGTGATCTCATAAGGGTTCCATTTTTCCTTTTTAGGTACGAAACCCTAAAAAATGTCGAAATCTGTCAGTGTCACATTTTAATTCAGTCTGACATATTAAAGAAGATGGCAGAATGTCATATAATCGTGAATAAGTAAACTTACAAAAAGGTACTGGTAGCTCAGATAAGTAAAGAAAAATATACTTTATCTAAGCCCAAACACATAAATTAGCTTCTGTCTCATTGCTCATCATTCAGATTGTTTTATTTCATCCTATTCACAAACAAGTAGATCACGACAAAATGTCTGAAGGCCAGACTTATAATAAGGAATAGTAATGTCTTAGCTTGCTTAGTAATAACTTCGATATCTTAGATTTAGAACTGAATATATCGAACAATAGTTTTTGTATGAATGAATGATCTCTTACACTAAAATATACAAGCCATGTTTTTGTTTATACTAAACCTGAAAAGGAGTCATTATCATCACATTAAAAGGTCCCATATTAAAAGTTTTTCATAACGATTGTTCATTATGAAAAACTTTAATTATGGGACCAGCTCAAATCAAATAAATTTTTTATTTTGCTTTAAAATCGCAATATAAAATTGGCTGCTCCATAATTTTCAGCATTTTATTCAACAATTGGGCTTCACAAGGTCATCGGTCCACTTTGCGGCTGTCCACTTTATGCTTGTGCAATACAATTTCATTTCAATGAATAATCAATATTACTTTTAATGTAGTAAATATTCAAAGCTAAGGCAATAACCTCATTTGGCAAGTAAAAGTACCTACTTAACACTAACAATTTATTACAACCCCATTGACTCCTTAATCAGATAAAGGAAAACCAAACATTTGGGACATTACACCCAATCCGTGAGGACCAAGCGATTTTTATCCGTAACGACTTTCGATTCATTTAGTCGCAAAATTGACTTGGCACGCCCTCTCGATTTTACTTTATTATTTACCATTTTCATTTAGCCCACTTGGGCATTACGTCGTTACAAAGTTAATTTTACGCTCAAATTGGCACATTTGGTTCTGTAGCAGTACGTGGATTTAGATTTTTTTGTGCGCAAATCATTTTGGGTAGTCCAAAAGTTTTGGACATTATATTTTTTTTATACGCCTCCCAGTTTGGTTACTCGCTTATTTATGTTGTAGGTACAGCCTTGCCTGAAATTTCATTTTTAATTATGAATGGAGATTTTTTTGTTTGCCGTGGTTGGTACGGGCGAGCTTTTGAATTTTTAAATCAACCTCTGCGACTTTTTCTTTGCAAGCCAAAGCAGAAATTATGAATCTCATATACCTAATATACGGTGCATTTTTTTACGTTTTTGACGTTGGGTTTTTTTATGTGTCCTGAATTCGTTAATTATCCCTATAACTTCCTTTATTTTACTTGTATAAATTTATTTAGGTATTTAACATAAAACGGCCAAAGCCAATTACATTAGTTAAAGACAAAGACACAAACACATATTAAAAGTACAGTAAACAAAAGTATCAAACTCTACTCGCCAGTCATACGCTCATCAAAATACAAAATATACTCAATACAAACTAAACACAACGCCAACAAGAACAGATGTGCACTCAGAAACATATTTAGACAACCTATTAATGACAGCCAAACAGAATAACTAACATCAATAAAATTCGCCAAACAGACAGTCAACACGAAAAACTCCACCGAGCTAATTAATACAATTACCGAACTGTTGTAACGCGATAAAATAATCTCAGGGTTTGCGACGTGTGCTGGCAATTTGTCAATTACGACAAACGACGGCAAGAGGAAATCCCTGGAGGTACGGATAACGCACGGCTGGGACGATGCCGATGCGACATTGTTTTGGAAACGTTGCGGTGAACGTTTTTTGATGGAAAATCGTGAGGGAACTGTCGGTAGGCACGTAAGTCTTCTAAGCTACTTTTCATTGGTGATATGAATGTAGTGCCATTATTTTTGAATACGGTATAAACTCACCTATTAAGGTGCTCACTTTATTCGATGATGCGTACCTGAGCCAAAGTGTGTGCTTTCGAAATAGTGAAATGCAAGACACCTTTTAGTAATAAAATCCAAATGTAGGTAGTAAGTATATTTAGTAGTAGGAGTAAGTATATTTAGTTATATGTATACCTACATAAACAAACTTCTGAAAGTTACCAACATATTATTGAAATCTTGCTAGCTCCCAGCTGGCATAACTTTGCTACTTTAATCAAAATATTCCGGTTGACTCAACTGTTTTCAAACTCGCAGTCAACGTAACATATCTACACGAAGCATGGTCCCTTTCCGTTCTATCGAATTCATACAATTTTCATACTGTTACGGGTATGAAAGAAAAACTGACTCAGCAGTCAACTACATTCTGGTTCCGTACATTTTGTTAAAGTCAGGTGAGAATGTGAACTCAAATGTAATGGCTGTGGCAATAGGGAATTTTCCTACAAACATAATATTGTCACTACGAGTTTTTATATATTTCTTCATTTAGTTCTAAAAGAATGTTTTGGGGAAGTTTTGGTTATTTTGACTCACTTTTGATTCCTGAATTACACAAACTAACGTCATCCTATAATTTAGTTTTTATAAGCCAAACGAAAATTACTGTTTCACAGAACTATTCTTCAAAAGATCGAGTTAACTCAAAGCTACACAACAAAGCATTGTATTAGTTTATAAAAAATTACACATAGTTAATAATAATATTATCTGTATCTAACAACACTAATTATTATCATAAAAACGTCAAGACAGAAATGAATCGGAACTTTTACCTTGTGTCCTAATATAAGCGATCATTTAATTTGTCACTCATTTGTTCGGAAAACCCGAATGTGCCCTTTGTAGGCGCAACGACAATAGTCAAAAAGTCTTAATAATAATACCAAATCATTTATTTGCATCAAACATGGTATACAATGGTATTAAATTTATTTAGAATAGCACAAACATGTTTAGCAACTGACATAGCAGGCCAACACACTGGGGCTTACTATAAAAACTTAAAAACTTGTTCAACGTGACAGTGTCACGTCAAAGTCAATATAATTATGCCGTATAAAAAAGGTGTTTAGCTTAAACAACTGATGAACATTGTTTTGTGGTAGTAAGGTACGGATTTAACAAAAGATTACAGGGCATTAACATTTTTTATCCATGAATTATTTTAAACTAGTCATATAGTAATTACTACAAATGAACGCAACGATCGCGTGTTTGCGCGACAATCGCTTATATTATGACACAGCCTGATGAAACACGAGATCAATAAATACCACCATAACGTAGCATTAATTAATGAGACCCCTACAAATTAATTACCATGTTAATTATTGATGTTTGTTCCACTTCTGATTCCGTTGTTAATGTTACTCTCACTACGAACTGAATCGGTTATTGTTTTCATTATTTCATAGCCGACTTTAATTTTCAATTATTCGAAAAATTCAGAAATGAGTGAGAATAATGAGAATAATAAAATAGAGAATTTAAAAATGAAATGACATAAAAATGTATGACGTAGGTGTGTTTGAAAACTGATAATGGTAGGCAGAAGGGAGCAATGGGGGTTAAAAGGGGTACAAAAGGAGGCACAGGGAGTGCAAAAGGGATCGCAGTCCGAAAACTTTCGCAATTGAATTTGGATTTCATTATGACTACAAATACGAATTTATAATACCTTGCAAAGAGGTCGTTGTTATTAATAGGTATAAAATTCATTAAGCAACTAAATTCAGAATCGCTCGAAGTGTATTAAACAACTTAAATTGACCCAGATATGAACAGAACTGATGGGTTGTAAACGTTCTAAATCCATATAAAAATATTATAAAAAAATTGATTCGAATTTTATAGTCTTGCCGAGCTACCTCTTCTAAAATTATAAACTACTCATACAAAGCTAGAAACTTCCTTTTTTTTCTTTTTCCTACTACACAGCGTCTAGCAACCCAAGCGATAAATATTTGATAACCATATTGAGGTCAAACGGCAGACATTTTATTTTATCTACTTTGGGAAGGAGGGACTTTCTGTTGCTTATCACTTTATGGTGATATAAGACTGACTTTATCTGCATTTCTTCAGCTATCGGTCATTACTATAAAGCCTTTAATGTCAAGGAATTATAAACGAATCATAAATCCTTGAGAAGTAGTAAACCGAGAATTTTACTGAGATATTTCTCTCATAAAATCTTATCCCTGACTAAAGAAAATGTTCACAGAAAGTCTTAGGCATAATACTGAGCTCCAACTCAATAATAATAGGACTCATTAAACAAAATAGACTGCCCAGATGAAGCAGAAGTTGGGTTTAAAGCAATTTTCCGGCATTAAACGATTATAAATTCAGACTTAACATTCTGGAACGTTAACTGCGAGAGCGACTGAGGAAAATTTATTTAACGCAGAGAGTTCCCACAGTCCAACCGATACATAACCAGGAGCACCTTCATACCCACATGCTGAATGCAAATGCCTTTCACTTAGTAAAGAGTAATAGCTCAGATAAGTAGCCCCTGACTTAGCACATTTACCGCCTTGATAATACCTCGAACCGATGTTTCTGTAACATCCATTTTACTCAGACCCACATCACTCTCGATGGTCCCCCCCCTTTCTCCGTCTGCTCTTTGATTCCGTATCCTGTTCAGAGGGGAGGGGGAGGTCAAACTAAAATGGCAGTGTCCGAAGAGATGGTTAGAAATTATGGGCGAGCATTTGTCAAAGTCCTGCTTGCAGATTGTAACGAATAGTGTGTAAGTATGTTTCAATGGAAGTACGGTATGTTGGGTGATGGTAGTGCCCTGTATGAAATGCAACACGAGTTTTTAAAATCGAAATGTTTGTATCCTTGTTTTGTATGGTGAAAGTTTTCCTTTAATTAAAACCACAAGTACGACTTTTCACACTCAGTCAAGTTTTTGTTTGTTGTAAGCAACTTTAACCAACTATAACTTTAACAACGTGATTATGTTTTGTCACCTGTTTTTTAACCTAGGTGAACTATGGAAATATTCATCTCTTGTTTCCCCGACCCACCCCGTCGCATCGCATCGCCTACCCACGCTATTATTTCGTTTTTGGTTAGCGTTCTTCTTGACTTTTTTCTTTACCTTGGCTACTTGCGTGATGTTAAAAAGCCTCAAGAATTGAGATATCAAAAGCAAAAAAAAATCGACCTGTAGTTCTCTAGAACAAACAAACAAACTCTTTAGATTTATTATTTTAGTACAGATGACCTTTTAAAGATCAATGTAGGTCCCACGATAAGCAATTAGAATTGTCAAGCTGATGGAGACAAACAAGCCTATATTATGTAACCTTAACATTACTGAACACTAAGCGCCGCACTCAAACTGCCAAGGTCAGCGCACGCATTTCAGACAACTAATTAAAAGTTTAAGTTGACGAGTAATAGCTTTTGTTTTTCCGCTTATGAATTCGTAACTCATAATAACAGCACATAATTAGCTCCAGAGCAGGCAGGAAAAGAGTGTTATGGAGTTACAAAACTCTTGAATGTTTAAATTTTGAATTTTTAAATGCGTTTTGAAACTACATATCTTGGAATTTTTGAGTTAGAATGTATGATTAAATTAAATGAATTGGGAAAAAGGGTGGTGTTTATAAAACGTGTAAGTAGAAGAGTTTTCAGTTTAAGTTTGTTGAAACAAGGTTACCAAATTGGGTATCATTGCCTTCGTGGCAGTCCGATGGGACAGCGCAGGCCGTTCAATGGATATTGGATCCGAGTAGATTGAAATAATATCTACTATATATATTCAGGCCCTTGGACTTGTTTCGAGAGATTCGCGAAGTGAGATTGTTCTGTAAAAGTACCAAAGATTTAGAAGAAATGCCAAGCGAGGGCAAAATTATCAAGTCTATTGCCTATCAATGGCCCAAAGGCCTTGTTCATTTCTCAATCTCTCTTTGTAAATGTAACTGTAAGTCATTTATATATGTAGCGCCAAATTAAAGCTGCCTTAGTATAATTATTGAGCCATAGGCCCCTAATTTACCACACACATTTATGAATAAAATCTACAATTCTAGATCTTTAAGACAAGTCAAATACGATAGAATCAACACGATGTTAAAATTACAATACCGACAACGTTATCGGAGTTTAAAGTTCTTCGGGACAAAACCAATTGAGTACTAACTTCGTGTGGTGCAGTAGAGATAAACTACGATAACATGGCGCGCCCCTCCAAAATTCAAAACGTTTGAAAGTATTTGTGAAAGTATTTACAATGCACCACCAAGATTCACAACGCATGTGTGCGTAATGAGACGGCCGTCAAACAAAAACTTACAACTACATACAAACTCCTTTGTAAGGATGTCACTACACACATTGAATCAGTAATTTGGAGGAGCGCGCGCGCGCCATGTTATTGTAGTTTATCTCTATATTAGTAAGTAAGTATGTATGTTAAACACGGACACTGACTTGCAGCTTCGGAGTTGTAAAATAGAAAATAGAAATGTGTATAGTGAATCTTCAGTTTTTTGTTACACTAGCGAGTCGCCTTTCCTTTCCTTTCAAAGATCGTGCCATCAGTTTCACATATCCAAACATCATGATTTCTGTGCGTCAAGTCTAAACTAATAATATTATAAAGAGAAAAGATTTGATTTTTTGTATGTTTGTTTGTAATGGATAATCTCATATAAACCAACCAGAGGCTAAAATAGCTTCCTCATGTCATCTCTTAAGGAATACAGTCGTGACGTGTTATCTAAGAGCAAAGAACCACTGACTCACTTACTCGTCATCTCCAGAACCATAAAGCCTACAAGCTTCAAATTAGGCACGTTTGTTTGTCTTTGCCACTGGAATAGGTTAGTTAGGAAAAAGAAACCAATTTTTTTTTTTTTTTGTAATTCTGCACTTCCTAAGTCAAACGATTGCTGGAAGTACTGCAAACGAAGTGAATTTGGGTGTTAACATTTTAATAAAAAATACAGGGTGTATAAAGACCCATCATATTATAGCCATCGACTACACATTCTGTACATCAAACTACGTAACATTGCACAAAAGTAATTGCTGGGAAACTACTTTTATTTTTGGTGTAAAATTTTGCTGTTTGTGGCAGTGCGCAAAGTAACACACGCAAAACATTGTGCTTACGGGTGCATGCAACGATACAAGGGTTTTAGGCGTATTTAAAGTTGTGTTATAACATTAAAAACTTGTTTTTTTAAATAAACGTAGTAAAAGTTGAAATTTTGACCTTCAATATCTCCAAAACTAGATGGCTTCCTGATCCAGTACAAAAAAAATAATACAATTACGGGGAGTACAAATGACTCTTGGCTTCATTATTTAAATCTTTTTAGACCCCTTGTATAAAGTATGACATACGGACCAGGTATTTGAAAATCTCAAGCACGAGAGTTGGGTTTGGCTCTACTAATTACTAAAGTGACTTTTTCATCCATACTAATAATTACAAATTCGAAAGTAACTCTGTCTGTCTGTCTGTTTGTCTGTCTGTGTGTTACCTTTTCACACCTAAACCACTGATCGGATTTCGATAAAATTTGGCAGAGAGATACATTGCACCCCGGGAAAGGACATAGGATAGTTTTTATCGACATATCTTGCGGGCGAAGCCGCGGGTGGAAGCTAGTTTAATATATTTTTCCTTCCTTACTTCCCTTAGGAAGTAAAGCCAATGATGTCACATCAGTGACACGACTAGTGATAATATTTTGAAATCGTTTACTCTCTGTGAGTAAGCGTGGTGATTAGTGCTCCTTACTTTACCGCTTTAAAAGAGGTTCAACTCTGCAGAGGGGCAATTTCAAACTGGTCTCAACAACTGTAAATAAAATAAACACACTGAAAAACTATTTAACTGCGCTCCGCTGTTCCACACAATCAACTACAAAACCCAATTCAATAACTAGATTATTAAAAGAAAATTAGCCATAGATATTTAATTCCCATGAACTTTTCCGCAACATTTTGTTTTTAAACTGTTCAACTACACGCATATGTCATTGAGCGTCGTAAAGCTATAACCACGCTGTACTTTAAGCCGCTTAAGTACATACTTGAGTGAAATGTACGGAATTAAATCGTAAAATACGCTAACATTGTGTTTTGGCGTAGTTATTACGTGTGGTTATAGAGATTCGGAGATAGAAATTGATTATAAATTATTTGCAGCAACAAAAAATTGTGGGGTCCGGGGAGCGAAGTTCCTTACGCGATACTCGCACACACACACTCATACATAATAGAAAAAGGCAGAGAGAGAGAAAGTGTTAATACAGAGCCATCTGGTACAAGTTTTTAGAAGCTCTCAAGAAGTTGTAGCCATCTTGGATTTTCATTTTGACCTCACTCTATCGGTTTCAGTATCCTCCAAAACTATGACAACTATCTCTCTCTCTCTTCCTTTTCCTATTATAAATGAAAGAAAAAACAGAGAGCTCCTACTGCAAAATCTTCGTTCCAACCAAAACCTAAATACATTTTTTGAACCCTTGAGTCTTGAGTGGCTAGGATCTATGTCTAATATTTAAAAAATAATATTAAAGTTTTAGTTTAATAGCTCATAAATTTTGGGTAAGACAAGGTTTAAATAATAAAGATAACGAAGTCATGCTTCTTAAGTTAACTCTAGAGTTTCTCAGTTTATATAATTAAACATTTAAAAGCAGCAAATTCTTTAAGCTAATTCAAAGTAAAATGAAACTCCTCAGAAAGTTCTCATCACACCTAAAATTTATGTTGTTAAATTTTATTTCATCCAAAATTAAGCAGACGAAAAATTAATTAAAGTTGTGAATGAGACTAATGGAAACTTAGTTTATTTATTTAGAACCTAAGTAAATATAGTTAAGATGATAAAAATTGCTACAATATTACCTACTTGGGATTATCTGAGCAAAAACAGCCAAAGCAGGTATTCTTGTAGAAGCACATTTATACGGCTACGTCAGAAAATGTGCTTTTAAATTAACATTCATGTCAAGAAGTCTGTCAGACTATCACCTAGTTTAAACGATAAAACAACCCCGCACACTATGCGACATGCGACTGCGACTAGACGCAATGACAGGCTGCGGTCGAAAAATTTCATATATTTTATTCAAAGAAACTTGGCGTCGAGTTGCAGGTTCGCAACGACAAGCTAGGGTCAGCCGCACGCTCTCGCTACTTATCGCAGCGACTAGACGCAAGTTTCACGTGAACCCCCATGATAGTCGCACGCATGAGTCAGGTCAGCGTCTTGTCGTTGAGCTATTGCAGCCGCATGTCGCATAGTGTGCAAGGTGTTTTACAGTCGTTGACACAAGAAGTTGCCATATCCTGATAGCAACAACTTGCCATCAGAACCACTAATAACATCACAGGAAATATGAGCAAAGTTGTTCCGGATGGGCCTTGGGAGTGTCAGTCGACGGTACACGAATAGTGGAATACATTTACATTGTTTGTGAACAGCGTGATTTATTTATTTCTTAGTGTTACGTGGTTACGTAACTAGTGTAGAATGTGACGAGATTGTTTATAAACGTGGGCTGTGTTGTAGTAGAATTGTTCTAATGACATATAGAAACGACACAATCTATCAAATCTTATTTTTACACATGGAGTATTTCAGGACCTTGCCAAGCGTTTGGTCGGATCTTCTCGTGACCAAAGGGCTGACTTATTTTTAGGTCAATGAATCAGCATTGCCATTCAACATCGCAATGCGGCCAGCCTTTTAGACAATATTCCCAAGAGCAATGAACTCAACTTCTTTTTATATACCTACGTCTACAATAATCTCATATAATTACAACTTCTCATCAATGTAAACTTTTACAATAATAATGGTTGACATCTAGCCGGTCAATGAATCAAATAAATTAATTCAAGGGATTGACAGCCGATTGGCTAAATATTGTACCTAAAAACCACGTCTTGAGATATTCTTTATAGTTGCTGTTCATGAACTTTTTTAGTAGGTTAAGAACTGATCATTGACTATTTCAGCTTTCAAGAGGTATGTAAATGATGAAATCACGAAACTAGTCAAATGCAACTTACCTATGACAAGTCCTCACTTCATTGTCCTTGATTGCATAAGACCTATCTTTTGAAAAGTTTCAAGGGGTACGTGTCTGTAATTTACCAGTCACATGTCTTATAAACAGGAATATAACAAAAATTGTTTTTTATTGTTAAAAGGAATCAACAAAGGGATTAAGAAGACCGGACTAGGTCTGAGAGGATGTATTTTACTTTTGTAAATGATAAAAGTACGATTACCAATTAAAATACTGAATATTTATGGTTTGTTATTAAGAGATATCTCATCGAACACCAAAACTGAGGATAAAAATTCTTATTCTTTTTGAAAACGTTATTAGTTTCGCATGACGAGCACTGGCCGTTGAATCGGAAAACGCTTAGTTATGCTTTTCATAGATTTAATAGATTATACTGGCGTTCTGGATGAAAATTAATAGGTATGGTTTAAAGATATTATATAAGTAAGCTAAATATTTTTTTGTCTGCGGGGGAAGAGCATCATTAAGCTAAAGTCTACTGTAAGGTAAGTCGCACATGTGTGGCCGCTAGCGATGGCGTCCACCAGCTACACCAAGGTGACAGCCACCAGTAGTTGTGCCCGGTGGCTCTTGTGTGTCTGGATTTTTACCTACATGAAACAAAATGAAAAGCCACATAAGCCTTACCTTCTCTAACTCCAGGGACACGATTGCAACAAGTTGACTTACCAAGATATAATGATACCCGAACTCTGTGTCGGAAACTTTCGGCTCGGGCCCCAACTTCGCTACTTTGCAAATTTAAGCAGCAATACTTGTAATGTATGTGCTTTGCAACTCCCTACAGTACTTCAAGCAGGGAAATAAATTTCACAAAACTTTTTTTTGCTAGTTTTCAGTTTTACTCCGTAATGGGAAGGAGCAAGTTATAGTGTTTAAGTTGTCTGTTTATGCATCGCTGTGTTCTTTAAAGTTGGGAGCAAGTACTTAATAAAAACAGGCTATGGAGGTAATATTAGTCTGTTATTATCCTGAGGGCAAAAACCTCTTTTTATACAAAGAAGAAACGGGCTTTGTTTATCTGATTCTGGCCGTTGATTTCAGAAGCGCAACACTGCTTCATAATAAAACGATATTGGTGATATCATTATGCCATGTTTTCTTTAAAAACAAGTTAGTTTTTTATTTAATGAACTTGAAGAAGAACACAAAAAAACGCAACATGTCTTCTTCCTCTACCTATACTCATTGGCCGTCATCTCAGTAGTTTCTCCATTCTAAAGTACTGATTAGTCAAACTGAATTCTAAAAAGGCTAATAAGAAATAGACCAAACATGTAAATTAATATCAAGCTATTTCTAGCCCATAACGTGCAATTATTACAGTAGTAATTAAATCCTACTTTTAATTAATAACTGTTCAGCTGATTACTTGACACAAGTACAAGCTTATGATTATTGTGCCGTGACGTAAATCTGATAACCGAGGAGTTCTACCGGCCTTATTACTTCGTTGCCATGTAGATGAAAGATTATAAGAAATATACATAAACGAAAGACCTAGACTTGTTTACTATTATTTATGAAGGAATAGAACACGCTAGATCGTAGTTTTTAGAAGATTTTCAAGAATGTATGAAGATAGATATAATATTTACAATTATTATTATAATCTCTGCGACTTGTCTTCGGCTAGAGATGAAACGATAAGAGTAAATATATATTAATTTATATTTTTGGCACGATACTTTAGAACTGAGTAACAAGTAGTAACGTCAAGTAAGTACTTGTATCGGTACTCGGTTGGTCTGATGAGTGATTACTTGTCAAAACAAAACTCGTAAAAGTCAAAGTCAAAGCATTTATTTCATATAGGTAGGCACATAATAGGCACTTTTGAACGTCGAATATTATGCACAAGAGATTATTTGCTCTATGGCGTCTAGTTTGAATTTTTGTTTCGAACGCGTCTTTTCTACTGCTCAGTTGGCAGCCTTGCTCGTACAAGTAGATAGAATAGACGCTTACGCCATTATGATGATTTTGTTTTGTTTGTGATTTCCGTAATTTAATCGAATTATTGAATTATGAGGTGTGACTATATTTAACAAAACAAAAACAAAAAACCAAGTGCACATAATGCTTCAAACACTTTAATTAATTTTTATAAATACTTAGACCATGCACTTACTAATCATCGAATTATCAAATCACCAAACACAACACCCGTTTCATCGGAGGATCCTCCCTTTTCTATAGAGTATGAGTGAAATTAACACCCTGTTCCTCACTATATACTGGTGAGCCCGATGTGGTACGTCAGCGCAGCTATGTCATATCATCATTTTTATGTGCATCGACATTAAACGCCTGTTTTACCAAAGTTCAGACACTATCAAAGATTAAGTTTAGAATAAACTCAAGTAGTTAATGTTTTATTGCTGTTTTAATTAAAATCCGAAACACGATCAACCCCTTGTCAAGTCAATTGTATTTTAAAACGACTTCAACTGAAGTTTAAACATTTAATCATCTCGCTTCTGTATTTTCGAGTATCCATTCATTCCACTCCATCCGATTCTAAACCCTATAATTAACGCTGTCCAAAACAAAAGGATGGAAAACAAACCCGTTTCAAAGAGGGTACTTCAACAATGTCTCTTTTTCAAATTTTTCGAAACTTCCCTTAACAATTAGTCTCTCAAAGCGTATCTCCGGCGGAATCCTTTCAATCGGTTTCCGATTGTTGCGTTGAATTACTGCAAATAGAAGAATCGTTGAACAAAACAAAGATATAAACCTTTGTACGCAGGGTTTTATCTATCGGACGAAACCAATTAAAGGCTGGAAACTACATTTGTTGAATACATCTCTGGAGGGTCACTAACCCTTTGTGTTTTTGTTCATTCACAATTGTTCGATGACAATAGTTACCCGGTTTAATAAGGTTAAAAATAGTACGGTTCATATCGCATAATAAAAGCCTCTTTCATACATATAAGGAGTTTGTTTACTGCATATAATGATTTCTCTACTACATTTACCTATGAATAATTCAATACTCAATCATTTAGTGCATTCCACAATGTGTACTTGGGTGGTAACTTATAATTTTAACAGATCATTATGGACACTGTCGGGCACAGCAAAATGATAGGAGAGAAGAAGCCTTAACTTACCAGTCTAAGTAATGACAGCCGCAAGAGTCGATCGATCCGGTTAAGCTACGCTTGCCGTGGTCGGTCCGTGGATGGGTGACCATCTTTACATGCCAAGACCCCTCCGTGCTTTGGAAAGCACGTTAAGCTGTTGTATCCGGCTGTCATATGTGGATCTTTGACAGTCTTCACGGGGTCGTCAGATGCCCGAAAGTGTGACAACAAGACTGGTTGTTCAAGGGTTAGGGATAAAATAGTGGTATTCAGATGCATCCGGTTAGACTAGAAGCCGACCCCAAAAATAGTTGACAAAAGGCTAGCCATTGGAGTTTTCAAAGAAATATTTCTGAATTCATTATTATTTCGAATAAAGCAGTAGTAGGATTTTCTTTATAACAAACGTAACTTAACGTTTTTTTTATTCGTGCCGAAATACCTATTACGACATCCTCATTGTGCCAAACTTAGGTCACTTTTGGACTACGAGACAATTATCCTGAACTCCAGCTTTAATGTTTCGAAAATGCATCGTCGACTCGACACATATAAAAGGCAGCAGAAAAGGAATGGAGATGTTTAATATCAATGAGAAACAATACAGATAAAAGTTGTCTTCGAAATTATTGATGCCGAACCAACGAAATGAGTTCTTTAGGGTTCTGCGCGCAGAATAACAGATTGCTTTCCTACATCAGATTCAAAATAATTGGTATTCAGAAGTCTCATTCAATGTAGCACTCAAAAACGACACAAAATGTCGCTATGTCTATTAATGGTTCCAGAGGTGGTCAGACGAACACAAAAAGACATGTTGCGACGACCCTCAAACAAAAGCCGACAAAGGCAAGAGTATGATGATGAAGTAGTCAGACAAAACAGCTTTAAAACTCCATCATAGACTGCATGTGCCTTGGACTGACTGCAAAAAAGAACTGTAAGACCAATATTGACGATGAAACTGAACTGAGGATGTTATTAACACAATCAAAGAAGATGTTTGAGTTTTCACTATCGGGGTCACTTGTTATCTTTAGGTAAGTAGTGAACCTTCTGTCATTATCCATGATCGTGGCACTGCTCTATAAAAATTGGCTATTCTACCGATATTTCGGGATCCGATGTCCGGGGTTTTATTGTTTTTCTATTGATTAATGCTGGCGCTGTGTAAAATTGGGCCAGAGGTAATTGTTTAAGGACGTGATTCGGGATTGAGTGGCGATTCTGTTTCTCATAGATAGATACTGCTGAGCGGTGTATTACGTTTTATGATTTCGTTGAAGACTCCTGTTTGATCAAGGATTGAAAAGATTTCTCCCGATAAAATAAAACAGGATCACAACTGTTTGATGTAAAACTGTACTTATAGCTCCGTGTAAAAATAATGGTTTTCTTCTTCTACGTGTCGACGATGGTGAAACAGTTTTAAAATAAAATTTTGACCGAAAAAATCTAACGTCAACTAAATTTTTTTAGCCAGACATATTATTGTTCTGATCAGTTTCAACATGACGGAAGCTTTAAGGTGGCGAAAATGCTCTCCATAAATAGATTGCCGATAAATCGCAGTACCTACGGTTTTCTAAGAAAACTCAAGTTTATCAAAACAATTACGTCTCAGGGTGGTCCAGAAATATTAGAAAATAATACGCCGTTTTCAATTCTCCGAAATCCCACTCAAATTAGAAATCTCACCTCGCCACAAAATATAATTAATTTTAATCGCAGAAATTGCGAAATTTCTAATTTATCGCCCACAATAACCCTACCAATGCCGGAGTTTTAGTTTTGAAATAAATCTCGGCTCGAGCGGGGGCTATTGTAGAATTTGAAATACGAGCCAGAGTGCCATCGAAACTTTTTCAACGTTTCGTCCGTCCGTCTGTAGCACAGGGTTATCTCTATTCTCCTCAACGTTTTAATTTAAAGTCGGACTTTTAAAGAATGTTTGGCGTTGGTGAACGGGTTGTTGCTTTCGAATGATATACCAAACTGTTTTATGTTTTGTTTTTTCAAGTTCTGTGGGTAAATGTGTTTTTAAAGTTAATTGGCTAACGAACTTGTTTGCTGTTGTTTCAATTTTAAGATGTCTGCAGTTTAACTTTGTTGTCTACACTTGCATTCAATATTTTAATGTCGAAAATATTCAATATATCTTGCTGTCTTCATTCATCGGCAGTATATCTACCGCAAAAATCTTGTATTCATGGATGGAAAGTCATAAGCAAGGTTCGCAGTCACATGCGTCACGGCGCCCTCACCTACCGCCTGACGCAGGTCCTCACCGGACACGGATGTTTCGGGAGGTTCCTGCACATCATCAGGCGGGAGGAAACGCCCGGGTGTCACCACTGCGAGGATCGCCCAGAGGACACGGTGGTGCACACGGTGGAGGTCTGTCCCGCTTGGGCAGAGCACCGCCGTGTCCTCGTAGAGGCGATCGGCAACGGCGGCGACCTCTCGCGCCCGGCCCTGGTCCAAGCCATGGTCCGGGGCGAGAGGGAGTGGGAGGCAGTCACCTCCTTCTGCGAAGCAGTCATGCTAGCGAAGGAGGTGGCGGGATAGGCGAGGGAGAGAGCCGAGAGGGCCGCCCGTCCCAGCCGCCGCGGTAGACGCTCCGGGCGTCGGGAGCCGCGTGACGACTCCCGGCCACCGTAGGCGCGGGCCTGCGGACGGCGAGTAATGGGTAGCTCGCCGTCCGATCAGGACCAGGCCCGTGCCGGACGGCGCGTATGTGTTCCACGCGCGCCTCAAAGAGATGTCAGCATCGAAGGAGGGGCCCATCAGGGCCGAAGCCTGCCGGGGCAGCGGGATTGTCCGAAAGGGTTACCGCTGCCCCGAAATACAAAGGGCTAAGGAAGGAACACGGATGGGTTTTAGTCAGTAAGAGTCTGACACTCCCTTCCGCTCCACCCAGAGCGGGAGGGGTCATTTGATGATTTCCCATCCTTAAAAAAAAAAAAAAAAAGGTTCGCAGTCACCACTTGTTTTTTTTTTTTTTTGGGTCCATAACTTGCAAATATGCACCGGGCGACGTCATTACATCAGCGCCGGCTGTCGCTGAAAATCAGCGCTGGGGCTCTGTCTTGCATAGGGTCACAGCATAATGCTGAGCGATAGCCGTTTTGCGTGGATGTTACGCATGTTTCCCCCTACCTTTTTTATTTTATTTTTTGTGTTTATATTCTTTTTTTCCGTCATGATCACAGCAAATAAACGTATTTTCTTTCTTTCTTTCTAAATATGGATCCACCCTCCGCATGGACGCCTCATTGCATAATTTAAAAAAAATCATACCCGCTTTTTAATACCTTGTTTCGTTACCGCAGCGAGAGGGTTGGCACAAGTCCAGAAAACAAAGCTCGATGGAGGTTCATGCACTATCTCCTATTTAGAAAACCGTGATTCTAGAAGACATAAATGTGCAATAAGATGTACATAGTTCGGAAGAGAATTGCTTTGATCATAAGTTAAGCTATCTCAGCGTCACTTTCAGGGTTTAATTCCAAGGTCGGCAAAAATTATACAGGGTTTTGCATGGCAATATAATTGAGGGGTACCACTGTCGCACAAATGAACAGTAATTTTAACAAGCATCAGGAGCGTTATAGTAGATTTCTAAAATTCATTTTTGTGGGTGGCAACCCTGACAAGCGTTTAGGTAGCGTCGTCTGCCCCGGCGCGATACCATTCGATCGCTATTCAAACAAACACGCTCAAACCTACTTTTGTTTCTTTTACTGAAGCTTAAAATGTAGGTTAACACGAACTATTGTTTCAGCAAATATCAACCATTTTGAACCGTGTTTTTTATTATTTTGAGTATCGAGAGGAAGTGTGTCAGGTGTGTTTGATGAAGCCTCTTTTTCAACGTGACCTTTTTGAAGATGGGTCGGGTAGTAGTAAACAAAGAGGGGTTTGACCGAAATGTATATTAAGAGGGGGATAGGTAACCCTAAACCAATTCCTCTAAGTATAGTAGTAAGATAACCAATAGACAAGGGAGGAGGAAAACATCAGCTTATGAGTAGGGAGATTAGCTACCATCATACCGTAAACCACTGTTTAGATATTTTAAACATAGTATTTTCTTACATATTCCCTAAGACACAGTACCAGCTCACTTTGAAAACTAATCATAACCATCATTACATTACAAAGATAAGTTACTTGGTACCTCAGACCATATAAAAAACCAACTTGGTACCTTTTGGTACGTCACAAAATCGCAAAGAACAAAAAACAACGTTTCTACAACAGAAATAGGTAGCTACAAACACAAGCCACAAGTCAATAACTCACTCACGACAGCAAAAACTCGATAAATTATAACTTTTACAGCACATACGTGTGAAATGATCGTAGTCACAAAAAATACGCAACACCAACAACCACTATAAATGCAAATGAAAACGTCGTATCTTGATAAAAAGTGGCACTACGAATTGTGACGACCATACGACCGACGCGACGTGACGAATGTGTTATGCGTGGTGACGGGAATTCTGTAAGTGCTGACGAATTGGCACTAGAATTTTAGGTACTTTGTTTTTAGGATTGGAACCAGACGCTGTAAATTTCAGCAGCACTTTTCTGTTCAAAACTTTATATCGGAATGAATTCTGGCACAGTTAAAACATAGCTTTGAGAGTAAAATGTAGGTATTGACACTGCTTATTCAACAGTAATATCGAGTCAATTTGAGTTAAATTATACATTGGTGTACCTTAATAAAAATGAATTGCTGATACAAAACATAATAAACAATGACCAAATAGCGACTACATAAAGTAGGCATGTAGTGATACACAAAATTATTAATGGTATAAAAAACTATAAATACCAGAATGAAAATAATATTTGAACGAAAGAGTATCTGGAGTGCGTCACCGCTGCAATGGTTGTGACGGAGGACGTGGTTTCAGCAAGCGGTGATAAATGTAATTAAAAATATGAGTTTTTTCTTTCTGCATTCTTTATGATGGCAGACAGGACTGACCAGCATTCTTACAAACACACGTAAAACTCAGAGTTTTAAAAATGTTGTGAAGATGCTGTTCAATATCTATGTGGACATCTGGATGCTATACTAAATACACAAAACATATGAACAGAATATTATTAATTCAGAATAATTATATTTATATCAATTTAGTATTAGGTTTAGTTATTATCTGAAGGTATTTCATTCATGAAGCGTGCAGGATACAAACAAAGTGCACAGGAAACAGTGCTCATTAGGCACATATACTTGTGCACTCTGTAGCTTTTGTATATATAGCTTTATAACACTCAAACGCAAAACAAAACACTCAAAAATATCAACTCTAATTAAGACAAACGACCCGAATTCCCTTGAAAACAGAATTCCGTAACTTTGCAGTAAAACTCGTTTATATAACGAGTTCGCAAATGAGTGCTGTATGAGATAATGGCGCATATTTAATATCGTGAAACAATCAACTTGACAACAAATTAAAAAGTGTGGACGATGCGAATGATGGTGGGTCTATTTACCTTAGGCTGTGATCTAACGAGGTTTTTATTTATTAAGGTTAACAGGAATTATTTATTAAAGTTAACAGGAAACGTGTTTTTATTCAGAGTTCTGAAAAAATTAAAGTTTTCTGATGACGAAGTCGCGGACATAAGCTAGTTAGCTTCTACTTGGGACTTCTTCGTGAAATTTCTTACTCCCCGACCCAAACCATGGCATCGCTTCGCCTACCCTCGCTATTACTTCATCTTCGCTTTTTTTTTTGCTTGGCTCTTACTGGTTCTAGCGTGATAATAAACAGCCTATAGCCTTTCTCAAGAATTAGACTATCAATTGCAAAAAGTTTTGTTTTTGCCGACGGTAGTTTCAAAGATTAGCGCGTCCAAACAAATACATTCGACAGCTTTATTATTAGTATACTTGTAGATATAGTTTAGTATAGATTAAAATGGAATGCACATAAATAACAACTAATACCTTTATTAATTAATCAATAATGCCAAAATAACATCCCACAATACAATTAGCAAACTAAAATATGGCGTCGAAAAATTAATCCGCATCGCTGTCGACTGGTTATGTACAGACGCCAGCACATCAAGGTGCACTGAACTGTCAAATTTTCCCAATCAACCTTGAACCTTATGATGTAGTGATAAAGTTGAAATCTATTAATGAAATTTGACAGATTGTAGTAGGTTGATGTGCTGGCGTCTGTACCTAAGAGACTGGTGGCATTGCCATATTGTATGGCGATGTTTAGCCTCTGGCCATGAAGGTAAAAGCCAGCCTTTGGGTCACGGGAATTGTCATCCAGCCGTTGGGAGATTCCATTGAACACTCGAACCCCACGACCCGAAGGTTAACATAGAATTTTATTGTCTCATTATTTGGCACAATTTTAATTTGCGTAGTATTCATGATTTCAAAATAATCCGTCAGTTATAACGGTAACGAAATTGAAATTATTTATTCAACGTACAGAAGGCCACACATCAATGGTTAACAAATCATTGTATGCTGGTCCTCGCTATTGAAACTTCGTGTCTACTACGCTATACCAGCTCCAGGTCAGAGTGTTCCCATCCACGTGCGGTCGATAGTACTATTAAATATATTTATATATTGCTAAGCTATACATTGATTGGCACAACGATTGTAGACAATCAATGTCCATGTATCCTTATTTATGAGCCCGAGCTGGGTACATAAAATTTTTATGGATCATCCAAGATTTTCCCTCAAATAATGAATGTAGGTAAAGCCATTGAAATTTTTGCAATGGAATTTCATTTCATTTTCCAATAAACACTAGTATATATTCATTACTATGTTTTGCCGGTTTGGCCACCCGCATGTGAATATGCCTTATCGCCGTAAATGAACTGTGAATTAAATAACGCTGGAATAATAATTTAAAGTTCACTCCGATATGATTGGGAAAGTATTAACTACTTTTTATGTGTAGGTTGACTTGTAGCGACCTCTATATTTTATGTAACATCGATATAGAAACTTTTAGATAAACTATAGACACGAGGAATATATTATATAGGCATCGATAAATTAACTTCTTTTTCAAACAACTTTTCGAAAACCTTCCCGAGTAAATAGCATAAACACAATATAAACTCACACTTTCTACCCATGAGGGTAGGCAGAAACTACAGAACGCCGCTTGCATCCTTACATACTCCTTTTGCTTCGTTTACGTTCCTACATGTGCGTGTATTAGGTCACACACGCACGCCGTTTGCGAGTACTATGCACCTGACCTTTCTGAAGGACATCACAAATAAGGAATAAATAAATGATGAAATAATCCTTTCTTTTCCTATATTTAATAACTTTCTAATTGTAACAGTGTAAAAAATACAAATGTACATACATGTTACCAGCAGAATAAATAAATATTTTAACAGTATAATATTAGACCAAATCAACATTAAAATGAAATAAATTATCGTTTACAAAAAAAAAAAATGGCAATTTGTCCCAATTAGGCCTTTGCCCTGCAGTGGGACATCACAGGCTAATAATAATAATTAGTCCCAACTTAGCACAAAGCTAAATTACGAACAGCTATTAATATTCAAGCCGGAGCTATACGAGTATCTAAGTGGCTTAGCATCGTTTGCAGATTGTTTTAGTTCCCACGAAACTGCAAGCTGCAAGTTTTGCTTGTCACTGTATTAGTTAAACTAAACTGAAATACGAGTATAGTTGGTTCTACGCGTCTAATGTTTCTGATCTTTAACAACTCAGGAACAGGAGAAACACGTTCTAGTAAAATCTTGGATAAACAAACATGCGTTCATGTTTCTTTATAGCCTATTTTTGATGTGACATTACACGTCATTCCATTGGCTGTTCTTTCTAGTTAAGGCGACTACATGACCTAAAACGCGGTCACTATTGGACTGCATAGAAAAGAAAGAGAAGCGCGATGACACAACGCAGGTAATTTATTGCAAAATATGAAACAATCATCTATTGTTGATTTATCAAACACCAAACAAATAAAAACCGTATACTAAAATTCGGGGAATTAAATTGTCTTTTATATGGTGAAAGTTTTATGAAAATACACCCGATAGTGTTTGCGTGATTATCGTTTTTATGTCCGCGGTAGACATTACTTTACAAATTAATTACACTATGTTAAAAAAATATAATTGCAAATATTCACATATCAAATTACGAAGCAAATGGTCTAGTATAACATTTATTTTTTTCAAAGAAATCAGTCCAGTCCATTAGACGTGATGTTGAATTTAAAATCATTAGAAGTCGTATATCTGCGCCTTAAAACATTCAGAACAACAAACAGTTTTGAAACCAGAATTTACTAATCAGATGGTCAAACGGCTTGTGCCATCTCATTCCCAGGGTAGGTAAGTGTATAAATTCGTAATTAGTTGCAAAATATACAAAATAACATCACGCGGGTAATATAACAACATTTTTCCAGTTGTGTTTAAAAGTTCCCACGTAATAAGATATTTATAAAATTAAATATACCTATCTACTTATTCATAATCTAGATTTTATCCTATCAGCGACTAAACGATGCGTCTTATTCACACTATTTTCCGAGAAACTAACCAGCTAATTAAAGCGGCAACTACTAACAAACTTCCAAGATTACTTGACGTGAAGTACCTAAATCATCGCGTTCGTAAACCGTGCATATTAAACTGTAGACGTGAGCACGTGACGTCAGAGCTCCCCACATTAGGGCTCAAACAACGTGTGCTTGTAATTACCATTTTAATAACTAAACGTGTGCCGACTGTAAGGGTGACGTGTCACAGTCTACGCTCTGCAGTCGGCAGTCTGCAGAGCTCACAATAATTGACGAAGGTTTTACTAACATTTTAGTTGAAGTCTATTAATTAGTACGTAGTCTGCAATTTGAAATTGTAAATTCGTATTTGTCAGTTTGATGTTTTGATTATTCTCTGATGTGCACTTTGTTTTAGTGATGTGTTAATTTAGCGCTTTAGGTGTAATGTTTGTATTTATTTGAGTTCAGTTTGCTTTATTGACGTTCTAATGAGGGTTGGTATGGAATTTACTCTGCTATATTTGATTCTATTATGCTGTTTAGTTTAAATGTGTGTACGTATTTATAATAATATACCAAGCAACTTAAAAACGTTGACTTCTAGAGTATTTAAGCACAAATTATATAAATGGCTAAATACACAAAACATTTATTCCATTAAAGAATTTATAGAGACTAAATTTAATATGCTCCAACAATTGATAATAGGTGATGTAACGCATACCGACAAGTTTGCATGCTATGTACTGTGTGTATAGCAAAACATGTAAGCACTAAGTTTGATGTAACATCTATAATAGGTACCAATTAATGCAAAAAATAATGTTTTTATTTGAAATGACTTGGATTTGATTAAACAACTTTTAGAATGTTTGTTGTATTTTAAATAAAATATTATATATAAAATTCAAAGTCCTGACTGACTGATATACCAACACATAGCGTAAACCGCTGGTTCTAGAGACATGAAATTTGGAGGGTGTGTGCTTTGTGAAGAGTAGGTATCCGCTAAAAAGAGTTTTTTGAAATTCCACCCCTAACAGGTGAATGGGGGGAAGGTTAAATTTAAGAAGAAGCTAGTTTTCATTGTAACGCTTTCATTATCAGGCAATTTATCAGGCGTCAAGACAGGCCCCTATGGACGTGTAACATCTTAGAAGTAATTATTAAAATATCTATTTAAAAATAATTTCTATGGAACAATAATTTTTTGTCATACATTTTTGCAATACTGCAGGCCTGTATCGTCTATCTAGGTCTTTATAGCCATAATTTGTTTAATTTAACGTGTCACTGATAACATGAATGACGGACAAATAGAAAAAGCCGCAGTTTTAAACGTCCAATGAATAAGCAATATGCAAACTACTATTTAACGTCACTCTTAATTTATTTTCAGTGTTTTTGGAAATGTGCGACTGAACGTTGTTTTAATAATTATTTTGAGAATTCAGTTTCATACATAGTATTAGAAAACATTATTAATTGTAGGTAGGTAGGTCTTTAAGAACAATAGTAATAATATTTTTGACGTTGAAAATACGTAGTGAAAAATTGAACGGCTATGTTTTAAAATTACATAAAAAGTGTAGCCTTAGTTTCAAACACTTGATAACCTTTCATTGTCGCAGTACTTCATCAACCCGAAAACAGCGTTGAACGTGTCGTTAACATGTTTGTGCTCATGTCTGTTTGTATGTAGAATTGTATATAGTCGGCGAGTACCTATCTAAACGTTACATGATGTTCTCATCTCGTCAAAGTCGTCTACTGTTTCGACGTTTACAGTTTGGTAATGTGTTGTAATATTTTATCCTATAAGAAACAAAATCTAGCTATGACGTAGTAACAACTAACTCTGAAACGCACCAACCTGGCCCATTTTGTACACGCCCCATTAACCCATGGGCAGAGCTGTCAGTATTAATCAACGAGCATCATTTAACCGGCCCTAATTCATCAGCATTTCTATCTTTACGAGTTCACGGCATCCCATGATCGTGTTTTGATGACGAAAGAGAGAAGGAATACATCGTAAGGAAACGTGTGTACAATCCCATCTAAACTAATCTAATTAGCCTGCATTCTCTCTGTGGGGCAAAAGCTTCCAGCTCCCTTTTCCACACAGTTCTGTCTTTTAGTGTCGGTGCTAGTTCTTTCTGTAGGCGTTTAGCTTATCCCGCCATCTACCTACACATGTTCTAGAACGAAAAATAAAAGACATGTGACATCCATCAACTCGTAGGTACTGACATAATGTTATTGAGTTATTGAAAACTAGCTGCGCCCCGCGGTTTCACCCGGAAAAATCTCGATCCCGTGGGAATAAGTATAATAATCCAGGTCATGGTCTACCCTAGTGCCAAATTTCTTCCAAATCTGTTCAGCCGTTTTAGCGTGAAAGAGTAACAACCAAACATAAAAAAAATCAAATATCGTCTCTTTATTATATTAGTTTAGACGTAATTTCGTGGGTCAAAATGTTTTTTTTTTATTTGAACATCCTGAACATCCTTGAACCTTGTGAAAATTGCAAGCGGGTTAGTGATTTTTATCATATAAGCCGATATTAATAAGAATTCCTGATAAATCGAACGACATACACAATATGTGAACCTAGATTCAAAATCCACTTATCAAGAAGTCAATATTACACAGATAATCGTATCACAATAAGCAAATCAAAAACCAATCTAAGAAAATAAAACAGACGGACAAAAATACAAGAAAATTTCACAAAACACGTCGAAGTCACATTCACGGGATTATTTTCGTAGAAAAACGTCTGTCGCGTTTCCAAATCGCGTTATCTCGGTAATTTGTCGTAAAACCGTATTTTATGAGGCTTCACACGGCCCGTGTGACATTACAACTGAATATTTTCTATGTATCATCTGTTTCTGAGGTGTCTTTCACGATTTCTGGGAATCGGATATCGTAATTGAATTATTTAGAATTATTTTTATATGACTAAAATGTTTTATTACTATTCGGTTCTTGTACAAAAAGGTGGTTCCATAAAACCTGCATCAACACATACTTAGACGGAAAATACAAACCCATGTCCCATACATACATTGGACTGTCCAAAGTGTCCTTGCACTTCTGAGGACCTAAAAATGCCACTGACATCAAATGAGCGGTGAGGCCACCCACTGGGCCCAACTAATCTAACATAATAATATATTTACCATCAATTCGAAAAAAACAAGAAGACATAATATGGCAATCTTAAACGAACCCCAGTCGCGAGTGCGCTTGCATTCGCTTTAGAATACGCGTGTCTGTTTGCACTCGCTTAAGTATACGCGTGTCTGCTTGCACTCGCTTAAGAATACGCGTGTCTGCTTGCACTCGCTTAAGAATAAGCGTGTCTGCTTGCACTCGCTTATGAATACGCGTGTCTGCTTGCACTCGCTTAAGAATACGCGTGTCTGTTTTCACTCGCTTTAGAATAAGCGTGTCTGTTTGCACTCGTTTAAAAATACGCGTGTCTGTTTGCACTCGCTTTAGAATAAGCGCTTTCTATACAAACTTTTGAAATGTCTATGGACTAAGCAGTGGAGGCATGAAGGGGCAATTTAAATTAGACGATGACCTCTCTATGATGTAGTACTTTTCAGACTATCGTTTCTAGGAAAAGCTTTTCCTGAGAATCTAACGCGTAGTATTTGATAGGTACCAGGTTTTTTTTTATCTTTGCGATGGGTGGTAAACTACACGGATTCACAAAGTGATGTTGTTTACCTAAGCTGTCGTCGTTAGGTCTCCAGTTTAATTCATTGAGCTCCGCTAATGAGACACAATTGATTTTCTATTGTATCGTACTACATAGGTTACACGCGGGGCTTGACCAGTCAAATGTTCTCGGAACTGGGTCTTGCATAGAATCTGATCCTTTATCGAAATAAGTCTGTGATAATATTTTTGTTATGCTGCCTGCTGTTGATCTTCTAACGTCTTGAAGAAACTACTAGGAATTTTGCACAACATTGGCAAACATTACATTTTTTATCTATCTAAAATGGTGACACCATTTTGAGACTTTACCCATATTAAAAAAATCGTGAGTCTATTGTTTAACTAAACACCATTTAGGTGCTTGATGGTGAATCTATAAACAAAAAAGTATTATCCTCCTCAGTTATAGAAGAATCATAGAAATTGTAGTAATGTACGATGCTGTGGCGGCATCGGCATCGTCACATGTGAACTACGCATCATAATGACGTCACGCAAAATCCTGCATCGCGGAAGCAGAGTTTACCGCGTATCGAGCACACGTGGGCAGTTAGTTGCCCACCAAAGAGAGCACCCGTCTGGTCCTCCCCTTTCTATAGAGGATGAGTGAACTGTTCACCCTGTTCCTCATATCTCTATATATTAATGTTTATAATGTTGACTGTCACTTATTATTTTGATGTCCAACGGAATATTTTCAAGCTTTGGTCGCAAATCATCAGTAATGCTCACTGCACTCACCCTGTAGCCACGAACTGCACGCTCAAGGAACACGCGTTTTACGACAGCGACTGCGGAGAAAACAAATGAAACAAGTTGTACACAGCATGTCACGAGTCACCTCGACGCATGGACTTCCTCGACGCGACTTGCGAAGCGACAGACGAAATGAGGCGACGGACGCGCGGGTATGCCGCTTGACGCAGGACGCGTCAAGGTACAAGGTACAAAGGAAAGCAAAAAAATTTTAATAAAATATTCGCTTCTTATCTTCTATTATTCAAACACAGAAAAAGCACTGTAATAAAGTAAATAAAAATAATACGCAATAAACGGACATGAATATCTGTTTTATGTCACTTGATAGACAAAAATATCCGAAAGTAAACAGTGCTCATTTATAACACCCTTACCAGCAGACCACTTGCGTCTATTTACGTAAATATCTCTATATAAGGACTAAGTAATAGGCGCTTAAGTATTTTTTTCTTCCTAAAAGTGTTTCTTGAAGCCAAGATACTAAGACTGAGAAAATGCTTTATTCAGAAATAATAAAAATGTTTTGTCAAAGGGCAGAGCTACGAGTATATATAAGAAAACTGTTATTTTTAGAGATGAATACCATCCCAACCGATACTTCTAAACTAAATACCTAATATTAAATATCTAACATTATCAAAATACGATTATGAATCGAATAAAAAAGTCTTGTATGAACGCGAGATCAATATCCCCGGCAGGTTTGCGAAGAAAATATTAATTTTATACGATTCCCGGCATGTAGCGGGGAGATATATTGACTTCAAGTGACAGCTATGTGAACAGAACCCAGCATTGCATAAATATGTAAGTTGTCACGCCCTTTATACCTGGAGGCTTTTATTTAGGTAGTTTTTTTTTTATCATTTTATTTTTTTATTACTTTTGATTTAGTATTTTTATTTTAGCTTGAGTACGTATAGATTTTTATGGTATTTGTTTTTATATTGGCGTGGCTAGCTAACATATGGCAAATAATTTTATTGAATGTTCTGTGTCCTGTAATGTTAATTAGATACTTTGCAGATCTAGTTTTGTATTCAGTCGAGTATTTTATAACTGAACAGACAGCTGTGCTGCTGGGGAGTTTGTTGCGCCACTTCTTCTCCCCAGCGAAAGCACTAGGAAGTGGTGAAGGGCGGGCGTTTTGGGGGACTGTCTTATGTAATTTTGACGTTCGAAAAGTGCTGATTCTCAGCCTAGTTTGAATAAATGACTTTTGATTTTGATTTTGATATAAATTTTTTGCCGCATCTACTAATCAATCGGTTTATCTGTCTGTAGAACCTTGATATTTACCTCTTATCTGTACTTACATGTTGCACTGAGATAAAGTACTACGTAGTAATAATAGTTCTATGACATGTAGGTATTTTCTCGCAGTTTTTCGTAAAAAGTCCTGTGATTGAGAAAATCACAATACGATTTACCAGTAAACCTAAGTTGTCGAACGAATAAAACCAATTTCTGTGTACATACGAACTGCCTTGTAATGTCTTATTATGAAAATTTTACCATGTAATTTTTTTATACGAAGTAAGTACAAAGATGTTTTTATGATGATTACTGTTGGTAAATAAACTTTCGTTAAACATGTGATTGACAAACTAAACACATATTAATTATAAATTCAACATTAATGATGTAAATAATATTTTTGTAAAAATATAATTTAAAAGTGTCCATGGAGTTTCTTGCCCGTTTTTCTCCATGGGTACCTACGCTTTGGAATGGGCAACTAGCTTCATATTTTCTGACTGACCAACTTCTTGACAATTCAAAAGTGCCTGTAAATGGTTTAATTGAAATAAATGTTTTGAGTTTGAGTTTGAGTTTGAAACTGCTGAATATCCCTTTTCAAATCTCAATACCGACTTGCGAAAAAATCTACTAAAACTATTAGTCAACTTAAATCAAACTTGGTTAAAACATAACTTCTCTATCCAATTATTTTTGCAGTTCTTGTCAAAGCTAGCCTAGAGCATGCAAATGAATTCACTACAGCAGCGCATAGTAGGTAACTAAGTCTCAAGTCTATGCCATCGGCTTCTCGGTCACGTGCGCGCTATTTGCAGTCACAGAAAGGAAACTACAGCCATGAATTGAAATTCTGTTCTATATTGTGTTTTAGACCGTTATTGTATTGTTTTTTGACATGAAAATGATACCACAATAACTGCGGTCGATGATCCCACAAAAAAATCAAATTAATTTGTTTTTCGTTTTATCGTGTTTAGATAACGATACCTATCGAGTCTGCGGAGTTTAGCTGACCAATTAAAAATAACTCTGTATGGAGAATATTAACTCTTCCACAAAATGGCTTCTGCAAAAAGCTTCAATACATACCACACATTACGATTGAGACATACGTTCTTTATTTATCCATGAGAAGGTAATTGCAATCTTCTTGTGACTGCACAGCAATTCTTGGAACCAATTTACCTTACTTTAAGACACTTTATCGACAATGCTACTAAAAAACGTGTTACAAATTTAATTCATACAGTATGTACATGACGTAACCAATCACAAAATAGTTAACAATGCTACAGTAAGTCGCATCGTGAAAGACCTACCACTGAAATACTATAGTCGGACTTTTGATTAGCTGGTAAAATGACAGCTACTAATGGCAGTTACTTAAATGACTGAAATTGGCGTCTTTTTGTTTTTTCGAGGCTTTTAACCAAATCTTGTTTTTCTAATACAGAATAGTGTAACAAAAGAAACTTATTTGACATGTATATCTATAAACACAGTCCGATATGAGTTATGAAAAAGTTTCATTTTATTGCTGCTAATTAAAAGTCGGAGTATAGTGATGTGACATACGGGCTACGCATTGGTAATTTGAGTTTTTAACACGTTACTTTTGGGTAGCGTCGTGGAAAACGGACCTTACGGTATAAACGACCCATGTGTGAAAAAAAAGAAAAAAAGCCAATATTTCTTCAGCATTTTTTAAGAGTAAACCAATTAATCATTCGATCAGTCAGGTAAAATTCAGTCTCTTGGTCGTTTTGAATAAATTATTTCGTATAAATATTCTACAGTGATAGTTCAGTTCATAAATCATGTTAATTACTCAAATTAAATTTTGATACTGTGGCGGCTATCCTAGCAGTTTTTTATATGGGTACAATTATGTTGAAAATTTGACATCATGATGTCAATAATGGCATAAATGGACAATGCATGAATGAATTAATTAATTAATCATGAATGAATTAATTATATATAATAAAATAAACCATTGATTTGTTATAAATAGGTAAAAACTTATTTTGGTCTTAGGGTAAAAATTTGTTGACTCTATATTTGGCGTACTTTCGTTACAGTAGGTTTTTTTTTTTAAACATAGGCAGTCATGAGGACTGCCGATATATTATTTAGTTTAATTGCTGGCCGAGCTCCACACGTCATACTCATAGGCACGTAAACTGTTAACATTAGCATGTCAGTCACGCGAACCCATAAGATGTTCCCCTACCAAAATGTTTATAAAATTCACTTAAAAAATTAAAATCAGATACTTAGGAGATTTTGTTGGATAGTTTATATTAATTTATATTCAATTCAATAAACAAATTACACAATGTAAAGTAAAACACACACATTTATTACATAGGGCGGATTTTTCCAACACCAGATAATTTTATCCGAGGTTATAATTTTGAATTTTTGACAGTTTCTCCACATGTCAGACATCAATTTTATTCCACGAATAAAAATTATCTGTCGATTGAAAAATCAGTCCTTAGTCAATTTACATAATTAAATTAATATTTTGTTTCTTATCTTAGACATTTTTAAATATTTCTTTAAAATAAAAATAACTAATAACAACATTTAAAAATATTAAATTTGTGGTCCACGGTACCAAGACGAAGGTAATAGAAAAGAAAGAAAGAAAGAAAATACATTTATTTAGCACAAACTAGAAGGCACACAATACATACATCAGTTAAATACAAATAATAAACATCAAAATAACAAAGGTGTAAAGTCCGACGTAAGAAATAAGCAGGAAAGTGTGCCTCACGGCTGCGCCAAATAGGCCCAGTTCAGCAAAGATGCCAGACAACTAGTGCCTGACGCTGGTTTTCAACTGGACCTGGTGTGTGAGGTGACGGATGTAAATCAGTTTTATACTGCAACGTGACGTGTGTATACATACTTAAATAGATAAATAAAATAAACTGGTGTCAGATAAAACAATAACGAATATGTATAAATAAGTGTGATTATTGAGTAATCATTGCAAAAATAAACAAAAAATACTAAAGCCGTGAGTGAGATTGTTGCATGATAGACCTTCGCAAATAGAGAAATTCTTCGAAACGAGTCAGAACAAAAACCTGTTTTATACGATGCCTGAATTCCATGCTTCAACACATTGTCATAATAACAAATTTTTAATCTGTGCAGTGTGATGTCATCGCTCAATACGCTGCAAGCAGCCGAGCGCGGTGGACTATTTTCGATCACTTTGCAACTTGTGTGTATTTTGACTCAAACTTAAACTTGCCTTAGCTCTTATTTGAATTGGGTTTATTAAAACCAAAATAAAGTCCTTAAATAAGTCAGCCAAAACGTTTTTGGCGAAAGTGTAAATAACCGAAAAAAAAAGGAAAGAATATAAGGATGAAAGGTAAGCGCTAGTCGATAATAGATATACTTGTATAATAAATAAATAAATAATGGATTCTTGTTCAATGTGAAAGAAAACGAAAATTACCCACTTTTAATTTTACTTTCCCGTCTCCTTTCTACAGCCTCATGGATGTCACAATCGCAAACCGCTCAGAGGTTCGTCCACTGCCAGCTCTTGGTGAAGGATGGATGAAATGGCGCCATCCCGACATCGTACGTCTCATTCGTGTGCAAGTAGACCGGGCAACATTGGGTACGTTGACAAGCAAATGTGGGTCCGCGGTGTCTTAGTTGATATAAACGTTTAATTTACTTGTCTGTCTTTTTATTCTGCAGGTCTCACATCTGTGAATGGGACGCAGCAGTGCCGCGGACATCGCAACCACAACTACCGGGCAGGGGACACCAGCCAGCTAACCCAGCCGAGCGTGAGCATGAACAGGAGCAATTCCCAATAATGTGACTGTGTAGTATCTATAACAGCTATTTACATTTTCGTGCAACATTCACCGACAGAAACACTGACACATACTCAAGTGGGTAGGTAGGTACTCATACATCATATAATTGAGACATTTAGTGTGACCATATCTAGCTTCCTTTGCGCTTCTATGAGGTACTGCCGTAAGCGTCGTTTAAAAACGCCTATTGTGTTAATTACTCTAATCGGTGGTGGCAAGTTATTCCATATTTTGGAAGCCGCATAACGAAAGCTGCCTCTAAAAGCAGCCGTACCCTGAGACTGAGTCGAGAGTTGTTGTGAGCATAACCTTCTCCCGCATTCCCGTCTACTCGTAACCCAACTTAGCTTGTTATAAAGGTAGTCCGGTTTTTGATATTTAACCACACCGAACAGAAGGCAAGCCAAGTGTAGTTTGCGTCTGGATTTCATCTTCAGTTGAAAGTGCTTGTTTAGAAAAGGTGTTACATGGCTTCTGCGAGGAACATTGTAACAAAACCGAGCACAAGCGTTTTGTACCCTTTGGATGAGGCGGTCAGTACGAGATAATAGGCGCGGGCCGTAAACCGTGTCAGCGTAGTTCAACCTAGATAGAACCAGGCTTTCCACTAGCTGTTCCCGCAGTTTTTCTGATAAATAAGGCCTCATATTATATAAAACCTTTAGACGATAAAAACAGTTTCTAACCGAGTCTGCTACGTGTTTTTCAAAACGTAGGTCTTTATCCATAATGACACCTAGATTCCGCGCTTCATACACTCGCTCAATTGGTTCACCCATAAGTCTCAAGTCAAATGTCACAGGTAGTCGAGCCAACTGCTGCCTTGTGCCAAATACCATGTATTTCGTTTTTATTGGATTTAATGACAGGCAGTTCTCCTCTGACCAGGCGGTGATCCTTTGAAGATCATCGTTAAGATCCTTAATGGCGCTATTGTACTCTTCTGGTCTAAAAGATATATAAAGTTGGACATCGTCGGCGTATATATGGTACTTGCATCTCTGGAGGCACTTTACAATATCCGCACAGTACAAAATAAAAAGAATCGGGCCCAAAATGGAACCCTGTGGGATTCCTCTGTCTACAGGAATACGTGTCGATCTAAGGGTAGTGCCGTCACCCAAACGCAAGTCAACAAGTTGCTCCCTATTAGTTAGATAGCTGCGGAACCATTGTACAGCGCTGGCGTCGAAACCATAATAATTTAACTTGGACAGCAATAGCGGGATATTTATTGCGTCAAATGCACGTGAGAAATCGAGTAAAACCAGTAATGAGCACATTCCCCTATCTTGGGCAGATAATATATTATCAGTAACATCCAGCAAAGCAGTAGATGTACTGCGCTGCTTTCTGAAACCAGATTGTAAATCAGGTAGAACGCTATTTTGTTCAAAAAAAAGTGTTAATTGGCGGCTAACGACCTTTTCTAATACTTTGGATAGACATGGTAATATACTTATAGGACGTAGGTCTTTTAAAGTGAATGGATTAGAATTTTTTGGTAAGGGCCTAACGGAGGCAATTTTCCATAGGTCGGGGAACGTAGACGTTACTATGGAGCAGTTTATTATGTCCGTTACAACAGTTAACGTATGCGGCAGGGTCATATTAATCATATCCAGGGTAATGTTATCGTAACCTTCAGCGTTACTTTTTAGGTTGGAGATAATGCGAGAGATGTCGTTCTCTTCCACTGGAATGATTGCAAAAATTTCTTCACCATGTCTATGATTTTCATAGTAGTTTATAAGTGATGTGCTTGCCACGGGGTTACCGGGGACATTTAAAAAGTTGTTATTAATTACGTCAGGATCTGTAAAGTGCGACGGTAGGTCTTGTCTTGGCTTATAGGGCGATAAGGTGGATTTTAAATTTTTCCATAATAATTTTGGGTTTTTTATTTTATTATTTATGTTGTGCTTAAAGTACGCAACTTTTTCGTTGTACAACGAACTAATTACTAAGTGTTTTAGGTCTTTGTAATATATTTTTTTGGAATCGGCTTTTGTTTTCCTATAACTACTAAGTGCGTCGTCACGTAAACTCATCATAACTTTGATAGTATCTGTAATCCACGGATACGACTTTTCCTTAACAGTACACGTCTTGATCGGTGCGTGAACATCAAACAGGGAAGTTATAAGGGTGTTAAAGACATGCACCATATCATTAACGCTGTCAAGCGATGAAATTATTCCAAAGCCTAAAAAAGATAAGTCTAAATTAAAGTTTTACGCGCACACATTTTTTAGAGGCCGAAATTTTACCAAGTATGGTTTGAACTTGTCGCGTTTAATATGGAATTCACCAGCTACAATCGAGTGACCGTTGATTGAACCTAAAGGTACTACCGTTGTATTTCTTGCTGTTAGGTCAGTACATAGGAGATCGATCAGGGTTTGACTGGATGCTGTAAAGTGGGTAGGAGTTGTGACCAATTGTGTAAGACTGAGGCAATTCAAAAATTGATTAATGTTCTTAGTTTTTATCCCATTCGTGTCTAACAAGTTAACATTGAAGTCGCCAAGTAAAATGTAGTGGTCGCAATTTCCCAGTGAACTAATAGAATCTGTTAAAGCATCTAGGAAAAGTACCAGGTCATGCCATGGTGGTCGGTAAGCTGTACCTATAGCAATTTTTTTGCCGTTCATTGAGATCGTTAGCCACATTTGTTCGACCGATTCGAATCTTGGGTCGATCGCACCAGTCCATGTACGCGCGCTCAAACCCCGCCGCAGATAAAAACCGACGCCCCCACCACGACCCGAGCGCACACTCGCTGGCCGCGGCGTGTGACGCAGACAGTAGCCCGGCACCACCGGAGCGCACCCCTCCTCGCCCGGTCGCAACCAAGTCTCGTTAATGGCCATAACGTCAAAACAATGCCTGTCTAGTGCACCAATCAAGTTATCATGACCTGTACCCAATGATCCAACATTAAGAAGACCAACCTTAAGAAACTTTTCTCCTTTAGTCATCATTATAATAGTATAAAATAATTCCGTCATAGAACAATATCAGTGCATATACAGTAGTTTCAATTCTAATTTCAAAAAATATTATTAATTTTAGTCTAATTATAAATATGTAAATCTATACTTATAATAAATCTGTAGAGAGGTCAATTCTGTACATGACATATATTTTCAAAATAACTATCAGGGGGTAATAAGTGATCGATACTGATGCCAAAAATGCAATCAGTAAAATTTTTGTCTGTCTGTCTGTCTGTCTGTCTGTCTGTCTGTATGTTCCTTATAGAAACAAAAACTACTCGACGGATTTTAACGAAACTTGGTACAATTATTCTTCATACTCCTGGGGAGGTTATAGTGTACTTTTCATCACGCTACAATGAATAGGAGCAGAGCAGTGAAAGGAAATGTTGGGAAAACGGGAGAATTTGCTCCATTTTTTAAGCTTCCGTCGCGTGTGCAGCCTTAATGGTTAAAGCTACATAGAAATCATTTATGACGGAAATGTTCTACGTAAAATTATCTAAAAAATATCCCACAACAGCATATGTCTATCTTTTATAGTTGACTCACAATAACACGTGTAACTCCCGATAGCTTAGCAGTTCGGAGCTTTCTGATTATATTTGTTTACTCTTACGTTTATAATACTCTCACTCATCCCTAATTAAAAGAAGTTAATATTATTACCTATTCAATAAAAAAAGAATCATAGTAATCGGTATAGAAACACCAAACTTAAACATGAAATACGCTAATAAGCCATCGCGCAAGGAATATTTTTGTGTAACGGTTGCCGCGCTTTTTTTTGACATGACAACTCGCAGTTGCAATTCGCTAAGGTTGCCTTTCTGCTTAACCGTACATCGAACCTCCCGCCTTTTTATAACCTACCGCCACGACCCGCGTCGAGCCCGGCAACCGTTACACAAAAATAATCCTTATGGCATGATTCAGTATTCACGCGCGACGGCGCGATGGCTTATTAGCGTATTTCATGTATAAGTTTGGTGTTTCTATACCGATTACTATGATTCTTTTTTTATTGAATAGGTAATAATATTAACTTCTTTTAATTAGGAATGAGTGAGAGTATTATAAACGTAAGAGTAAACAAATATAATCAGAAAGCTCCGAACTGCTAAGCTATCGGGACTTACACGTGTTATTGTGAGTCAACCATAAAAGATAGACATATGCTGTAGTGGGATATTTTTTAGATAATTTTATGTAGAACATTTCCGTCATAAATGATTTCTATGTAGCTTTAACCATTAAGGCTGCACACGCGACGGAAGCTTAAAAAATGGAGCAACTTCTCCCGTTTTCCCAACATTTCCTTTCACTGCTCTGCTCCTATTCATTGTAGCGTGATGAAAAGTATACTATAACCTCCCCAGGAGTATGAAGAATAATTGTACCAAGTTTCGTTAAAATCCGTCGAGTAGTTTTTGTTTCTATAAGGAACATAGAGACAGACAGACAGACAGACAGACAGACAAAAAATTTACTGATTGCATTTTTGGCATCAGTATCGATCACTAATTACCCCCTGATAGTTATTTTGAAAATATATATCATGTACAGAATTGACCACTCTACAGATTTATTATAAGTATAGATTATAAAAGTAAACCTAAGTACCTACCTAATAAAAAAAAAACTGAATAACAGAAAATAAAATACCTAAATAAACCTATTTCTGATGATAACTAATCTAAACTCAATAAATAAGCAAAATCCCTAAAAACTAATATCTATACGAATGACTAATCCTACCTAACAGTTTTATAAAATAACCTACGGTCACTACGTACACTATCAAATATACTACCCATACTTTAAAATTAAAATCTATACCTACGACTTATAAAAATAAACCTAAATGACTCTACCTTAAACTGTACTTAGTAAAAACTAAAAGGAATAAAAAGGTCGCACTGAAAAGCACGTTTTGGAATTGCAAGTAGCAGTTAAAACATACAAAGTCAAAGTCAAAGTCAAAGTCAAAGCATTTATTTCAAATAGGCACATAAAAGGCACTTTTGAACGTCAAAAATTACAATGAAATAGAATTGATTCTAGTCGCCCCTTCCAAAAGGTAGTTTTCGTATGGAGAAGAATGGGCAAGAAACTCCACCGTTACTCTTTTAAAATGTTTTACAATATTTTGCATACATTCATTATATAATAAAATAATATGTGAAGACGATGCACCTAAAATAAAATTACTATACCACAATAGGTAAAAGAATTAGAAATGAAACCATGACATATAAATTAATAATCTGATAGATACATGGTGCTCACATATTTACAAAAATGGAAAAAGTAAACGATATTGATAAAAAAAAAAATATATATATATGTATATATATATAAAAACTATTTTAACAAGTAATAAGTCAGGGTGTGAGTTACGAGTAATTACAGAATGTAAACAAAGTAAAAAAGAATAAATTTACAATTAAATTAGCAACCAGTTTGATTTTATCTAGACTCTAGATTGTCCTATGGAGCAGGACCAGCATGTTTCCAAGCGTTCTTATCCTGGATATAATCTTCCAATTTATAGTATGCTTGTTTACTAAGTGTACGTTTAATGCAAGTTTTAAATTTTCTTTCATTTAATTGCAATATATCCCAAGGTATTTTATTGTAACATTTAACACAGTACCCCATAAAAGATGTATGTACTTTGGCTAACCTGAAAAATGGTTGATGTATTTTATCTTTATTTCTAGTATTAAAATTATGTCTATCGCTTATTTTATTAAAAAGATGTAGATTTTTTCTTACATACATAATATTTTCATAAATGAATTGGCAAGGTACCGTCATAATATTAATCCCTTTAAAAATTTCCCTGAGAGATTCGCGGCGACGTAGATTATAAATGGCTCTGACAGCTCTCTTTTGCAAAATAAATATGGATTCAATGTCAGCAGCTCGACCCCATAGTAAAATGCCGTACGACATAATGCTGTGAAAGTAGCTAAAATATACTAAACGCGCAGTTTCTACATCTGTTAACTGTCTTATCTTTCTAACAGCATAAGCGGCCGAGCTAAGCCGCCCCGCAAGAGATGTTATGTGAGGTCCCCATTGTAATTTCTCGTCTAGCGTGATTCCCAGAAAAACCGTTTGATCAACAAATTCCAGTTTTTCTCCATTCAATATGATGTCACATTCGCTACTTCTAACATTAGGCAATTTAAATCTAATGCATTTGGTTTTCTTTTCATTAAGTACCAAATTATTTACCGTAAACCAATCTTGGACCTGAAGAATAGAGTTATTCACGTCGTCAAGATTTTGTGCCCGTCTATCTTAAAGATCAATGAGGTGTCATCTGCAAATAACACCATCTTCGGTTGATTTTGAAGTAATTGGGGTAAATCATTAATGTAAACTAAAAAGAGGAATGGACCCAATATCGAACCTTGAGGAACACCCATTGCCATTTCAGACCCCAATGAGTTTACGCCATTTACTTGAACTTTAAGCTTTCTATCTTTTAGGTATGACTTTAGTAAATCAAGAGCTAAATTCCTAACCCCATAGTGCTCAAGTTTCAGCAGAAGTGTCTCATGATTTACGCAATCGAACGCCTTAGAGAGGTCGCAAAAGATTCCAATGGCATCTTGTGCTTCTTCCCAGGCGTTAAAAATGTTCTTTATTAGAGTGACACCGGCGTCAGTGGTACAACGCCCTTTGGTGAAACCGTACTGTTGTTCATGAAAGATGGAATTTTTATTAAAGTGACGTAACATTTGATTGAGCATCAACTTTTCAAACACCTTACTGAGAACTGGCAGAATTGACACAGGCCTATAATTGTTGGGTTCTTTACTATCACCGGCTTTAAACAAAGGAACTACTTTACTGTGTTTCATGAGATCCGGAAAGACTCCTTGGTCTACACTGATGTTAAATATGAAAGCTAAATAGGGCGCAATTGTTTCGATGATAGATCTACAAATTTTTACAGACATTCCCCAGAGATCTTCTGTTGATTTAATTTTAAGATCCTTAAAAGCTTTTATAACAGCCTGAGGGTTTGTATGTTGAAACCTAAACTCCGAAGGGCATGCCTTAACATTCTTTCTAAGTAAGTCAGCAGAAAGCGCGGGTGAGGAATTTAAAGCCTCAGTAGTTTTAATGGGAATATTAGCAAAAAAGTTTTCGAATTCCTGAGCAATTTCCATATCTGAATTGATGGGGCCCTGTGCAGTCTCTAAATTAAATTCAGTATTACGCTGTTTTTTCCTACCTGTTTCATTATTTATTATTTGCCAGGTAGTTTTTATTTTATCATCGGCTGTTTTTATTTTATTGCTAATATAAAGAGCTTTAGCTGTTTTGCATACACTTTTAAAAGTCTTAGAATATGTTGCAACATACTGATGAAAGCTTGTGTTATTCATATGTTGCTTCAGGCCATAAAGTTCAAAAAGGTTTTCCCTGCTTTTACGAATACCTGGAGTCGCCCAATCACTAAATAAGAACTTTGTGTAAATGCTTTTAGTCTTTAGTGGGAAAGTATCACTAAATTGCGTGTTTAATATTGAAAAGAACTCGGCGTAGAACTCATTTGGGTCATATAAATTACTAAAAGTCTGAGCACCTAATTTACTGGCCAAAGAATTATTTAATTTCTCTAAATTTTTACTTGTAATTGGCCTAAACCTTATTAAGTTTTTTTGTAAAGGCATGTAGGCGCAAAATGTTATTGTTTGTCCACTGTGATCAGATGGCAACTTATTTACAATTTGTTTGTGTAAATAATCACAATTACAGAAAACATTATCTATACAAGTGGCAGAGGAAGCTGTCACTCGGGTCGGTTCAATAAAAACATTTGACAAATCAAATGACCTAAAAAGACTTAATAATCTGATAGTATTAGAGTTATTTTTTAGTAAATTAATATTAAAATCACCACAAATGATTATTGACTTACTACTAGCAGAAAGTTTCTTTAGCACATCTTCCATTACAGAATCAAACACAGCTAGATTCTGGTAACTTGGAGGTCTGTATACGCATACTATTACATGCTTATCGAGCTCAACACAGGACAATTCAATGGTGTGTTCAACAGACAGCCCGATGATGTCTTTTCGTTCCTTTGATTTAATTGAATTTTTAACTAGTATTAATGATCCGCCATGTATCATACGTGTTCGGCTGAAATGGCTAACTACACAATAATTTTCATAGTTAATTGACATTGTTTGATGAGCTTTTAACCAATGTTCTGTAAAACAAATGACATCAAACTTGGTATTTTCTAAAAACAATTCTATTTCCAGTAATTTAGAAGAGCAACCTTGGATATTTTGGTTAAATAGTTTTAAAATATGTTGCTCTCCCTTTAGTTTGTCATTATTCTGAGTAATATTGCCAGAAGATACCTTTTTATTATTCTCTAATAGTAATTGGTTATTTGAAGGGGTAACTTCTGTTGTCTGACTAACTAGTTTAAAGATTTATCCGGAGTGACCTCCACAACTACGACTGAAGTGTCTAAGAAGCCCGTATGAGTTCCAGCAGGAAGAGAATACCCTATCTGACTGGTAGTGGCCTCCAATGATGTTGGTGTTATGGGTGGACCCTCCTTTGTACAACACGATTCATAATTATTCCTCACTATGTTGTTAGTATAACTAGACAACACAGGCTCGTCCCTAATACTACAATTTGTTATATTAGCTATAACCCCATTAATATTATATGCTATCAACATAGCAATCATATGTCTACATTCCCAAGACAGAGATAAAGTTCTCTGAGTTAACCTAAAGCCACTAACAAACTTATTAGTGTCAAAAAACAATAATTTGTCACTATGATGACATGTCAGCATGTGAATTGTCTTGTTCAACTTAAATATATATTTATTTTCATCTTCTGATAGAGTATCAGAGTAAGGTAAAGCACACAACATTAGCTTACCTATGTTTAACTGTAATAAGGTGTTCACACCATCCACTATGTCCTTTCTGGTAATACCAGTACTTTTACCTAGTAGCAAAACTATTGTAGAATAATTGTCTAAGTTTGTGTTTGCAATTCTTTTAATCATTTGTTTAAAACTTATGTTATGATAACTATGATTGGTAAAACTATGGCTAAGGTAATTAAGTAATATTTTTCCAAAGCCTGAACCTAATTCGTCACTAAAAAAAATTGATTTATTATTCTGTGTACTAACACAGGACTGTGCTGGAAGAGCCAACACCGGTGGAGACAAGTCACTCTGAGGCTGAGGAGGTGGTGGTTGGTGGGCACAGTTGCATGATAGGTTATTAGTCAGAGACTCATAACTCTCAGCATTGCACTTCACCAATTCCAGTAGTTCCCCAGCCTCCAACAATCGCTCACTTAGTTGTTGTTGTGAAGTCTCATATTTCTCAAAAATATCCTTCAGCAAGTGCTCCTTGAGTAGTATCTCATTATATAGGAGCTTTGTATCAATGTCATACTTTTCCCTACATTCATCTAACTCAACAGTACAACTATTTAAACTTTTAGAAAGTATAACTCGTTCCTTTCTAAGGGAAATATTTAATTTTAAAAGATTTTGTTTTTTAATTGCTCTCTGTGACCGTTTAATTAGTTTCTTAATTTTAATATATTTTTTTAATTTATTGTGACTCATAACAATTGGACACAATGGTATGGTATCATCACCAGTCAAATCTATTGTTACAGCTGGCTGACACATTGATTTTGACTTACTGCCTACCAGTCGATAAAATAGGTTATCGGTGTTAGCAACCTGTTCACTGACCTTGACAGACTCTGAGAGAGATAGAGCCTTATGGGCATCACATAATTGCTGTTTAAGTTCTGAGATATGGTTCAAAGCCAGTTCGTGGGTGTCACTACACTCTTGAAACATTGACACTTGATGTTGTAGTTGACTACACTGATCGGCTAAGTCCATGTGTTGTATGTGTAGCTCAGCCAGCTCATTTTTGAGGAACGTGTTCTTTGCATTAATGTTCTCCACTTCCACTTCGCTGTCTTCCCTTTCCTGGAGCAGTTGTTTGCGTTCAGCTTCAGAAGCTTCAAGCTCCTTTAATGTAGCTTTCAGTTTTGCTTCCATCTCCTTGATTGTAGCTCTGCGGGTCATCATTTTGAATAATTGTCACTCACCTGGAATGTGTGAAATTATGCAGCTAAATGATAGTGCAAGAAAAGATGTTCTAATATGTGGATAAGTAGGAGGTAGTTGGGGTAAAAAATAAATAAATTGTTGAGAAATAGCTAAGTAAGTATTACATTTACAATAAGTAAGTTAATTAGAATTAGACTGGAAAGTTAAACAGAAGAGAAATACTGTAGAAAACACTGCTTTCTTTGTTATTATCTTTAAACTAGAGTAAGTACAATATAAGTTGAGTTTAAGTGAGTAGTTTGAGACATTACAGGCTATAATCTAATATACATATTTACAATAGTAAGAGCTCCTAATGTGTTTATTTTGTATAGTAAACTATGTAGTGTTTCTTGTCTGGGCGAATGTTTTCGTCATCGATTTTGCTTCCACTAGTTGTCAAGCAAGAGGAGACATAAACCGTGCCAGTGTATGATGGACGTAGCTCAGAGCCCTGAGCGGTATTTTGTGATGTTCTGTGGTCTGTAAAATCACTTAAATAAAACAAAATACTCCCCGGGATCGATGATATTTTGAAATCCGTCACCGTTGGTGCGTTGAGTTGACAGCCGGTTTTTAATCCATTTTGTACGAAGTTTTCGCGACAAAAAACACTTTATATTCACTGTATATAATACTTAATACGTAGGTTCGACTATATTACACTAATTTAACATATTTTTAACACTTTTAATAATTTATTAGAATAATTAACCTTAAGACCGTTTTTTTTGACGACCGGCTACCAGTGTTGCCAGCCCCAAAAAAAAAAAAAAATACAATACAATTTACGCCTATTATTATTATCTTCGTCGTGTACTACGACAAACTTATTATTTGCGGTTGTTTCAGTAATCGGGTCTAGGGATCGAACCGCAAAATTAAGTTTGTTTTTTATTGTATATTTTTTTCCGGGATAAAAAGTACCCAGTGTGGTGCCCAGGATATTAAAGAATAATTATACCAAGTGTCATCGTAATCGAACCGGTAGTTTTTGCCTGATGCCTTAACAAACAGACAGACAGACAGACAAAAATTTTTTTAATCACTTTATAGTGTTTTGTGTCGGTCTAATAACACCCCCTGCCATTTATTTTTTTGATTCTTTCAATGTACAGAATTTTCACTTTACAGATTTATTATAAGTATAGATTTGTAATTTAAACGAATATTTAAACACTACCAAAACAACGAATACCTATTTAAAGACTAAAAGTCGCGCTGCTAAACACGGTTTGTTAATATCAATTATTGTCCAGAAAAATATTGAATCAAGCTCACGCTTTTTTTTTTTTTTTTTTTAACTATGGCATCTCGCAGTTCATCCTTTATGAGGATGGCTACTGCTTAACCGGACTTTCCTGTGGATGCCTCGAATTAAGGCCTCCAGCCAGGGCATACAATAACTTAAAAACTAAGCGACAGCGCTAAGGGTAACCCCCTGCGGGGTTCGGACCTCGGCTCAGGGCGTCGCTGGAAGAGGACAGCAAGGGACAGGCTGGATCGGTATTATTATTGGTGTTTAGGGGCGAATTTAAAACTACAGGCTCAGCTGCGCGGGCTGGCTCGAGCAAGGGTCGGGGGGGGCACGGTGATGGTGCGGGGCGTCGCGACGGCCCTCGGCGGCGAGGACGGAAGGACGGATGTCTGAGCTTGTTTTTGTGTTGTCGACTGAGAGTACTCGTGGCCTTACTGCTCTCCTGGAGGAGGGTAGTGGCGTCGTCGGGGATGGTGAGGGTATGCCTTGGTCGGCGAATCCTACTTATGCGGGAGGGAGTGTATCGGGAGGCCGCCGCAATCAGGGGATTGGGGTGCTTTATGGCAGAGTCAAAGAAGCGCTTGGAAAGGCGTTTCATGAACTGCTGGATGGTGGGGAGTCTGAGATCTAGATGCAGATTCACATTTCGGACATAGAAGGGGGCTCCCGTGACCTTTCGGAGGAAACGGTTCTGGAGGGTTTGCATTTTATGCAGAAATCGCGGCTTGGCGTGTGCGAAGACTACGCAAGCATAGGTCATGATGGGACGGATGACCGCGGTGTAGAGGCGCAATTTGCACTTGAGTGACAATTTGCTGCGGGCAGTTATCATGGAGTGGAGCCTACCGAGAGCGAAAGAGGCGCGCGAACGCGCCGTCTTTATGTGCTCGTTGAAGGTGAGGTTGTGGTCTAGGATGACACCTAAGTATTTGGCTCGCTTTCCCCAGGGGATCGGCTTGCCATACATAGAGATCGGGCGCGGGAGGGGGGGGGGTAGTTTGCGCGGTTTCGAGAAGATGACCGCCTGACTCTTATCGGGGTTGACCTCGATTCTCCATTTCCGGAACCAATCGCTCAAGGCGCTTGCGGAGGTTTGGAGGTTTCGAGCTATGGATGACTGGTTGACACCCGAACAGTATATGGCAGTGTCGTCGGCGAAGAGCGCCAACTGTGCCTTTTTACTGTTCGGGATGTCACTAGTGAACAGGGTGAAAATGAGGGGAGACAGAACGGAACCCTGGGGGACTCCGGCGCGGATGGGGTGAGGGGGAGAGAGAGCGCCCTCGATACGGTAGCGGAAAGTGCGGTCCGACAGAAAATCTCGTAAGATGAGCACGAGACGGTCTGGCACACCTAGCAGGTACAGCTTATATAATAAGCCATTGTGCCAGACCTTGTCGAACGCCTTCGCTATATCGAAGAACAGGACGCCTGTCGAAGCACCTCGCTGAAAAGCAGCGCTAATGTGCTCGACTATGCGGTGGAGCTGGTGGATGCACGAATGCTTCGTGCGAAAACCGAACTGTTCGGGGGGGATGAGGCTCTTTGCTTCGGCATAGTCTTTGAGGCGCTTATAAATAAGCCTCTCGTAGACTTTACCGAAAACATTGAGCAGACTGATGGGGCGGTAGCTGGAGGGCTCAGACTTGGGCTTGCCTGGCTTTGGGATGCCTATGACTGTGGCTTCTTTCCACATTTGGGGGAAGATGTTGTTGCTCAGGGCGCCATTGAAGATGGCGGTCATGAGCAGTATGAGGGGGGCGGGGAGGAGTTTGTACACCCTATTGGTGATACCGTCCGAACCGGGGGCTTTGCGGGTTGCGAGCCCTTTTATGATGTCTTGCACTTCGTCGGGAGTGACGGGAGGCAGAGGATCATCAGGGTCTTCGACTGGCGGGAGGGAGGCTCTCCGTTCGACTTCAGCGTTCACCTCGTCGAGGTGCGCTCTGTCTACTGGTTGAGAGCTGGGAGTGCATTGAGCCTCTAGGCTGTCGGCTAGGCATTCGGCCTTTTCGAGATTTTCGAAAGCGACCGTTTTGTCGGGGCGTGTGAGGGGAGGAACTGTGGCCTCTTCAGAGGAGCGGAGCTTCCTCTGGAGCTGCCAGAAGGCGTGGTGGGTGGGCTCGAGTTCGCCGATCATCTTATCCCATCCCTCGGAGCGCCATTCCCCTATGCGTTTCTTTACAGCACGCTGTAAATGGCGCATGTGGGATTTGTTCGCGTCGCAGGGAAAAGAGTCATAGGCACGAATGGCAGCGTTCTTCTCGTTCACGTACGTCATCGGGCAGTTTCCAGCGATGGTCTTCCATCACTGGAACTTCCCGTGAGCAATCCGTCAGTACGGATTGAACGTGCTCTGTGAACGAGTCGATCGCCCCAGTCGTGTCTGCGACTGAGATAATTTGCTCGGGGATGGAGTCTAAGTGGGGAGACGTGGTGGATTTCAGTCTTTCGCTTACTTTCCTCCAGTCGGTGACTATTTTGGTCTGGGGGGGCTGGTTGGGGTCGTGCGGGAGGCCCGAATAGGGGGCCAGGTGCAAGATGACCGGGCGATGGTCAGAATCGAGCTCTTGTACCGTCTCGATAGACTGCAAACGGAGGTTTACATTCTTGAGAAGCGCTACATCGAGAACGTCAGGACGTTGGGCGGGGTCGCCCGGGAAATGAGTGGGATACATCGGAGCGATGATATCGAAATTGAGGGAGTCGCCTAGTTTGAACACGATCCTACCTCTGGTAGAGGTCGTGCTGCTATTCCAAGCGGGATGTTTGGCATTGAGATCCCCCGCCATGATGACGGAGTCACTCATACCGAAGAGGGTAGTGAAATCGGTAGAGAGAGAGATGGGATCCTCCGCACCATTGGTGGGCGGGATGTAAGCGGAGATGATGGTGATTGAGGGGTGACCGGTCATGCCGAGCCGACAGATAGAGATCTCTAGCTGAGAGAGGAGGGCAGGCGGGTCTATCGGGATGCAATGGAGGGACTTCCTATAGTAGATGAGGGTACCGCCCTTGTGGCAGCGAGACCTGTCATTGCGAACTATCTTGTAGTTGGCAATGCTCGGGTTCCGCAGATGGGGCTTCAGGAAGGTTTCCTGGACTAAGAGGACATCGAGCTGGTGATCGCGGAGGAACGCGGCGATCTCATCGCGTTGTTTTTTAATGCCGTTTGCATTGAAAAACCCTAGTCTAAGGGATCGGGGTTTGGTAACGCTCATTCTTTGTAAAGCCATTGGAGCTTTTAGAAGTTGAGGGTTTGCATGACTTGCGTAATCTGAGGATACGCATTGAAAATCTCGGCGATGCGCCGAGGATTGCCGTTACAGGCTTGGATTTCCGCTGCCATGGCATTTGCGGGGGCAATAAAAGCTGCGTAAGCACCGATTATTACCTCCATGCTGCTAGGCTGGGGGCGGGAGGCGGGGGTCGGGGGGGACCTACTGGGACCAGCGGGAGCCCTGGGCGCGGCGGCGGGAAGGGCTACCGGTGGGGCTACTGGGACCGAGGGGCCTACTGATGGCGCGGGGATGACAGTTGCCATCAGCGCTGGGATAGTCGGGGGTGGGGGGGGCACCGAAGCTGCGGGAGCTTTGAGGTGGTTGAGGTTCGCCCATGGGGAGGGCCTTTGGGGACTGAGCCTATCGGGCATCTGGGAGGAAGGGATCGGGATCCTCACAGAGGGGCTTTCCCTTTGCTGACGGTCGCTCGCGCGCTTCGTCAGTTTGGGAGAAGAAGACTTGGGAGCCTTGGGGCAGCCACGGTAGTTAGCCGGGTGCCCGGATTGGCCGCAAAGAACGCAGCTCGGTGGCTCTGTGCACTGAGAGCGGTCTTTAGGGCGGGGACAGTCTGACGTGCCGTGGGCACCTAGACACTTGACGCATCTAGGTGTCGCGTAGCAGTGGGATTGGGAATGGCCATACAGTTGACACCTGTGGCATTGTCCGATGAGGTTGGACTTCCTGGGTTTCTCGATAGAGATACCCGAGAGGGAGCAGACTGACTTCACCTTGAAGATGGGGTGATGTCCTTCAGTAGGGTCACAGATGACCAGGACCATGTCGTAGACTAGGCCCTTCCATGCTTTGTGCAAGCGATGGACTGCTGAGACGGGGATGCCTTGTGAAGCAAGGTCTTCTTTGATCTCCTCGGTGGGGATTTCTTTGGGGACGCGCCTGATGATTACGCGGGTGGGGACTTCCTCCGGAAGGGAGTACGTATGGAAGGAGTAAGCCCTTGTCTGGAGGAGACGGGTAAGGTCCCTGTAGTCCGAGGACGAGGCGACCGTTACCTTAATACCCTGTTGGGTTGAGCGGGCGTTCGTGTAGTTGATCTTTTGATCAACACACGCTTTGGAGATTTCTGTCCATTTGGACTTATCCTGGACATATATGGGGGGCGGGGGTCGTGGCTTCTTTGCGTTCGAAGCGGGAGGGGTAGCCGAGAGGCTAGACGCGGGATTGGCCTGCGGTGCGGCGGGGGTTGGGGTGGGGGGGCGGGGGTTAGAGGGGATTACCGCGACCGACTTTTTGGCCTTGTTGGCGTGAGAGGAGGCGTTCTTCTTTCTCTTGCCACCCTTTCCGACGACTATATAGTCGTCTTCCGAGGAGGACGAAGAGTCAGAGAGGGCTTCCTCTGAGTCGGATTGAGATTGGGGTACGGACGTGTCCATACTCTCTGGAGTATCTGCTGCGGTAGCGGCTGGCACGGAAGGTGCGGGATCGGGGACTGGCACGGACGGTGCGGGTTTCGGGGCGGACACGGAGGGAGCGGGTGATGGGGCTGGCACAGAGGGTGCGGGTTTTGGGGCGGGCACAGAGGGTGCGGGTTTAGGGGCTGGCACGGATGGTGCGGGTTTTGGGGCTGGCACGGAGGGTGCGGGTTTTGGGGCTGACGCGGGGGGTGCGGGTTTGGGGGCTGGCACGGAGGGTGCGGGTTTGGGGGCTGGCACGGAAGGTGCTGGTTTGGGGGCGGCGGCTGGCACAGAAGGTGCAGGCGAGGGGGCTGGCACGGAGGGTGCGGGAGGGGAGGCGGCGGCGGCCTCGGGGATTTCGCCTGAGTTTGGCGGAAAGAGGGGGCTGACTAGCGCGTCGCTAAAGTCAATGACCGAACCGGGAGGGCGTCTAAAATTTATAAGACGTTGGGCATACTGGTTAACGAAAGAGGGGTCCTTGAAGAGGACCTCTTTAACGAACGCCAATATGACCGCGTCTGCCATGATCGGGATGGGGGCGGGGAGAGGGAAGAACCATAGGGGGCGTGAATCCCTAACAACCTAGCACCCCGGGTGGATGGGCCCGGGGGTGTGAGATCCTACCCTCCCTGTCGGGTGTGAGACAGGGAGGTGAGTACCTGAAGTGAGCCCTAAGCTTGTGACCCGTCGCCGATCTTATTGTGCGAACGGGGCCCTAACCAGTCTGTGCGATGGGTGTAGAGACACCCTAGACCGGCTTCTAGTACGAAGGGGTTGACACACCCAACCGTACTAGACGCGAGCTGTGGACAAGGGATTAGTTACGAAGCTAGAGCTGACTAGGAGCCACCCCCAAGGCCAAGCTTCTAGCTCCCGATTCCAATTGACAGCCTCGCCCTGATGGGGCTCGGCGGGTGAGATTGGGGCACCACCCCCTTGGCTTCGTTGGCACCGTGAGGTATCCACCAAGGACCACGAAACTGTGGTTTTTACCCGGAAGGGGCCAAAAACCTCGACGACACGTGTGATGACGATTCTCTCTTAAAGAAACAACTTCTATCAACCACGCCTTGAAAAAGGCGGCTATTGACAGGGTGCGGGCGTAGTCCGGAGACTACTGAGCTCGTTACGGCTAGCGTAGCGAGAGCGGGCGGTGGCGGGGCGGCGAGGCGGTGGGGGCGTGCAGCGAGCGAGAGCGGGCAGCACGACCGTCCACGGCGAGCGTCGAACGGAGAGAATGTGACAAGCTCACGCTCGGACCTCCCGCCTTTTTATACCCTACCGCCGCGACCCGCGTCGAGCGCGGCAACCGTTACACAAAAATAATCCTTATGGCATGATTCAGTATTCACGCGCGACGGCGCGATGGCTTATTAGCGTATTTCATGTATAAGTTTGGTGTTTCTATACCGATTACTATTATTCTTTTTTTATTGAATAGGTAATAATATTAACTTCTTTTAACTAGGGATGAGTGAGAGTATTATAAACGTAAGAGTAAACAAATATAATCAGAAAGCTCCGAACTGCTAAGCTATCGGGAGTTACACGTGTTATTGTGAGTCAACCATAAAAGATAGACATATGCTGTTGTGGGATATTTTTTAGATAATTTTATGTAGAACATTTCCGTCATAAGTGATTTCTATGTAGCTTTAACCATTAAGGATGCACACGCGACGGATGCTTAAAAAACGGAGCAAATTCTCCCGTTTTCCCAACATTTCCTTTCACTGCTCTGCTCCTATTCATTGTAGCGTGATGAAAAGTATACTATAACCTCCCCAGGAGTATGAAGAATAATTGTACCAAGTTTCGTTAAAATCCGTCGAGTAGTTTTTGTTTCTATAAGGAACATAGAGACAGACAGACAGAGAGACAGACAGACAGACAGACAGACAGACAGACAAAAATTTTACTGATTGCATTTTTGTCATCAGTATCGATCACTAATTACCCCCTGATAGTTATTTTGAAAATATATATCATATTGACCTCTCTACAGATTTATTATAAGTATAGATAGATATAGATTTTATTTTCTGTTATTGAGTTTTTTTTTTATTAGGTAGGTACTTAGGTTTACTTTTATAATCTAATAAAAAATTCAAAGTCCTGTGATCCTGTCTGACTGATTATATCAATGGACAGCCTAAACCGCTGGTCATAGAGACATTAAATTTGGAGAGTGTGTTCTTTGTGAAGTGTATATAAATATCCACTAAGAAAGGGTTTTTAGAAATTCCACTCCTAAGAGGGTGAATGGGGTAGGGTGAAATTTCACGCGGACGAAGTCGCGGGCAGAAGCTAGTAATTAATATAATTAAATAAAAGTGAAACAAAGGCAAACTGCGGTATGTAAATAATGGTTTTGTAAATATAAATATTAGTTTGGTAATAGATAGGTGTAGATACATATGTGTAGTGTTATAAAACTGGTTTACGTATAATTGAGTGAGGCGCGCCGCGACTGTCGCGAGACACACACCTACCAATATAAATAGCAGATAAAAGCAACATAAAGTTAATATTTTTGAAATGCTGACATTTACTACCAAAAAACTTACTTTAAGAAACAGCGTGACAGTACGGGAAAGTATGACAAACAAACAAATTACAAACACCATACAAACTAGATAAATAATCGGTTTAGCAAAACAAGAACAAGAAAACGAAAAGGTATTATTCATTGACATAATATACGAGTATATTACTGTATTATGCGCTATTGCCGTCGTTACCGAGTGCCGATCCGAAAGTGCGCTGTAAGTCAGCCTCGCAGCGGATCTGGCAAGTGGCGTCTCCAGGTTTGAACCGGGCGAGAATACGGCCTCGTTTTGCCCATACAAATTGCCAACCGAGGCGACTCCCGGCCACACGAGCGCTCCGAAACAACTCCCGATTCACCTTTGTAAGGCGCTCGTTCACATAAAAACGCGTAGCAGGGCCCGGCAAATCCAGGTCCGCAGTAGTAATGCCGCGTCGCACTCGTGCACCCTCCAGCAGCTCGTCACGCAGGTCGCGGCGCGCGAGGCGCACGACGAGGAAGCGGGGGCGGGTCTCCACCGGCGCCGTCGCCTGCGTCGCGTTGATACGCCTACCGCCGACACGTTCGGCGCTCACTATGTCGCGCGCTTTGATCTTGACGCCAATCTTAGACGCAACCAACATAGCCGTGTGGATTGGGTTTTCACCACTGGTTTCGGGTATGTTGGAGATCTGGATGTCATTAGCGAGCAGCTCCTGATCTCGGTCATTAATATCATTCCGCAGTTGTGCTATCAGACCGTTTACCTCCGACGATGCTTGGGGCTGAGTGTGTTTAGCTTCTAACACAGCTACTCTCTCCTCCAGGTTACTCATTCTATCGTTCGTTGCGTTAAGAGAGGATCTCAACTCGGACAGATCATCACGGAGCAGCTGGAATTCATTCCGTACCGTCTTTAGAAATTCCTCCCTAAAAATGCCTAACTCCGCCCTGAGAATGCCCAGGTTGAGCTCCTGTGTGGTGTGCTGTTTATGGGGCTGGTGTCCATGAGATTAACGAGGCTTTCCTCGTGTGCAGCTGGCGCTGGTGTACGCGCCCTAACCGGTGTTTCAGCCTGATTGTCCCTCACCAGGTTTTTAGTACACTCCGGACAGTGCCAGGGGGTTGTTAAAGGGCCGGTATTCTGTATACCCACGCACGTTCGGTGGTACCAAGACCTACATTTACAGCAATTTGCGGCCTCTGTCGACGACAGAAACTTGCCACAGCCACCGCACTTAGCCATGGTAAACTTGTTGACAATTTTTGTTATTGATCACGACCAAGTAGTACACAGATATGGCAACAGATGGCGCTGTTTTGAGAAACACGTTTATGGCAGTTTTCACGGTGTATATAGTACGGTTAAACACCATAGGTTCAGCACAGCATCGGTGCAAAGGTGCGCACACACTAAAAGTTTGGTCACGGATTGTTTCAAGTTTACGAACAAAACACTGTTTATTTTCCTTCGTGTCAGGTACTTTAAATATTTTCGGGGATCGATTAAACGTTTTTTAGATTTTATTATATTTAACACTGCACATAAACACTGGAAAATATTGTTGCTTGTACGTTGCACTAGATATGTGAGGGGCGTGTGTCGGGAAACTCTCCAATGTATAAGTCCTTTTAGGTTCCGAAATATATTTGAATCTTCACAAATTTCACATTAAAATTATAAAATAGATTTCTTAGTAGCTAGGTTTAACATATCAGTGTCCGTTCCCACCGAAGTTAGGTAAAGAAAAGGCGATGACAATAGTTGTGAACGTGGGAAGCGCGGTGTTGTAACGCGATCGGTCACTTGATCGGTACGATGTGCTGAGCTTGCAGGTTGGCCTCGTAACATCTCCCCTGCCAAATGAGCGACTATTTGGTGACCTTGACGCCAAAAGTTGCGGCTCTTTTTTCATCTTCTGTCAGCTCGGTATTAACTGTTTGAGTTGTAATATTTATTTTCGCAGCTCGACGGCGGCGGCGACGAATAATATATAAGATGCTCAGTGCACCTGCACCGAATAGTATAAGTATATAAAATGGAATTGTGGTATGGTACATTCCAATCGTGTCGAAGGATTCAATTTGTATTTCGTCTTGCATGGTAATTTGGTTTTGAATTTCGCGAAGACTGCTTAAATCTGTAGTCTGCAAATGAAAACTGCGTGTCTTTGCTAATTTATCATAGTGCGGTAAAGCCATGAGTTCTACTGGTTGACCGACTAATTTGTTATCCAAATTGAGTATACTGATCTCTGGGGTCTTTATCTTGCAACCTTGAGGAACGGTGACCAAAAAGCTTCCTTGCAACATCTGATATCGTTCTTTGCCACAGCGTAGTTTAACTTTTGTACTGTTAGGGAAAGCAATTATGTAATGATAGCTGTCTAGCTCAATCAGAGCTTCCTTGGTCAGAGAGATAGGCGTGGTTCTGCACGTTACATCTATCTCCTGAAATTGTATGAGTTTTTGAATACAGTCTGTTTTTGACATAATTTGATGGACGATCTTCTGCTCGCATAGGTGCCAGGAGTTGACTTTCGGGCATTCAGCCTCTAGATACACAAATTCCTGAGAATTGGATGCTATATAGGGTGCAGGTGGTACTATAATTACGCTATTCTTATTTGGAACGGGGCATAATTCATATAACTGATACTCTGTAGTAAATGTAATAGGAAACTTTATGACTACTACAATTGTGGACTCGGTAAAAAAGGAAGCTAAGTTAAAAATCTCGTAATAATTTCTAATATTTAAATCAATTATTTCGTTGGAACTATAGATACGTTTTAATTGGCTTATCATATTTTTAAGATCTTTAACAGAAAGTATAGAATGATGAACTGATTTATCTCGACTAAAAGCTAATATATTTTCTATTCTATTAATTTCACTCAGTAGTTCTTGTACATTTTCGGTCAGAATCGCGAAAAGTTGCACAAGATGAGCGTAATGAATCATACGCTCATTATCATTATTAGTCATATTCATGACATAAGAAAGAGCTTCTTCCAATTTTCTCTGATTAATCGAAAGATTGCGGATTACCTGGTTTTGCTGAATCGTCATTTCCTTATATAAAGTAATATGTTTATTAAATGATTGTGACAAAGTTTGATCATTTCTATTTAAGATACGTAATGCATTTTCAAATTTCAGAGCATCATCGTTGTCTAAATTTCCAGAAATACTTTTGATGATTGTGCCTATTGGATTGATCAGGCCTCTCTTAACTCTGGTTGGCCTAAATGTATCTAACTGCACCGAAACTCTATCTAACTTTTTGTACAAATGTTTAATCTGAAGGTTGAAGAGAGCGCTGTCCTTATGTGATAGTTTATGTGTAGCGACAGCGAGTTGGGATTTGATAGTGTTAATATGTGACTCAATTTCTTCAAGGTCAATGTCTTGTAAGAATGTGTGGAAGTGAGATATAATTTTGGTAGCACCGAGATTAAATGGTAGTATGCCGGGTCCATTGTCTAGGCTGTCAAAACGTATGTCTTGAGCACCAGCTAGGAAAACCTGCAGCAATAATAAGTACCTGTAACAATGATATGAAGAATCATTTCTTCGGTGGTCTTTTTAACCGTGATTTTGCGACCGGACCACGACTTTTTGCAGTGTATATATGTACAGGTAAGTTCTTAACTACTTTATCTTGAATAAACCGTGGTGCCAATTTTTGTCTGCTTGCCATTGGATTTCGTACATGTATGACTTGATTTTGTTCGCAATCTAAAACGGGTTAACTATCAGCGTTACGCCGCGTCATTATACCTATACGATCAGTTAATGAAGAATCATGAATAATTTTGTACACCGTTTCCATTCTACTACGATGTTCTTGAATATAAGTTTGAAGATAACGGTCTGTTATGTTTAAATCAATAGGATTCCGAGGATCGAAATGTCCAGAAATGACATCAAATGGTCTACACTTAGTTAAACTGTGGATAGAGCTATTATAAGCGATTAGCGCGTATGGTGGGTTCGTTTTTATGCTGAATTTTAAATAATCGTAAGTGTTCCAAAAGCGTGCTGTGGAAACGTTCTATGATGCCATTTTCGTTTGATGCATAAGCACTAGTCATATGGTGTTCTATTTTGTGCAAACGGAGAAATTCTGACAGTACTTGATTTTTAAATTCGGTACCTTGATCCGTAGTTATATTTAGAGGAAAACCGTGATTCGTGCTATAAGTTAAAAGGGCTTTTAATATATTGGGTGCAGTACAATCGGGTAAAAGATACGCCTGAGCGTATTTAGAGAATGAATCTATGATAGTTAAGTATTTGTCATGGTCAATAGTGAGAACGTCTGCGTGTGCTAATTCAAACGGTTGAGTTGGTGGAGGTACAACTCTAAACTGCGGGCGTATTGGATTTCGATCATATTTCGCACATCTGCATATATTGCATTCATTTATAAATTTAGTAATATCTACTTTGATTTTCGGCCAAAAGTAACGTTGTGACAGCGAAAGATAGGTTTCGTTGATTCCGCGATGATTGGTCTTGCCTTCGTGGTATTTTTTTATTACATCTAATTGGTTTGACTGATTATTAACGTTAAGTACTTCATATTTGACTAAAATTAAGTTCATGGATGAATTTTCGAAAGTTTGCTGTAAAATCGGTATGATACTCAACATTTTTTCGATAGGGTTTACCAGAATCGCTGTCCGGAGTTTTGGATCGACATGAGACTTTATAACGTTAATAAGACTTCTTTCAATGCTATATTCGTTAATGTCCACAGTAGTTTTCTGAAAGGATTGAAAAGGCTGAGTTGTCGTTGGTCTACTTTTAGGGTTACCATTTATTATATTAATGACTAACTGCCTCTTATATTTATTTAAAGGTTCTTCCGATATTGGAATTTCCAGAACAGGGTTTTCTAAACTCGTGTGTATGGTTTCAATATGTGGGGAAGCTGTACTTTCTTGATGTTGTGGGTCATTTGATCCTCCATCAATAACTGAGTAAGCCGTGAGGGTTGATGACGAATGTATCGGACTAGCAGTTAGAGTGGATGATGATGATTGTTTTGGGCTATTATATTCAGCAGTTAATGTAGCAGATGTATCAGAGTTTGTCGTTTCAGACTGATTCACGAACAAGGACATAGTTTCGTTTTGGTTGATTTGAATACGTGACAGAGCATCCGCATTAGTATTGACTAAACCTTTTTTATGAACAATAGTATAATCATATTCTGCTAACCTGAGTCTCCATCTCGTGAGGCGTGAACCTGGTTCTTTAAGATTCATAAGCCAGATTAAGGGTTTGTGATCAGTTATTATTTTAAATTCTCTGCCGAAAAGGTAGGGCCTGAAATATTTTGTAGCCCAGACTATTGCAAGTAGCTCTTTCTCGATCGTGGAGTAATTAATTTCGCTATCGTTTAAAGTTCTAGACGCGTAAGCTATGGGTTTGTCAGAACCGATAGGTCCCTGAGAAAGTATTGCTCCCAAGGCCACGTTTGAGGCGTCGGTGGTTAACAAAAATTCTTTGCTAAAATCTGGATATATTAGAATAGGGTCATTTGTAAGAAGAGTTTTACAGTGTTCAAAGCAGGTCAGATACTCTGGGTTCAAACAAATTTTAGCGCCTTTTTTGAGACATGACGTAAAGGGTTTAGTGACACGTGCGAAATTCGGTATAAAACGTCTGTAATAACCAAGTAAACCTAAAAATGCTTTAATCTGCTTCGGAGTTTTCGGAATCGGATAATTTACAACAGCTGATATTTTATCCGGGTTTGGTTTCACACCGTCTGTAGTAATTATATGACCAAGATAAGGCGTTTCGTGTTTGAGAAATTCCGACTTATCCATCTGAATTTTTAAATTTGAATTTCTAAGACGTTCCAGTATGGCGCGTAAATTAACTATATGTTCTTGCAAAGATGTCGAAAATACCAAAATATCGTCCATGTATGTGGTACAGTTTGGTAATCCGCGAAGTACATTGTCCATCACACGTTGAAACGTGGCCGGAGAATTTTTCAATCCCATGGGCATTCTAACATATTCAAAATGGCCTTGCTCTACACTAAATGCCGTTTTCGGAATATCGGACGGGTTTAGCTGAATTTGTAGAAATCCAGATTTTAAATCTAATGTCGAAAAGTATAAACATCTGCCTAATTTGTCTAAAATATCATTAATGTTTGGGATCGGATATTTATCATTAATCGTTTTTGCATTGAGTTGGCGAAAGTCAATGACTAAGCGCCACTTAACTTTGCCAGACGCATCACTTTTTTTTGGTACTATCCATACTGGGGCGTTCCAGGGCGATGAAGATGGTTGAATAATACCTTGGTGTAGCATCGATTCTATTTGGTTTTGTACTTCTTCCTTATGTACATAAGGATATCTATAGCTTTTACTGTATACAGGCCTATCGTCTACGGTTCTAATATGATGTTTGATTTCGTTAGTAAAGGTTAATGGTTCATTTTCGAGATAAAATACGTCGGCATATTCTTTGCAAAGATTAATTAAATTAGCTGTCTCTTCTGCGTTTAAATGTTCTATGCGCAATTGCGATAAGACTTGCTGAGTTCGTATATTGGTATTCACGGTCGTGTTCAAAGCTCGGGTTACAGGCATTGTTTGCTCGCTAAAAACATGTGCGAAGATGGGTTTTATTATAGAAATAACAATGTCTTTATCCGTCGGATTTGAAATTTGTACATTAGTACGATTATTTTCAGCGGATGATAAGCATTCGCTGATGTAGCAATCAGAAATTGATTGTTCTTCAATGTAAATGTCTCCTTGCGCAATATTAGTAGGCACCTTGATTAATTGAGTAGTTTGAGCAGGTATAGTAATTTGATATGAGCTTAAACATCCAGGATTATATAAAATTATAGGAATTTTAGTGAATTTAGTCTCTAATGTGTGCGTAGCAAGGTCGATTTTTGCGTTCCATTTTTTTAATTGTTCGCAACCTATCAACCCATCAAAGAAATTATGAAATTTGTATAAGTACAATTTTATCGGTATTTTATCTTTAACTTCATCGAAACAGGGCACAGTTAACGAGTAATAATTTTGAGTAGTCACGTGGGTATTTGTGACCAAAAAAGGTTCATAGTTAAGTTGGATGTGCGGGTAAAATTTTTCGTAAGCTTCCGGACTTATAAAGGACTCATTTGCTCCGGTGTCGATTAAAAGTTTTATTGGTGGATCATTTATTTGAATATAAGGTAAATGGCGTTTGCTATGCAAATTTAGTTCTATTCGGGGGCAGTTTTCTCCAAGGTTGGGTGAAAATTTGTACCCTGATGGTTTTGGACATCAAAAGTTTGATGGTCAACGACGAGGCCGGTCAAAAAATCGTTCGGGTGATTTGTATTTGTATCAGTAACATCAGTGGTCTGGATATTGCAATCATAGTAGCAATAATTGTCGTTAAAAGATTCGTTAAAATTCGCCTCTTTAACCTGAGGAATATTAATCGGCGCCAAACTGCGTCTGTCCTTGTAGTCCGTGGGTGGCAGAGTACGCGCGACGGGGTGACTAATGCCACTCATAGGTCTTGGATAATTATTCTGAGGTGCTTGGCGTAGTGGGATTCGAAATCCAGTTGACATGTTGGTAGGGGGTGCTCTGAACATTTGTTGAGTCTTTGTAGGTCTCGGATAGGGATGCCTGAACGGATCTGGCCGTGTATGATATTGTGATGGATATTGAAATACCACAGGCTGGATTTGAGGTCTCGAGTATGCTTGAAATGTTGAGTTTTGATTTTCAGGCCTAACCGAACGAAAACTAGGGTGTGACCAAGAAGTAGAAGGAACCTGCTCAAAATTTTGGAGTTTTGATGGTACAATTTTATTTCTTTTCTGTAGATATAGTATATTTAATTCGTCTTGAGCATATTCAAGAGCGCTTTCAAGGGTTGAAGGTCTCATACATCTTATCCTAGAACCCAGTGGTTCTTCTAAACCTTTCAAAAAACTCTGTAAAGCTAGTTTTTTATAAAGAGTTCTTTTGGATTCTATGGTAGTTTTTATAGATTCGTGTAATTCGATGTACGTCATAATTGTGCATAATAGGTGTTGAACTTTTTCGTAAAATAATTGTATCGTATCGGTTCCCTGAACTAAGAGAGAAAGATCAGTATACAACGACGATTCATCTCTGTGATCTGAAAATGTAATAATTAAGGTTGATCTTATACCATTCCAGTCACATGGAATTCCGTTAGTTGCCAAAGTACGTGCAGCGTTACCAGTAATCGTATTTAAAATCCCATTGATCAAAGATAAGTTCGAAAGCTGATGTCTTGGTTCTGGACTGATATAAGTGAGCACTAACTGATCGCACAAGTTCAAAAATCTAGTTAAAACATTAGGATTTCCGTCAAATTCTGGAACTAGTCTAAGTGATTTATAAATCTTATCTGATAAATCTATCTGATTCATGTCGAATGTACAATTATTATTCGATTCCGTCATGGTATCAAAATTTTCTGTTATAACTTCTAAATTACGAAAGGCGTCACTTCGCGCGATGCGGAGTTGATTGCGCCTACTAAGACTAAGGTCCCTATTACTACGTGGGTGAAAAATTTTGTAAAATTATAGTACCTTGCGTTAAAAATATAACAACCAATAACAGGACTTATATACTTACATGAGTAGCATTGCTTGCGAGCGTTGTTTCATCGATTTTTGGATGTCCCAATCTCCGTAGCAACAGCTTCCTCGACAGGCCTCCAATTGGTTCTTCGTCTAGGCGATTGATGCGGCGTTTTCCTGATTTTTAGGTATTTCACATCACCACACCATAAGTCTGTGACGAACTACCGACTGCGCCAGATATGTGAGGGGCGTGTGTCGGGAAACTCTCCAATGAATAAGTCCTTTTAGGTTCCGAAATATATTTGAATCTTCACAAATTTCACATTAAAATTATAAAATAGATTTCTTAGTAGCTAGGTTTAACATATCAGTGTCCGTTCCCACCGAAGTTAGGTAAAGAAAAGGCGATGACAATAGTTGTGAACGTGGGAAGCGCGGTGTTGTAACGCGATCGGTCACTTGATCGGTACGATGTGCTGAGCTTGCAGGTTGGCCTCGTAACACACTTAGACATGTATTTCCACAATAAACTTTGGCAAAACAAACTTGTTTTTTATTTTATTTTGCGAGAAGAAAACAGAGAGCTTATGACTGATTGACATCCGTGACGTCGAATCCAATAAGTAGGTAATAATAATAAGTAGGTCCTTACTATTCTAATTTACAGGGTAGTTACCTCATTACGTAAAACAACCTTGTAATACTCCTAACTGTTGACTAATAACCAAAAACGGGGACCAAAATTACCCTCGTTAACAATGTTAACATCGGCCATTTTCATTCCTTACCCAAAAAAAAATAAGTTTTATAAAATCTTTGGTAATTGGCCGTTAGGGTGCCCGATCAGATCCAGCAGGGAATACATTAGAAAAATACTATATTATGGAAAAGGGACACGCTCGTCTCATTTTGTTGCATTAACGGTTTCGCATCTTAAACGATTTTATTATTTGACGTATTTTCTCATTAAATTTTATATGGATACGCAATTTGTGGAACTTTAAGGTTGCGATAGTTCATTCATTCTGTATGAACTATCGCACACTACAGGCGCTTGACTTTAAACAACATTATAATAACGCCATTTTTAGCCCCCTCCCGCACGCCGCGCAGTCGCGGCGCGCACGCAGCGGTCGCGTCGTTCACACGCCCAAGCAATGCCCAATGTGGGGGGAGCCTTAGGGTTCCGTACCAAACTGGTAAAAAGGAACCCTTATGGTGTGACTCAGTCTGCTGGATATCTCAAGAACTACTAACGCTAAACTTGAAATTTTGAATAGATTTAGATGACGTTTGCCCAACTATTTCTTTCTTATTTAAAATCGTTTCACAACCAAAATGCCCTCCTTCCTACCTACTCGCAGGTTGCTTTGGGTATAGCACAGTTGTAGTTTTTTTCTGGGCACAGAACTATTTAGGTACAGACGTCAGCACATCAAGCTACTACAATATGTCAAATTTCTTTGATAGATTTTCAACTTTATCTCTAAAGTTTAAGGTTCAAAGTTGATTGGGAAAATTTGACAGTTTCGGGTAGGTTGATGTGCTGGCGTCTGTACCTATATGAATATGATTGTACGGAACCCTCGGTGCGCGAGTCCGACTCGCTCTTGACCGTTTCTTTTATAGGTACTACTAGAACAAATTTCCATTTAGAATTCTATGTAGCTCCTTTTGGTTTTCAAAGATTATTTTTTTGGAGGTATCATTGGGCAAGACAGGCAATACACACAATTTCTTTAGACCTTAATGACCACGTTTTACCATTACAGAGCCAAGAGTTTTGACGTAAGGAAAGATCGAGCAGCAGAGTCATGTTATTACCCTTTGAGACGGAACCCTAAAAAGTGCGTAATTCTTTCGGTTACGAAGCGGCGACTTCCTAATGAAGACGTCGACTGTTTAGCATAATGAGAACTTGTACACGATTAGCTTTTAACGATGATGACTCCCTTCAGATAGAAAAAAACGCCACAAAAAAATAAACCTTAGTTTTAATGCTACAAAGCTCAAATTACCGTGAAGGTGTATTTTAAGATTTTGGCATCTAATTTGTTTTCTGGCGGCGTTCGCAAGCGTCATGGTTGGTAGACAAAATAATGTTTTTCGCGGAGATCGTGTGCCGTACATTAAAAAGTAAGTTAACAGGCTTACAAGTCAATGGAAAATTAAATCTGAATTCATTTATACGTGCCCATATTAGTTAAAATAACGCCTAAAGGTAAATATCAATGAAACATAATACATTGCCAGGTGAAATGTATGCGTATGTTTGTGGTGTAGTTACGCCGTCGCTACTTCTGCTACGCTGCTACGCGCTGTAGCTGATCTGCTACGCGCCAGAATAACTTCGAGTGTGTTTGCATTAGGAATGTAATGGAAGCCATCTTAGCGGAGGCAGACGTGGAGGTCCAAAGGTTAGCGGAGGAAGAGCAGCAGCTGAAATAAAATTAAAGTAAAAGAAACGACTTTAACCGATCAAGTTAAAGTCGTTTTTTTTTTACAATACAATAGTAAATCAATTGTGTCTCATTAGCGGGGCTCAATTTGACGTTCCTAAAAACTAGAACAGTGGTATTTTGAATATGAGACTTCATTAAATAATACAAAAATAATATTATTAATTCAAATACCATAACTGAAACTTTAATGCTTGATGAATTTAGGTTTATAGTTGTTTTCGACTGAAACTTATACGAATTTATTGTAGTGGACATAAATTACTCAACGAGATTACTTTTACAATGAATCCATTGGTCTTTAAGCAACCGCATTCCTTAGAAATACCTAACACTATAAACCAAGATCTTCTTGCCACAATAATTACTTCGCAGTAAACTATCTAAGTAAAATATTCTAACTTAAATTAATTCGTAGCTATAACCTTTGTTAGATATTTCATTAATTTGAGTATTTGCTTTGTTCTAGAATTATTTCAAATTGTTTCTCTCCATCAAGTAGCCGAAATCATGTGATCTTAGGCCAAAATCTATAAACGGTACTTAGCACGTGCTTTTGACTTAGTCAGGTTCCCGTTTCTAACTTACACTTCTTGTAGTTTTATAGTTGTGTAACATTGATAGGAATAACGCTTTTTTTTTTTTTTTTAAGGATGGGAAATCATCCAATGACCCCTCCCGCTCTGGGTGGAGCGGAAGGGAGTGTCAGACTCTTACTGACTAAAACCCATCCGTGTTCCTTCCTTAGCCCTTTGTATTCCGGGGCAGCGGTAACCCTTTCGGACAATCCCGCTGCCCCGGCAGGCTTTGGCCCTGACGGGCCCCTCCTTCGATGCTGACATCTCTTTGAGGCGCGCGTGGAACACATACGCGCCGTCCGGCACGGGCCTGGTCCTGATCGGACGGCGAGCTACCCATTACTCGCCGTCCGCAGGCCCGCGCCTACGGTGGCCGGGAGTCGTCACGCGGCTCCCGACGCCCGGGGCGTCTACCGCGGCGGCTGGGACGGGCGGCTCTCTCCGCTCTCTCCCTCGCCCATCCCGCCACCTCCTTCGCTAGCATGACTGCTTCGCAGAAGGAGGTGACTGCCTCCCACTCCCTCTCGCCCCGGACCATGGCTTGGACCAGGGCCGGGCGCGAGAGGTCGCCGCCGCTGCCGATCGCCTCTACGAGGACACGGCGGTGCTCTGCCCAAGCGGGACAGACCTCCACCGTGTGCACCACCGTGTCCTCTGGGCGATCCTCGCAGTGGTGACACCCGGGCGTTTCCTCCCGCCTGATGATCTGCAGGAACCTCCCGAAACATCCGTGTCCGGTGAGGACCTGCGTCAGGCGGTAGGTGAGGGCGCCGTGACGCCTCTCTAGCCACTCCTCAAAGAGGGGCCTTACCGCCGCTATCGCGGCGTGCCCTTAGGAATAACGCTTAGCCAAACTACGTGATTATTAACGTTTGTAGATCTCAACCTTAGAGTCGTAAAATAAAAATAAAAGACTAAGCCAACACCATTGGTTAAAACAAACAAAAATGAGTCCAAAATAATAATAAAAATCACTTTCTTACACACTTCCTCTTGCAAAGAATTAGCATTTTATCCTCAGCGCGAGATTTTTTTTTTAATTTTTTCACTCTCGAGTATAAAATGATTGCGTTTCCTTTTGTCCCGAAGGTTTTGAATTGTTTAGATTTTTTCTTTTCGTGTCTTAAAACCTCCTTTACTATGGTAATCCGAGCGGAGAGGGACCGTTGTAATGAAGCCGTGCTTCTCACTCATTATTTCCTGGTACTCCAAGATTTTTTAAGAAACGAAATCATAATGAAATCTTAGAGAAATCAAGGGGTTGTACGCAGGCAGGTTGGAGAGAAGGTCTGTTAATGTGCTTGTGTATGATAGATAATTTCTTAAAACTGTTCAAGAACTTATGAGAGCAATGTGATTTAATTTATTTCAAGAAAGATAGAGGTTAAGAAAAAAAAAACAGAAACTATAACGTGTTTTTATCATAATTCTTAAAAAAAGGCAACTATCATCGATCATCCCTCTCAGTTTGCCTACTCTATACCAACACCAAAAATCGATCTCCAATATTTCGTCCAACAAAAACTGTTCAGTTTCCTGCACCATATTGTTCCCATATCTATTCATCATGGCCCAACTGGCTCCCGGTTACGGTCATCTGATTCACAATGCCATAGCAAGCCCATGGGCCCCGTCACTTCCTATGTTTGCCATTAACTTGATTTTATCTCTCCTGCGGTAAAACGGTAGCTCTCCGGACCATATCGGGAATTACTATCTTAAGTACCTCCAGGGTTCATAAACATTTTAGCAAGAACAAACAGAGGGTGACAAAATGCTAAGTGATTAAGTTGATGTGTTATTAGTAATTAAGTAGACCTTGTATGGTCGGTTTGTTTAGGTTTCTGTTTAATGTATGTTGGTATAGAGCTGATAATCATTTGAATTAGTATGTGAGCTAAGTTTTGGCAGAAATGACGGCGAGCTAAAACTTAGCTTGCTGCAACTTAGAATCGAAATGTCCGACGTTGATGGAAAATTTTCGGTGGCATCTTCTAGGTATGCACCTTTTGTCGTAGAACTCATCCATAGTTTTTCACCACAGTGATTTGACCCAAAGGAGTTGAAATATAAACGAGTTATTCCGATCTGATCCCCTACTACTCATAACTTTTGAAAACAGTTCTCAAGCACAGCCCAAACCATATCGCCCTCAAAAGGACGCCTAAGGTAACAATAAAATATCTCACCACATACTAACATAACCGCAAAACTTTCCATTGCAAACTATCGGGCCGACACCCACTAAAAATATCGTGTGGCCAATGTTTTTTGTACCCAAAAAATCGTTTTTATTTCAGGTAGGGTCAGGCCTTATAAATCTTCCGTCTTAAGTTGTAGCGGCCATAAACCCTAGTGGTCGGATCCGATGGTATCAAGATTGCTTTTATCGAATATTGCCTGTACCAAATGTTTATTTATATATAAAATATTTTTATTATTATTACGATGGCGCACGAGCTTGAATAATGTTTGTTTTTAGATTGTAGGTGTTTTTAGAGTATATTTTTAAGGGGTAAGATAAATAAGCGGTGAACGAAATTTAAGGTTTGACAAAAATCACATTAAATAAAACCTACCTTCCATTAATAACACATAATCAGTATAATTATGTAGAAATTAGGTCAGGTTTATTAAGTCGGTGTAGGTTTCAATATCTATGATGTTCCATAAAAACCAATTAAAGAAAATTAACAAATTAATAAGAAAAGAACAAAACACTTAACTTTCTAAAAACGAAAGTAAAAGTTTCTTAATTCCAAGTTAAAGTAAATAAAACCGTCTTTGCATAGACATAGCGACATCACAAATAAAGGAACAATCAAATCGCGGAGGAAGTTCAAATGTATCTTTAATTTATACATCCAAAGGAAAGTTAAGAGGAGGGGCTACTCCAAAACTTCGGAACTTAAAACGATGCTATACCATTTTATTCGGTTCAAGTGACAAGATTTTTTGTTTCTTGCATAACACAAAACCATGAAAGCATGGAGGGAGCATTACGTTTGTTTGTTTCGTGACGATTTCTACCAGTATATTCCTACCGCAAGCCGCGTTAAAGAACTTCGTTCCAAAAAACGATTTCCTACGTCAGTTTTTTTTTGTCTCCGTGTCGTGACGTTTATATGAAGTTCAGCTGGTTTTTTAAATAATTTTTTAAATAATGATTAGTTAAATAATTACGACGATTTCTTAAAAAAAATTGTCATTGTTAATCCCATAAAGTTTTAAGTTTTTAGCAGCAATAAAGTATCCTCAATGACACTATAAAAAGTGCTTAACTGTCCATATACCCAAGCCTGTTTGACTTTTAACATTTAACGATGATTTGGTTGTCTTTTTTTGTCAATATTTAGAGAAGGCCGAGCGAGAGCCGAGTTGAATGGCGTGCAATTGGACATGTCTACGTCCAGCAGTGGACTGCTGTAGGTTGATGATGATGGTGAAAAAGGCGGTGCAGCAATAATAACAAGCGGGTTAATTATTTACTTTTAACATATACGGACCTGCTCATAACTTGAGCCCTCAGCGAAACTTGTTTTCAATTCATCAAACGACCACGGTCACAGTTGAAGAGAGTGCGAGATATTTCATTCAACACCGTGAGCTCCAAATCGTCCGCCTGACGATTTTCTGTTATTATGTGCTTTTCTTTTTATTATGCTTAGCGAGTGTTTGAGAGGTAATTGTAATGTAAAGTTTAAAAATAATTTGGTTGTTATGTTGATTTTGTATTTTTGAGCAACTCAAGCATTATTTCATTATTTCCCCTCCTTTTTATATACTTGTACATATTATTATTATTATTTTAAGACTGTTAGCTTTTTAAATTATGTAAATAAATGTATTTGTTTGAAATAAAAACTCAAGCAAAAATAATTCCACTTTTCATTATGTTACTTATATAATAAAAAGTGGATCGGTCATTTTTCGACATGATAAAAGGTATTTTTGTCATATCGAAGAATGATATTTTATTTTAATAGTATATTTTATTTTATGTATTATTTATTTGAGCAAAGTAAATAAAATATAAAATAATTATAAAATTCTATCGAATCGTATTCTAAAAAAGACACAACCATTAATTTATGCAAAGGCAGGTCAGCTAATTGCTATATTAACTGACTGTACCCTACCTTGAACTACGAAAACCGACCTTACTGCTACGAAATAATATTGAAGTCAAAGTCAAATAGTTACAATGAATGAGCGCGACCCTTTGACTGTCGTCTGTCCCTCTTACCCTCGGATATCTTTTTACGTGTCGGATTATAAAAAGATTAGGGTAGATATAAATAAAGATTTGTTTACTTGTATTGTGTGTTTATTAATTTAATTAATTGTTTTTAAGAGGGAAAAAGGGGAGGCCTTTGTCCAGCAGTGAGACACAATACTCGTATAGGCTAATGTTACGGACGCCGAACTAACGTTGAAATGTATTAGCTATGAAAACTGTAATTTCATTGGTTGCTTATACTGTAATAAAAGATCTTGTTTGTGATTGGATAAAATAGGGTTTAAGGTTAGGATTTGGACAGGTCGAAACCTGTCGACGAGCTAAATAGGAAAATGCGATATATAGGCTCATTTTCCTTGAACATTACTAGTTCTCAGTTCTCCAGTATACCACTACTACCTAAGGAAACAGTGTAAGAAATGTATTAAGTATCTATAGTCTGCTATATAAATGTGTAACCTATATGAACGATATAAAATCGTGTGCCTGTGTAAACTATATAAACAATTTAAACCGTGTAACTGTGCGTCCTATGTGGTGGAATAATATACGTCATAAACCTATGAAGAAGTCTTTTAATAATAATACAGTCCACTTAGTATATACCCCAGTAAACTGTGGTGGCAAACGAATCCATTACAGCTAACAAAAAAAAACTTTTAGGTATCTCTCGTCACGTCAACGCCGGCTGTCACTGAAAACCGGCGCTGTGGCTCTGTCTAGCATAGTGTCACAGCATTACGCTGAGCGATGGCCGTGATAAGATGCATATTTTGATTCAATTCGTTCTCATTGCGTCATGTGTTTTTATTTTGTATAAATAAATGTACTTTTTATTTTATTTCATGAACTACTTCTGATAAATATGACTACCAAATGCATTCGACTGTCGAGAGTTGAGAGTGAGTCGGATTATACTGAAAAAGAGTTGTGTTTTTCAGTTAAAAGCGAATAAAATCGCGCAAAAATAAAATATCTGTTAAATTGAACCTGTGTATTTTTCAGTTCTGACTCTGAAAACTCCCAATACAAGCAAGTTAAGCTTTAAAACCAACCAGTAATTTACAGAACGGATCATTTGTGTTTCGATTCATGAGCCTGGCCGGTTAACTGTTATCTGGGAGAATTAACGACTGCTATAAGTGGTGATTCACACTGTATCACTGGTTCGATACTGTTCTCCTTTGTTGCGTTCTCGCGCGGGTAAGCACGCTGTTATTAACATTAGGCTTGCGCATGCGACGGGGGTAGTAGAAAAATGCTCTTGTTTCACTGCGTGGATGGTCCTCCTGTTTTAGCGTCATCCAGGTAATACTCGCGATGGCATCAATGTCGCCTGTTCATCTCGCCGTCGGACGACCGACTCTTCGTCTTCCAGTCCTCGGATGCCCTTCGATCACTGCCTTACTCCACCTGTCATCACCGCATCTTGCCAGGTGTCCTGCCTATGTCTATTTGAGTTCCAAAATAGCTATCTTACATGGGTACTCAATCCCTGGTCAGGCCAGTAATAGCAAGAAATTATCAGACTATGAAAGTGAGGGATGAGAGAGTACAGCTGTGATTACAATTTTGGTGGTGGCGCAATGCGTTGCTTGGCTCAGCAAGTGATAGGCTGAGTTGATAAAAAGTGTCTATATTTGTCGCACATGAGTAACTCGTACATAAAAATGGCTGACTTAAAAGTTTCACCAAATTCCAATATTTTTTATACCAACATAAAGGAGAACGGCAGGCTTGTATGGGAATTTCGTACAGCTAATAAAAGTTCGTGTTTTGGAACACTTTTTGTTTTAATTGGTAGATAATATGATAAACAAGCCCTTTTTAAATTCTTAGATTTTTAGAACTTGGGACGTAAAAGTTATAACCAGTTTTGTTTTTTAAGGTTATGTACTAGTGTACCAATGTAAATTGATACTTAGAGGTCATAGACTTGTGTGCGTGATTGACGATTGACGCTGTCGTGTCACGTAATGGCGGCATAATAATAAATTGCTCACATGCAGTCACAAACCACAATCCAAAACAACAGCAAAGAACTGAACCATAGAGTAAAGTAATATATCGGAACTGAACTGAAAGACAGAATGATTTTCTTTTCCTGTCAATAAAATAATTGCCATATGAACAAAAAAATATTTTTGACGAAAATCGTTCCTATCATAAAATCGTTAAATAATATGATTAGGTATAAGCAACAATTATGCATTCATACGTTTATTATATAAGTGTTTATTTATATTTAATGTTATTTCCATTTCTAAATAATTAGTTATCATTTCGATATTTGTGTTATTTTACATATGGCAACTTCTAAAAAGATAACTGCGTTTAGTTTACGATTCTATTACGTTTATTTATTAAAATCTTTTTATTCATATTATTAATTAATCCGAAGTTCTAAAAATAGTACACTTACATGAAAATAAATGGCTTAGTTGCCTTAATAAATGGTACAAATTCTATGACAGAACAACAAAAAAAGTATCCTGTACGAAATCTGCCGTTCACCTTTCGAGTAAAGTAACTCGATATCGAAATGCCGTCCCGATTCAATACTCGATGGTCAGTGATTCGATATTGTGTGAATGTTCGTTGTCGATGTAGTGTTGTTTGTTATTGCGTGAATTTCGAGATCTGAGAGTGATTCGTAGTTCGTTGGTTTAAAAAGGTAGGACTATTTTTCGATCATCGGCCCTTTTGAGATGAAAGAGGCTGTCACAAAATAGAAAATGTATTTCTTCTTAGTTACCGAACCATGAATTCTATTCATTATGCTTCTTTATAGAGGGTAAGCAAATTATTATTGATGCGGGAAGTACAGAACCGATCGAAATGGAGGTGCTTGGGGAAGGCCTATGTCCAGCAGTGGACGTCTTTCGGCTGAAATGATGATGAAGTTAATTATTCTGAAAACGTTAAAGTTAATTATAAATACCAAATCTTTACAGAACCCTGACCTTTCTGCTCTTTATTAATAAAGACCATTTCGTCTGAATTTTGCCAATACTTCCTAGAAATCATAAAAAGTATTAGAAAATATATCAAACAATAAAAGCACCCACAACCATAATGTAAAAATCTCTTCCCATTCCTACTAAGCACGATTTTTCACACTCGATTAAGCTTCCTCTACCTCGGGGAAATAAGCTCTACAATACTTCAGTATTTTTAATTACCATCCACGTGGTTTTAATGAATATGCCACTTTGGGGGCGACGAGTGAAAGAAAATGTTCGCAGCAGGCTTCCGTGCTTATCGTTAATGCTGTCTTATAGTTGGTCGAGCGTCGGCGTCCAATGAGCCAATGACAAATGTTTGTGGCAACTAGTTTAATGATCATAACTGGAACTTCCTTTATTTCTGCTTTTTTATTAGGTATCTAGGACCAAGATAGAGACGAAGATTATGTTCAATGATTTCAAAATTGACTTAAGGTAAAATACGGAACCCTAAAAAACCCTCGTCACCATAACTTGGTGACGAGGGTTTTTAGGGTTCCGTACCTCAAAATAAAAAAAGGAACCTTACGGGATCACTCGTGTGTCTGTCTGTCCGTCCGTCTGTCACAGCCAATTTTTTGACAAAACCGATTATTTGGTACACATATGAATCTCTGTGACCCAAATACAGACGTGTAACGTAAATAAATGAATGTTGAATATGGGGGTCATGTATGGGAAAATATAAACTTTTAAAAAAAGTTTCGCAATCTGTACCGTGTGAAATATCAAATGAAAGGGCTTACTGTGAGGATCTCAAATATATTTTTTTCATAACTTTAAAGTAAATTGTGTTAAAGTTATATAAGAAAATAAGCGAAAATTTACCACTCCCCTCCCTTATCTCCGAAACTACAGAGCCTATCATTTTGAAAAAAATACAGAAAATAGTTCTATACCTATAGATTACAGGAAACCTTATAAGAAGTCTGTGGTTTTAAAAAAACATCACTCAATATTGTGCGCATCGTACGGAACCTTCCGCAAGTTCAACTCGCACTTGACCGGTTTTTTTATCGGTATCTACCATGCAGTTTGATTTTAATTGATTACAATATTTTGAACTCCGTTAATTTGCAATCATGTAAGAACTTTAGCAAATACGCAACTACTCGTATTTCTTTAAAAAAATACGGTTCAATATAAATGTCCAACAATTCACTAATAAGCGTACATTTCTAACAGTCCTATACCATATTTGACATGATTGGCGTGTACAAGCCAACATGAAATCTCTTTACAATCCGCATTGGCGTGTATGCGGTGGTATTGGCCCAACATTTCGAGGGTGTATAAAGGCTGCCATACAATTTGGAACAAGAACTTTGCAAGTTGAGACTAGGTACATAGTAATTATAGTAATATTCGCTCAATGGCGGGGTTTTCTATTCAGTAAGTTGTGAAGGAATGTGATACGTGTTTTCTGCTTGATTACATTTTATTCTGCCCTGTTAAATTGTAAGTCCTTTGCAATGATTTTCTGTACCACTTATGAGTGAAAAGTTATCGCTTAAAACAAAACTTAATTGATGATTCCATTGATTGTTTCCGAGTACTTTGATGCCTAAATATCCTTTTGTTTTTGTATTTATTTATATAGTTTGTTAGTCTTTTAATTTAGTACCTAGTGTAAATAGTTAGTTATGAGATTCTGAAAATGGATTCCATTACTCTGTCATCAACACCTCAGTACACCATAGTAACTTGATAATGTTTTTTTGTTATTTTCTTTCTTGAGCACCAACATGAGTTTTTGTGTTTTGTTTTTAATTATTCTTAGGTTATTCGTAGAACCAAGATATCGACAGTATCGCAAAATTGTTTAGAGCCATGAAATTCTTCAATCGTATTTCGTAGATACGGGTTTGAAAATCACCAACCCATAGTAGCGTAGCGCGTAGCATTGAACAACAAAATCCTGTATCTCGTAAGCAGAGTTTACCGCGCAACTAGCATAGATGCAACAGCCCGAATTAAATCATCGGGCAGTTGCCCGCCAGACACAACACCCGTCTGGTCGAAGGGTCCTCCCTTTTCTATAGAGGATGAGTGAACTTTACACCCAGTTCCTCATTCCTCATACATCTATACCATCAACAGAAAAACGTAAAAACTTAACAAAAGTGATAAGAGACGTATTTAGTAATAAAAAGTGGTCATAAAAACAAGCGACGTAACAAGATTCAAGCAGACTTTAGTGCACAAAAACTAGGGGAAGTCAGCTCAAAGCGGCCATAGAAGGCAAAGCGGCCACGATTCATTTTTCGGATATTTGAAGTGATAGCGCGACGTGGCCATTCTGCACGCTTAATAAACCTCCCGCCCCGTGCCGATCAGTCATTCGGTAGCGGTGGGATCGAGCGGGTGGCTCTTAGTGACAAAAAATACGTTTTCGCGTCTTTTGTTAAAATAATACAAGGTAAGTTTAACCTGTTTTGGTCAAACCTGTTTATGTTTAAATGCTTGCATTACACGTGTATTGTTACTTGTCTATTTGGCTTTGTTTCTTTAGTATTAGCTCCAAAATTTGATAAATAATGTGGGAGTAGTTAATTTTTATAACAAAACGAGCGATAAAGGCAAAGCGGCTCGGGCAAAGTGGCCAGGTGACCGCTTTGCCCTTATTAAAATATTACAATTCGATTGATAATGCTCAGTTATTTTGTTTAGATGGTCAACAATTCCAAACGTAAAACTACCCAGGCGTCTGAAGAGGCGTCGAAGATCCACCCGTAGACGACTGGATTCGCTGTGATGACTGCCAGTTATGGGCTCATGAATCGTGTACGACATATTCCGGAACTGGAGCTTACTACTGTGATAACAGTCAAGAAATTTGAAGGCCAATTCTCGTAATTTAAAACGTTCAAAATCTAGTCGCAGTCTCATTTCAGAGACAAACAAATCAAAAACATGTCAAAATGTACTGAAATTTGAGGTATTTTTGACAGATTGAGACTGAGATCAGACTGTGAACGTTCTTAAAATTACCAGAATTGCCCCTCTGATCTCTGTTGTTACAATTTAATTTTAATTGTTTTATTTAAAAAAGAGGATTAATTTTGATAAAAGATAAAGAATGTTGAAAGACTTAAGTAATAGAAGTATCTGTGATTAATAAAAATGTCAAGTATCAACCTAATAGGTAGTAGTTCCTAAAATTTTAATTAAAGTTTTAAACTAAATATTACAAAGTTAAGTTAAATTACTTTTAAGACCGATTGTGATTATTAATTAGGATAACGCAGAAAATATTGATGTTTTATACAAAAAAAATATTTTATCTTAATGGGTTTTTATGAAAGATTTTTAAGTTTTAGAGAATTAATTATTTCAATATTTTAAGACTGTTACTTAAAGTAAGATTACTGACTGTTGAATAATAAAATTAATAAATATTAACAAAAACTAAATAAGATTCAAAGTTCCTAGTAGTTCAGAAGTTTTCAAACTAAATACCTAATTATAACATTAAATTTAAGTTAAATTACTTTTAAGACTGATTGTGATTAAAACAAGTAGAAAATGTTGATTATTTTATTAATATACATTTATTTTATTTTTATTTTATCTAGCACGATATATTTCAACAAAAAATAAACATTTCCGAAGAATTTTTGGGGTGGCCTCTATGCCCTTACTACCATGGCCGCTTTGGGCGACCCCTCGGGCAAAGCGGTTTTTTGACAAGTTTTTGTAATCTACAAATCTAAAGCTTATATTTAAATTTGCGCGAAATTTTAATTGCAAATTACAAAAATTAAATAAATTCTCTACCTATTAGTATAAAATTATTTTAAATAATCAATCGTTTTATAGGTTTTTTCTTAATTTAAAGTTAAGGTGGCCGCTTTGAGCTGACCTCCCCTACGCTTCAATTCATTGAACACTCGTGCTATGCTAGTTTTACTGAACCTAGAACGAAAAGTTATCTGTGAAAGAAGTACTTATGTACAGACGACAGCACATCAAGCTACTACAATCTATCAAATTTCTTATTTTCAACTTTATCGCTAAAGCATTAAGTTCAAAGTTGATTGGGAGACAGTTCCGGGTAGCTTGATGTGCTGGCGTCTGTACCTAAACCTACATAAAGGTACTGGAAATAATATTTAAACGTTTGTTAAATAGATGCCTAAATGTTAGTGGAATGTCATCGAAATGTTCAAATTTAATTCCAAATTGTCAAAATTGGTTTACACGCCGCGTTCCGGGGTCGGTAAACAATTTGTCCAATGAAGGCTACAATATTGTGGCAAAAATATTGAATTCTACAAATTTTTTCGCAAGAATTGTGGAACATAGTACTATAAACCGCCTAGAGGTGGTAGTAGTCTAGGGGTCAACCCACAATCAACTCAGTCTATTGCAGTCCACTGCTGGACATAGGCCTCTCCCAGGCTGCGCCACAACACACTGTCCTCCGCTTCCCGCACTCAATCCGTTCCAGCCACTTTCTTTAGGTCGTTCGTCCATCTAGCTGGGGGGCATCCCACACTACGCTTGCCGATACGCGGTCTCCACTCAAGGACTCGTCTACTCCACCGGCCATCGGTCCTTCGACAAACATGGCCCCACACCATCCTGCATTGAATCTGCGTAGTAGATTACGGTTCTCCCTCTCACAGCAGGCCTCAACCCCAGCAGTAAGAAAAATTAGAGGATTATTGATTTTGGGTCGATGATACGGGTCGAGCCTGGATGATACTGGTGCAGGAATTTGGAGCGGTCGGGACGTGAATGGTGATGATAATGAACGCGCTCAGAAGTAGTAAAGATTTTGCAATCCATCATTTCAGTCCTGTCTTCTTGTAAGGATGATTTTAGGTGAACTTTTTCCACTCTTTGCTTCCGGAATGAGAAAGTTGGATAAGAAAAATATTTAAACAAAAGAAGAACTACCAGGGGATTGAGGGGATCATATAGGAATGAATCCCCAGAAGGTATAAGCAGATTTTACTCTTGACATCAGATGACACCAATGCAAGACATTCTACTCGTAACAACATTCTATGTTCCTAACTCCTTCCTACTTTCCTAAGTATTTTCCTTACCCGAAGTGGAATCAAATTTAGCAATTTAGTTCAGTAGATCGATCATAGTGTGGTAAAGAAAGTCCGGCTTCGTTCCCGGTGATTGATTGTGTGTACATGTAATTTCTTAGTTTAATAGTGGGTATTTTGCTGATACTTTCCATGGTGTACGTATAAAGAAAAATACTTTGTCAGGTGCTCGTTCTATCATAGTGGCAACAGTTTGGCCGGACGAAAATAGGATGAGATAGGACAGATTTAATTTATGTACTAAAATTTACTACATCCTTTGGCTGACCCTTAAGTACCCCCATACGTATGACTATGTACGGTAAGCTATAGCATAGGTCTGCTCCTAAAAGGCAAACAGAATAAGTGTTAAGAAAAAATTAAATGCGATTGAGTACTCGGGCTTGAATGCACATATTATGAACTTCTCAGTATTCGATGGATTTAAATCGGATGAGCTCTCCGGAATTATGCTTTTATATGTCTTTATGTAAACATAAATATTTATCACAAAGAAAAATAATAATAAAAACGCCATCTTAAAAAAACTTCGATTTTAAGATGGCGGTATCAATAGGCTCATCAGATTTTAATTTAATTCGTGCCCACTCTCCAACAACTGTGTTAAGCCCCCTTACTTTCATAATTCCAGTTTGTTCTAGAACATTCCGCGCTAAGGACTTTTGTCGTTTCCCGATCCAATTAAGGAAACTGAAATATTTCGGCAGTTATTGAAATTCTCTTTCGAAATATTTAGGGCTGTTTAGTTTCAATAGGAAAACATAATGACCGTTACAAATGGTTTTAGAAGATTTTTGCAATCAATAAAATAAGAAAATTAAACGAAAAAATGTTCGTAGGCTGAGGTTAATAATCACTATGAATAATCACTTCCAGTCACTTCATATAAATAAAGAAATCAAATACTTACTTACCTACGTTTCTTTAATAATAATAATAATAATAATAATATAGTTTATTTCTCTCATAAAGGTGCATTGTTACAGTAGTGTTAGTATACAATAGTTGCCTTAGGTATGCTAGAACCTTTGCGAGAGCTGGAGTCTGAACTAGGTTCGGGACCTGTGTGACAGATCTCCAGGCTCACACCCCTATAAACATTTATCATATTTAACGGCATCTTGATTAATTTTAAACACATTATCACTATTTGAAAAACAGTTTAGGTAGAGAGGTAAATCTATAATAATTGCGGTACAATATTTGTGAGGTGTAATGTAATGTGATGTTATTGTAGGATTGCGTGCGTAGTGTAGTGTGTGAATGTGTGAGGGTGTTATGTGTATGTGCATGTAAGTCCTGTATGATAGTTTGTGCTTGTTAAATATGAGTGGGAAATACGTTCCAAATTATTTAATGATTTGTATGATACTTTCTGTACTTTCATAGTCCATATCCAGCAGCCAGTTCCTTACAGTAGTTTTGCATTTATATTTAACCGTTGAGTACATATGTAAGATTATATTAACTTTATTTTATACATAAGGACCGAGGAAGTATAAGAATCGTTGGGCTAGCTTTGTGTGAACAGGAATGGACGAACACACTGTATGCTTTCGTCTCAAGGCTTCGAACTTTTCGGGGTTATATGGATTGCGGGAGTGGACTGTGAGGATTAAATTTAGAATGAACAATTTCCGAATGGAGAGGACCTTACAGGTTTTATAAAGTTCAGTGGTAGGAAATTGATAAGGAAGGGACCAACCTACTTTAAGGATCGCTCTTTGGGCACGTTCCAGCTTTAACAAATGTGTTTTTGCTGCCCCACCCCAGGCAACTATACAGTACTGTGCAATTGACTGGCAGAGAGCTAGATATACTTGTCTGAGCACTTGTGTGTTGGCCACATGACGGAGATTCTTAAAAATAAAAATCAATTTGCGCAGTCGAGAGGTAAGTATATCTATATGGTTATAAAATGATAATGAGTCATCTATTTGAACACCCAAATACCTGACACTATCTATGCGACTCAGATGAGGACAGCTACATGGCGTATGAGGTGATGCATTACAGGAATGCGCAATCATTGAAAAATGAGAGGTTGAAGTTTTATTAACTTTTGATAGCGAAAAGGTAAGATATTTAGATTTATCTACATTTAGAGTGAGTAGATTGCGTGACAACCAGTCAGTAACAATGTCGAGTCCTAATTGTGCGTATTTAAATGTCGACTCCCAGGAATACCCGTGGAATATTAAGGCAGTATCATCGGCGTAGGTAAAGATGGATCCATTGGCAAGTTCGAGACTGCAGAGGTTATTAATATAGATGAGAAATAAGGTCGGTCCAATTATACTACCCTGGGGCACACCGTAGGTTATAGGGAGTTCTTCGCTCATCCAGTCACCTATTTTGACACATTGGCGTCTTCCTGTAAGATAACTTGCGAAAAGTGAGAGCTGATCGCCTCTGATACCTATCCTCTCAAGCTTCGCAATGAGAGCGGGAATTGAGACTGTATCAAAGGCTTTTGCCAGATCTAGAAAGACGCCAATAACATACTGTTTATTATCTAGATGAAACACAATGTTATTCGTTAGGTCTATAACCGCATCACTGGTTGACACTCCCGAACGAAAACCATATTGCCTAGCAGATAAAAGACGATTTTGCTCAAGGTATTTGACGAGCCTATTATTCATGAGCCTTTCTAGCAGTTTAGACAGTGTAGGTAAGATTGATATGGGTCTGTAATTATGAGGTTTATCTCTGTCACCGCTTTTATGTACAGGGTGAACGATTGCCAACTTAAATGCTTCAGGAAAGACACCTGTACTGAACGCCAGGTTAAACAAATATGTGAGGTGGGGAATGAGTAAGTGCTTAAATTTTTTAAGAAATGTACCCGACAAGTTATCGGAGCCTACTGCACAATCAGTCCTAAGCGCATTAATTAAAAGTTCCAACTCAGAATTGTCAGTATGTAAAAGGACAAAGGTTTTGTGATTCAGGGTATCATCCTGTTGTAGGGGTGTAGCTGGTACGAGTATGTTTTCAGCAAGTGAGCGTGCAATATTCGCAAAATAGGTGTTTACTTCATCAACAGAACGTTTGGGATCAGATGATGACAACAGATCGGTTGCAGATGTTTTCTGTTTAGTTGTGTTGGTAATTGTTTTTATAGCATCCCATAATTTTTTATTATTGTTTTGTGCGTTATCAATAAGCTTTTTATCGTAGTTACGTTTAGCAGTTTTGAGCAACATGGAGCAGTAATTCCTATACCTTTTAAATGTGATTTTTAAAACCTCGTTATCTGGAGATTTTTTTAATTTTAGATGCAGGTTATCACGGTTTCGGAGACATCTTAGGAGCCCTGTGGTCATCCATGGCTGACTTGTCTTTGTGCACACAGCTACAAGGTAGTGTGGCGATGTATGTACATTCACGGATAGAAATTGATGTTTCGCTCTTCACTACGAGCTACAAAGAATTATGGGCTTTAAAACCAAAATGTAGCTTAAATAAATTACTACACTCTATGGGTAATACCGCAAGGGTCAGTGTACAATAACCACAAAGTCTGGGCAATGCCACTAATATTCTTCAAAGTTTATCCCTAACATAACCCCGTCTGTAATCTAATTCCACTAACTTATTTGTCCAATAAAGCCTGCTACATACGATATATTTTTATTCGCAGCGACATTCAGAAACTTTCTAATTTTGAAGAAGTTTCAACTAACTTGTGAAAACACAAAATGTCTTCAAACAAACTGGTAAATTGGCATAAAGTTATACAAAACGAATTAGAAAGTTTTTACACTATTTAATATAAAAATTAACTTATAACACAACATCACGCCTATAATCCCCGAAAGGTTAGGCAGAGGTGTACTTATAGTAAACCCTCATCATCCGGGCACAAAACCAGACTCCAGGTTGCTACTGAAAAATTCCTCATTGAAAAAAATAAAATGGTTGTAGATTAAAAGTAATAAATTCATTGCTTTGTCTCGATTGCTAGTGTCAATGAACTTTGGCTTAGTACTTAAATATTCTAAGATGAAAAGTGAATATTTGAGCACAGAGAATAGATATTAAACAATATTTTAATCCAGTCTTACGATGTTTGTAATCTACTCGGTGGCTGTAGTTACATTAATAAAGAAAATCGTTTATTGTCACAATTAGCATAATAGCATATTATACATTAAGACGTGTTTGGAGCCTCCCTTTAAGCAAACAATGCCTGTATTAGGAGAAATATGGTAATTTCGTTATCAGATAAGTAAAAGTCCTCCAGGCCAATCTCAACGGAGACTAGCTTTCGGCGCGGGAGATAATATAGGTAGTGCAGGCGTATGCGAGCAGACACAGGTGCACTCCCTCTTCCCTCACTCTCTTTGTCCTACAAAAAATATTAAAATGCCCATATATTTTATCGTCGAGCGGCTTACTTGGTTACCAAGCAAGCCGGTAGTAGGTACTACAGAAATACGAAAGTAAAGAAAAAAGTCTTTCTATCCGTTTAGCACCTACTTACATATTTTTAACAGATAAACTAGATTCCTATCTTTTTTTAAATGTCAAAATCTGGCTTATCATTTGCACTTCCTAACCTTCATAATAGAAAATCTGTTAACACAAAACTTTTCAATGTATTTCTGCATCTTAGTCACGTTTTTATGTTTTAAGATAAAAGATCGAACCACAAAATCTAGTGAAATCATTTAACAAAAAAACACCGCCAATCTTCTACCGCAGACTACAATCGAATTTAACAAGATAACATTTTACAAAACTTGGCTCTGATAACGAGGGTCTTGGAAATTTTAGCAGTTCTCTTATCTGTTGTGATAGATAAGTGGGGGTGGCGGCTGTTACGGGCTTATTTTTAGAGTAACGCCTTGCTCAGAGATTGATAGCGGCAAGATAAGTAGGTAAGAGATTTTTTTTACGTGTCAAAATTATTGAAAAAGAAGCTGGTTGTTTTATTACAAAAAGGTATATATACAACTGCTGGTAAATACAGGGTGGAAAGTGGAAGCTTTACCTGAATTTGACGTTGGTATTTTTTTTTATATTGATCCTACCTATTTTAATTGGAACACAATTTTTTTTCAAAAGTAAAATAATCTTAATTTTTTTTTTAAAGGCGCTTTCCTTTGCGTGGTATCAAACTAACTCATACGAAAAAATAATATACCTGCATTTTTAACGCATCAATCGACAGGGTCAACCAAAGGAAGAAATCTCTACAAAAAGATTTCATCTTATATTGAAGGAAGATTTTATCATCAATATTTAATGTACTTTCCCTCCAGGGCCCCTTTCTACCCTGTATATGTCAAAGTCAAATCATGTATTACAAGTAGGACATAAAAAGGCACCTTTGTACATCAAAATTTGCAAGAAAATTGAATTTATTCTAGATGATCAAAAAAGGAAACTCTACAGTTACTTACTCTTTTAATTTTTTTTACAATATTTTGTACAATCTAGATACCTAACAGAAGTTGCAAGTTGATTAGGTAGGTACCTACCAAGAAATGCAAACAAACGATTTACGATAAATAATGATCAAGAACAAGTTTGTCTTTGTCATAAAAAAAACAAAATTCTTTTAAATTAATAAACATTTTTATAATGGTAACATCCAAAGAGATTCCGATAAAAACTTGTAAACGTTTCTGCAGCCAATTTCAGTATCTTTACACTAAACCAATATAATCAGAGCTCATTTTCAAATGACTCGACATTCAACGTTCACCAGAAACCACTGAAGTAAACTGTTCTCCTCTGAACCCGACTTCATCACACCGATTCTTAGTTTATTAAATATAAATTAACCGTCCGCGGCGTTTTAATATTTTGCTCGTTACTAGCACTCTAGAGGTAATTGGTTGAAATAATAAAAAGAAAACTTATGCTTGAATAATATTTTATAGTAAAAGGTATTATTTTGTAGTGGGAGGGTTTGCGTACACAGTCTAAAGTTAACAATGCCGAACAAACAAACCAGTATCTAATTAAACCGTAAATAACAATAACCAGTGTTTTGATTTATTATGGACTAAAACCAAAATAGGTGCATTTTGATTGAAGTGGAAACCTTTGTTATGATTTAAAAGCAATTTACGTCAAATCCTTAAAATACATTAAATAATCTTGAAATAAAACATAATGAGCTCGTAAATAATGTACTTAATAAAAATCTTGAATTCATTCATTCATTCAGTGAGAGATAACGCACTTTACAGTCCTTTCGAAGTTATATCATCTCTGATTTTGCATCACTGTCCAAATAACAGTGATCTTTATTGTCGTTACAATAAGGTAGCTGTTAGGTTGCTGCTGTCAGAAGTAAAATAACTGTGAACGGACTGTAGGCTGTGCGTCTGTCACTGAATGAACGAATGAACCACTGATGATGATGAACGAAGCATGAGATTGTGTAGAAAATGCAATAAGGAAGGAGTTTTGAAAATTCATACTTTACTTTTATTTTCCTTTAATTTAGCATTTATATTTAATTAAGCAGAGCACTCGTGGCCAAGTGGTAACGGCCGTGACTTACAAGTTGTAGGTTGTAGGTTTGAACTCAGACGACGCTTTATTTTGTGTATATAATTTCATCACCACTGGGGAAAACATCGCGAGGAAACCAGCATGTCCTAGAACCAAAAAATCAAAGACATATGACATCTACCAACCCGCACTGGGCCCGCGTGGTAGATTATAAACCCTCTCCCTCTCGACGAGAAGAGCCCTGTGTCCCAGCAGAGGAAACATTATAGGCTGATATTGGTTATTCCCTAAAGGGATGAAATAAGGGGTGAAATTTTGTTAGGAAGTTTGTAATTTTTGCCAATGGAAAATCTCAACGAGCGCTCGGCACGTTGGATCTACGAGGATGAGTTTTGTTTGACTCCGTATCTCAGAGATAGGTGATCATTTCCTACACACAAAATAACCATTCAAACGATATTTGGCTAAGCCAATAGTCACTAGAAAAAAATAAAAGAAAACTACACGACGAAATCTCTATCTTTATTGAAAACCAGACTTTAAAACGACGCCTGAAAGTCTTTAATTATTTGCAGCGGTCCCCCAGGTCCTATCTTTTCAACTGGAAACCATTAGAGTTTTATAAATTTCTAGATACATCTATCGGAAAGTTCGTCGGAGACACTTCAAACGACTTTGGCAAGTCGTAACAAGAAACTTACGTGCTAAAATAAAATGCATGTTTTAAAGTATACCTGTAGTTACACAGACACACCTATGTATAATGTATGTATGTACCTATAACTCTCGGTTCAAAGAGATGGACAGCTGTTATGACTGATCTTCTCCTTGGCTATTAGTTCAATGTACAGACAGGGAAATTAATTTTTAAGCAAATTCACTGCTATCTTCCAGTATTTTCAAATCACAACTGTCATTCTTTGACGGTTGTATGAAATAGCTATAACAGAGCAAATTGAGGAAGGCAGTAGATTTTTTTAATAAAAAATCTCTGACTGACTATACACTAATTATGAACTATCAGTTTTATTCTTGATAGCACTATCATTTACCTACCAGTACAAAATCTGAGGTTTTTGAAGGAAATTCCTAATTCATTGCTTCATAGTTCATAGGTGTTAAAAGTCGTCTACTCAATAACGTAAATAACGCTATGAACGTGGCTGTACGGTCAAAATGAAGGCATTGCGGTCGATTGCCATTTTTTTTGTGAGTTACTCAATAACCCCACAGATTGTACACACAATGTTGAGAGTACAAACCTAGCAAGTGCCAATATGACTTTTTAAAACATTATAATTACTTTTTAGAAATAGAAAGAAGAAAGAAATATAATTGGAAACAGAGTAGGGAGGCATTTGCCCTGCAGTGGACATCACAGGCTAATAATAATATTATATACGCCACGCATATCGAAAGTGAAGCACAGTAAGCATGCCGGGACCGCTTGTACAAACACACCTCACGCTCACATTTACATCATAGTATGCCGACCGGCCGCCATTACGTGACACGACAGCATTGACGCACACATAGATCGGTACGGTGCTTCACTTTCGATATGCGTGGCGCGGAGTCCATCTTTTTTTATAAGTCTATGACAGAAAATTTCTCAAATGAGAGTCGGACAATGTGCACCACATTACTCCCACTCAAATATAGTTTCAGCTACAATTTAGTCTACTGCGGAAAACCAAGCAGTATCTAATATTATGCCCACACTTAACTCCAATGATGGACTCTCGGCTTAGGCCAGTGCCATAAGTTCTACCGAGTTATTCCCGGTCTGATGCCCTCGATCGCTAGTTCTTCTGTTTTAATCTCTATCTTATCCACTATCCGTCTAGGCCGAGAAAACAAATTAATATCCAAAAATTAATATTATATTTCTTTTTTATTTCAATAGGTAATTCATTTTTAGGTTTTTTAGAAATCATCGATCAACGTTGAAGGAAAAGCATGACTGAGTTGTCAAACCGCACTGAACAAGTTAGACAATAAGACAAGTTAGGTTATACTTTGTATTACTAGCCTTTGAATTGGGAGGAGCCCAATTCACAGGCTATTAATAGTATAACATAAAACCCTTTCAAAATAAAACAAATCACCGCACAGTCCAATTCGCGTGCTCACCGAGTTCCATGTCAATGCATCGGCGACTGATGCGGAATGATAGCATTGCGAATATCAACGTCACACTGCTGACACAGTGCGACAATTTAACAATCCTTTTTTAGACAAAAACTCTTTGTCAAACCTAGTGGTACGCGTAAAATTTGATGCGCTAAAACGTTGTTCTAAAATATTCTAAGGATACCTTTTTCGATCAGCCCCTTTGGGGAGCACAAGCGTGTTGTAATGTTCATCATTCTGCTGTCTTTATACCAATTTATTTAGGGTCGGAGCAACATGTCTTTTCTTCCATACTTGCTAACCATATCATCATTCACACATTTCATTCAATGTTGCTTTGATCTTCCTCTACTCTTATAGCCATCGACATTCATACTCAAAACTTCCCTCATGACATTTCCCTTATTACTCCGATCACATGCCTATACCATGACAACCGATATCCACACAACATTTCAGTTACCGGTGTCACTTTCAGACTTCCACTACACCACCAGACTACACATCCCTCTCAGCATTCTCATCTCAACTGCAGCTGCACTTTTACGTAAATTTCAGAAAAAGACTTAGATAGACAAATAATGTGGATTATACCTTCCTCTCCTCTCTATAAAAAAAACTTGCTAGTTCGAATCAAAAAAGCGCATATCAGTTATGTTATTTTTGCAATTTCCTATTAACTTTACAAGTTATTAAAAGGAATCGTTAGGAACATTTAACCTTATAACAGTCTTAATAAGTAGAAATATGGCGATGCTTGTAATTCTGTGTATGAGTAAAGATTTTGTCCAGCACTCTATAAAATGTATATATAACATGCATACGTCATCTAAATATGTAATAAAAATTATCATTTGAATAAAATCGTCATCTGAATGTGTTGCATTCATGGAATACCATGCGTGCATTAAATATTTTTAGCAAAGCAACCAAAAATCTAAGGTTTGATAAATAAAATAAAAATCAAATAGGTACCTACGCATCTCCAGTCTTTGGTATTAATATCACGGAGATAGTAAATTCCCTATACGATAGGCTGTAAATTTTATTATTCAAGAACATGTATGGATTTCTCGCTGTAGTTTCCTTAGCTAAAAAGCTGACGACACATTGATTGAACAAACATGGCATCTCCTCTTTAGGCAAAATAGTTATGCAAATACCTATACATGTTTTTTTTTTTACATAAAAGTTACACGCATGCATTCCCCGTAGGGTCAAGTAGAGGTGTACTTATAATACAGCCACATCATGTAAGGTTATTAAAACGTCTTTAAGACAGGGAAGGCACATATTTATTTGTGCGTCATTTAAAATAACCTAAACCTACATAAATCTTCAAGTAAACACGACAGTCTTCGATATCTTCCTTGGGTAACTTCTCAATCAAATTTTGAAACTGAGGGGAAGTTATGCGGAATTTTAACTAATGCTACAAGCTCGCGAACTACGAAACGCTTCGAATAAAGTTTTAGTAAAATTTTAGAACTTTCTGTCGATTTAAACGGTAGCTTCCGAGAACCCGGAGGTGTCTTTTTTTGAGAATTTAATCAGGTGTGAACGTTCTCAGTGAGTGTTTACCAGAGTATCTTACCTTAACCTTAAATAGACATTTAATTCAAATAAACAAAATACACCTCTGCTCGACATTGGCGCATAACATAAATTGGAGATAAAAAAAGTGTTGGGGCATATAAATTAGCACGGCTACGCTTGCCGCGGTTGGTCTGTGGATGGGTGACCATCTTTACATACCGAGACCCCTCCGTGCCTCGGAAAGCACGTTAATCCGTTGGTCCCGGCTGTCATTCGTGGATCTTTGACAGTCGTTACGGGTAGTCAGAAGCCCGAAAATCTAACAACCAGTCTTACCAAGGGGTATCGTATTACCCAGTAACTGGGTTGTGGAGGTCAGATAGGCAGTCGCTCCATGTAAAATACTGGTATTCAGCTGCATCCGGTTAGACTGGAAGGCGACCCCAACATAGTTGGGAAAAGGCTAGGCAGATGATGATGATGATTACATAGTACATGTGTGAGTACTTTATAAATACTATACAGCTACAATTTACTGGGTACGTCTTTCAATGACTTGAATATGCCCTGGCATCTGAGAGTATGCCATGCTCACTCAAATGTTTCGCTAATAGTGGCGCATGTGTTTGATCATTTTCAAAATGGTTGAGCTGAAAGGTACTAATGCATGCATCATGTTCGTGAACGGGTTAGTAGGGACTGGCCATCTCTTAACTACTTGTTTTAATATAGGTAATTTGTGCGTTCTGTATCGTTCTCAAATGTATAAATTCAACATGAATGATGTAACCAATATTTTGTAACCATATTTTGAATTAGAAGTGTCTCCGTGGAGTTCCTTGACTACGCTTTGGAATGAGCAATGAGCTTCATCTTTCTGACTGACCGAGCCCAATTCAAAAGTGCTTGTAATTGGTTTATTTCAAATAAATGCTTTGAGTTTGAGTTGAGTTGAGTTTGAAACACATGACCATAAATGTGACTAATTTTTACCGACTAATACAGTAGCCTCACTTGCTTTTGACAGTCTCACACCTCCTAGAAAAGATGTCTCCTAGCAAATGCGAGCAAACTAAAGCTCTTTCAATCCCCATATCGATTCGACTGTTCTAGCTCACATTTGTACTCGTTCGAGTAAATTCCACAATCGATACTAAAACGTTTACTGGACTCGTGCTGAAGCCTGAAGCAATGGAGGAAATTCTTTAACGCGTTCCCAAGTGTAGAGGTACATTCTTTAAGAGATAGTTTTTAATTGTTTTATTTAGAAGCTTTGTTGCATTTTTTTATTATTAAGTGAAATATTTTTATTGCCTGCTTCACAGTGTGCAAATCACCACGCTAGATATAGTTTATAAAACCAGTGCGAAATAGTCCGCCATATAATTGAATTGGAACTTTTCCGAAGGATACAAAAGACTAATATAAAGAAATGTCATACATACCTACTACAGTTCTGCCGCTATACTTTGAAACAAGCATAAAACACGAAATTGTTATTTAAAGAGGTGAGAAATTGCATTTCTTTTCAGACATTACTACAAATTCGAACATAAAGCATCAATTTTTAAATTCACAGTTTATACTTTAACAGAAACACCACTTACAAAACTCATTTAGAACTCAAAACCGGTCGTTGTAATACTAAAAATAAACAATAGACATTATTATGAAAACGTCGAAGATGAGGGATGGAAAATTTAAGAAACCTGCTTTGTGAAAGACAAATCCGTTTGAGACGACGTTTGAATTATTCAATTCATTCGATTAAGGTGGTTCGTATTAATTCGACTCGCGCGCTGAATTTGTAAAAGGATATTTTTGAGGATTTACAGAGTAATATTGTGGACGGGTCTGTTGAGATCTTTAAACGATAAAAGGAAACCATACTCACATAGTAGGTACGATACAAATAAATTAAAAGTAAAAAACTTTATTAAAACAAGCTTTTATTTAAATGCGCTAAAAAGATTAAATAAACTTTTCCTTTAAAACTTTTACTATCAACTTATACTACTACTACTACTCAGGGGATCAGACCGGAATGAATCGACCAAACGTGTGCCAGACTTCTCCGTGGCGTAGCGTTCACGCACCTCCTATCCTCCCTTATATTCTCTGTGAACCCTAAACGTAATGGAAGGGAATCGTTTACATTTATAATTATTCAAAGTACTCGTTATTACAAATTAAAATGGTCCACGTATGTATAAGATTTCAAATAAATGTCTAATTTATGTTTAAATTTTCAGTTATGAATACAGATAGATTAAAGAGTTAAATTCAATTCAATGTTCAAACAGATTTAGCTGTGAATTAATTTGAATAAATATAATGTCTATTTTGATTAATGTTTTCGACGTGAATTAACTTGGAGATACTTTAATGGGTTAGGCATTTATTGGCTCACTGAGCTGTTGCCAATGTTGGCACATGTTGTAGTGCAATATGTGTATTGGGCACTATTCCAATCAGATAAAATGGCCAAGATTTTTAGCAGCACTAGGTGCCTAAACATCTGAATAGGTGTATTTGTTTCTTGACCTAATTTTCTTTTGCTTTTAGCGAAAAGTTAAAGTTAACTTGTCAAAAATGTAGGGAAATTCAAGATATTTTTGACAGTTTGAGACTGAGATCAGACTGTGAACGTTCTTAAAATTACGTGAATTGCCCCTCTGGTCATAAAAGCCGGCTACATACATCTTTCAGAATAAACCACGGCTCCTAAGTTACTGCAGTTCTCGACATTTTAAAAGTTACAAACGAGATTTAACAACCCAGTTATTAAACTCCAAATGCATTCAAAACTTTTCAAATTCAAATATAAAGAACAATCTGAAATATAAAAATGTAATACAAACACAAAGTTACATTTTATTGTGTACTTACAGTTTTGGAGTAAACTAGTTTTGTTGAACAACTTTGTTCATGAATACTGTTTAAATCTACATGACATGTTGTAGCAATGTTATTAAATAAACAACAGTTAAAACATGCGTGCTGAGGTTCTTTATTTCGTTGCTTTACTTGTGGGTAAGTAATAACAACTGGACAATTCGATCGATCAGGTTAACCTACGCTTGCCGCGGTTGGTCCGTGGATGGGTGACCATCTTTACATACCTCGACCCCTCCGTACCTCAGAAAGTACGTTAAGCCGTTGGCTGTCATTCTTGGATCTTTCGTTACGGGTCGTCAGAAGCCCCAAAGTCTGACCACCAGTCTTACCAAGGGGTATCGTATTACCCAGTAACTGGATTGTAGAGGTCAGATCAAAAGAAATTTCTTGTAAAACGACGAACGAACGTCAGTCTCGCGTCATTTGTCGGTACACTCTTTCTGAATATTACTAATTTTCCATGAATTCTTCATTTATTTAAATTAAACCCTTTCAGACACAAAACAAAAACTCGACTTTTCAAATCACAAATAATTTACTTTAAATTATTTTTCCCTTTCTCTACAACAATGAACAAACTCGATCATAATCAGTCAATTTCGTGCACGGCTCTTATGAATAATTTTACCCTTTTACTAACTTGTATACTCAACCTGCAATTTCTTGAAGCTTCCCTAAGGTTGAATTATATTGGTCTTAAACGCTATATAGCAAAATAGACCTTGACGTTTTATAATTTGCAAGGAAGATTCAATCTTAGAGTAAAGCATTTAAGAGGTCGACTATACATTCCGTCTTGTCTGATTCACATAATTATAGTATGCTTTTTAATTATGATAGCTACTGTTACCAACGTCTGTTACTCAACTAATCCTCAACTATTAGGATTATCTCATCATCTGCCTAGCCTTTTCTCAACTATGTTGGGGTCGGCTTCCAGTTTAGAGAACTTTACTGGAAGCCGACCCCAAAATAATACACACATAGTGTACCTTTATATACTGGTATTTTACATAAAGTGACTGCCTATCTGACCTCCACAACCCAGTTACTGGGTAATGCGACACCCCTACGTTCATCTTTACATTTTAAACAATTTCTCAATTACTTAATCTCACCAAAAAAATAATCTTCGTTCCCGCGCAATCCCTACTGCCCTCATTAGCAAAAGTTTGTGTCAAAGAGAGCAAAAAATTTCTCATAAACTTATCATTTCACGAACAAACAGGCAAATTGCCGTGAGAGATGCGCTGCGAAAAAATAGTCCCCTCATTAGAGTTGAGAAGTCTGGAGACTGCACTTTGGAGAAGTTCGAAAAATCACAAGGGTTTTTTTGGCTTCAAGTTTGTCGCCCAGTGTGTTTATTCGAAATCCGTTCAGAGGTTTAGGTATGAAAACATAACAAACAGACCGTTATTTTCAAATTTATAATAGTATTATCAATGTTATATATTATGTTATATTCGTCAGCTTACATACTCTGTACACACTCATATTCTTACGAATAAATGATTCCTTTTCTAGAAACAGTAAGTAGCTATTGCAAGGTTATTAAATGCACCAATTTCCAAATCCCTTAGAACTCACATCAAAATCCGACTTTAAAACGGACACCTCCGAACTCAATCACGCCTTAAGAATCGCAAAGAACTATTAACGAAATTCAATCAACGAAAAAAAAAATATCTTCAGTTTCCCATTCTGAAGAGAGGATGAAACAGAATCTTCGACAAAGGCTCCCTCTAGCGCAAACAGGGGACAGCGGCGCGGGCAGGCGGAAGCGATCCGTCCCGGAATCAATAGTATTCATCACTTTGATGTACATTTAGTTGTTTATACTGAACACTGCTATTAGAAAGTCTGTGATACTTTCAATTGGGCATGGTGTCAGAAATCTGGATTGAAAATTATCGGTGGTTGATATTATCTCTTCATGGTCTCTTCCATTGGCATGAACTAGGTATTAAAGAACAGGTCTTATCGTGGTTAAAGTGTAAGCTATGTCAGTAAGGGTGATTGAGGGACTGAGTGCCGTTGAACTATTGGAGTGAAAACACTACATTAATCATGATACAGAGTGCAACGAATTCTAACAATTATTTTATCTCATTTTAATTGAGTTATTAACCCTACTAATTTGAGTTTAGAAATACATATTTTTATGTTAAGGTATCAAATGTTAATTTGTGGAAATCCATGACCGCAAAATGTTATGTAAAAAAAAAAAAGTGTTAGTTCCGAATTAAGTTCGAAATTTTGGATGCAGTACCCTCACGCCCGCAAAAATATGTACATGCAAAAGATGCGGTTATTAAGATGCTTTTTTTGATATAATTATTGTAAAAACCCCGGCCAGTATATGGAGATCTGTATAACAGACATAACAATTGCCAATCACAGCCAATGCTGGAATAGTTCCAACGTGCTTCGCTTCAAACAACATCCTGTATAGGCCCCTTGCTCGTTCAAGTTGATCAGTAGTTGCTATTTGGAAGACACTATTGCTTATAAGATGTCCATATTGCCCCATTGATTAGTTTTTCATTACTTTTTATTGCGAGCTATTGCTTCTTATATGTTACAAGCTATGATAATATGGTAGCGATAGTGTTATGTTTATTCCCCGACTACGGCGAAAAAGAAAGTTTTGTGAATAGGTAGGTTAGGATAGTTTGGAACTATGTGAAATGACGTCACAAGAAATTCAATATGGCGGTCTAATGTCTTCACGATGTGAAGATGATCTAAATGGTTTCTGGTACTGTTAATTAATTTTGGTCGGGTTTACTCTTACCTAATACTCTAATTAACAAAATAAAGAGTTAAAGCGACAGTACCTTGTACATGCCTTTATAGAAACAAAGAATTTACTTTGAAACAGAAAATAATCATATCAAAGTTTACTCAAAGTATTTTAAAATTAATTTATTTATTTAGTTAAAAAAAGGAGTAAATTTGTTTTGGCACATACGTCGTTTTATTTCGAGCGCACGAACATTATAGCCATCTCTCTTCTTTTGCGTTTCAAAAGTAATTGCATCACTTTCGCTCGCTTAGTAGGTTTTCGAGGATTTTAGATTTTCGAGGTAGGGCCTTAACACGTTCAGAAAGTTAGCGTCCATTCCCATGAAGGCTAACCTTTTCAGCTTAATATCTCGTACAATTTTTTTCACGGTTCTTCTGGGCGTAACGTTAAAAGGAGTGTTCTCCATTACTTTTTTATAAGAGACCTTGAAAACTTTGTCTCGTCTTTATCTCTTTGAGTTAGGAGTTTTGCAAACCCTGCCAGCGGGTGTTCCTCATTGAGCCTGTCATCGTGACTGCACGCGTGAAGTTTGAAATCTTTGTATTTTATTCGATTTTGGATTACAATGTATAACATTAGCCTCTCCTATGCTGCGCCACAACACCCTTTCCAGTCTGTCCTAGACACCTTTTTGAGGTCGTAACTCCATCTAGCTGGGGGGCGTCTCACATAACACTTGCCGATACTCGGTCTCCACTCCTGGACTCGTCTGCTCCACCAGCCATCGGTCCTTTGACAAACATGGCCAGCCCCAGCACTGCCACTTCAGCTTCGTTACTTTGCAAGCAAGGTTATTTTTTGGATAACTTCGTTTCTGATTACATTCTCCAAAGATAACGTATTTATTTATACACTAGCACTTCGCCCGCGACTTCGTCCGCGTGGTTGTTTTAGAAAATTAATGTTTACGATCTTTATAATTTATAGCTTCTGCCAACAGACTGTAGACAGTCAAAATTGGCTTAAATAATGATACACCCGCGATTAACCAAAAAAACTTCTCAGCCTGAGTAGTAATAACCTAAGAGTAATAATAGGAACAATTACGGGCCATAACCCCCTTAACAAATTTTTTTTTAACATAGGCGCCACATATTCCACAGACAGCCGTTTTGCAGGGGCTGCCTTGACGCCGAGGAATCATCAGCCCACGTCATCCTGGAATGCGAGGCCGTGGCTTCTGTGCAGAAATCCTTGGAACAATGAGGTCGCTCCGCGAAGCCTGTGAGGCTCCTAGGAAGCTTCTGTGCTTTTGGGCGGAGCTAAGCTGGCTCTATTAATCAAAATCAAAAGTCATTTATTCAAACTAGGCTGAGAATCAGCACTTTTCGAACGTCAAAATTACATAAGACAGTCCCCCAAAACGCCCGCCCTTCACCACTTCCTAGTGCTTTCGCTGGGGAGAAGAAGTGGCGCAACAAACTCCCCAGCAGCACAGCTTATTAGTCAGAATCCCCACGCACAACGGACCGAATAGGAATTTAAGTGCGGAAAAGGGAGTCCCATCATCATCATCATCATCAGCTTCTGCCCGCGACTTCGTACGACTGAATTTTTTTGTTCCCCCGACCCACCCCGTCGCGTCGCATCGCATCGCCGGCCTGTTATAACTTCGTTTTCGCTTAGCGAAAACTTCTGACTTTTTTTTCTTTTTGCTCAACTCCTAAGGGCTCTAGCGTGATGTTTAATAGCCTCAAGAATTGGGCTATCAAATGCAAAAAGATTTTTTTTAATCCGACTGATACTTCTAGAGATTAGAGCTTTCAAACAAACAACTCTTCAGCTTTATTATTAGTACTATTTTAAAACTATGATATCTCCTAAGATATTCATTGAAATCGAATGATGTCAGGGCAATTTTGTTCAAAATTAAATACTTGTGATGAATAACGTATTTATTTGGATAAGGATTAATATCATGTTTATAAAAACACCTTCGCAAATAATGCATTATTTTAGAACAAATTTGATTACCATAAAAAAGGTTATAGTGAGTCAACCTTAAAAGATAGATATATGCTGTTGCGGATTTTTTTGTAGACATTGATGTCCTCTATATAACTGTAGTACATAACATTGCTCTAATGTCAATAGTTTCCGCAGCGTACGCGATATAAGGATTTTTTTTGGTATTTTTTTCACACCTTGGGTTACGTCATCGAAGTTTTTATACAGATCCCTAAATTTTTTCAAAATATTCTATAGCCTATGTTCATCAGAGATAATGTAGGATTCTAATGGTGAAAGAATTTTTCAAATCGGTTTAGTAGTTTCGGAGCCTATTCAATACAAACAAACAAACAAATCTTTCCTCTTTATAATATTAGAGTAGATATAAAAATGAATGAATCTGTAGTGCTATTCTGTAAAAATCTCACCGTGATAACTCAGGTGAAGTGAGCTTAAAGTGAGCTGTCATTAGTGTAAATCCCTATAGCATCAGATGGAATGACAGCTCACTTCACCTAACTTCTCACGGTGAGATTCTAACAGAATCGACCGGCTGAACAAAATTGATTTCAAGGCTCAAAACCCAACCAAAACAAATCAGTCATTCCCGAGCCTCTCTACTCAAACAAACATAAAACCTTTCATTAAATATATTTCCTTAACTAAAGTCCTCCTCTCGACTGGAAAATATTTCATTAGGCACCAAAGAAAAGTTGTGGAGTTTAAATGATTGCTTTTAAGCTTCAAAATGTAAACAACGTTGAAAGTCTGGCCAGACTGACAGCGCGGGGCGGGGAGTGGCGCGAGTGCGGGAACGCACGCGATCTGCCTGCGCGCAGTCGAGCGCGGCTTCGTTCTCAGTGTTGTCGTGTCCAGTGTTTGTCAAAATATGTTATGGATGAAGAAGACTTATTTTTACTAGAAAAAAGCTCGAACTTGTTTGAGAACCACTGTCCCCGCGCGGGCCGGCCGCGCCACTCACCGCGCCCGCATGCCCACTATGGATACTCAAAATAAAGAAGTTCATATGCTTGATTACGCCGCGCCCGCCGCGCCCGCGTTTGCAGTCTGGCCAAGCACTTAGGTACTGGATAGTTTCAAGAGGTGCGTCCAACACGACTATTTTCTAATTTGTTACCCTGCTTTATTTAAGGCAAATTTGGCTTATATTGGGATCCTATTTTGGACACATAAACCATCCATCATTTCCTAATTGTAACATTCATCAAGTTTAGATATCGATACCTATCATGTCTGCGGAGTTTCGCTAGCTAATTTAATTTGACTTACTATAATCTTCTTCTTCTACTATATATCTATACTTTTTAGATTGCAGTATTTATATACTTTACATTAACTGCCATTGGGCAACTTCAAAAAAAGTATCTACTCGTATTTTTGTCAGAAAACTAAAGTCATAGAAAAACTACGAAGAATAAAAATAAATAAACGCGTTATTGTATATAATTCTAAAAGTATATTGGTAGTATCGTAATACACTAAGCCGTCTAAACTCGTCACAATTATATTTATACACTAAACAAATATTTATTTTAGAGTGCCAGTGCCAGAATCTGAATGAAAAGAGGAGATTCTTCGCTTTTTTCAGTTCAAAAATGTACAAAGCAATATCATCTCACCGTGTTTCCTCTATCTTTATTTTAGTGGTTCTTATAAAATTCTAAAATAGTACACAATAGTATCTAATAATTTCACGCCGTGCAATAATGGGCTACTTAAGTTACACTTATCGTAGGTATAATATTTTATAGCACGTGTGACCTAAACGCGCACTTAAAAGTCATGCTTTTATGTGTAAATATGGACGACTTAAGTCACAGATAACCGTGACTTAAGTGCGGGTTTAGGTCACAGAGTGATATTATAAATTATTAATGACGCAAAACTTTTTCAACTCAATAAAATCCTTCCAAAATTAATCTGTTTGACTTATCACAAACTCCGACACAATCAAAACTCGCTTTATTGATACATCTTACAGTATTATTTGCGTATCATATCCTGCAGTTAAGTCTCCGCTTACATAATGCAGTATCGGCAAACTTAGTGTTCTCGCATCAAGTTCGCATTGCGAGTTCATTGATTCAAAGGAGTTCATAGTAAATGGAAGATTCATATTTTTTAAAGACGTTTGCGTGGCTTCTATAAAATCAAATATTGCAAAATGCCTGCACCGAATATCAGACAAACTGTTTAGTATTTTTTTCAGAAGATGTCCTTGCGGAGAAACAGCCACATGATATTGCCAATTCGACGTTGTCTCATGATTGGCAAGATATTCTGTGTTGTGTTGATATACGACGATAACACATTATCACTACATTAAAAATAAACTACCAAAACAAGGACTACCACTGGACAAGTACCGACTTCATTGTTGCGATCTGTACCTGGGCGATTCCTGTATCATTTGTGCAGTGACTCCTTTCGCGCCAATCATCTCCACATTACCACTATGGAGTGATAAGGAGTAGGTAAGAGAAGTACAATTTCTTAGCGATTGTTTCTCTTTGGTGTTGTAGTTTCTGAAACGAGTGACCGCCTCGATACTCGAGTTAGAATGTTGAAGTGGCTTACAGACGAACTTGTGTGTTTGGTCATACAAGGAGTTTAGTGGTGTTTAATTAAACATACCCAAGAATTAGGGCTGGCACCTAACAATATATACTTACACTCAAAAACCTTACAGTTTCATTTGTAGCAATATTTTAAAGTTTAAAGAACCACCTTGTCTTATTTTCAAGACTTAGTTACTGACGTAATGATCACGAGGAGAAACGTTTTTCGAGACTTCTGAAGTAAATACTCAACTATCAGATCCTTTAAAATATAATCTGCCCAACGAATTTAAAACATCACATCGCAATTACAAAATCAGAGTTTCCTGAGAGTCGAATAATCGAATAAAGTAGAATCTTAAATTGAATCGTGAGCTGGTTGTAGGAACATGATTCATCGTTTAGTCTGTATCGATATTTACTCGGACGCTGGAATCGAGTTATTGGCGTCCATTCTCTTGGAATCTAGTTGATGCGTTGAACTGAGTTTATTGGTGACGTTGGTTGTAAGGGCTGTCGGGTACGAGTAAGTAGTGTTGTCGTTTGTGTCTTCGGTTAAAATAGTAGTGTCAGATTTTAAAGCAGGAAAATTCGGATAGAATTTGACAGTTCTTAGGTAAATTGCACTTTCCTGAGTAGAATCTTTCTTCTCCGAGCATAACGCAATTTAATTGAAAACCACGTTTATATTGCTAGGCTTTCCTTTGTCTATACCTACATGGATGATTAAAAAGGTATATCAATAGATTTTGAAAAGTACAAAACTTTACTAAATAAAATTAATAAATAAAAATGTAGAATTAAAGAAACTACAATTATTTATTAACGTAAAGTTTTGTACTTCATGAGAACGCATTGAGATAATCTTGTTTTTCGGAAGACCTCATAAAAGTCAAATATTGATTCGAAAGTTAAAATCTCCGTGGTTAAAATAGTCCAGTGGGCCATTGTCTAAATAAAACACCAGAAGTCATGTGTAAAATATAAATTATTTATGTAAATTTAAACCCCTCCAATAATTGTTTACAGTTATTTATTATTTACTCATTTACTGGATCATTGCGTAAATTGTTTCAATCGGTCCGCGGTCACGAGTAATTTACCTTTGAAATTACGCGGTAATACCACTGTGAACGGTAATAGTACGGAAAAAATATTCAATTAATTTACCGTTAAAGTTTAATGGGCTGTTCAGTACGATTCCCTTTGCCTTTTATATTTTTAAAAGGCTTTTTTTTTCAGATTATGGAGCCGCGGTAAACCTGGCACGCATTGGCGACCTTCCCTTCCCGAGCTACCCTTTGACTCCTGAGACTTACAGCCGACCTAGAGTAAAGATTTTGTTGCCAACATTTATTCTGACTTGATTTCCGTACGTCCTTTTCGGGTAACTCCTCCGTGGGTCCTCTATAGCACAGCATCATGCTGCGTGGAAGCCTTTCTGCCACAGTCATGACGTGCAGTCGCAATCGTATTATATATTAGTATATACATTTTGTTTTTATTTATTTATTTTTCCTTATTATTAGAATTAATATTATCTTTTTGTATGCACGTGTTTTTGTGACAAATAAACCTATTTTTTTTTTCTTTCTTTCTTTCAACGAAACCATACCTAGGAAACTCAAAACTTAATAATTATAGGCAGTACGAGCGTGGTAGTAGGTAATTGCCTAGTTGGGATACCTGCTTGAGTAACAATGTTATAACTGACTAGCTTCTGCCCGCGACATCGTCCACGTGAAATTTCATCCTCCCCCTGTTCACCCTCATAGGGGTGGAATTTCGAAAAACCCTTTCTTAGTGGATACCTACTCTTCACAAAGAATACACCCTCTGAATTTCATGTCTCTAGCACCAGCGGTTTAGGCTGTGCGTCGATATATCAGTCAGTCAGGGCTTTGAATTTTATGTATATAGATTCTCATAAGGATTTATCCAGATTTCCTTGCTCATATTACTGTAGGTAACGATAGCAAATAGGTCTGTCCTCTGCTCAAAAATGGACAAACACAGGGCGAAAGTAGAATCTATCAGACAGTACTAAATAATGATCCTGAGGCAGACAAATTGACAGTCAAAGCTGCCGAAGCTACAGCGGCTAGGTAAATCCATTTTTCATGCTATACCCTAATAATAAAATGCTTTTACGAGACTAGCCCAACAACTCCACTGTGACCGCTAAACGTATCATCTGCCCAAAAATATATCCACTTAAAATAAAATCTATACGAAATAAATAAAATTGGAGTGTATGTTTATAATATTAAAATAACCGCTTTTTACTAAATACACCATAATTATGGATGTATACCTACACGATACATATACCAAAATATTATTTTTTATAATTTTTGTCTGTCTGTCTGTTTGTTCCGGCTAATCTCTGAAACGGCTGGACCGATTTTGACGGGACTTTCACTGGCAGATAGCTGATGTAATAAGGAGTAACAAATGCTACTTTTATTTTAGAAAAAGAATTAGGGTTCCGCGCAAAAAAAATAAAACGTTTTTCGTCATGCACGCGAACGAAGTCGCGGGCACAACTAGTAGTTTATAAATTGAAATACTTGAGCTTTTATTTTCAGATCTTAACAAACACACGTTCGCACAAACTTTACATAATTTTGCATTTAGATAGATTTTCCATTACAATTTAAATTATTCACGTCTATCTTAAAATTTGAATTTAAGCTGAACGAAAATCTTTGTTTTACCTTTTTTATTTTCTTTTAAAAACATCGTTGTTTATTCATTTGAAAGCTGAATACAAGGCTGAGATAGAATTTGTTATGATTTGAAGAAAATAATTTATTGTCTAGAATTTTTTTTGCATTGTTTTAGATTTACCCAGTTTTCTTTTCTATTAGGTATATTAAACTAAATCTGAAATTATAAAGCAAAAGGCTATGTCAGTCAACCTAGTACATGTCAGTGCCTAATAGCAAGAATCACGAATCACTGCCTTCGCCAATAAAAACGACGTGAAAAATTTATGTTAGTATTTATGAGTATGTAAATCGCAACCACGCGTCACTGGCAACCAAAATATCACTCGATGAGGCATAAGGACAACCGTGGGTCAAAGTGGTATATAATCTCCAACTTTCTCAAGAGATTTACGTCACTGTCGAAGTGTGAATGAATTTCCTTCTTCCATGTGTCGATGACTCCAATTTGCTAGCCCGATGGCTCTGAAAAATGCTCTGCGTAAAAATCTTCTAACAGCTGTGCAGCTATGGAGTTTGTTGCGCCACTTCTTCCCAGCTAAAGCACTAGGATGTAGTGTAGGGCAGGTATTTCGAAGGACTGACATGTTATTTTGAAGTTCAAAAAGTGCTGATTTTCAGCCTAATTTGAATAAATGACTTTTGATTTTGGGACCGTCCAACCGGGACAAACAGTAGCTATGTCCTTTTGCCAGGATGTCATCTATCTCCTTGCCAAATTTTATTGCAATCCATTCAGTGGTTTATGCGTGAAAATACAGAGTTACTTTCGAATTTATAATATTCACGGCGTCGAGCGAAGCGACGTGCGTCGATTCCGTCGCTCCGCAAGTCGTGTCGCGGAGACTCGTGGCATGCTCTAAACAACTTCTTTCATTTGTTTTTTTCGCAGTAGCTATCGCAAGACGCATTTCACTTGAGCGTGTACCTCATGGCCACGGGTTTATAGTTATTCGAACGTAATACCTATTAATGTCTGCAAAAACAAAAGCGTTTTCTCTCAACATACATAACACTTTTCAATTATTCCAAAAACTATAACTCTCATTAGACAGTTTTCTAACAATTCTGAACACAATCCGACAGCCATCCAGTCAATTCGCGGTTGAAAATATTCAGGCTCCCGCGGGGCCTGTAATAGTTTGGCGGCCGCAATATTGCATTACATTCAACAAAGATTATAGAAATTATGGATATGTTATAAAAAAATAAAATGTACGCCAGATATTACTCATACAAATGTAAAAAAATTGTTGAGCCAATAAGAGGGTAAAGGTACTGTGTATTTCACTTCCTGCGGCTTACGGACGTCCCATTAAAAAATAATAATTTATACATTTTGTGTAAACATGTCATGGATGAGTTAACATCGCCTTGTGCGAGTGATTTATGTGATAAATATTTAATTTTAAAAATCTTATAGTACTGTTACTAGTACAAAGTTCACGTAAAAGGTATTTTAATTAAGTGTAATTAAAATAAATACACTTGAGCGCTGCCCGCATGTCAAAGTCAAAGTCAAAGCATTTATTTCAAATAGGCACATAAAAGGCACTTTTGAACGTCAAAATGCATGCGGCACCAGATGCAAATCCTATTGTGAAATCAAGGCTGTAGTAACAACAAGCCTAGCCATCTTTTTAAATTGGTACTTTTTGTGCATGTTTAGCCAACAAGCGTACATTCCTTGGCATGTCTCCGTATACATTCTATGATCTGCGACATTGACGTGCCTCGGTATATTGGAAAAGTTGCTGAGGTCGCGAACGCGCGGTGCATTTCACGCCATATTTGCCCCCAAACGTCGGCGACGGGTGCATGCAATTATTCCAAGTGTCAAGTGCTGAGAAATAGGATGCTTCTAGAATATTATTTGTCTAAGGAGTTGGCTAAAATTTTGGACGTTTCAACGACATTGATTTTAAATAAAATTATTGCCTTCTTTCTTAGAATCGACATACGACATACTTTTTGGATACTAGTCAAAAACGAAGGTTTTTCTCTCGATTCTTGAGTATGTCGGATGGGCTCGTAGAATAAGGCGAATAAACGAAATAAAAGAATCTTCAAAAGTCACAATCCAAAAAAATACAAGACGTGTTGAATGAATTCGTCAATATGAACCTGCTGGTAGAAATAGGCCAACAATGATGACGTTTCAACGAAATCACTAAACTTGAAAAAACAAAACACATGCTACCTCTACCTGATAATTATTAGCCGCTGCATCCAGCGACAATAATTATAAACGCAGCACATAACTCACAGGTCGCGCGAGTTCATACATTAAGTACACCGTTATATTAACCGGCCAACCGGCCACCGGTAATATTATCCTTACAAGTTGGTGTGAACTGTGTGCTACATGCTTTAGGTACGAGGACGTGGCGTTGAGTATCCATAGTTTTAGGCCTATGGTTTAGGCAGAGCTGGGCTGTAGCTGGATGTTTATCCTAGAAGTTTTTAAGCTTGTACCTACCTGTGTGTTTGTGCTTGATATTTTTAATTTGTCTCTAAGGCTGGCGACCAATCAGTAGATAAACTACTTTATATTAATTCGTAGGTCACTGACGGTAACGTTCCATTGGAGATTTTGGAGCCCCTACGCGTATGCTGAGAATGGATACTTTTAAACTTGAAAAAAAAAATAACACTGTTGAAGTTAAACACCAAAATTCTCATCGTGAATTATGTTAGTGAAGTGTCTCGTGCTCTTTTTACCCTAAAGTGGCGGAGCCCGAAAGGAGGGCTTTGTTTCGTGTCTTATACTCGTAATACGAAACTTAATTGCATAGGGCTCAGACATGTACAGATGAAACTCTAGTTTTTACCTACTAATAGATATTTGCTGGATACTAGATCTTCCCATATTATTTATTATATAACTAATGAATGCAAAATATTGTAAAACATTTTAAAAGAGTAACGCTGGTGTTTCTTGCCCATTCTTCTCCATACGAAAACTACCTTTTGGAAGGGGCGACTAGAATCAATTCTATTTCGTATTAATTTTTGACGTTCAAAAGTACCTTTTATGTGCCTATTTGAAATAAATTTTTTGACTTTGACTTTCCAATTAAACGTACCTACACATTCGTTTGGTACGACATAGATAGTCAGCTGAAACTATTTATTTTATTTTAAGCCAGAAACAAAAGGATTCATTTGATACGGATTTTATTTACAGTAATTTTACAAAATGGTAACTGACAGATTCGAATAGAATAAATCCTCTTCATTATGTACACAATACAAATATTTGTATATGTACGTGTGTAGTTTTTGTATGTGTTATTAGTGTGTTTGTTATCGTATTATATACTTATTACTCCATCTAGCAGAAAACCCTGAGGTGCAGTAGTAACTTAATAGTAAATAAGCAGGATAACAATGAATGCATCTGCTTTAAAAGACTTAAGAGTTGATGATTATTGATTTGGTTTCATTAACAGAATTTGCAGTCAAATCGAAAGATCATCATTATTTCTGTGACTTAGAATTGAATAGAACATATATAGGGTGATACAAAGGGTTTAACAGCTTACAGCTTATAGAACATAGACCTCTAAGACACACAATGAGCCAAAACGAATATTCCAGACACAACATTAAAGCAGCTCAAGTCCTCAAAGGACAGAACAAAGACATCCAAATCCTCGGATTATATACTTATTCATCTAATGCACGTCTAACAAGGCGCAAATTAGTGGCTTGTCTGCGGTCACCCAGACAAAGTTTTAATGAAACGTACATTCATTTGGGGAGTCCCAATGCATTTGCATGAGAAATGCTCTTATAAATCTAAAGTAAACAAGAGCGCAGGTAAATTGCACAATGTTGAATTTATTGTTGAACCCGTCGCCTCCGTAGTGAGTTGGAGCTTATCACTGTTTGTTTTCGTTTGTTATTCGTGTTAGGTTAATATGTAAGTTAGTTATTTTGGACTTCCTGAGTTTCGCAACATTTTTACACGTATCAGTAGTTATGTTTTTCAGGCGTTTCTATGTCTGTCTGTGGGATTCTATAAATCCTTGAAGTATTCTAACGGCTGGATATTGAGGGTGTCCATCGACCCGTCTAAGTCATATCTGATGATTAAAGGCTAGGTTTTGTTTTTATAACAAAAACTGGCGGATTTTACATGTCAATAAGTAACTCGGTTTCTTTTGAGTTTTTTTTTACGAAGTTCTTTAGCGTGACTTGCGGTAGGAGCAAACTGGTAGAAATCGTCACGTAACGAAAATGCGTTATGGGGGCCTCCATGCGACTTTCTTTTTTCTCTGCGACAGAGATAATTTTCATGGGTTTTGAGAGTGCTGAAGCCAATAGTGAGGTCAAAATGTAAATCCAAGATAACGGTTGCGAAATTTTTTAGGGTGTCTTTTTCATGGTTTTCGAGGGTATCTTTTCCGACTGAACATTTTTCCGGCTCAAAACGTTTCATAAAATAATTTTATCGGTTCGGTTTGGGAAAGTAACGGTTAACATTTTATAATGAGTACCTACGCGTGACACTGGAATTGCTGGCAAATTGTTTCTTATTATCTACAAGGAATGAACACCAATTCCAATCAAATGAAAACTAGAAATAACTCGGATAAGAATTGAGTAAAGACAAAAGCAAGCTAAGGATTGGAATTGAGGTCGAGAAGCTTGATAATCGAATAGCCGATATCGGAAATGAAAAACTGAAAATTACCGTTCAAGTTTGTTCTGAATGAGGGCACTGTTTCTTAGACTAATATTCTTAGATGTACTTGATTGAAATTAACAATGCAATATTGCAAAATTTAACTAATAATATTAGGTTCAAGCTAAAAAAACAAATCGGATTTTAAGGGTTTTATTTATTTCACGAGGAACCCTCATTATTTTCTAAAATAAATGGAGCCTAAGTTGTTCCTTATAAAATCAGGTATTTGCCAGTAAGTCCCATTAAAATCAGTACTGCCTTATTGGAGATTAGCCGGAACAAACAGGCAGAAAGACAAAAATAAAAAATAAAAGTTTTTTTGTTAAAATAATTTAATTATGCATTTAGTAAAAAAAAACTTATTTTGTCATTACAAACAGACACCTCATTTATTTAAATAGACAAGCATTTATAAGTGAGTTAGAAAAAGCCAAATTGTCAAATTTTCACAAATTGCTTAGAATAGCCCATTGTGGACGTTTTAGTTTACCTGTGGAAAAAGCTCTAGATAATGTAATAAACCTGTCAAGTGCCTGTCGGAGCTCGCACAATGATTTTGTTTTTGTAGTATACGCGATTCAGCGTCACCGACCGACTGGAGCCGAGTATATTCGATTCAGCGTCAGCAATCCGAGCATGACGATTCAGTTTCGTTCACTGTTCAGAGAGAGCGCAAAGTGCGTCTAAAAATGTTTTCACTTCAAAAATGTACCATACATATTTATACATTAAGCAAAAATAGCAAAAATGTATCAAAACAATGTCAATAGGTACAAAATGTTTTTTTAGTTTTAATGAATCCTAGTGTCGCAATTTATGTATGTGTGAAAACGAAGCATCACAGCACTGTAAGCAAACAACACTGGTTCCTAATCCGGTATTAAAACTATTGTAAGCTGAAGTATTAATAGCTGCAGACATTTACCGAGTACACGGCACCGTCCGATGCGAGATCCGGTATTATCTGAGCAAATATTGGAATTCCAGCAGACATCAGAATCAGTTCTATTGAACCGGTCCTGGTTGAAGCCGTTCCTGTGATATTTGATAGTTTAGGATGCATGCTAGCTTTGAAAATTAGCAGCAATTTGAGTGGACAGGGTAAAGAGATTTTATTTGAGCATTTTTGAGGGTAAAGAATTTGTTGTAAACTAGCAATCCGACCCTGCTTAACAAGGCTTCAAAAAAAAGTCTTTCGGAATTAATTATCTAAATAATGGTGAAAACCGCATCAAAATCCGTTGTGTAATTTAGAAGAAAAATGTGATCACACAGACAGATGTACTGATGTGAATTAGAGAGATTCTCTTTAACTAAAACTTTTGTTAAACGATCTATATCTTGTATTGTCCTTAAAATACGTTTTTCATGAAAAATTCGCTGATGTTAAAAGAACAGGATCGGCCAATGTGGCAAACACAAAGCGATCTCTTAGCCCTGAAGTGAGACCACTGGTACTAGTAGTTAGCAGTATGTAGTGTGTTAACAAACAGTTGACAACTCGAACTATAGCGAGTGCCTAAGTAACGAACTTTACGTCAAGTGAACGCTCAGACTATTCGGTGTAAGCGGGATTTTGTGGCTGTACCTAGTTTTATTTGTTCCAGTTTTGCGGTAAATATTGTAGGATAGTACGTATTGGGATACTTTTTTAAAAAGCTTCTTCGATGGGAAAAAAAAAACGTTAAAACAAACGAACATGCTGATGGTTATTTGTTTTAAAGCAAATTTGTGTTCAAGATTTTCTTAAAAATAAACGAATATTTTGATATTCATTTGTTTTGGAGAAGTTATCCAAATGGTATATACTGGTCGAATTGTAAACTATTTGACAAGAACTGAAGCAGTACTAACAACCCAGGGTGTTGATGTGCTTGGCTAAGTATCAGAAGGCCAATTCTCGTAATTTAAAACGTTCAAAATCTAGTCGCAGTCTCATCTCAGCGACAAATAAAAGTCAAAAACTTGTCAAAATGTATTGAAATTTGAGGTATTTTTGACAGATTGAGACTGAGATCAGACTGTGAACGTTCTTAAAATTACCACAATTGCCCCTCAGATTTATCCTGAAACTGATCAATATTGTTACCTCTACACTCTATTTCGGTATAAAAGATATTTTTATCAGGACCTTCACGTAGCAACAACTTCATCGAAAGATGTTAATATTCAGCCATAGTGTTAGCTAAACTTTACACCACTGAAGCTTCCGGCCGCACTACTTCCATCGCTTTACATCGCTTTATTCGAGTATTGGTATTCGTGCCGCGTTCAAGACTAAACTGATTCATCGAGTTAATTTGGGACAACTGTCGGCAAAACGACAGTTTAGTTGAGTCGATGGCGTGTGCACGAGAATTGTTGATCGTCCTAAACTTGAGTGGGGTTATGCATAGGATGGGAATAGTAATCACGGAGAAAAATGGTTTTTTATAATCTAAAGTCATTTGGAAAGAACAAAACATGTAAAGATGTAGAAAAATTAAGAGTTTTCTTCGGTACGCTTGCAGCTTTGTAATCTGCCTCATAGCCATACTACTTCTAAGTAAAAGAATATGATGTAAAGAATCAAGACGTCACAATGCACTCATCGTGATAGTGATCAATACCATCAATGTGTTTCACAGTTACAGAATGATGTTTTAAGTAAGCTCAGTTTATGACTACGGAATAGTATCTAACAGGAACTTTTAAGAAAATTTTTTTTTTCTGCAACCGAGTGCAGACAAAAATTTTTTTTTCTTATATTCTTACTTAAATACGATTAATATAAACATTATGTTATGAAACTTTAAGCTTGTGCTATATATTGTATTACCTTACCATGTCATCTAGTCCTAGTTGATCAATAAATCTTTATTATTATTATTTATTCATTTTTTATGACTGAACAAACCGTGAGTTTTCCCATCGCCAAAATTACGAACTTACATGAAAACATCCCCAATTTAACCCCTTTAGGGGACGAATTTTCAAAAATCCTTTCTTAGTGCTCTCTTTTGCTAAATAAGGTACTCATCATCTTCTAGACCTAGCGGTTTAGCCCGTGCGTAGTCTACTAGTGAAAGAATTAATTAATTCAAGATATTGACTACGAAGATATTTATTAAATAACAAATACTTATTTTAAATTTCAGGTCTACCAATAAATTAATGATCCAGGACCTTTTGGCAGTATGCAGGTACGTACGCAGCCAAGTCGTCAGTATTGAAAAAGAACAAGCTCTCTTGGCAAGATTCTCAAAAGCATTTATGAATTATTGTCCGTTCGTTGGCAAAGTTAACAATTTATTATCACACGGTGTAATGGAGTATGTGTCTTGTTTTTAGGTAAAAGTTGGGAATTGTAGGTATTTAATCTGTATATGAAAATCTGGGCTCTTAAAATCTTTGCTATCTTTTTCATTTCTGCAGTTATAATAAAGGGGATGGAAACTTGTTATGGCTGATCATGAAATGAAACTGCCTCGTCGGTCTAGTGGTCGCAAGCGCTAGGTACTGCTGAGTACGAGGTCTTTAGTTCGATTCCCAGTGCTATTGGGTTTTTCCATTAGGCATTTTTCAGTAGCAGCCCAAAGTCCGGATATACGCCCGGTTGATGACAATAGGCTCGCATAACTGGCGAAATGTGGGTATACCTACCATACTGAGGTACACATCTGCTTTATGCTTTGGGGATCACGGGAGTGATGTTGTGTAGATCATGAATTAAGATCTAGATTTAAACTCATAATTTTAATTATTTCCGAACAGAGGGGCAATTCTCGTAACTTTAAGAACGTTCACAGTCTGATCTCAGTTTCAATCTGTCAAAAATACCCCAAAATTTTTTACAAGTTTTGACATTGATTATCGCTGAGATGAGATTGCGATCGAACGTTTTTAATTACTTACGAGAATTGGCCTCCTGAAATGATGGAAAAAGTTTTAATAAAAATTCCATCGTCATCTTCAAGCTACATTTTCTATTGAACTTTATACAGCAAAGAGGGTTTCCCCTACTCTTATTCAAATTTACCTCTGTTAAAACCAAAACAAGTCATAATATAATGCTATCTGTTTTATTTTCCACTCAAGACTATGCCCTTCCAGATGCATTAAGCCCTCATAAAATACATCAACATTAGAAATGGCCTTAAATTAATAGCCTCAGTTAGGACCACGGCCTCGTGTCCAAGGGAGCACATAAATTGCGAGTGACTGCACTTTGTCACCGGTTGGCATGACCAGAATGCGTAGCGTAGGACTGGGTCCCGTGGCTGGGTATTTCAAAGGAAATTAGCTTGAAGGAAGATAGTTACATTATGTTTAAAGTTTAGGAGACTGGATAATTAACGATTTATCTACTACTTCGACCGTACCTACGTGACCTACTATTTTTCAAACTGACGGATCAATGATAATTGTCAAAAGATGGCTGAACTTCCTTAGAAAATCATCATCAGTCAACAATAATAATAAAAAAAAAACATCTCTCTAACGCCAAATCACAGTCAGTATTACCCTACCGTTTCAGGGCGTATTACAGGCCCAGCTCGCTAACATATCGTGTCATTTCCTTTGTTGAACTTAGCCAAATGGTCACAAAGTCATAATGTAGGTAGTTACTGTCACTAAAGCTGATAAACATAATAAGTAATAAATATCCATTACTTTTGCATTAGCATGATTTTGATGAAAGGGTTCAATAGTTCAATGGAGTCCAACTCGAACCCGCGCCCTTCAGAGCGGATATCCGTACCCTGTGCCATTGTCGCTCACAACGTCAATGGGACGAAAATAGCGAGGTTTGTACCAGTTAAATATTAAGGTATATTTTTAATACAGGGTCTCAAAAGACCCATCACATAGCCGTCGACTACGCATTCTGTACATCAAACTAAGTAACATTGCACACAAATAATTGCTGGGAAACGACTTTTATTTTTGGAGAGAAAATTTGCTGCTCTTTCAGTGAGGATTGACCCTTAAGGTTAACCGAAGTGATCATAGCATTAATTATTTTGACGTTTCACCTAATTATTTAACTGATACTGTATAAGAGTACTATAATTGATTGTGCCGAAAGACCTCCTCTCATGCAGAAAAGAAACAAGCTTAACACCACGTTTGCCCAGGTTTTACACCATCAGGGGTACAGTAAACCACACATCGGTGGAAACACTTGACCCATGGCAGGCCTAGCATAGTGGCGGGTTTCAATAGAACAAGAGGCCAGCTTACACTGGTTTAGTTAACTCTGACGTGCGGACTACTGTACCTTAGTCCGGTTCTCTTTACGTTATTCTCTGTCAACGTCAAACCGTGAAATACGTAACATAGGTTCGAACACAAAGAACGTCGTACTCGATAGTTACGAGAATTCCATTTTCACTGCAATTATACACTGGTCACAGACAACAACATTTTTAGAATGATATAGCGAAGTGGGACATGTATGTCACGGTTGAACGAGATGTTGCGCACGGCTACACTTTGGTTCGCACGCGTTCCGAACACTGCCTGTGACAAATTTCCACAAATCGAAACGACTAACGACTTTCTACTATACGCTTTTAACAAAAATCTATTTAGAAAAGTTAGCTGCAAGTTTTATTTGCTACGCAAGTACGCACACAAACTTTAATCCTACGTGAAATCCGTTTGGGACACTTCTGAATAATCTTTTGTTAGTAAGTACACTTCTACCACTAAAGAAATTGGTCTCCACTCAAACTATATATTTTCATATTGAGTTGACAAAGGACTGATAGTCGTTGAAGCAGACGAGCAGACAAGTGGGGACCGCATATCAGCAAAGGTATCGTCATACCATGGGACATAAATATACGTAACTGTCAAAATGTGGGTGTAGTACACATACACGTCTATTGAGGTGTAAGGAACAGGCTGTAAAGTTTACTCATGCTCTATAGAAAAGGGAGGATCCTCCGACCAGACGGGCTTTGTGTCCGCCGGGCAACTGCCCGATAATTCATGTCGAGCCGTTGTATCTATCCTAGTTGCGCGGTAAACTCTGCTTGCGAGATGCAGGATTTTGCATGACGTCAGTATGACGCGTTGTTCACATGTGGCGTTGTAGATCTACACCTTTACCTGACCCTTCGGGGCATGCTGATATTATGTTATATAAAGCGTGTTTACTTGTGTAGGTATCGTCGTTCTTTATGTATACTCGTATGGACTAAAGGTGGTGATCCATGTCAAGCCAGTGTATTAAAATGTCTTTTGTCGGGAAACACACTCAGATAATCTTAGTATATGCATGCACGATATCTAGAAGTAACCTATTCACTCCTCGGCAAACACAGTCACCGCAAAAAATCCGCTCCTGAGCGTAATTACGCATGAGAAGTTAAAGAATTATAATATTATCGACCAGTCACATGTAAACAAAAAATACTACATGTGTGCCAAGCTTCAACAGAATAAGTTCGCAAGTAAAAATTTTGTAGCTGAAAAATCAATCAACCCCTATTTTTCTACCCTTAGGCGGATCACACACTATAACGCGCCACGCGACGGGGCGATTTTTTACATACAAATTCGATAAAAACGCGTTTCCACGCGGGGAATTTGGCTCCGTGTCCCGCGTAGTGTGTGATCCGCCTAAAAGGTGATCTTTCCTTTTCAATTTAACATGGGACCGAGCGACTTCGCGGTACTTTTCCAATAAATAAATTATCGTCAAAATCGGGCTACTCTGTAAAAAGTTAGGCGTGATAAGGGTCAAGTCTCCGACTGCAAATGTAAGTTTGTAATCGTAAACAAATTAACAATTTTCAGACTTTCTCCTATACATGTGCTGTAAGACATTGCTCCTGGCCAAATTTCATGATTCTAGGTTAACGGGAAGTATCCCAAGTAAGGTTTTGATTTATTTGCAAGAGTGTCAAAATATGTCGCATAAATGGCCGTATTTTATTATTGCGTTGATTACGAAGCTTCATTTTTTTTAGAGCTCCAAGGAACCGTAGACCTACTTAAATTCACGCGTTCCTGAGAAAAAGCGTCTTGACAGACTGCCAGACAGTCAGACAGATGGACAACGAAGTGATTCTATTAGAGTTCAATTTCTATTGAGGGACGGAACCCTAAAATACGCGTCGACTTGAGAACCTCGTCCTTTTTAGTCAGTTATAAATACAATAAAAACCGTTGCTTTATGCAGTTTTCTCCAAAATCTAACTGAAAATACCACAAGATAAAACCAATGACCATGTCCTTAATAATCTAGTATTACTGGAATAAAGTTTACATAGAATTAGTGCACTTCACTGCATAAGTTATTAGATTAGATTTCACTGTAGGTACGTTCTAATCAAAATGGTTCTGACCTCGCATAAGGTGCTCGCCAGACTGAATGCTGCTTGTGAACAAACTCTGCGACAAATATATTTCTAAAGCATAAAAGGTTATAAATAACTGAAACTTAGTAGAAATTATGAAATGCCTAAGTAATCGCTTTGACCTAATTTTTTTGTCTACTCTTACATACAAAAAGTATGAAGAGTTTGTTTTTCACGTTTAAATTACTAGCTGACCCGGCAAACTTCATACCGCCGTCGAAATCAGTCAATCCGTTCTCGAGCTATCAACAAAAAAGCCGTTCCATACAAAATGTATGAAACAATTTACTATCTTTTTATTCGTGATTTTCCCCATGGTTTTAATACTTATTTGTGATTTCTTTTTTTGTCCTGCTATTCGGGGCGGAGACCAATCCTTCAAATCAACGATCATAAAAATCGGTCCAACTGTTCTTGAGTTATACTTAAATGGTGTAACTAACCCGACTTTGTTTTATTTATACATAATGTATAAAGAAAATATAGTATAGAAAATGTAATTCCTATACATTTTCATTTTCTTTTCTCGTCCGATTGTACAGACGCCAGCACATCAAGCTACTACAATATGTCAAATTTCGTTAATATCTCTTCAACTTTATCGATAAAGAATAATATGGTTTAAAGATGATTGGGAAAATTGTACAGTTTTGGGTAGCTTGATGTGCTGCGGTCTGTCCAAAATCCCAGGACTAGACTAATGGATAAAAAAAAAATTTACGTCCGATATAGCAACATCAACAAGCATGTTGTTCTGCTAAACAATATATTTCCCTTACTAAACATGGGAGTTTTAAGCAGATCGTCTGTTGGTGCCTTAAAGCAGGCAACTAAGGCGTAAGCAGGCAGTAGCCGAGATCTGCACTCAAATTATTAGTAGGTACTTATGCCCGTCGTGTTCAGTTTCTCCTAATCAGTTTTACTGTGATCACACGCTTAGTTTTTTTTTTTTTTTTTTTTTTATTTGAAATGGATTCGCTCTTGACTCTAGTCTAGGTCAGAGGTGACAGAGACAGAGTCGACGATGGAGTGAGCTTACCCAGAAGAAGCCTATTCACTCTCACTTTGAAGAGATTCGGGTTGTATGCGCTCGGAAAACACAGACGCAGGTAGAGAGTTCCACTCTTTTGCTATGCGTATTAAAAAAGACATTTGAAAACGCTTAGTTCGAATTTGTGGAATAGCAACTTGGTAGGGATGGTAACTTGCAGTGCGTCTGGATGTCCGAAGGTAGAAGGGGGCCGGTGGAATGAGGTCGTGGAGTTCTTGGGCACACTCACCGAAGTATAATCTGTAGAAGACTGATAAGCAGGCAACATTGCGGCGATGAGCCAAGCTGTGAAGCTTGGCATCCACCAGTTTTACGTCGCCAATGAGCCTCTTAGCTCTGCGTTCCACCGAGTCAAGCGCGGCAAGTTGGTATTTCGCTGAGCCATCCCAAAGGTGGCTGCAATACTCCATGCAGGATCGAACTTGCGCTTTGTAAAGGGTTAAAATTTATACATTATGTACATATACAGCTTAGTCAACGATATACGTGGTACAAGACTTTATGGCATATTTTATATTAGTTTTGAAACTTCGAACAAAATTACTAATATTTCAACACATACAATTAATACTTGTACCAAGTGTATCCTTTAAATACTAATATTCCTTCACTTTTTATTTAGATACGAGTAGATAACCGTGCTTAGGAGACGGTTTGGTAATATCAATTTGTTATTGAAGTGAAAACTTCTTTAGGCGCGTTGGGCATTTTTTGAGATGGGAAAAAGCCATTGAACTCGCGCCACTGTTACCGTAACCGACACCGCTTCGGATGTGTTCGGCTGTCCTCGGGATGTACTCGTTTTTAATGTATATCCGATATGTCAGTGAGTGATGGCAAAGTATTCTGTTTGTGTTTTGTTTTCACTTCTGTCGGCACTCCCGGAGTGCCACTGTTTTTTTTTTATTATTATCAAAGAGCATTCAAATTCTTTGTTCTAGAGAAGTAAACCTAGTGTGGAGTACACAAGTTAAAATATTAAAATTATGTTTCCCTTTTAACAATAATTTTAATAGTAATTTATTTGTTTTATAGTTACAAGAAAACGTAGGAACACTATTTGGTTAATAAACGATTTATTAATATTATTTTAAAAATGTCTTTGATATATCTCGGGACCCTCGGATCCCGGGCCTTTGGAAGTCATACGAGTGGTACGATATTTTTGCCAGTCTACATTTTAGCCTCTGCCTAAGTGGAGGTTACTCCAATTATGCCCGCGGGAGTCGTAAGGGAAATAAACTAATATCTACTAATTGTCTTTAGTGGCTCAGTAGTAATAAACACTGTTTTAAACCGTTTTGAAGTCCTTTATGATTCCCATAACGTACAGAAGCCTAAAGTTGGGTATAACAGAAACGACTGCTCTCCATACTGATATTATACATTGAGAAAGAAACCCCGTTACCTTTCCACGCTTTATCGGCAGTACGAATTTCGATAAAATTAGGGACACAGGTAAACCGTGCCCTGGGTTAGGACATAGGATACTTTTCGTCCCGGTAATACGTTCCTATGGGATAATTTCTACCTCCATGCGGGCGAAGCTGCGGGTAAAAGATAATTCTGTATGTGTGTGTTCTGTACCAAACACGCAATGTCAAACGTGTTCGTAAGAGCAGGCTGCAGGCTGTCATCGTGAGTTTTTATTATTTTTGTATGATTACAGAACTTATTAACAGTCTTCGACCAACCGAGGATCCATATAATGTATATTGTTGGCTCAATGCGGTAGCTATGGTTTTTTATTTTATTTTTAAGAGCTTCAGTCAGCTTGACAATATTGTGTAGCAGCATACCGCCAATTCAGCACAAGTCTATGTACGAGTATGATCTACACTACGCTTGATCTGTTTGGTATTTGGCAGAATTCATGGAAAATATTTACTGTTCAATTGTTTATATTACTTTACTGGACAGTAATTTTTCTACCTACAGATTTAATTCCAAGAATATTAGTTTACTTCCATAAGAAAAGCTAATTACATAAGTGATTTCACTCCATAACTTCTCTTTATACATGAGAAATGCTTCAAACTTTCCGCACGTGCATATGAAAATATTATCTTTAATTAATAACCAGACCACCTCAGACTGAAGGCGAGCCACACGAACGGCAAACCAAACAAACTGCTTAGCTCGAATGTATTTGTAAAGTGGACGTGGAGCTTCGGAACGGGCCACCATCGGGATCCCAACTTACGGTAGGAGGGGTTCACATCGGCGTCGAGACGACGATGAAATACCTGGGTCTCGTCCTCGACAGCCGGTGGAACTTCGTGGAGCACTTCCGACGTTTGGCCCCCAAACTGGAACGGGCTGGGGCCGCTTTCAAGCAGCTCCTGCCCAACCTGAGGGGGCCAAACGCCTCCTGCCGGAGGCTTTACGCGGGGGTCGTGCGGTCCATGGCCGTGTATGGCGCCCCGGTGTGGGCGCGTTCACTGCGGCTTCGAGCCGCCCACTACTTGAACGCGCCCCAAAAGGTGGTAGCCATACGGCTGATACGGGGGTACCGCACGATCTCGCGCGAGGCGGCAAGCCTCCTTGCCGGACTGCCGCCATGGGATCTGGAGGCGATAGTCCTCGCGCGCCTCTTTGAGTGGCGCGCGGAGGCACTACGCCGGGGGGAAAACCCGCTTCCGCGGCAAATTGCTGCGGAGCGGACAGACCTCCGGCGCGATCTCATGGCGGCATGGAAAGCGCGACTGTCGCAACCCAGCGCAAGGCACGCTGCGATAGCGGCGGTAAGGCCCCTCTTTGAGGAGTGGCTAGAGAGGCGTCACGGCGCCCTCACCTACCGCCTGACGCAGGTCATCACCGGACACGGATGTTTCAGGAGGTTCCTGCACATAATCAGGCGGGAGGAAACGCCCGGGTGTCACCACTGCGAGGATCGCCCAGAGGACACGGTGTTGCACACGGTGGAGGTCTGTCCCGCTTGGGCAGAGCACCGCCGTGTCCTCGTAGAGGCGATCGGCAGCGGCGGCGACCTCTCGCGCCCGGCCCAGGTCCAAGCCATGGTCCGGGGCGAGAGGGAGTGGGAGGCAGTCACCTCCTTCTGCGAAGCAGTCATGCTAGCGAAGGAGGTGGCGGGATGGGCGAGGGAGAGAGCCGAGAGGGCCGCCCGTCCCAGCCGCCGCGGTAGACGCTCCGGGCGTCGGGAGCCGCGTGACAACTCCCGGCCACCGTAGGCGCGGGCCTGCGGACGGCGAGTAATGGGTAGCTCGCCGTCCGATCAGGACCAGGCCCGTGCCGGACGGCGCGTATGTGTTCCACGCGCGCCTCAAAGAGATGTCAGCATCGAAGAAGGGGCCCGTCAGGGCCGAAGCCTGCCGGGGCAGCGGGATTGTCCGAAAGGGTTACCGCTGCCCCGGAACATAAAGGGCTAAGGAAGGAACACGGATGGGTTTTAGTCAGTAAGAGTCTGACACTCCCTTCCGCTCCACCCAGAGCGGGAGGGGTCATTGGGTGATTTCCCATCCTTAAAAAAAAAAAAAAAAAGTGGACGTGGAGCTACTCGCAGTTTCCGGTCGGTTGGCGGCCATTAGAGCTGGCTATGATTGTGCTCATACTTTTATTGAATTAGTTTGTGTTTGTGATGTACGAGTATGTAGGTACCTGGGTCTTTTTAGGTATGGGAAATGGTGTGCACTCGATTTCGATTCGGAATAAACTGACGCCTTTGTTTTCGACCACTACGTCGCGTAGGTATGACATTTACCCATTAGGAATTCCAATGGAATTAATTTCATATTAAATTATCTGATTACACTCGTACCGCAGACATCACATGTTATGTGATATTTCATGTTCGAAAAATGTCACGGATATTTGTTTGGAATGTCTTCAGACTAGTAGAGCAATAGACACATAAGGATCGATAAACGTTTGCTGTGGTCTAAAATCGTACCCCCACTAAGTGAAGATGCCCGTTCTTTTTCTGCATGAGAAGAAACCTTTACCTTGCAGTGAGACAGTAACAGCCCGGTAGGGCTATTCACACGGTGAGATTCTGTTAGAATCTCACCGTGTGAAGTTAGGTGAAGTGAGCTGTCATTGAGACTATTGAAAGCTAACTTTAAGCTCACTCAGTTTTCATGAAGAGAGTTTAACAGAAGAGATCGACAGTATACAACAGTATAATCGCCAAGATTATGTATAAAACATAAGCATAATCATAATCAGCCTATAACGCTCCCACTGCTGGGACACGGGCCTCCTGTCTGTGAGGGAGTGGGCCGTAATCCACGAAGCGAGCCCAGTGTGGGTTGGTAGATGTCACATGTCTTCGATTTTTTTATTCTAGGACATTCTGGTTTCCTCACGAAGTTTCCCTTCACTGTTTTGAGAGTAGTGGCGATGAAATTATTTACACAAAGTAAAGCGCCTAACTGGGTTCGTATCTACGACCTACAACTCGTAAGCCGCGACAGATTATGTATAATTCCTATTACTTATGTTCGTAAATTTGACAAGATCAATGATGGCTATTCCAATTTACGTTTTAACTAACACTCGTGAATTCGCCATTTCAATTATTTTGTCAAACGTACAGATCGTTTGACATCGATAGCTCCGATGAAGTAAGTACATCCTATATTATATGAAACCGTTCTGTACACGTTTGATGCTAACTCAAAGCAGTTAGAACCGGCAGTATATATGATATGCTATCAAAGAGTATTGATACAGTACAAAGAAGTGAACTTAGTTTGATATGGTGGTGAAGAAAATGTAACTGATCTGAAATACATATTTCTAGACAGATTGGTGCTTACCATACAGGTTTCTAATTGTCTTAATGCAAGACAAATATATACTGTACTCTTTGAGATAAATGAGTCGACATAACATTATGCTGATATTCCTCGAAAAGAGAGGCAGGAGAGTATAGTGAACTCACATTTTATCGGTTATGTAAGGACAAGAAACTATTACCACAAAAATCTTCTGCTAAGAATTTACTATAGAAAAACCCAATAACAATTTGCCCGACCAGGGAATCGAATCCAGAGCAAACAGAAACAAAGATTTTTGTTGCTAAAATATAGCTAGCTTTTTTCGTGTAAACAGGAGTCAAGGGCTTAAGCTGCAAACCAGCGCTTAGCAACTCTCTAGCGAACCTACCTGAGGCATTTGCTTCGGCTAATATAGTTTTGTGTAGATGTATCCACTTGATACTACTAGCTGTAATACTGATGACAATAAACATTAATCTATTGTATTCTTAAAGACGACGTTTACTAACAATGCTCCCAGCTTAGTTAAGGAACAAAATTGTTCATCTCTTAGTTGATCTAGTCTTTGAAACCTAGTAACCATACTAAAATGCTTTGACAATACATTAGAGAGAACACAAATTCATGCACGAACGGGTCAGTTTCATGACGAACGGTTCTGTAAGTATGTGATTTTATTACCTGTTACTTGAGTTGAATTACATTTTATCGTACTGAGAATTATTGCATACCAACTAGCTATGACATGCGGTTTCACTTGCTTTCTTGGGCAACTTCTTCCTGTTGAAGACACAGAGCATGTAACCTTTTAGTTGAAGATCTACTTAAGTGTCCCGCTCCCCGCGTGACGCCCCGTCCTCTAGAATGTCCCAGGACATTTTTTTCGGCGCGCCACGTGGCTCCCCGTTACTTAAACACGACTCGTATACAAAAAAATATCTATGGACCGTTGTTAAACTAATGGCTGTTTCTTCATGTGGACAGACACTGCTTGTTTCGTAACTTTAAATGGCTTTGATTTTTTTTCAATTGTTGTTTATTTTATTTGTTTGTTTACACTACGCCAATAAAAACTAAAACAATATTATTTCAATATTTAGAGCGATGACCCTATTTTTTATTTACCTTAAATAATAGCCCCATTCATACTGAATCGAATGACATATAATACATAACATTGTTCTTCCAAAGTTTTGAACTAACAATAACATTCACACAACACACACAACACAACACAACAACACCAACATAACACACAACACAATACACAACAATACACACAAACACAACAACATAACAACAACATTCACATTTTTTACAACAACAGATAACTTATTTCTTAATTCCGATACAACCACACGGCCTTTGGGACAAATATACTAATTCAAACCACTAGATTAAAGAATCAGGAACACAAGCAATATTACCATAGACAAAATTACTAAAAAATAAAATACTGCTGGCTGGAAAGCGCTCGCTGTCACCGTTTCTTCGCTGACACTTTTGGACGCGCGGACAATCTGTGGTTTAGATTCGCTGTCACTCTCGGTCGCCAGACATTTGGGTGGAGATAACAAGTAACCTATCTGTTCATAGTTAGGACATTATATTTTTATTTTAATCTTTAAAAAATTATTTACTAACTATTAATTGAATATGTTTAGGAAAAAGTCTTTTCTACGAGGTTTGGGATCGACACTGACGCCGAAAAAATAGTTTTACCTATATTTTATTTTGAGATAAATTACATTTGTGTACCAAATTCCATTCAAATAATATTCCGATAATCTTCACCAACTTTCTCTTTTTTTAGGACATTATGTTGGAATAAATCACAGCTACTTGTTGATATCGTTTAAATATAACACGTTCTCTCATTGCATAATCACCACTCCTTGAAATTGAATTCTGAATTGCAGTTATAAAAGAGGACTCGCCTAGGTCCACAGCAAACAACAGCCTTTGATTGAAAGATCAGCAGAAACCATAGAAATAACTTGGATAAGTTAATACATAGGTAACTTCAGTTTATATAAACACAATGACTGGTGTAAACGACAAACATAACCCACACCACAGCACGACTAAACAAATATAGTGTCACAAATTATAGAACGTGATGCTTCACGCATTTAGTCACGCGTCGCTGCGTGGCCGCCGAACGCCCGCCGCCTCTGTTTCACACATCATGGCTTTCATTTGTTTGTTGTTTTAGAAAATTACCGGTGAAACACTATAGAAACGTTTCTTAATACTGGTTTTATCAGAAGTTGAAACGACAGTTGAGGTTTAGCAGATTAACGGCCGGCCAATTGTAACCATGCTAGTTTTATTCAAAATTTAAGAAACTAGGTTGAAAAAAATGTGGTTTTTCTATTTCGTGTAGCTTGTTAAGTATGTGGAATAGGGATTTAAAATTTTGGTATATGTTTTTTGACTCTTTGGTCTAGTATCGTGTAAAAGGTACACACGATTCAATGAATTTTTCTCCACACCAAAAAATTGCAAAGTTATAATTAACTATTCTTTTACTTTTTTTCGAATATACTTTAAAACGTAATAGAGAATTATTATATCAAAGTTTACTCAAAGTAATTTTAAATTTAATTAATTTTATTTTGTTATAAAATGAGTACCTAAATTTGTTTTGGCACATACGTCGTTTTATTCCGAGCGCACGCACATTATAGCCATCTCTCTTCTTTTGCGTTTCAAAAGTAATTGCATCACTTTCGCTCGCTTAATAAGTTTTCGAGAATTTTATATTTTCGAGGTAGGGTCTTCATCTCATTATTCCTGGAAGGAAAATTAATGAATGAAAAGTTTTTCAGCTCAAAATGAATCGGCAAACTATTAGCAACTTCTGCGAAAATATCATTAGTGCGATTCAGACTCCGCTCACCTAACACAAAAATACTCTTCACGAACTCCTAACGAGTTCACTCACTTGCAGCTAGATGTCGCTATTCTAAACATGGAACGTTACCTCAACAGTAATTGGACCGTTTTGTGCTCTTACACGCGAAGTCTCTTTCTTCGAAGTTTGTTAGCTAAACCCATTGTGTGAGATAGTAAATGATTAAACACTGTTTTATAAGACTGACCTAGATTTTACGATAAAGAATGTTGAGGAAATTCCAAAGGATTTTTACTTTTGTCATAATCCTTGCGTATTTTTATGACAGTCACTAAAAGAATCTCTTTTACTAATTAACCAAATTATTTCCATAAAACGAGCCTCCACCCTCACCTCTATCACCAAAATCACAAATATTATTTGATATTTTTTAATATTGTCGCGCCAACAAAGTATAGCAACGACATCAGAGTTTGTGCCGCGTTAAAATTCAAGGGGCAAGTTGGAAAATTTTCCGTCGAGCGGCCGCCATTGAGAGAAAAACTTTGACATCTGCCCATGAAACTATGAAAATTGTTTACGCTACTAGCGGAGGTGACAGCGCTGAAAAGTTGAGGAGATAAAAAGAAAGGATTTTTATAGTTCTGTACTGAAGTGACGGAGGACTTTCAAGTCGTGAGCAACAGCCAAGGAACAGTTTTATCCAGTTTTTTAAATCAAGTAATTAAATAGCAAGTATTGTTCAAACGAGTTCACTCATTTGGTGCTTGCGCTCGTTCGAGTCAAAATGAAGTGATTTCGGGCGTTCCGATTACAATCTTGCCAGGATTTTGGACAGTTCCTGATAAAATGTTATTATTATTTTAATTGGGACGTAAAACCCTTACCTAGGTTACACCATACAGGCGTTATTTAAAGCATCAAGAAAGGTGAAAAACATTTCCAGGCAACCTGATAGCATCCCCCGTGAACATAATTGAATCTGCAAACTGTAAACGTAGTACACAGTTGGTTCCATGTCGTCAAACAACGTCATACACGCAAACAATTAACGCAAAAAGCGAAACAGCTGTCAGCATCACATTGGTCCACACCTCTCCTACAGATCAACGGAGCTATAAAAGCAGTAATTTCGCTAGATTTTTATGACACTTTTTTATATGTTATTGTTACGTTGGTCCAATAATGGAAACTGAACGGGGCCATTATTTTATTTGCACTCACATTTTATGGTTGGAACGATCACGTAGCAAAATGTTCGGGTTTTATTATATGAAAGTTAAATTTTCAATTTAGACGTTGGCGGATTGTGTTTTGATTTTTGTTGGTGATTAAGGATGGTTTTTTTTTCTTTGTTTTGTTTATCTTTTAATCGTGAGACCATCGTTAGTTCGTTATAATTATCTTTGACTGACACACTTTTGCAGAACGTGATCACCAGGATATCATAAAGCTTTTCTGAGTCAGCTGTACTACTTAATATTTCCTATAGTTAAATACTTACTGCTGCTTTCATTTTATCTTATGATTTTCTGTCATTTTTAGCGATAGACTGAAAAGTAAAGAAGATCAAGTATATAATAATCACCTAACCCTAAAGCCCTGTCGATCCTCAAAAAACAACAGCACCACGTTATACAAATGCACCACATTAATAGGCAGAGAGAATATCTAATAATTCTTCACGGTACCTACCCCGGCCGGACGCAGCTGCTAAATCCCCCTAACCGGTCAGCATTAGAGAATTACTCGATATAATCCCTCGTGGGCGTATTATTTGCTCTCTCTGATGCTGCACTGAACCTCGTCAAACGATATTATATGTAATTCCTAAGGGATTGTGAACAGGTGCCTGTTGAATTTAGCAGTCGACATTTTTTAAGGATGAAACTGATTGGGTAATTATTTTTTTTACTATTACTCAGCTTATTTCTTGTTTATAAGACTAGGATTTAGCATAAAATAATCAGCCTATAATGTTCCCATGGCTGGGACACGCGCCTCCTCTGTGTGAGAGGGAGTGGGCCGTAGTGCACCACGCGGGCACAGTGCGGGTCAAAGTGAATCGCTGAAATTACATTTAGTTTCAAGCTACGCCTGAATTCAAAAGTTACTTATTAGGCTCATTTTGAGCGGTGCAATTACACCAGTGTACGTCTTCCCTTTCAAGGTTTTGCCTTTAGACACATGGAGATATAGGTAATAAACTCCTAGAAACATATAATATAACATGCTTAGGAAATAGGGTTCCTCCAAAGTCTAGTAAAAACCCTAAGTGTAATATAAAAGCGTGTCACAATGACAAATCTCCATGCAGTACCGACGCGACGCAAGAAGAACTTGCACTCACCTGAGTAATGGTCGCGTTTCTTACGGATTTACCCTTCAGTCCGGCGGATTTTACACTGTCTTCTAGTGGAAAATAGTACGAAAAGATACTTAGGACAAACATGTTTGGTGCCAAATATGTGAGAGTGTTGGGTAACATTATTTTGTACTTGGAAGGGATACGAAAGCTCTTATAATGCCTAGAGATAATTCAGTTTGGATTTACTGGCTTTCTCGTGTCATTGAACGTTGTCCTACATTGAATTTGTCCAGTGTCTTAAACGCGTTTAAAAGTAACCTGGTCATAATATACTTATAAGGCTAATTAGCATTTAAAATCTAACTTCTTTTTTTACGTGATAATTATTTTAAAACTTAGAATAGTGTTGATTGTACTTTACACAAGTCCGTTCCATTTTCTTAGAATCTGATATAAACACTTCGATGTGTTATAATTACGTTTTTCATTGTCACTATTATTTCTACACTTTTTAAATAAGTTTAAAAAGTGTAGAAATAATAGTGACACTTTGTTTGAGTCTGATATAAGTATCAGACTCGAACAAAGTGTAACGAACAATCGGTAATAAACAATCTGTTAACCCTAAAAACATTATTTTACTGTAAGCCAGAATCAGACCCGAGATCAGTGACCCACAGGCTGAAAAGCATGCTCAGTTACGTTTACCGAACAAGCTAAGAAACAACTTAGCGATTTTTTAGAACAATGTTAGTCACACAGCCCCATAGCTCAAACGGGTTAACGGTTCACAAATACCTACAAACGATCCTCAAGTCCATCCCTCCAAAGTGCTGACCGCTCCCCGATTAACCTTTACTCCTTACGAGATGACAAAAGGCTCAATTTTCCCTCTCGTACCCAAATCAGTATAAAAATGTAAGAACAAAATGGTAACACACTTTGCTATGCAAAGGGTGAGGTCTCAGATATTTCACACACAAATAAATTTTACGCTAATATTTCTTTTCAAAGCTGACATCGCGTCAAAATGTTCTGGAACCTAACACGTGGAGATATTATTCAAAAATGTATTCCTTTTTTTTTCGTCCCAGATCCTGTTCAGAATTTGTTCTTACCTTGTCAGAGAAAGGTCCACAGAGAAAAAAAATATTGAGACTGTTAGAGGAGAAAGTATATACGGTGTATCAAACTTTTGTAGTTTAGTTTTTTATGCTGTGGCTTATTACTGGGGTCGTTCCGCAGGATTTTTTTTTGTAACAAGGTAGCCAATCTTAGTTTTAAGTTTAAAATAATGTTAGTGAGATAAAGTCTTGTTATTACAAGTAAGGATCGCAATGATTGTGTGCTAGCATTGCGATTAAACGCACTTTTGGAATTGCTGAAACCGCCAAACCGCGTACAAACGCGCACTAACCTACTAATGTTGTGACTGAAGATTTTATGCACGAAAAATTTACTTAAATATTTGACATTATTGCCTGCAAATCGTATTTTATCTCCTTGACCTTATTGAATTTTGACTTACCTATATAATTAATCTCTTTTACAATATTGTTTAATTTATTTGTAATCCTAATTCTAATGATTAATAATTAAATTTTAATGTAATGATGACCCTAATTTTACAAACCATTTTTTTACGCCGGAAACTGCATAATATTATGATCATAATACATAATGCATAAAACAACTTTGTACAATATTCTGACAAATAAATGCATTCTATTCTATTCTACGTCTGGCGTTTACTCGATTTTATTTTAGCACCACCATAGATTGCTGGCGAGCACAATGTGTTATGGCTTTGGTTAAAAAAATAAGAAAACGTAGGTAAAGTACATGTTCGGGCGGTTTCAAACCGCTTGCGTTTATTCGCAGTACATACTAAGCCTAAAATCTAACATCGTTGACTTGCCCGTTTTTGAAGACAAATTGACATTATAATTTTGAGAACGTTAGCGCTAATTCTAGCGAACAATTTAATATTCTACTCCTTATACCCATTTTATTAAAAGCCTTATAATATTATTTTAACGACATAGTTATTATAATAATAGGGTCTGAAATTAATCTTCTCCGTGGCCTCGCTTTTTTCCCGTTCCATTGTGAGCTCAGGCCCGCTTTGCCTAAAGAAACCATTGTGCATTGCTAGCTAACGCAAGACTAGTTGTTTGTCAAAAAATGATACAGTTTTCTTATTTCAGGGACTGGACGACCATCTTTATTATTCAGTAGTAGAGCTTCATTTGTACAAAGTTATATACGAATATTTTACCTAAATTACAATGACCTTAATTAAAGTATGCAATTGCATGTTCTTGATTGCGTGAAGACCTACCTACACATTTTTCTTTATTAGAGGCAATTGACAACAAAAGACAATTTGTAGGTTAGCATAATGCAATGCGATACTACCAATGCATGAATGTGCTATCTATGGATAAAAATCATGCACCACCGTCGCAACTCAAACAAATGATTTATAAGCACAATTATAAAAGAACACGCGCCTTCAACCCTGTAAAGTTGTAACGCCACGGCCCAGTCAGAGCGACCAACGAGGCGTCGCGCGTGGCGTAACATACTCCCTGCAGGTACTCGCACTTACGCGTAAGTGCGCAACATTACAATAAGTCGGCGAACGCGAATTTCGAGCCCTTTGAATCCCTTCGGAGCGTGAAGTGCTCTAATTAAATAATGCGTCAATCTCGACACACCTGCCAGCCCCGTTATACCTGGCCGACGAACAAAGGCTTGAATATTTTGTGACAATATATTTTGTATGACAATGTCACAATGTGGAAGTTGTATTGAGTGTTTTGTTTTGTTCGTAGGATTGCTTTTGACTTATTTGTTTATTAGTGTGCAGAACTAAATTGTCGTTGAAAGATTTTAGTTCTGGCTTTAGAGTTCCGTATTACCTACATGAAGTTTATCTAGTGACTTATAATAACTACCTTTTTATGCGAATAGTTTAATTATTTCCACGAAATCGATATTTAATTGCTGCATCTCTGTTCTTTTTGTGTTGTTGTATCCATGTCAACTGTATTATTTTGACTGCGCAACAAAAATTTCTAAACTTAACAGGAAAGCATGACTTATAATTGGGTTTAATACTCGGCAAAAACCCAAAAATACAATGAATGCACTTTCAAAGTCAGTATATTTTTTTCTAAATAATTGTTTAGCTTTTTATCCATATGGATACGTAAACCCTGCACCTGACACGAATCATACTTAGTTAAAGATATAATTAGTTAGCATAGCATAAAGCATAATCAGACTTTAAAGTCCCACTGCTGGGACACAGGTCTCCTCTCTTCGAGAGGGAGTGGGCTATAATCTAACACACGGGCCTAGTGCGGGTTGGTAGATGTCACATGTCTTCGAATTTTTGGTTCTAAGACATGCCGGTTCCTTCACGACATTTTTATTCACCGTTTGGAGAGCAGTGGTGATAAAATTATTTACACAAAGTAAAGCTTCGAGTTTCGATTAGTGGGTTCGAACCAACGACCTACAATTCGTAAGTCGGGCCACTGCTCTCCAATTAATTAGATACACCAACAAATATCATTAAGTACCAAAAATCCACCAATGGCGGCCGTCAAAGTTGCTCCTATAGACTACTTTACTAATAAAGTGACGGCTCGCAATCGGTTCCTAAGACGTGACCACGGCCACCGTCTGCTTCGGGATGAGATATTAATTGTGCTACCAAGACAGTTACGTAATTAGACAGGCTTGAGGCTTCACCACGATATTGTGGTGAAGAGATATTGAGCTTGATTCATGAAGTTGTTGCAAAAGGCTTAGCGGGTCTTATAGCGTCAAGATAGGCTACTTAATAAAAAAACCGGGCAAGTACGTGTCGGACCACGCACAATGAAGGGTTCCGTAGTTGGAATGAATTTATCCCAAGAACAAACTTAACATTGTAGTTGAAAAACATGTTCTCCCATACATTCCAACTGAAAATGTAAGTTTGTACGCACTATATTGAGAGATTAACCATGTTGTTTCAAGATCATAGACTTCTTATTAATTTTCCTGTAATCTATAGGTATAGAACTATTTTCAGTATTTTTTTCAAAATTTCAGGTTCAGTAGTTTCGGAGATAAGGGGGGGGAATGGTAAATTTCCGTCTATTGTCTTAAATAACTTTAATACAATTTACTTTAAAATTGTGAAAAAATATATTTGAGATCCTCACGGTAAGCCCTTTCATTTGATATGTCACACGGTACAGATTGTGAAACTTTTTTTTTAAATTGTCTATTTACCCCTCAAAAATGACTCCCATTTTCAAAACTCATTTATTTACGTTACACGTCTGTATTTGGGTCACAGAGATTCATATGTGTACCAAATTTCAACTTAATCGGTCCATAAGATTCGGAGCAAATTGGCTGTGACAGACGGACAGACAGACAGACACACGAGTGATCCTATAAGGGTTCCGTTTTTTCCTTTTGAGGTACGGAACACTAAAAATTAATTCATTCATTCACTGACGGACAACGCACAGTTAAAACTAATGTGCCTGGTAAGTAAGTAGTACCTACAACATTTTACACAAAAAAAAACCATACATTTTGATTTTTCGATATTTCATTCGTGAAAGATTTTATGGAAGTAAGATAAAAAAATGGAACCGATTACGGTACCATCATGTCTTTATTTGCACTAACCTAGATTTCTCATTGTAATTTGTTAAATTAATCATAAATGGCAGTATTTTAATTCACCGTAACGGCCAAAATAATAGGTAAATAAAATATTTACCAATCAAAATTCAATATTTATTTCGCTTTATGTTTTCACAATCGCTAATCTTCTTAACATTTTTTCTGCAAACTTCGAATGAAAATTTTCCTTATCGTCCCAATTTTCCTTTATAATTCCAAAAACGTTTTATTTTTCCCAAATTAACGTGAAATTGTGTCTAAAATGTTGCCATTATTCAAAATTACACGACGCCTGTGATGGGTAAGCCTGGCAGTCCGAAGTTTCGGGGTAACAGCGTATAATCTCTGGCCGACGGAAATGTCTGTCATGGCGATCGGACACGGTTAGTTGTCTACGTTAATTACGACAGCTTTAGTTACCCGGATCGGGTCAGTGTTCGTTATTATGGAAAATGGGTGTAGCTGTAGCAAAATATAGGTTTATGTATATTAAAATTATTTTCATGATTATTTATTATATTGCAAACATCGGTGATTAAAATAATAGCTTCATCGAAATCATTTCGATGAAGCATATAATTTAAGCGAATAATTTTGATAAAATGTTCACGATATAAATTAAGTCGTCTTGCAATCAAACTCATTTGATACACTCATGAAAACACTATTAACTATTCCGTTCCAGAAACATTATATTTTTCCGTAAACAAAAACACAAAACATATAGGTACAGAACAGTACTTAAAATTAGGCAGCATTCGTTAGCATTAAGGACATACTCAAAATTATTAGATACCAAACAGAAAAGCAAAGTTTGGAGAGCTAGACTGGATGTACTGTGACTGTAGGTAAGGAGTCGACTTTCCGGAAACGTTCCTCTCTATGAACGACTGTGGTTGACCGCTCAACGTTCATTATATCTGTTTTAGGTGACCTGCCATGTTATATCTCGATGTCTTCTTTTTAACCTTTATTTTCGTAATCAGCTTTGGTATTTTTTGCACCGTTGTCCGATGGCAAGATTAACGTTTTATTTCCGTGTTTGTGGCTGTAGGGAATCGAGAGAATAAAAATTAGGTTGAGGTACTAACCTAACCTAACAGGTTTAAATATGCGAGTTTTAGAAAAAGATTGGCACACAGGTATCATTGATAGAGACGTCGCTTACAAAGCTAAACTTTTTCAAGAACTCAAACGTTTATCACTTCTGTATTACTAGTCAGGGAATACAGGCATGATATGAGTGTACGTGTGTCATGATTATTTCCTAGTTCCATTATTTCCGCCAACAATTCCTGGCTTAGTAAATAAATCTACTATAATATAACCACCGCAAACTCACCGACCAATCAAAATCAAAATTAACCACGTCACTGTAGAACATCCAGTCCAGACGTTTGGGCCACGTAGCCCGAAATCAATTAGAGTGGGTCCGTGCCAATCGTAGGCTCACTGAGAAGTTCGCTGACGTCACTTCTAAGGCCTTTATTACCAACCCGTGTAATTGACTTTTAGAATCAGCGGTGGACGAGTGACAGGGAGGGATTGACGGGCCCGGCTCGCAGGACCAATATTGTTTCTAGTTTGAATGTTAAGTGTTAGACCGACGACTTGAATAGTTTGACTTAGAAACTCGTTAATGTCTTTTTGAAATGTGCTGGTACACGATAGATCTTCAAAGAATATGTCATAAAAACGATCGGAATGGTCATCATGGTGCTACTAAATATCGGGAATTTTTCTACAAACAAAGTTAAACATTCTAGCTGAAGCCTAGAGTATTTTATTATCTGTACTGAAGCTATCTAAATGCATGTCTAAATATCTGTATAACATAGAGCATACTAAATGCAATTGTGACGCGTCATCTCGTCTCCTTGGAGCTTTACTTTGCATTATATAATGCAAAATAAGTCGGTCCTTATGCAAATTTATGAATGTGTTGAGTATATCTAGGACGGAGTGTTAAACTAGCATTTTACATATTATTACGGAGCAATGAAAAGTATAATCTTTCAGACAAAAGTATAGTACACCTACTTACATTATACCAGTTCTATTTAGTTACATGAAATAGAGGATGAGCCAACTGCCAAATAAAGACTCCGGGCTGCTTCTGAAAAATTCGTAGTTGAAAAACTCATGCACTTTACCCGACCTGTGGATCGAAACGTAGTGTAGTTTTCAAATGTTTAAACTGTGTTTAAAAGTAGTTCATTATAATTCATAATTTGAATATTTATACGCCGTTGACGGCAATACGTAGTGTTCATTTTAATAATAACCAACGACCCACCCCAGCCTTGCACGGGTCATACGACTTGTCAAAACATTTAGTTTTTTATTATTATAGTTAAGTTTCATAAGAATGTTTATGCATACACAAAAAAAAAAAAAATATAAATCAAAATTTGTATTATCGCGATCACTAACCCTTTGAGTCAAAAAGTTAAGTAACGTTGTGATCACACAACTAATACCTGCAACAACATCGACTTAACAGTACAATTGCTACAAAGACTCTGATTATCTCCAGTCAATCCGTGAAATGACGTCAGATAAGTTCTACACGGTATGTACCTACTCGTGACGGTGTTCACGGCACGCTTGCGGAGCTAATTGGTACTTTGTTTCACCCATTACCAAGTAGCAAGACTGTAAACCTTTCAGTTGAAACTTATGTATGCAGCGCTTTTGACTTCTCACAGAGACTTTGAAAGAGGTTATGTAGAAAAGCAAATTCCGTTTCTGGTTCAGTTTGTTGACACTTACAGCTACATGTCTGAGTAGAGGTGTACTGGGTTTGGCAGGATGGAAAGTTTCTTGCAATAAGGTGTCATCAAACAAGTGTGAATGGATGAATGGATTTGTATAAATTGGGTAAAAAAAAAACACTTTTACGTGTCGAAAATAAAATATGTTTTGTGATGGTTTAGTACGTCCGGTACACCATGGGCAGTCCGTCAAGGCTGCTGATATCCTCAGAACATGTACTTACTACAGCATATTTTTCCTCAATAATATTGGTCATCATCATCATCTGCCTAGCCTTTTCCCAACTATGTTTGGGTCGGCTTCCAGAGGCAGCTGAATACCATTATTTTACATGGAGTGACTGCATATCTGATCTCTACAACCCATTAACTGTGTAATACGATACCCCTTAGTAAGATTAGCTGTCAGACTTTCGGGCTTCTGACAACCTGTAACGACAGTCAAAGATCCACGAATAACAGCCGGGACCAACGGAGGGGTTTTGGTATGTAAAGATGGTAACCCATCCACGGACTGGATCGCGGCAAGATCCGTGCGGCTGTTATTAGTTAGCCACAAATATTTGGTATTGATACAAAAATAGTTTTTTTTTAATGCAAAATAACTGCTTCAATAATAAAAAAAACAGCAAACTTCTGCTGAAAACGTTCTAATTGATTTGGTGAACGGGCAGTGTCTGACAAGACATTAATTTAGTAGTGGAGCCACTCTAGGTTGCAGTACCCCAACGCTACTAATATAACAGCCTTATCAGCCCCAGCCATCCAAAATCCAGTAAGTAGGTACAACAAAGTACAGCCAAAAACATAGCCCCGTAATCCGGCTCTGTGCTAATTCGTAATAAACCATTGTTGACACCTGCACCGTGGTTCTAGCTTTATTGTATGTCACCGGCGCCCCACATTAAAATAAATTGTTAGTTAAAGTTCGTCTGTTTATGTACTATGCTGCTGTTGATGTATTGCTGTGATTTATGTACTTACTCGAGTACTTCGAAATTTAGTTTGTGGAGTGGAAAGTAGGAGATGCTTGTTTAATTTGCACTGTAATACTTCTTTGTGTGTTTTTAATGTCAGACTTCAGAAATACTTTTGGTCCTTATTCCACTTTCATTTATATTTAGGAAGGGATGGTTGAGACACCGAAATAAATAATCTTCACTTCTTGAAAACTTCTATAATTATTTTTTTAAATTCTTACAAAATGAACACGTCCATATCCTAATAGCTCACTTGCCATCTTCCTTCCTTCACCTTTCTCCTCTCCACACATAGTCTTTCATTCATCGCTGCGTTCTTGCTCTATTTGTTTTTGTTGAAATTATGATGCGTTCCGAATTAACATCCTACATTGTATTGGGTGATATCAGAGATTATAGTAAGTATCTACATAAAATTATGTTAGCCTATGAAAAAAATCACTTTAATTACTGTACAGGTTAGAGACAGAAAATACTTGCAAAAAACGGATCCTTGAAACTCCGAACCATCGCAAAGTTTCGATGATAATGATAACTAATATTTGCTTAATATATATTGCTTAAGATATACCTAATTTGCTTAAGATATAACTTCGAAAATACAAATTTCTTTATTACCTTCCTACGAGTAAAAAAAAAAGTAAACAGAACCTCGTAAAACCTTTTGTGTAAATACCTCAGTAGTTTTCCTCTTTCAGTACAAGTATTCACATTGCAAAAGTGAGTACATAATAGCAAGCATATGGAGTTAATTGGCGCCCCTACAACTAGGAAGTAATTAGGTGCAGTCTACTTCTTTTATTAAATACATTTTGTTACAAGAAGTTTCCGAGTACCTCCTGTTGAATTCAGACAACTCTTTCGTAATAATTGTTTTAGTTTTGTAAGCGACTTAAAACAATAATGTTATGAGGAAGAACTGGCTTTTTGTACGCCAATCTTTTTCTTTGCACCGTTGACAATGTATTCATGCCTTATCTACTGAATTTTTTTTAAATCGTCATAACATATACTACATGACTTTGTTTTGCTGTAAAAAGTAATGGTATCTTTCAATCAAATATAACTATCATAAACACAAAACGAAACCGTCCATTGTAGGTATGTTTTATAGTGTTCAATGTATTTTTCTTGTGTACAATAAATAAGTAAATACACCATCCGGTCTTATCAAAACTTTTTAAATAAGTGATTAAAAATCTTTACCCATGCAATCCTCCTAATCCCCCCTTTACTCCTATCAACAAGCACAAGATTAAAGACTGTCTTCACTAGCTAGTAACACGCGCAGTAGCGCGGTACTGTAGATATTATTTAAGAGCTCCTTGCATAGCGGCGCTTAATCCCGGCCAATACCTGCTTACAGGGAAGGGGAGGACCCTCAACGAATCAATTCGGGGAGACCCCGACATACCCCGGTGAATTATCCTCTAGGCTGCTGCGGAAAGCCTTTGTTTAGAATTTTATGAGTTTTTTAGCGAAGGTGGTATAAGCACTGCTCGAATAGGGGAAAACTGGCGTTTTGTGTTGCATTGGTAGCAATGAGGTTGCAAATTGATGCGTGTTACCGCGTGGCCCAAACTGTTCGTCTTTACAAAAACTATTTGCTTTAAACACATGACTACTTACCATCACTTAGCAAGATGAAAGCTGGTTCTGCAGTTTTGAACCTAGAAGAAATAAAACCCAGTTTAAAGATGTATGATAAACGAAGTACCAACCGGTCCGTGTGTGACCGAGATGTATAAACGTAAACGAAGCAAAAGGAGTATGAAAGGATCGTAGCTGGTGGCCTTCTGCAGTTTCTGCCTACCCCTTGGGAAGAAGGGGTGAGTTTATGTATCTATGTATGTTAAAAGAAGTAGGTAGTTAGTGAAATTGCCAACTCTGAAAGCACGTTAAAAAAACCGTTGCCGCGTTGGTCCCGGCTGTCGTTCGTGGATCTTTGAGATTAAGATGGATAGATGATCGTAGGGGTATCGTATTACCCAGTAACTGGGTTCTAGAGGTCAGATAGGCAGTCGCTCTATGCATAATACTGGTATTCAGCTGCATCCGGTAAGACTGGAAGCCGACCCCAACATAGTTGGGAAAAGGCTCGGCAGATGATGATGACCATTTCAAATTGCTATCACCACGTTCTTACTTGATTTTTTTTACCCAATAAATATATTGTATCGATTACAAAACATAATAGGTATAATTTTGAGCGACACACTCTCGAATATTACATAATCATAATCAGCCTATAATGTTCCCCCTGCTGGGACGCAGGCCTCCTCTCAGTGAGAGGGAGTGGGCCGTAATTTACCACGCGGGCCCAGTGCGGATTGGTAGATGTCACATGACGTCGAATTTTTGGTTCTAGGACATGCCGGTTTCCTCACGATGTTTTTCTTCACCGTTTTGAGAGCAGTGGTGATGAAACAATTTACACAAAGTAAAGCGCCTGTCTGGGTTCGAAAGTACGACCTACAAATCGTAAGTCGCGGCCGATACCACTGGGCCACCACTGCTCTCGAATATTATTAGATCATATTAAAACATTGAAAAAAGAGTTCAATTGAACAGGAATTAATGTTTTTTTTTTTTCAAGGAACATGTTTTCTTTCGATATTCGTTTTGAATTTAAAGAAATGGTGGATGAAAGAGTATTAATTTTTTATGTTTATCTGTTTTATCTGTTCCCTGTCCTGCGATTACGTGACTGATTAATGAAGATTTTTTGACAATTGTTTCTATTTAATCAAACGTTTTAAGTGAGCATTTCATTTTTCGGGAATTATTTTTACCGTTTAAACCCATCAGTTCTTTAATTTTCTTATTCTCTTTCATCGTTTTTCACATTTTCAATCTATTCGATTCCTACTGAGTGGCAGTGAGCCTTCTAAAGATATCCCCTTATTTTGTATCTTCATCCAATAAGCTCCCCGGATCAAAAACTTTTCATTACGCCTCATTGTAAATTTTAAAATTTTCCCTTGCGCCTGTTGACTGTATTGACACTTTGACGACTGAAATGCTTACAAACATTTTTTTTTATAAAACAATGTACTTATTATCTTTTCACTTGATGTCACCATTGTGCATTAACAGGGACTGGCTGTTTGACATATTTTTTGTAAGGGACATTTCAGCTCACCATGCTGGCTTCCAAGAGCCAGAGAGATATTTGAGAGGTAGTTGCGTATCATTTTGGTAATTCAACAACATTCATTGCGTCATTCACGGTGTCGAGCAGAAGAATTTTTGAAACATACGAAGCATTGTATTGGCACTTTCCTTTAAAACTTCGGATTGTGATTGCAAGTGTGTTACGCAATGGGGGGTGCAGAACCAATTTGTCATAAACTTTTTATATCCACTTGTCTCGAAACTTTTCACACTTTAAATTTTAACCAAAAACGGCGCCTTATATTCCGGGAAAAGCCATAAAATAACAAACAAAACTGTAGAAAACCGTTTTTCGCACATGCATCCATTTTTGTACCTGCCGTTCTACCTAACCTAGGGCAGATAATAGGTACAGAAGGTCAGCTCCGTACAACAACTGTAAACAGGCCCACACACGTATACATAATCATGTGTGTGTTATTTATTGCCTTTTCTAAATGTATCTGACAAAAATGTAAACAAATGAGTTAGAAAATGAACCTGTGGATACCAATCTGTAGACCCACTTACAAATTGAGTCTTTGGATCTGATTATTTGACAACTAATTCCGAAATTCTGATTTTAACACGTTGAACGCCAAGCAACAGACACAATAGAAAATCTATAGGTTTTTCATTTGACGATCGACGTTAATTTCATTTACTCAAATTTCGTCGAAGATTTCAGAATTTAATAATGTTGTTCAAATAATAATAGAAAGTGGTAAAATGTAAAGGTTGTAACCTTTTTAATACAGATGAATGTGTTACTGTTCAATTCTAACCTGAACAGGTTTTGTTTACACTTTCGACAGATACTTTTGGAACAGACATTACGTACGACGATCTCAAATAAATGCCAGTCAAATGCTTCACAGCTTCGTGCGTTTTGGCTCGTTGTATGGAGCATGGACATAACTAACCCTCTGTACCTGTCTATCTAGTGCCAACATGTAGCTGAGCACGGCTTAGTGTGTGGGTACTGTTGTATTACATAGGTGGTCATACTTATTTGGCTGCTAAATCACTAACATTTTATTAAAACAAAGCTCCCCGCCGCGTCTGTCTGTCTCAACGCGTTAAACTCAAAAACTACTGAACGGATTTTCATACGGTTCACCAATAGACCGAGTGATCCATAAGGAAGGTTTTATGTGTATAATTAATTTAGATTTTGTGTAAATTGGCTGAAATATGACGATGTTTGCTGAAGATGTCGCAAAAAAACATTCCGACTTCCCAGACGGAATGTTTTTTTCGACATCTTCAGCAATCCAATCAATCAATCAGCAAGCTCCCACTTTACTGGCGTGCGCCGCGTAAACCAATAGAGGTACCTAAATACTAGTTATTCGAGAGTTCCGTTATCTAACGTCCAGGTCAGTTATCAGGTTCTCATCATAAATGAAAGCAATGTATTACGGAATGAATACATTGTTTACCTGGATTAACACTTAGGGTACTTTTAATCCCGGTAGTACGTTCCCGTCGGATATTTTCCGACATCCCCGCGGGCGAAGCCGCGGAAAAAAGCTATCTACTAATAATTATTATACTAGTATGTATCTATATTAATGATGACACTGACATCATTTGAACGTGATTTAGATGTGCTGACTGCGTTCAGTTTCGTTGGTGAAACTCGCCTTAAGCAACAGCATGAGTTTAATTAAACTTACTTAAATTATTAATTTATTTGAGATTCAGTATCTGGTTATATTCGTACGTTTATTAGTACATCACTTAGTAACTCGCTGGGGATTCACTGAACTCAATGCATTAGCTTGAGTGTTTTGGCCAGTTTGTTGTAGTTAAACCAATTTCCAGCCATTAAACGAACCACAATGTAACAGGATTTGAATATTCTATTTCTAAGTTTGTTACTATTTGTGATCGATTTTCAATAAATTATATTTACCTACTCCTTACACACCCGGGTGCCCGGGTCGAAAGGTTCTAGAGTGGCAACCGTGTACCGGAAGACGTAGCGTTGGAAGGCCTCCCACAAGGTGGACCGGCGACCTTGTACCGGTAGAAGAGGCTGTGCTTAGGGGAGGCCTATGTCAAGCAGTAGACGTTTTTCTGAAATGATGATGATGATCTATTCCTTTAACTATTACCACACTCTAAATCTTTGTGTAAAACTATCTAGCCTGTCATGTCCCACTCCTGATCGAAGGCATCTCTCTTCCTTTCCCACACACGTCAGTCGTCTGTCCCCAATTTCTTTTTTACAAAATGCAATGTTCATATTAATTTATTGCATTCCATATTATAACATTATACATTGTATTCAGTCACAAACCAGGAAAACAATAATTACAAGTATATATATTATGTGTGTGTATAAGTATGTATAGTATATTACTAGTATTTTACTGTGTGTATCTACATAAATAATAAAATAAATAAATACAAGTAAAAATCTCAATTTTCTCAAAGCAAACCCTAATACCAAAAACATGTAATACTCTTATAAATGTAGGTACATATATGCAGTGAAGAATGTATGTTTGGAAATAATTCAAAGTTCGCTGTAGCGAGAGACGCTGCAAGCCGCACTGGCTCGTGCTAAGAAGCCATGAATATCGTCCCAACACTAACCTTGCCGATATACAGAGAATGGAAACGAAATTTTTAACAAAGTTTAACGAAGAAAATTGTTTGAAATTTGTGAAAAAACCCAGAAGCTCTTATTAAACAATCTGAAAAAATTTAATCACTATAATTATAATAATATTCCTAAAAAAATCTTAACTAATGAGATTTAGTACCTACAGGTAAATAGACCTGCTCTGGACCTTGATATCGCCGGATGAAAATCATGTGTGCAAGAAATTAGGTTTATTTGCAACGAACATTTGTGTAGCTACCATGTGATTTGGAATGCCTACAATTCAACCTCCAAAGACCTCAATTTTACACTCGGAAAAATCAAACACAAATAGGTAAATCTCCAAGATACACGTAAGTAAAGTAAAGTTCTCCTACAAGATCCAAAATTGAATCTCAAGATGTGCAGAACTACTAACAAGCCACTTTATATTAAACCGCTTGCAATGCCTGCATTCTGCACGGCGGTGATTACCTTAGTTATCCCCAAGCATGCAGGCAAGTGCGGCATTAATACGCTGCTACCTACCACAGGTAATGTGCTGATGCATTATAGGTAGTTGAGGAAAAAGAGTTTTCAAGTATTTTCTTGGAGAGGGATATTACAGTTCCATAGGTACATATTTGCTTGAAAGTCCAGAGGGTACTCTTAAATCACGTCAGTATAAGAGGAACAGTTAGGTGCTAACTGTAACGCTGAGACAGGAGCCTTTCGGCTTCATACAGGACTTTACTGTTTAATTTTTCTTTTTACAATTTTTTTTGTTTATATATTTTTTTTGACTGTATTTACTTTAGTTTGTGATCTTCCTGTACGAGTCGCAATAAATTCTTTTTTATCTTTCTTTAACTGTCACCTTAACTTACCCTGCACATTATCTGCCTTGCAAATGAATAAGGGGACTCCTGCGCTATGTGATTGTACAACCAGTATTCGTTATGTTGTTTTCCTTCGCACTGTTAGACAGTGATTGACTTAAATCGCCAGTCGGTAGCAGTCAGAAAGCTTGACCATAATTTTATTATTCACCTTCTAATCAAAACAATTACATACAACCAAGATCAATTTTCTTTGTTCGAAATATGAAAAGCAGATGAACGAACGACTTTTTAAAATTCAGATTACTTTCATAAAGAAAAGGAAGCTCTAAAAATCACACATGCAGTGTTGGAGTCGCTTCCTGCACATAATACTCCACGTTTGCATACATTTCGCTGCAGGACAGGATGCGGAGGCATTTCGCACGGAAACATTGAATAATTTTACGCTAAGAACTTGGCCAAATGAATTCCTAACCGCTGAAGGTATAACGTTGTAAACGTCGTGTTGTTTAATTTACTTTTTAGTTTACAATATAATTATTAGCCTAAGCTTAGTTTAGTAGACTCCAGCGAAGCTATTTCACGGTGCTATTTACAACCGCTCGACAAGCTATAGAAAAAGATTCTTTTAGGGAAAACGCCACAAAATGGTAACTTTTACGATAGAAAATGTTCAAATGAATTTGGATGTTTGTTAGTCAATTAAATACCGGGAATACGTACCCGTGGGAGAATTTTTCGAAATTATTTTAGTTTCTACTGTAAAACGAAAACTGTTTTCTTTGTTCTGATTTCGACCCTTACCACATTACTTAATTTTTTTGTGGTTTGAAAACACAAAAGCCAAACTGCTCTGTAACAATACTGCAAATATGCCTAACGACGGGCAGCGGGATTGTCCGAAAGGGGCAGCGGGATTGTCCGAAAGGGTTACCGCTGCCCCGGAACATAAAGGGCTAAGGAAGGAACACGGATGGGTTTTAGTCAGTAAGAGTCTGACACTCCCTTCCGCTCCACCCAGAGCGGGAGGGGTCTTTGGATGATTTCCCATCCTTAAAAAAAAAAAAAAAAAAAAATAAAAAAAAAATAAAAAAAAAAATGCCTAACGACCCATGTGTATGTGTAAACTTGTCGGTGTTGAGCAATTTTATGCTAAACAGGAACATAAAATATAAAACAAAGTAAAATGTCTGAAATTTATATTATAATAAGGTAAACTTGTTTCTCCCTAACTTTGAAGGAATTAATCTCTGAATGTGCTGGTGATCTATTCAGTAAAAATCGCATCTTGAAAGCTGAGGTGAAGTGAGCTGTCATTCCTCCTGCTACTAGGAATTGACACTATTGATAGCTCACTTCAAGCTCACTTCACATAAGTTTCATGAAAACAGCATTCTACTTCATTGGCTCAAAAAAAAATCTACCTTCAGCTGTGGATTTTTTTGGCTGACATGATGATGAGGATAGTTATAGAAACATAGTACACCTATGGAAAACGCTTTGAAAAATCTTTCTAACTCCAGGAAAAAAATACAGGCGTTGGATTTTTTTTTTAAGAAAAATTAAGAATTCTGCAGTAAAATGTACCAGGAAAGCAGCATGTAAAGGCATTACGGTTCTCACGTATTACTTAGGATATCGGAGATTTTACAGCAGACGACAGTGTTGCTAAGTGGCCGTCGCCGGCCTACAGACATGTAGTTTGTTGTGGGGCTCCGAAGCAAGATAAACGGACTGGAAGACACTTTAAACAATGTGTAACTGAATTAATGCACATTATGAAAGTATTTTGTTTAGAATCATTTACTGAATTTATTTTTGTAATTTTTAGTTTCGGTAATTTTTTATCCTAAAAATAATTAAATCTATGTAAATTACAGCCACATTTCCGCTGTACTGTCAAAACAAACAAAAATTGACGTAGTGCCTACGCTATACTTACTGGATACGTATGCGACTGTGTGCGTGCGTAGATTTGTAATGTGACCACAATTTTCTCCCAAATCAGTATAACGAGTTTAAAAATAAACAATGTTTTATACATAATACTAAAAATTCAGTGTACCTATGTATTGTGATTATAACGTAATAATTCTAATTGGGGTGTTTGGTGGTGTGCATCAATTCGGGAACTTGTCGTAATAAATAGAAAATAAGATTTTTATGTAAACCATTCAACTAAAAGAATATAATTTACCTTACTCTGTTTCTAAAGGAAAGACATCATCAATAACATTTTCGAGGAATTACTAATTACGTAAACTTAAAAAAGTTGCAACAAAATTCAAGTGATTAAGCTAAAATAAATAATAATACTCTAAGTAGTAGTAACATTTTCGTAAAAGTATCAAAAATTATTCGTCGAAGTACTTAAAAATTGAAATTGAGTAAAATGTTTTATAAAATTTTTATTAATTAAAACAATTCTTGATTGAACATTATCATCAACTGTGCTGAATATAATAATATGCTTAGAGTATTTCAAAATGTCATCGCTAATTAAAAATTGCTCAACTCAAGATTATAAATACCTACCGTGATTTGTAATATACATATTTTCAAGATTCATTCCGTTCTGATCCCCTGAAAAGCCCCTCCACCCTTCCCCCCTCCTCGATCCCCTGCTAGTTATAGGCATACATAGAGGCGTACGTACGGCGATCTCAAACGAATGTCAGACGCGGGTGCGCTTCCACGTAAGTACGTAGACCCGTGTCTGTGTGTGCGTGCGTTTTCGCTTGTTGTATTGAGCTGAACTTCTGTAAATATGTATTTTGTGTTGATGGGTGTCTTAGAAACGCACCAATTACGGTTTCAGAATAATCGCGATATTTCTTAGGGGAAAGATGGGGGATATTGAGACGTTTTTTTTTTATATAATATTATTAGCCTTCTAGAGGAAGTGTGGTAATCAATGCTGTTGCTTTTTCTGTATATGAAAAGGCCTTTGCCCCTCAGAGCGACAGTTAAATAAGCTAGTTTTATTTTGCTTAACCAAAAAAATAACTTATTAAATTTTGATTTTATGAAAAAAGCTTTTTATTTCGAAAAATCGACAACCCTTGTTGAAATACCGTTTAGGCTGGGATAAATAAACCAGTTCTTAATAGAATGTCAGTTACTCTAATAGCTTTTCAAGAACTTGAAACAATGGCCTCACAAAATATTTCCTGAGACAAAATCCTATCTTATTATACATGTTAGAAACAGACGAGGCTTTCCTTTATTTCTCCGCCATTTAATTGAAGATTCCGCGTTGACATTGACAGACTGACATTTAATCTGTAGTAGAAGTTATTAGTTATGCCAGGCGCAGATCAATCGCTAAATGATAGTCGCTTTCAATAAAATTATGTTACTCAGTCTTGAAGAGTTGATCCTTGAATGGATAAATGTCTTTTCGGTTAATTTAACCTAAACAAGAAAGATATTTTAAAAGTATATATTGTGTATTTTGTGCCAATCTATTCTGTAAGAATCTCACCGTGTGAAGTGAAGTAAGCACCAGGTGGTACGACTGCTCACTTCAAGCTCTCTTCACCTAAGTTTTCATGGAGAGATTTTTCAGAAAAGATAGGCGGTACACATACGTACCTGCAAAACAAACCAACATCATAACCCCATACGTCACAACACAACGTTAACAAAAACATTAAGTTCTCAGCGCGCGACACAAAAATATATTACAAGGAACAAGTCGCAAGTCCCGTAACGAAGACTTACACAGATTATGTAGGTACTGTAAAAACGTCGTAACTTATAATAAGGAAAACTGCTATTTGCATTCAGTTTAAAATGTTTCAACGAGATCTCTGGAAAATTAAACAATACTAAAATTACAGTGACGTATTAATCAAGCTTATGCACATGGTACCTAGCAAGGTATTCAAGAGAGTTTTAGCCTACGTATAATATCTATGAGCGACGCGCGTATACGCACTGCAAACGTAACTGTAACGCAGAAAACACGCCGTCGACGCGCGTACAGATAGGTACGCTGGTTTTCCTAGCTCCTAGCCCCTAGGTCAGTCTCCTAGCTCTTAGGTCAGTCCCATTAAGATCACCGTTATTACAAAAATCAGTCAAGATTTCTCGAACGGGAATGCTGCTGTGTTTATATATCAACATTTCGCCTGTTACACGTTCCACTCTCATGTTACTGCAAGCCTTAATCGAACACAAATCCCAACTCCAGGCTGTTACTGAGAATATTCAAATGCTTAAACCCAATAACACTTTTTCGCCACTCAGCGAAAAGCCCAGGATTGCACGCCGCTAGACCAACAACGCAAAAAAATAAGTAAAATGAAGAGCAGTGAACAGTAAAACCTCTGTAAGTTTTAAACCCGCAATTGAACAAGTTTGCACTTAACCGGAGACCTGTCATTTAGAACGTGGTTATTTTCTCGACAACTTCTTTGTAACTAGTTTAACACTCGTTTTGCGGCACAAACTGTTTTGATGGGTAAGCAGAAGAGGTGGTATTTTTATTTGGCGACTTAATTTCAGCATTGTACTGTGGGCTCTATAAGAAAATTTGATTCCATGACAGCGAATGGAAAATTATATGGTATCCAAATTGTCTCTTTCAAAAATCCTAGTCCTAATGACGACTGAAGTGATGCAAAAACGAAACGGAATAACAACATCGCACCTGTATTCCCCATAGGTTTTGGTAGAACTGTATTATAGTGCAATGGTTTTCGTTTGTTGTAAATTTTCGGAGGATAACAGTTAAGTGGGTAACCGTACCGGACCGTACTACAATTAAAGTCGCTTTTCGTGTGTGTCAATGTATGAGTAACTACGTTATTCTTCTAAACTATGCATTAGATTTTGGTGTGGATTTCACCATCATTCAGAGAAATGATTCCGGAAGGTTTATGCATAATATGTAAATATTAAATTAGAAGGGGCTTGTGGCTAAGTAATAACAGCCGCACATGTAATTAAGAAATTGAAAAGTCACATTGCTCCTTCTCAGGTTTGAAAAGCCTTTAAAAAAACCAACCACGACGAAATTCTGAATAAAAATACATAAAGTCTTCATTGCACACCAACAAGTATTAAAGAAAAATAAAGAACTCGGGAAGTTAGTTCGCCAGGGAACATTTTATACAAGGCAAAAAATGTATTTAGAAGTGGGTAGGATGAGCTTTATTATGTGTAGGTATATAAGGCTGTAAGTTGTGTTCTCTCTAGAGCTATTTTGGGCTATAAGGTTCTGGTGGCCGTTTATAGTTGTAGATAGAAGTGGTAAAAGATTTTGGGTTAACGTATGGTGAAGGTAATAAAGTCCTGTTTTTCGTTTTATTGGTAGAGTGGGTAAGAAATTGTTTTTCGCAATAACGCTAGAACTAATGGAAAAAGCATACTATCATGATTTAAGCTTTACAATTGTAAATACAGTAAATATTTTAGGTTGGTTATTCTATAGGTGGTAATATCATTTTTTTACTCATACATTTATTTTGCCCAAGCTGCTCAATTTTCCTACTTGAAGTATCATGAGTAATCATGACGAAGCATATTAAAAACCATGAAGTTTGCTTGAATCTTTAATAGGGTCAAAAGGTAATGGTAGGTTTCTTATGAAATAAGCATCATCAGTATTTTTCTGTTCTCTTTTTTTTCTTGTCCGTTTATATAAGTGTGTACATAAATGGTAAAATAAATAAATAAATAAAGTATTTGATCTATAATATACAAGAAAGCCACACTACCAACACACACCTTTTTACACCTCTGTTTGTCCTTTCAGGGAACCAAGGATGTTAACATAACATCTTTCGAAAAGTACTGAGGCAGTTCCGATTTAAAAATCCGATTCAAAACTTTGATCTCTGATTAATTTAAATCAACACCAAATACTACTCATTCCGTCGTTCATCCCTACATCCACAACTGACAAAAAAGCCAGTTCATCCTCACTATAAGAAACTTTACAACTTAACAATGGTGTTCATAAAGATACAACAGCGAACAGTTGCAGCGAGCAATGAAGAGTTGCGGAGAGATGGCGCGGCAATAAAAGCGTTATAACTCAGAGATAACAAGAAAACCAACAATGGACACGTTCCGGCCGCGCGGTGAAAATGGACGAGGAAAAAATTGAGACCGTTGTTGAAATTAAGGGTTCTGTAGATAGAAGAAGATTATTCTTTACAAAGAGCGAATGTCGGAGAGTTCTTAAGTACGGGGCACCCTTCCTCTTCTTAGCGTATCGGTGGCAAAAAGTTTAAATATTTTTGGCCCAAAATTCTGCTGCGCGAACTCCGCTCACTGACACAGTCATAAGATCATGAAGTGCACAGATGACAGGGCATGCGGCACAGGGTGGAAGGGCATTGCTGGCTTGCTTGTCCATTTACCACAGAATAAGCTATTTACTCGTAAACGTCCATAGGAAAAACTTTTTCAATTATGAATACACATAGGTATTCATAAGAGTAGCTTCTGTCATAAGTATTTTGTGGTGGTTCTATTCCGGACGAGCACATTCACAAAGAGGACTACTCTGTCTTTTCTTCAACTACTCAAAGCAATTCGATTGATTTCTCAACGGCCACGCAGAACCCTAGAAAATCAGCCATTTCGCCGAGTTTAACCGTCTCGTTTAGACTGTATTGTGACTGTCGCCGGCTCCAGCAATTCCCCTTAGTCAACAACTCGCTCCAGCCGAATTTGGCCACTTTCACTCTAGTAGTTTCTAATAAACATCGCCTACTGAAGTTTCCTGTAGTCGTGGTGCAAATTGGTGAAAATGTCTTCATATTAAAGTCCTGTTATGTGATGCTTAAATACAGCTTGATAACTTAAAATACATATCAATGTCTTTTGTATTTAAAAAGGATCCGACTAACTAGTGTCTTTTTAATAATAAAAATAAGTGAAATCTGAAAAAGAGAAACAAATATCCTGACTATGGAAGGACTAAGTGCGGAAACCAAACCCATTACATAGAACATAGAATATCTTGACTAAACAGACGAGGTTGTTGACATGTGGAATGTGAGCTTTGCTGTTATTGTGCCGATTAAGTATTATGTCGGCCATTGACGCGATCGCCGAAAGCCTCGATCAACATCTCTTGAGGTTCTCGTTAGGCGGTTGGATCAAGGGCCTGATTATGAAGGCAGTACTCCTCGATTCGGATCGCATCGTGATGAGGTTCCTGTCTCTGGAGCCCTAACCACCGCCACCACCGGTAGCTTGACCCTGCTCCTGATACCGGCGAACTTCCTTTTTTATATGTTTTAATGTTTTTTTTGTTTTTTTATAAAAATACTTATTTAAAAATGTAATTAATGAGAAAGACAATAAATAAACGAGATAATAAAATTATTATTTTTATTTAAAATGTCTGGCCCGTCATAAGTTTTCACATATTTGTTTTTACCGACTTAAAATCTTATCGCATATTTCATGCATATGTAGGTATTTATAAAACAACTAGCTTCCGCCCGCGGCTTCGCCCGCGAGGTATGTCGATAAAAACTATCCTGTGTCCTTCCCTGGGGTGCAATCTATCTCTCTGCCAAATTTTATCGAAATCTGTTCAGTGGTTTAGGCGTCAAAGATAACATACTGACAGACAGAAAGAGTTACTTTCGAATTTATAATTTTGTATGGATTAACTTACGGTTCATATATGTTTTTCTATGCCACGATGAAATTCCCCTCGTCAAATCGGATTAAAACAGTGTCAGCAGAATTGTCTTATTTAAGTACTAGCAGCGCCCCGCGGTTTCACCCGCGTGTCGATCTCGTGGGAATATCGGGATAAAAAGTAGCCTACGTGGTGTGGTGTCAGGGTGTCAGCTACTTGCATACCAATTTTTATCAAAATTGGTAAAGCCGTTTCTGCGTGAAGAAGTATCAAACACATTGTTAAGTACGAGGACAGACGAGTGATACAACTGCTTGCCCCGTAGCATTGCATTTCCTACATTTTGCCTTTGCGAACCGACACTGGGATGTTTCGTGATTATGATAGCCGCACACTTGACACTGCACTTTAACTCCCGAACCAGGCGCAGCCTCTCGATGCGCTGAGAGCGCCGTATCTGTCGCCCGCGCAATCTTGAACAGCTGATCGTGCGGCGCGGCCTGCACCCCGGCGGCCGCTGCCGCACGTGCACTCCGCGTGTTCTCCGCCAACTCCATCGCCTTTGCTAATGTCAGGCCCGCGAGATCTTTTGAGAAAAGCTTCTCTCTGTCAGATCCCGACAACATTCCCATGACAAATTTATCCCGAAGAGCTTCTTCTACGTTAGAGAAACCGCAGTGCGCCGTCAGACCTCGTAACCTCGCGGCCCATTGTGCATACGTTTCCCCCTCTTGTTGCGTAGCCGCGTAAAACTTGTAACGTTCGCCGAACCCACACCGCTTCGGAGTAAAATGCTCGTCCAGAAGCTTAAGTACGTCATCATACGGCACGTCCTGCAGCTGCTTTGATAACGCGAGATCCGTTGCCAACTTGTGTGTGCCATCCGCGAGTGCGCTCAGCAAGATAGCTCGTCGCTTTGTTCCTGTAGGATCGCTCGTCCCGGTGATGTCGTTAGCCACATACCATTGTTTAATGCGGCACTTGTAGGTCTCCCAAGACTGAACATTGTGATCAAACACTGATAAAAGACCAAAAACCGAACCGGACATTTTACTTTTACTTTACGTGGGTAGGTACTCGTCGCCAATGTTAAGTACGAGGACAGACGAGTGAAACAACTGCTTGCTATCGGTGCGTAGGCACACGCACACATACTCAACACACATTCACAAACTTTCGCCTATATAATATTAGTGTAATTTCTTCATCATCTAATCTTCCTGCCCTGGTCCCATGTTAGTCGGGGTTAGCGCAACACGTTTTCTTCTTCCTTTCTCCCCTGTCAACCGATACGCCATCATTCATTCCCTTTTCTCTCTATTTATTCCTTACCAAAATAAACGAATTCGTTGTGGTAATAAATCTACTTGGTATTTTAAACTAGTAAAATTTCATGTAAACGGTGGCATGGAGTTGCGACAGAATGTGCTTTATTGCGCGACAGGTCGCCGGAGAAATTGTTTCACAGACAAATGCTGTTTCTGTTAGAACATTTTGTGCTAGAGATTTGGTTAACATTTCGTCACACTTACTTAAACTTTTTGTATTATATAACAAATCTATTGTAAACTGTACTTGTGAACACGGACTAACATAAGAATTCCATCTCTTTATTAAGAACCTAAATTATTCATTAAAATAAAATGTTAAAACTATAGGCTATCCGTCGACTGTCCCTTCACTGACAGCCTTATTTTCCACCTCGTACATAAAATATGTAGTTCACTTCACCGCATCTGGCGACAGCGACTCAGACTATTTTTCCATGCGTGAGCTCTGATGAATATAAAAGCTAAATTAATGATACCACCGTGTATGATCCTGTATGCAGCTGCTATACCTCAAGACTCGTTTATTTTGTGCCTCCTTACTTTTACACCGGTTGACTCTCCAGACACACTCGGTCCAAAGAACTCAATTAAACCAATATAATTGACAAACCGTCTGTAAATCCATCCTTTTGAGCCGACTTCTAACAAATACTCGTAACTTGTCTATTGTTGGGAATAACAATAGATCGTTCATAATGAAGTAGCTACGGTAAGTCGTTGGTGAATACTTCGATGGATCCACGAGTGGTTTATTTGAGTTCACGGTCTATCCATCCATACTAATATTATAAATTCGAAAGTAAGTCTGTCTGTCTGTCTGTCTGTAGGCATGTTACCTTTTCACGCCTAAACCACTGAACACAACAAACAAATTTGGCAGAGAGGGGAAGGACATAGGATAGTTTTTATCGACATACCTCGCGGGCGAAGCCGCGGGCGGAAGGTAGTAAACATTATAAATTAAACTCGCTTTTCGTGTCTGTCAGTGTGACTGCGTTGTTATTCTAAACTACTCAACGGATTTCGATAAGGATTTCACCATTGTTTAGAGAATATATTCTACTAGGTTAATGTGTATACTACACTAGCTTCTGCCCGCGACTTCTTCCGCGGGGCATTCCTTGTTCCCCGCACACCCCATCGCATCGCGTCGCCTGCCCGGGTTATTACTTCGTTCTTTCTGTTTTTTTTTTTGCTCGACTCCTAAGGGTCCTAGCGTGATTTTTAAAAGCCTTCCTCAAGAATTGGGCTATCAAATACAAAAATATTTCTTTTAAACCGACTTGTAGTTCCACACATTAGCGCGTCTTGGCGCGTTCAAACAAACTCTTCAGCTTTATTATTAGTACAGATTTTTTTTACTGACCTGCGCTGTCCCACTCCTGTCGCGAGCCCGCGCGTCCTCCTTCCAGTTTTATTGAAACCTATCCAGCTCGTCCCACCATCTCCTACGTGGTCTGCCGCGGCCTCACCAGTACATACAGATATACAGGGAACCAATTTTAAGTAGTACGCAAACTGTAGGTAACCATGAATTCAGAATAATTATGATTTTAAACCAGCGAAGATATTTTCTTTAGGTTATCAACTCAGACCAAATAAAAAAGTCAAGACACAGCGCTGCGAACAATACAGTGAAGCATTCCAAAACTACACATCCGCTCTGTGCATACACGCTCACACGAACACATTATTACAACCATTTACAATCAAACTACACCTCACTAAGTGCACAATGTTTACGAAACCGGCTTCACTTTACTGTTGACAGCCCTGTCTTGGTTTTTTATTTGGTCTGAGGGTATCAAAAAAAAATCAGCCGTCTCATAGAAAAGTACAATACCTACACATTCAAAATTTATGGAACAACTTTTTTTTTTTAAAGCCGGCAAACAATTTCTACTTCTATAACCATAATTTTATGCTGATGCATGGTTACAGTTTGCGCAGTGGTTAATTTTTTTCCTATGGATAGATTAATATTAAACTAACATTCATAAAAAAATCGCGATGTTCTGTCAAATCGTAAAAATCGTGGGAAGCAGGAGCGGTTGGCTAGTTACCTAAATATTTAGGTATTTGGTATAGTGGTCGATCGATCCAAGACCAAGAGGCCATTAACGTTTTCCATCAGGAATTTCTCAGCAGCGGTGTCTGGATTTGTGCCCAGTTAATGGATATAGGCTGGATGACTTAAATATAACCGGCGAAATGTCGCATAGTGCTAGTTGGCGTGAAGTACAGTAGACCGCACGTCGATGGTAACACTTTGATCTTGAGCTGGTCTAGCCCTAGCACGGATTTGCAGTAGCATAAGAGGCCAGATTATACTGGATTTGTTACCATTGACGCGTGGCCAATTACACCAGGCTATTAAAAGATTACGTTTCCTTTCGATGCCTAAATTAACTTAGGCATTCAAAAGTTCACATTGCTAGTTCCAACGCCTTGAACTCATTATATCCATCGTGCCAAAATAGCAGGTCCGTAACCCACAGATCACTAAAATTATACCTACCTTAATATTTACAACGCAATCACAAAATCATAAAAACAATACATTAGCAGAACTTACTCCAACAACGATTTCAGATGAACTCTCAATGAAAAAATTATAAAAACGATCGTTCACAGTCCTTGAACTAAGTTTAAAAAGTTAATTATATACGTTAAGCTGGGCTTTAGTAATGCCGACGGGAACAATAGAGCGATTTAGGATAGTTATCGAAGCAGTCTATTGTTTAACGCGGTCGACGAGCGCGGGACCTTCAGATGATTAATGATTTCCATTTCAAACTTCACTGTTCGGTATTAGGTCATTGTACTACACCAACATCTGTATTGTCTACGGTAATCTTAGTCGTCATATAAGGTGCTTATTGCCGTATGAAAGGAAAAGGAGTATGTAAGGATCTAGCAGGTACGTAGTTTTGTTTATGAATTGGCGTCACCCAATTAGATAAGATTTATAAGATAAGATTTATTTTCTCACCACAATATTACAAAGTACATGTTACATGGTATCAGAGTCAGACAACATTTTAATATTGTGGGAGACTGGTGCCTAAACTAAGCTCTAGGCCTGTATTTCAGAACACCATAAATATTATACCCATAAGCACAACATTTTGCGTGTGTTACATTGCGCACTAGGTACCTACTACTTTTCACACCAAAAATAAAAGTCGTTTCGCAGAAATTATTTGTGTGCAATATTACTTAGTTTGTTGTACAGAATATGTAGTTGACGGCTATGTGATGGGTCTTTCTACACCCTTAACCACCCTTTTGAAGGTAGTCCTACTGACAGGTATATAATGAAAAAATATATAGGTATGTCAAAAAGTAACAAAGTTTTCTTAAGATTGATAGACAGGTGGAAATAAAAAGATTAGTCTATAACAAAAATCACAGACAATTTTATATTATTTACAATTTAATGTTAGCCCCATACTTAGGGGGATGCAATGCGCTGTTGTATTCCCACAAACGATCTTTTAACAAACGTCCTTTACGTTACGCCATGCCGCCATGTTACGATATTTCAAAAACCTTTACTGCTCAATTCTCACAAATTTCCTTAGCCTCACACACAGCACTCCCCGTCTAAGCCCAGTGCTCCCTCTAACACTACGTACTCTCAGCACATTTCCATTATCCCGGTCCTTTTGCCCCAGTTCCCGTCCCCCGCCCCCCGCCGAGTTGTAATTAAATATCAAATGCGGAACCTTCCATCACTTCCCTCATAGTTTTTAATTATTTTAGTTACACGATGTCGTAGTATCGGTAAATGATAAATGATAAATGATTTTTATTTTGTAAGTAGGTTTGCACAAACACTTTTACACGTCAATCATATTTTTTATAAAACTAGATGAGGTCGGCGTTTCCTATCCGACTACTCTGAGAAGAAAGGCCGAAACAAACTCAGAGGTCACAGTCTCTTTTAAAGTCCAGACATAATCTTGGTCAGTTTATATGAAGACCATGTAGATCGATGTCTGAGATGGTCTTTTGAGGAAGGAACCACACAGATTGAGAGGACCTGTCCAGTCAGTGCACGCATTTGTCAGAAATCGTGCAGCTCAACTCAAAACTTAAGGAGCTCAACGATTCGACGAACAATACCAAAGAAAGGACATTTGGGTAGGCCACATAAATTACTCAAACTGCTAAAAATAGAAAAAAACTAACAGAATAAAGAGAATAATAAAAATTAAACAAAAAAATTATAATAATAAAATGACCCTCACTTTCACTTTGTACTTTAGAGTTTCTGTTGTGTTTTCAGAGGTTTTTTATATCGAATTAACGATGATTTTTCAATCTTGAGATAACTTCTAAAGGAAGAATGAATAGGACGGTTTGACATCTTATTTGTATTGAAAAAATATTACGTCGCTCTATAGACATAATTTTGCTATAGGTATTAAAGTTATGTAACGGTAAAAAAATCAGACCTTATAATATGAATAAAGTAGAAGGTTTATTGCAAGAACTGTTACAGGATCTTATCTCGAAATACTACTTTGTGTCATGTCTCGGTTCATAAAGCAAACCAATAATAAGATGCAAGCAGAGAGGACAATATTATCATATTACATAATTCATGCATGCAATTGTTTTGTAGGTATACCTACCTATCTGATTGAATACAAAATTAATTCTCAAAAACTTCTCTTTACAATTCTAAATTCTAAAGTCTTCCAATTATGCATTGGCTTAGTTAAATATTGCGTCAGATAAGTTTTATCAGACAATGGCGAGACGGTTAGGTCGACGAACTCACAAATTCAGTTTTAAAATTGTAACTGTTGTAAGAAAGCCGATTTTCAAATGCACACTGCACTTTTTACAATTGTTCATAGGATTCTCAACTACAACTGTCTTGTAACTTATCAACTTAAGGCAAACCTAGAATAGGTAACATCATAATGCACTCAAGAAGTTGAAGAAATATAAAGTTATGAAGTCTCGTTTGCTCAGTTCATGCATGTGTCTGTAACACAAACAGGAGAGAAAGAAATAAAAAGTCTTCTATGGCACATTTAATCCCACACCACATTCCCCTCAAGCCACACATTTGACACGGAGCACAGCAATGATTCTTGGAAGTTTCTTCCTCCTTACCTGTGTTCAGAAGGTAAAACTTAGTTGTTCTTAGTACGAAGCTTTCTAAAAAACAAAAATATTAACAAGCAACCTTTGTATTCTTCGCCCACTTCTCAAAAGGCAATTACACAATTGAACCCCGTTTCGTAAATCTACAAGTACCAATATGAAAGTGGCTTTTGTGAAAAACTTATTCCAATTATTGTAAAAAACTATTAATTAGGGAACTTTTTAACTGTCCGATCTTTGCGTCGAGAGCGACTTTCGTAAGTAACGACATCTTTTATGAAATAAGTCCCCAGACTGACTCGCCAGTCAAAGGAGATTTGATATTTTCAACAGACCATTTTTTTTTAACTGTCTTGGGGTAACATGTGATTTCAGTTGCATTTATGTATTTAGACATAGTATCGAAGGAGAATATTGCATTGCACATGTGTGATTACTATGCCCCTAAAATAAAGCATTTACTGGGTACCTACGTCTTTCATTGACTTGAATGTTTCCTGGCGGCTGAGAGTACCTATGAGTTAAATCATTTAGTGCCCTTCAAAATAGTTGAGCTGAATGGTGCTGATCCATGCATGACGCATGGATGAAGTTGCGGGAGAGAAGATGCAGAACCTACCTTCAAAACTCAATAACTAGTACAATACGACCGTTTGAATTCAGTGTTCATCCTCAATGTCTACATGTACGATTTATATATTATCCACAAATCATCCCAGTTATGGCGGGGGTAATCTTAAGAGCATTCGTTTACTCCATGGGAGATCAAATTAAACGTTCAATGCCGTTTTTATGGAACATAAAACTCAAGACATCTATGTATTAGCGAAAACGTACTTTTATTATGTCCAAGTTAATAATATGTCGCTTTTGAATTGGTAGTATTCATTACGTGTTGGAGTCAATGATATTTACACTTATAGATAATATCGTTGGTTGGAGTGGCCATCGAAGTGATAAATAGAAATGTAGAAAACTAAAACGCGAGAAACTTATAGCTTCTCACTTCGGTGTAGTTTTTTTGAATTGTATAAACTCAATTTCCTTTGTAATGTATAATTATAAATTCAACGTTAAGTAACTAATATTTTTGTATAAATATAATTTAAAAAAGTGTCCATGGAGTTTCTTGCCAGTTCTTCTCCATAGGTAGCTACGCTTTGGAATGGGCAACTGCTTCATATTTTCTGACTGACCGACTGCTTGACAATTCAAAAGTATATGGTTTAATTGAAATAAATACTTTGAGTTTGAGTTCTAGTTTACATTCATATTTTAGAAAAGTTTGGACATCTTCACTTTACTGCTGAGTGTAACGTTACAAATCAAGCTATCACACAGCACTTGGGTACGCAATAAAACATTTTCAATAAAAATTTGCATATTACAAGTAAATCCCTCACAATTCATGGATAGAGGCGTTATTAAACTATAAAAATTAAAATGGGCGTAAAATGAGGTCGGTTAAATGCTCCGCATAATAAAACGCTAAAGTAATTGTGTCGTATAGCGCTAATAAAGTTTCGTAATTAACGTAAATAGTTTTCTTTGTTATGAAGCGACGGCCAAACTGTAAAGTCCTCAACTCGGTGGGTAGTTTAGTAATTATATCAAGTTTCTTTACCGAAACTGGTGTCGTGAAACTATCAGTATGTACAAAGTGAAGTTTACGCTTCTGTAGTCGTAGCCGCGTCACAGCGCTACGGGGCTACAGCGTAGCGCCTCGGGCTACGGCGTAGTGTGATCGGGATTAAAATGAAATAGAAAATTATTTGAGTATAGAGGTTAGTTGTGTACAAGAAGCAAGTTCACAATTTAACATCAAGAAGCGCAGTTGCATGAGCAGTATATACAGGGCCAAATTGAATTAGCTAGCAAAACTCCGCAGATGTGATAGATATCGATATCTAAACATGATAAAGCGAAAAATAAATTGATCTGATGTTTCTTTTTGTGGAATAATCGACCGCTGTAACAGCGAAAAATAACAAAAAATATATTTCCGCATCTCATATTTTAAGTAAACAGAGTAACAGCGGTCGTTAAACCCTAAAAATAAATCATCAAATCTTTTTTATTTTTATTTTATAATGTTTAGATATCGATAGCCATCACGTCTGCAGAGTTTTGCTAGCTAATTTAATTTGACCCTGTTTAACATGTATCGTCATTAAATCTTTTTCAAACTCCTAAATGTTTCGCTGTCATTTCTTTGTCAACAAAGTGAAAGGACAAAATTAATTTCAGCACTTATTTGAGCCCAAAATGTACATATAAAACCTTCATAACCGGTTTTGTTCTTGTTGTTGTTGGCAGAAACCTCCAGAGAATTCAACCGCCCAACTCCAAAAATACAACCTAATAATCCAGGTATAATTTAAAATTCCGACCTCTATATTCTAGGTTTTAATTTAACAAAAACTGTACCGCAGACTGTAAATGTACCAGATCTTTATTCAAGTATAACAAAGGGTTTAATCGTGTGGAAACTATTGTTGGTTTAAAAACAAACTCGCTCGACTTAAATCTGTACATTAGCTATCCTAAACACAGTCGGTTTGGTGCCGTAAGGAGCTCGTTGAGACCGCGAGTACGAAACATTAGAGTAAGTATGTTTATTGTTATTTTAAATCTCTGGTAAAGTGGTGATAATAGTATTCATCAAATGTTGTCATCCTGGAAGTAACAGGACATGGTTCTCGTACACATAGACATCGCCGTCTGATGAAGGAAACATAATAAAAAACTGCGACTTAAACTAATCATAGGGGCAATCCTTGTAAATTTAAGGACGTTCAAAGTGAGAGGGGCAATTCTCGTAATTTTAAGAAGGCTCACAATCTGATCTGTCAAAAATACTACCTATCTGTATTTTTTTTGGAGGATAATCTTGTTAAGTATGTAGATTTTCGATAAGTTTTTGACATTTGTTTGTCGCCGAGATGAGACTGCTACTAGATTTTGAAAGTTTTAAATTACGAGAATTGGCCTTCTGGTATATAGTAATTTTTGACTAATTTCAATACCTTTGACTTATCATAAAAAATACTGAAGTAATCCCTTAGGAGTACCTGGTATTGTGGTATCACAGCTGAAATGGAAAAATGTCAACTAACTTTTGGAGGCCACTGTATGTGTATGGGGAATTGTAGCCTAAAACAAATCTTTATAATTTATTGGAAACAAACAAAAGTAAAACCAGAAACAACCTACTTCTATCATTATTCGTTTCTTTAAAGCCCCATTTCTAGAATACTTTCCTCCGGCGGCGGCGGCTGATTCTCGGCTTATCTGTGAATAGCCGAGGCGTCTCTCATTCATTCATTCAGTATTCAATCTCGCTCTCAATCTCACCGCCATTCGTATTAGCGTCCGCGGTAACTCAATAATAATGCCGTCGATTTAACGTCAAATGTTTATCACAGAACATTATTCGCTAGAGATTTGTTAGGTTCATAGCGATGTTTCGAGGTTGGACAGACTGAACCAGCACAACATACACATACCATCACGCCTTGTTCCCCCGAAGTATTAAGCAGAAGTGTACCTATAGTACTCAACGGACTACACTACATACAAATTGATATTTATTTTACTGTTTGTGAAGCTCGGGAATCTAACTATTAAGGAAATTGACACCTTGCTTCAATTTACCGAGTAGGAGTATACAACTGTCAGAATGACATTTGTGATTTGAATTTACGGAGTGTTGGTAGTCAATTTGGTCAATTTGGAATGAATTTCTTTGACTGTGCATTGATTTAGCATGGTTATAATTATAATATTTGCAATGACCGAAGCATATCATTAACGTCATTTTTCTGTCAAAAATAAAAACAAATCGAAAGGCTCTGAAAAAATCTCTATGTTTGAAAAACACATGAATACTTATAATCAGACAGCCTCAAAAATATGTATGTAGCTACAAGTAGTAGTTATAATATTATTATAATATTATAGTAATACAATCAGTTCGTGACATTACTCGAAACCTCTTTTCTTGAAACCAAATGCATAATGTTTTTACTAGTTACCAACAAAACGGTGAAGTTTAAAGATCTGCATCGTCACTCTTAATGCAGAGTCATTAAGCAAGTCGTGTTCTGTCGCAGGAACACCGGGGGGCGGAACTAGCACTGCCCGGCAGGACGCAAGCAATAGAACATTAATAGAAGGTTCAAAGCGTTATATCAGCCAGTAATTATCGGACTACAGGCACAGAATAAAGATGTATACAATAATTCGAATATACAACAACAACAACACAACACAACAATAATACAACAACAACAACAACAACAATTTTTATTTTCTTTCTTTCTCTTTTCTAATATGACGCGTTTGTGTCTGAGCCGATTCCGACCATTTGTTCTCCTAGTGGACATACTGAATGTTAATACAAATAATTATGTCGAATCGACTGTGCTAGAGGAAAGAAGTCATCTCTCTCATACAGAAAAAACATATGTCCGCGCTTGGTCACTCGCTACTTACGGCTACTACGTGCAGTATTTTGGATAAAAGACAAATCAAATTGTTACTGAATAATAATACCGTAATGAAGGAAGGGTAGCCAGCTTCCCGCACGAAGTTCGACTTAATGTAAAAACTTTGGCTTTGAAGAGAGTCTTCGTCCAAAACTTGATTTGCCATATTCAAAGCCCCGGGCTTAATTTTTTATTTTTTTATTTTTACTGTATGCGTTTTGTTTGTCCACCTTTGTGAACTTTACAAGTATTGTAAGTACTACGACTTTTGTTTCTTTCTCTTCTTAGGTGTTACTCAGAGGAACTTGATCTCGCCGCACATTAATCCTTGCCAGGGACAAGACATTGCTTGGATCTTTTGGTTTTTCACAAAGCTCTGCGAGAAACCAAAACGGGTGACAAAATAATTGTGAACTGATTATTTTGTTGAGTATTCATTTTCGCCTTTTTGAATGGATGAGTGCAAGGACCAAGCTTATAGACGAACCGCTTAACTGAGACGTTGCCTGCGGTAGCTGCGCGGTGCGGGAGTGGTGATAGTTGTCACAAGTTGACGAAACACTGAGCTCTCGCATCACGTCACCACACCCCTTCCGCACCGCGCTGTTACCTCCGGCAACGTCTCAGTTAAGCGGTCGGCCTATAGTTCTGGATTTGTGCCCAGTTAAGGGAAAAGGCTCCCACCCATTGCGTTGCACTTAGGCCGCTACACGAAAGAAACTAGTTACAAACTCAAACTGTTGATTTGAATTTGTAACACGTTACTGGCTACTCACTGTTGGTTTGAATTTGTAACACGTTACTTTTGTGTAGCGTCGTGAACGATGGGCCTAAATTCCAAAAACATAACAGTGTTGTGACTTATACAGGAAGATCACGTAGGCATCATCATGGGTGTATACTTGTGCCTATCCTAATGCAGACGTGATACTTTGTTATGATTTATTAAATTCCACTTCGTACTACGTATATCTATCTAGTGCCTGCATACCTTACAAGCAGGTACTTGAACGTAGCCCCACATGCAAGTAATCACTGAACTTGTAGCGTTACTAGGAGCAACTCGGATTGACTTCGAAGTCTGATACAAACTTCCGATTGCAGTCGGAAACTTTTGGAATTCTGTTAGTAGTTTGCTGCAAAAAAATCTACATGATGTTTGAACACGGACAATTCGTGATGTTAATGCGCCAAGGCCCAGGCGCTTTTCTTTGTGTGAATAATTTCATCACCAAATCAATCAATCTGCTCTCAAAATGGTGAAGGTAATCGTTTGGAAACCAGCATGTCCTTGAACCAAAAATTCAAAGACATTATGGATTACCGCTCATTCCCTCTCACAGAGAAGAGGCCTGTGTCCCAGCAGTGGGAACGTTATAGGATTATTAAGACGATAATGATTTGCATCAAAACTTCGAATATGTACGGGAGACTAATTCAGGACTATAACTATTCTAAAAGTCATTTCTTTCCTATCTGTCTGTGTGTCTGCGTGTTTCTTCTAAACTACGCAACGGATTTTGGTGCGCTTAATTACCATCATTTAGAAAGAAAGAAAGAAAAAATATTTATTCTTCACAAATATGACGCACATTATAAAATAAACATAAAATAATGAATAAATAACTTGCGACCACTAGACCAATCAGTGAGTCGTTGCCGGGAGTGTTACCACTTCATACTCGTATATATTTAATGTTTGTACCATCTTATTGTAATGTATATTTATTTTATTTCTTATTTTGATCGTTGTTTTCTTATTTATATCTAATCGTATGCCGCACTGGTTGACGTCATCACGTCAACGCCGGCTGTCGCTGAAAACCAGCGCTGGGGCTCTGTCTCGTATACGGTCTGATGACTAAGAAGTCATTATGCTGAGCGATGGCCTGTTTTCTCTCAAATTGTTATTTTGTGTTTTTTTGATGCGTCATGTTTGCCGCACAAATAAACGTGTTTTCTTTCTTCTTTCTGTCTTCAAATGTTATTCAGAAAGGTCAGGCGCATAGTACTCGCAGCGCTCGCTCTTTGGCATGCGTGTATGAACGTAAACGAAGCAAAAGGAGTGCTTAAGGATCGTAGCAGATGGCGTTCTGTAGTTCCTGCCTACCCCTGAGGGAAGAAGGCGAGAGAGTTTATGCACGTGTATATGTATCAGACAGTAACATGAATAGTAACACATTTACTTTTCATAAATCAACGCCATTCTATTTCCCACAAGAAAAAGAGCTGAACAACGCACAGGCCGTGCGTGACATCGAAAGCCAATAAAAGCCATCACTCATTGTCTATGGACGCATGTTTTATTTATAGACGCCATTAGGTTCCATACAGACGTATGGAGGATTCAGAGCGGGTTAGGATGATTTTTATTGTTTTACGTCCATGGTGGTTTATGAGTTAAGTGGCGATGAATGGTAGGGTTGAATACGGTTGAGTAACTGTGGGTGAATAACCACATTTCTCCACGGTTAATACTTTATAAATAATTTCGAAAGAGCATCAGTCTTTGGGACCAGTTCAGAATTAATATACTTCTATTCTAATATTAATCTGTATGGGGTACAGTAAAGCGCATGTCAGTCTAATACTTGTAATAGGAAAACCGGAATATCGCTAGAAAAAAACAGGAACGGTCCATTTTAAATTGTTACCATGGACAGTTAACTATTCAAATTCATTTAGTTGCCAAAGTACAGATTACCAATGGCCACTTTACATTCTGCCATTGTATGGGGTGAAAATATTTAATTTTATCTTGCTATTATTGCTATTATTTTAATTAAATTAAAAAAAAGACAGCAACAAAAAATAAGAGCTCATGCATTATAGGCTTTTTAATAAACAAAAATAATTAATTGATGTCGAAGAAAGAATTAGTTATTATTTCCCAATATTATACATTTCAGTTTCCTTCTCTGCGATCGGACATGTATAGACGCCAGCACATCAACCTACCCGAAACTGTAAAATTTTCCCATTCAACTTTGAACCTTATGCTTTAGCGATAAAGTTGAAAATCTATCAAATAAATTTGACAGATTGCAATAGCTAGATGTGCTGACGTCTGTACATTAAAGCATATATATATACATTAAAGCATAGTCTATAATTTCATTTCCTATGAGTAAAAACGAAAAAGGCTAAAATATGGAATAAAAACCATAATATTGAACGCTTATAGCACTCAAACCGGTAGCAAAGTAATAACATAAATACCTATCAGAAAATGGGAAACTTTTGCAACCCATAGCCCATTTCTTTGCCAAACAAGGAACAGGTACCTAAGTCCATGGATGGGTCGTGAATACAAATAGTGAGTGTTCGGTATTCTGGGCAGGGGACCGTTAATTTGTGCGGGATCCCCATTAGCTAGGGGTAAGCTGACGGTGTACGTTATTATATTTATAAGTAGGAATACACAAATTAATATAAAAAGAGCTGTTTGATGGACGATAAAGGAATTAATGCTTCTGCGTGTTCGCGGCTTAAAATTTTAAGTTCCAACCTACGATAGGTTTCCTAATAATTCTACGTCCTGACTTCACCGTAAGTCAGTACGAACCAATTATTTAAGCGTATGAAACACAAATACTAAAAGCCTTTCCAAATATTTCTGGTTAATGTATAAACCTTGTGCTTACGAAATAACGCCCTTGGATTTACGGCCGAACCCAATTACCTATCTATCACCAGTTTTGGCATACTGGAGGTAGAAAAACCTATCTATTTCGTCACAATCTACATCAGTAGCGATCTGTATGATTACATTAAACTGACAGTTATAATTATACTGGCTACCATCAGTAGCTATCTGTCAATAGGTTATTGGGTTTGGCCGTAAACCATGCTTTAACACTTTGCGGGACACTTAACGCCCCTCGACGTAATGACAATAAAACTTCTATTGTGTCTCGTTCAGCGTCCTTCAATGTGTTAACAAATAGAGATAGAAATAAAGGAATGTGTAAAAAATTACTTCACGAAAATCAATCCAATTTCACTGCAAAATAACCAATATAAGCCTTATTCGACTATAAAAAGGTGTCCAGACTAACAAAGAGAGCTATTATGTTGCCCAATTGTTGGTTCACAAAGGGAATCGACTTTTTTAATTAATATCTGTGGCGACACTGGCAACCTTCACGCTTGACGCAGGGGGAGCGACAGCAATTGATCGACTATCGCGACACGATGATTGATCATGCAATAATGCCTACATGAAAAGTTCGAGGGACGTTTTGTACGGACCTCTGTGTCCCTTTTTCTGTACGTCGACGATGTATTAGGGGGTTTCGTTGTTAATTTAAAACATAGCAAACATACTTAAAAGGAGTTTTAGCTGTGTCTTACAAAAGTTTTTAATTTTTGTCTCATAAAAATTAAAACTTTTCAAAACTGTAAAATCACAAACACCTGAAATTACATTTTCTATAATTCCCAAATCAGCATTGAAAATGGTTTCTCAGAACCTCTTGCTGAACTGAATAAACAGAGGCCGTTAAGGTCTTAAAGGGTCTTGGAATTGGAACTGTTTACTAACCTTTTAATAACTTTAGATTTTGGTAGGTACTTACCTGCAAAATGTAATGCAAAAAAATATCGCAGAGAGAATTAGGTACGAAATGTGGGTTTACTATAAGTACACCTCTGCTATAACCTTTCGGAGATTACAGGCTTGATGTTATGTTAATATTGTAAAAGGTAGGATACATTATGGTGAACTTCGAATTTTTTTTGTTGAAAATTGTTTGAAGGTCACACACCCTTTACCACTTTTTATAAGTGTTTAAGCTAGAAAGAAGTGGTGTAACGAACTTCCAAGACATACATACCTACCTATGGCTCTGTCTGCTGGTTTTGTTCTGTTTTACTTTTATTCAAATCATCATGCGTTTCTCTTCACGTTTAATTTCCATTTTATTAGGGATCTAAACAGTGGCCCATCCAATTAGAGACCGCTCCGACGCTTAACATAATAGCAGCTCTTGGTTTAACCAACCTCTGCGAATCTAGTCTTTGATATAATTGTAACTATGGAGAGGGTAACTGTCTTAAGTGTGGCGAAAAATCTGGTATTAAAACCTTCACCCTAATACTAGAGTATTATATTATCTGTGACCCTAATTGCGAAATACACTCGGGATGACAATCCCTATTCAGTTTTGCAGTTCAATGATATCCATTGCGTTATCTTTGCTATAGAACAGACAAATTATTCAATATGATGTAGCAATGGATTTTGTTGTGTTGCCAAATGAGAGGTACCTACTGTCATGCCGAGTGTGTTACGCATTTATAGTGCTGGTTTTTTCTTTGTATGACTTTGATTTGGTACAAAATCGAAATAAACACTCATTTATTCAAATTAGGCTGACCACTTTTTAGAACAAAAGTTACATCCTTTGTTATTTTCACCAAAATCTAAACGTTTAGGTACCTGGAAAAACGCAGCGCAATAAACTCTCCAGTAACACGTCGATACATAGTTTATAACTCGCCATTCATATTAAAGCAGATTCTAACTTTACCACACATGATTGCGACCGCCTGTTTAGGCGGCGTCACACCCAACGACTCATTATGCATTATAAATTCGCAACTAATTAGCGGCTGCTCGCTGACAAAGATTAATGTCGCAGTGTGCGTCGAGCCTAATGTGTTGTGAGGCAAGTCGACAGTGCAATGTGTGTTTAGATGATTAGTTATGATTTTGTCGCTGTGGGAGTCATTAGGGCTTACCCTTAGGTAGGTATACGTAAATTAATTGCAAGCAAATATCGACACCCTACGTAAATTTTCGTGTTATAGCCATAGATTTAGTTTATACTTTTTTTTTAGATTAAGACTTCGATTTAGCATATTATGCTAAATCTGTACTAATAATAAAGTTGAATAGTTTGTTTGTTTGAACGTGCTTAAATCTGGAACTACCGCTCGGATTTGATAAATTATTTTTGCATTTGTTAGCCAACTCTTAGAAGGCTATAGGCTATAGGCACGCCATGACCCTTAGGAGCCGATCAAAAAGGAAAAAAGTCAGAATGAAAGCTAAGTGAAAACGAAGTGATAGCGCGGGCAGGCGATGCGATGCGACGGGATGGGTCGGGGGAAAAAGGAATTTCACGCAGACGAAATCGCGGGCAGAAGCTAGTTCTAGCCCATTTGATACTGTCAAAGAATGACAGTTATGATTTGAAGATACGCGCAATTTATACCCTAATTCCCTGAACTTATAACCTACCTACATGTTGCAATAACATAATATTGGTATTAGAAAAAGTTCAGCAACGTAAAACTTTGATAATAGTGATGAAGCTCCTTGTGAAAGAGTTGGTCTAAGAAATTCTTTCTTTTGTCTCTGAGAAGTTTGAAGGGCTTGAGTACCAATTAATTTCTAGGCATTTCAAACTTTTCTCTGTAGTCTTTAAGGACTAAAATACATAGGTAATCCTCTAGATTTTTCAGGTGTCTTCCTATAGGCAGATTCAGTTATTTGCCAAGCTGTGATAAAAATGTTAATCACATCCAATATCCACGAACCTCCCATGGTATTTCCATGGACCGACCAACGTTATGAAGACCATCTCCCATATTTTTGGTTCACAATTACATGGTCCCATTACAGACCCCATATCCTCATAAATACTAAAGTTTGCAACCATTACCGACAGCAGGGATGCCAATCCTTAATATTTCCGTTTGAAATGTGAGGCTATTTCATTGAGTTTTTAGGGTTCCGTAGGTACCCAAAGTTTTGAAAGTGGACGATATTTTTAGGGTGCCCAACAGGCGCCAAAGGTACACTATTATGAAGCTTACGCACGCCGTCTGCTGTCTGTCACAAAGCTGTACCTTTTGATAGGTAGGTACTCTTTAAAGTTTCAAGGAATCCTATAAGGTGTCTATCATGTCAAATAATGAAAGTTTTATATCAATAGATTCAGCCTATCCAAAAAGTAAAAGGTTTGGCGGAACGGAACCCTCAATATGCGAGGTCAACTCTAATTTTACCGTTTTTTCCTTCTCTTAATTAAAAGAGAGCGGCCGCCTCCGCTTCCTAAATTGACTCTTTAAAACTTGTGATTTGCATTCATTATTTACGTGGAGGCGTTTCAAGAGTTTCCTTGGGTTTTCTGTGCGCCTAGAGAAATCCATTAGAAAATGTGTAAAACTACGGCTTCCTAGAATGACGGCGGCCGCCACATAGCGTCTGCAATTTACCGATGAATGACGTCACTGAAACGTTATTGAAAGTTGGTCAGTTTTCCTAGAGAGCGTTTTTTGTCACCGTATAGTCAAACCCCGGTGCCACCATTTTCATAGTGCGGCCGTTATGTGACGGCCACTGCTCTTCTTGGTAACTGTAGCTTAAAAAAATTGTGAAGTATATTAAAACTGGCTTCTATGATTGGACAGGACAGGCCTGCGCCTGGTGACGGGGACCATCACGGGACACTGCTCTTTAAACAAACACTTTCACACTATAGACATAACGGACAGCCCCCTGTGCAGAGCTTGCATGGAGGCTGATGAAACCATTGCGCATGTGCTCTTTGAGTGCACAGGCGTCACCCAGATCAGGACACAAACCCTCGGGACACCCAGATCGTACACAGATGTTCTCAAAAGACCAGGAGACCAAATCAGCTTCTGGAGGGAGGTGGGCTGGTTGGAATAACCACCAACGGCCGCCACGGCCCACGCACAATGGTCCACTGAAGGACTAAGTGCGGAAACCAAACCCATACCATAGAACATAGAACTGGCTTCTAACGAAAAAGAAATAATTAATTAGTATGGGTTGATATAATGTCGAAAACAGTCATAGCGATTTATTTGCTCAGCCTTTCATAAACGAATTACTATTTCTATTTAAAATACAAAAAGGCCTCAAAAATCTACCAAATATGAAGTTTTATATTGTTGTATATACCTACTAAACAACATTGAAGCAGCAAGTGGTATTTAATAGTTACAACTGACTTATCTGGTAGACTGCCTATTTCTCGTTAGCTGTACCTAAATGGAAAGTCTTCAAGCCACAAGTATACAGGGTAACTAGTAATCTGATGTGTTCCTCCCAGGACGTGATAGTGTGACCAATTTGCAACAATTTATCTCTTCATAAAGCCTAGGAAAAAGTGATACTTAGTGACGAATTCCGAGAAATTTTCAAACAATACATGGGGTTTTCTCAAATTCCATGAATTTTTGCCAGCCTGTATAGGTTATACATCGGCCGAGTCAACGTTTTCCATCAGCTGAGAATGTCTTAAAATGATCCAGCGAGCCTATTTAACATTACAACAGCACGAATTACTAACTGCATCAATGAAATTATATCTTTTGACAATTTCATTTAATAAATGTTAATATCAGTTCAGTGGATTTAATTACGCTACCTTAATTAATATAAGTATGGCAGCTGCTCAGTGAATGTTACGTTATGACCCGCTTTTTATATGATTTGGATGGTAATGTTATTAAATATACAAATATGTACGCTGTTCGCAACGGTATCGGCGTACATACATACATACATGGGTCTACGCCTTTTCCTGTGAGGGCAGGAACTTTTGAACATCACCTGCTGTGATTCACCTATACTGTGTTCGCAATTTAGTTTTCTAACATGTAAACAAATATGTGGTTTTGGAAAAATGCCTTTAATAAAGTTGTCGTGCAAACTGAACTTTATGATTGTGTGGGAAATCGTAAAGTTCAGTAATGCAGAACAACTTCAGATATTTTTACACCTTTTTTAATAGTACTTGCTGGTTATTTTGACATCAACTTAGTTTACATTGGCATGAAATTAATATTCGTTTAAATGGAAATATCATCCATTAGAAGCGGGGATTTGAATATTAAATACTTCTTACTTACTACTTTACTTTTCGCAACCCCTTCTACTGTTATATTCTGTGATACTTTTCACCTGACCGCCATCGAAGATACGGAGCAAACAAAACACTTTTTGTTAGCTGTCGCCTACAAAAAATGTAAGAAAACATCCCATCGTAGCTAAAAAAACAAAACAAAAACAAGATGTAAGGTGTACAAATTGTTGTTTAAAGTTTAAACTTTCTTATTTCTGATAACAAAGCTGTACAAAAGTTTTATACCCGGATATTTACAATCTACAAAGACTTGGATTCTTGTAGAAGAAATATCAGAAACATAAAATCAATGTTAACGATTGTGTTGTAAACGCATTCGACTGTTTAACGAGAGTTTTGATTTATTTGTTTTTAACGAAATCTTATGTCGTTGCGTCACGAATTTGCATACAATACTATTGAATTCCGGAATCTGAGAATGATTACATAGTTGCCTATGGAAATTTGTTTATTGGTTCATTCTTATGTTGAGCCACAAAAGTGATGAATGACAGGCAATTGCATGCAGCTGAGATGATGGATATGATGAGGGATGTGTTACGCTGGTAATTGAGAAGTTGTGTGGAAAGCGGTTGCCATAGTTTGAACATGATATGCGGAGGGAAGTTTTGAGTGTGGGTGTGTTTTGAGGATGCATTGTTTGACTACTAAGATGACGGCTTATAAAGATGTATGGAAAAACAAGACTTGCTGCTCTGACCCCAAATACATTTGGGATAAGAGCAGCAGGGTGATCAATGGCTCTGTGTATCACAATTTCTAAGAAAACTCATTTAACCCTTCGTATGCCGGAACGTAGATCTACGCGAGACACAATAGCTTTTTAATTGTGTCTGTAATTACGGCATTCAACCAGTTAAGAAACCTCTAACTTAAAAGTTAATCCTCATAATTGAGTTACAACCATCAATCAAAACATTTAGACTTTAGGATTATAATATTAGTTGAATAACTAGAATAGGTGAAGTCTAGACTAAGACCTACAACTCACAGAAACTTAGACTTTACAATAATTTTGCTAACGTCGGTTCATGCTAACCGAAGTTTAAGTCAAGAAAATAGGGAACTAAATTGCTTTCGTGTTTCGTACGGTGTACAAAGTTTGTTATAGCTAATGAGTAGGTATAGCTCTCTTGTGACGAGGTGTAACATAATGGACACACTTTAAAAATATCGTTTTTCGTAAACTAAGTTATTTTAGTGCAATAGAAACTTAAACTAGGTTATTTTAGTGCAGAACAATATATTACAAAAAAAACGAGATGTGTGTATGTATATTAACCAGACAGCACTTAATGAATTACTGGGAACTGAACACATCATTATAAAATCATGCTGGACATAGGTCTTCCAAAAATATTACCTCACGGCATCAGAACATCAAGAGCAATGAAAATATAACAATGCCTAAAGAATCTACACGGACAGACAACACACACTCTCAGCTGCTGGGTTCACAAGCATGACATTTTACAAAAAAGTTCCTTTTTAAGGAAAATGAGCTTCAAGGAAGCATTTTTTTTAAATCATTCCCTAAGGACTCGGCTTGTCACAATAATATTATAAACGGCTGGACCAATTTTGATAAAATTTTGTATAGAGGTAGCTGACACCCTGAATTAACATATACCTAGGCTACTTTTTATCTCGATATCCCCACGAGATCGACACTTATGCGGGTGAAACCGCGGGGCGCAGCTAGTATTAATATATAAACAAACAACTCCACGGCCCCTACGACATTCCAGCTATAATTAAATTTGTAATATGAAAGCCGACATAATTATTTACTTTCCGCATATATTTGATACGGTTCGCCGACGAATTGGCCTCGATATTATTTTAAAAGCACAACGCTCCACTTGCGTTGTGTGCAAATAAATGATTTATATTTCTGGTACCTACGTATGAACCAGTTTTAATGAGCCATAGCATATATTTTAAATTCATTTAAATCAATGCTAATTTATCCTGTATAAATGAAATTGTGTGAACATTTTTCGATCTTGGCACTGTTCCATGAATATTCAAGTCTGCTCTTAGAAAGATTTTACTTGAAAAATCTTTATTTATTTTTCATTAATTTAAAATGTAAACGTTGAAGTGTCTTCAAAATATGGCAGTCAATTAAAACAGCTATGAAATAAATATGCGCGAAAAGATAAAAGGATAAGTAAATGATAGTGACTGAAAAGGATTTTCCAATACTGATATAATCTTTCTTTTACCGACCTACCAGAGTCTGGAGTGTATTTAAAGTTTCCAGATTTTAAATAGACTCCGGTCCGGACTTCAGGTAGGCCGATATAGAAAAATACCGTTAGGTACCCGTTTCGTTTTAAAAGATAATGCAAATAGCGATCCCTCGTCTTATGGAATCATGGCAGCTAAGGTACTTAGGGGTTAGAGGTGGCCGTTATAATCATCAAGGCTCCATCCCAAACACAATAATGCATGAGATACTTTACAAAAACCGCAACACCTTGATGCGCTAACTTAGCCCGCGAAATCTAAATTTTCTTACGTTTTTTGGAATTAACAGGAGTTCCTACATACCTATATTGAAGACTTTTATTATTCTGTAAATACCTACATATTTGTTACGGTCATAAATCATTTTTTGATGACACTGACCTGCAAATTTCAAAAAACGTAAGAGAAATTAAATTTCAAGGACTATCCTGGCGCGTTCGTTAAGTTTGCAAAACGATTTCACGATTACAATATTTAATAAAAAAAATACCTAAATTGAATAAATAAAGCGCTCAGTACGGAACAAACCGCAATAACAGTTCAGATAAGTTTGCGATTTAAATAGGTATTTATGACTGTAATAACCAGGCTTGTCCATTTTAGGCAGCTGAAATATCTGCGTCGTTTATGTAATGGCTAGTTATTAAAGTTACCTGTGCGTATAAACGATCGCTAGACCTTTTGGGACATGCTAATGGCCAGTGGATGGAAAAGTGAAGGGACATTCCGCGGGTTCCATTTTGGAATATGGAAAAACATAAATCAAGGAAGTAGACAGCGGATGTAAGAGACTGAGTAGGAAATGTATCATGATCATGTCAATCACTGTCAAGACGACATTTTTATTTATGATGAAAATGCTATTCTCGGTAACACAATACATAATTTGCTCCCGTAAAATGAAACAAGGCAACTAAACCTTTGAAAATAAAAAAGAATGGATACCTAAAATGCAACTAAATGAAATAACATATAAGAAAAGGCTGTTTCTTAAAAGTTCAATCAGCTCATCTACAATCATAATAATTTATTTCTATAAACAGCCAGTTGGCAATCAGTCTAAATATACTTAGGCCGAAACTTGCACAGCTTGATTATGACAAATGTATGTAGGTAGATTGTCAAGATTTTTAAGTTCGTACTGGATTGAAAACTAAAATCTTTCAAGTAAACATTTTTGTAAAAATAAAGTGTCAGCCACCTTGCAGAAAATATAATTATTAATCATTACTTATTTATTTTTTTAACCTAGGCCTATTTAATCAAACCGTCACGCGACAAGCTACTGCCGACAATGCGACAGTTTTACTTGATTTTTCTATAATTTTAGTGCTTCATTACCTTTCATGAAAATGTATCAATTTTGTCTTTTGTAGACAAATATGTCGCAGTAATATGTCAGATAAATTAAATAGGCCCCAGTTACTTGGTTGAATAGACTCAATATAAAAACACAAACAAAGTAACACAGCATCATGTCATATCCTAATGAGCATGCACACATACGAGACGTGTTTCCCAACATTTCTACACGTCTCCAGTAAAATTGTCGGGCGATACAAAATTCAATAACCATGCTCCCTCAGCAAAGAGTCTCGCTTCCGATATTTTAAAGGATATGTTTGCGAAGACTTCTGCTCAGTGAATTTTTATTTCATTAACAATGCAAATGTTACATCCGGTAACAAAGGCGCCAGTATTGAACGTGCGATTATGTCATTTACACAATGTATGGTTCATTTACTCTCATCTCACTTATTTGAAGTCAGTAGTAGTTAGTTTATGGGACTCAAAAGCTCGATGTGCTGTTTCTAAATAGAGGTATTTTACATTAGCTCAGGAACATTTATTTAATATGAAACAATATTTATTGTTTCCGAGTGAATGACATCTTTACTTGATGTACATATTTTGACCCATTTGCCTTGCTCCAATATCAAAAAATAAACAAAACTTCATTAATTGTGCACCTTTTGCTAATTTCAAGCTACAGTCCAATATTCTTAGTTTTAGTTAAGTTAGGATTTAAATTTGTTATTTTTCTTAATTACCCATATTCTTAATTTATTTAATCACAGAGAAGTCACGTATGCTCCACGTACAAAATATTCTCATATATGTTCCTTAAAATGTTTATGTAATATTCCGCAGACTTTTCAAGTTTGATACTTGGAGTTTATTATAGAAATAGTCATCTGTGTCACTGCTCATTACTTTCATCAAAAGAATCCACTTTGTGCATTTACGAGTTTATTAAATGTGGCTGCTATTTCTGTAGTATTTATACTTTACATTAAATATAATAACTACAAACATGAAGATCACTGAAGAAAAGTAACTCGGAAAAGAAAATAGTTAATCTTGCATTATAATTAGTTATGAGGATGCACCAGCAGTAGTTGGTAATAACTCATCATACTCAATACTCAAAAAGACGTAATTCCAAAGGACCTTAAAACAGCTTCTCCTCATTATGTTAGTTATTTTAACTAAGGGTTATAAAATAGCCAACCGCCTGGACGCGAGTCTGATGTAGCGGCAATTTAGCCAGAAAATTAGATCAGTCTGGCTCTAACTGTGGCTAGTCTCTACTTGAAACTTCCGTCTGTGCACCTAGTAACTAAAGCAGGTTTGGCAGAGATGCTAATGTGTTTCTAATTTCTTCTGGTTGCACAGTTTGAAAGCAGTTTTTGGAAAGTTTCTCACTTTGAATATGAATGGCGCTCGGTTTGGTATTCTGTGCAGATAAAAGTAAAACGAATTTTGTTTTTATTTATTACCGCATTGAACTGAGTTGGTCACAGTTATTTGCTGCTCACGATTAAATTCTGCCGCAGTGTGAAACGTTATTTTCTCTTGACTGTACTTACCTGTCAAAAAGAGTAACCTAGATAAAGTGGATAAGACAGAGATTGATAAAGTGGATAAGACAGAGATTAAAACAGAAGAAGAAACTAGCAGGGGATCGAGGAGGGGGGCGTGGAGGGGATCAGACCGGAATAAATCGGATCGAGGGGGGGTAGATGAGGGGGGTTCAGGGGATACCGGAATAAATCGTTTATTGCGGCCATTGCAGTCTTATTTTGTTGTAATCTGTTAGTTTTACAAACGCCTGCATTGCGTTACAAAATGGCAAAAGTAATCAAAATCTGAGATAGATGCAAACAACACCTTACAAAATCGACGCGCCAAAAAAATTTCTTAACAATTTAGCACTGTCTCGCCTCAGTCTCAAGTTTCCACCAGAGAGCCGTGGACATCAACACGACGGTGTAAAGTGGTGAACTTGGCACAACTCGACACAACTCCACCGACTGGCCGACCGCGCACTTCGTTTATTAGTTTCTCTGACCGACACCAGACTGACAATATGTTGCTGTGTTGTTACTATGTTTACCTAGACGTTTTGGCTTTTTTTACATCCGATTTGTTAAGCTTGTTGAACATCTTAGAATCTACTTCAGTTCAGTAAGTAAACTGTTATTCTATTGACAGTGGATTTTTCTACACCTAAGCCGCTTTTGTAAAACCATAAAAGCTTTCTACTTTAGTAGCATTGATATACAACGCATGGAAAAACCTTTCACAAAAAAAAACATTGGTAGGAGGTGGCAAAAACAAATAACTTTTTAGGACTAAAATAAAAATAAGCCCGGAAACAAATCTAAATAAACCAAAGCTGAACCATCGATCGAGCCAAATGAGCGCCACGCTCACAGCGCGTCACACGTCTCCGTGAATGTGCGGGTTCAGACGCACGCGATCGCCGCATAACTTACAAGTTATGGGACGTCCGTGACAAGTGTCACTTGATTTATTTCGGCCCGGTGCCACTGACTATAGTTAATTAGTGGTTACGCTGTACTGCACGGTTTTGGGTTAACAATTTTGGGGAAGTTTTTCTGATTTATAGCAGGGTTTGTAAATCTGTTACGATTTAATTAAGTTTTAACATTGAAACAATGCATACTGTGTTGAAATGAGCATATTTTATAATGACAATCATTACCAGATAAGTTAGTGATTAAAATAATAATAAATCTAAGCGTAAGCGTACTGACCATTTCGCAGATTGTATTACAGTCGTTAACAAAATGCTTCGTCATTTACATAATTAAACCGTTTTGTTAAAGTTTAAATTTTTTTTGGAAGTGAAATTGTTCTTAACCTAATTAGACTTATGTAAATATTATACCTCCTCTTCCACTAACTCGATCACTGCACTAATCACACTATAGTGTGTGTTTATATGTTGTTATTTCTTGACGCTCAAACGGCTGGGCCAATTTTGGTAAAATTTTGTATGGAGGTAGCTGACACCCTGGATTAACTTTATAGGCTTTTTATCCCGATATTCCCACGGGATCGACACCTATGCGGGTGAAACCGTAAGGCGCAACTAGTCACACTATAATATTATAAAGGCGAAAGTTTTTGAGTGTGTTTGTTACTTCTTCACGCAAAAACTACTAAACGGATTTGGATCAAATTTAGCAAACAGATAGTTATTAACCAGAATTAACACATAGGACTTTTCATCACGATATTCCAATAGGATCAAAAACTGCGGGGCGCAGCTAGTTCTGTTAGGATCGAATATACAATAGTTAGTTTTATATATGTTTTAATACGAATTCTTCTCAGAGTATGCCTCAACACTAGCTAATCTAATGATAACATAATATCACCCCTGTATTCCCCGAAGGGGTAAGCAGAAGCGTACCTAAAATACACCCACATGTCGTCAGTTATGTTCAAGTCCAACATAATAAGAGAAGGATTAAAAAGTGTTGCGCAAACCTCAAGTAACATGGGACAAGGGTAAGAAGATAATGATGAATAGCATAATCAGCCTATAATGTTCCCACTGCTGGGACACAGGCCTCCTCTATATAAGAAGGAGTGGGCCATAATCCACCAAGCGGGCCCAGTGCGGGTTGGTGGATGCCACATGTCTTCGACTTTTTGGTTCTAAGTCATGCCGGTTTCCTCACGATGTTTTCCTTCACTGTTTCCATGATGAATAGAAGGCGAGCCTGTTGACCGGGCACAAATCCAAGCTCTTGGCTGCTACTGAGAATTTTCAAACGGAAAAAACCCAGTAACACTTTGCCTGACCCGAGAATCGAACCCTTATGCTCAGCAGTAGCGCTTGCGACCACTAGACCAATGAGTGTAATTGTATCTCTAGTCTATAAATAATATTTAAATATTTTTGTAAAAAAATAAATAAGGACAATAAAAAGCTTTATATGCCATGTACATGCATTATTCCATCACGCTTCGTACGTTTCAATCGAACGAAACACAATGCTAGACCAAACACATTCAAGCAGCGTCCGGCCAATGAGCCCGGACCTTTTCATATGTAACGCGAAGACGGTGTATTGAGAACGAGCCTGGACCCAGAGATAGTTGGAATATATTTAAATAAGCGAGAACAGCCTGACTATTGAAGGTGAGGGGCTATAAGATCGCGCTTTCTGATACTAGCCGTCTGTCGCTGAAAACCAACGCAATACAAATCCAATTGTTGCAAATTTCTAAATGTGCGTCTTTATCATTCAATGCACCTAAACTTTTATTCTTCTTTCTTATCGCGCATATTAATTATCTATATTAATTAGGTAGATAGTGATTTGAGCTATTTATGTTTACATATTTTATTTTCTTCATACTTTAATTTAATTCTTTTTTTTTCACTTTAATTTCTTTCTATTACGATTTCTAGTGAAAGCGCTACCTTAAGCCCCCAGTTTGCATATTTATAGGCATCGGAATAGCGATGAGACGACCTCCAAGAGATTGCAGCCTCATTCACTCAGTGGCTCGCTACCGATGCGCTTCATTACATTTGTTAGCACTGTGTAATACTGTGTATATGTTACGGCTAGGCGGCTCACAATAGCTATAGCTCTTAAAGTCTGTATTGAAGATGAAAAGGTGATGTGTACCTATAGTTCGAAGTTTTATTTCATTGTAATTGAAGTTGGTTATAAAATAGACGTTTTTCAAATACAAATTAATTGTACCCGTATGAGACAAAGAACTGCAAACCTGGAATAAAGCTTGGTTGCTTTGTACCAAAGAATTAAAAAGTTGAAATGAGACAAAAAGTCCCAGACGCCAAAGCAATTCATGCGGCCAATATTAGGCATAAACCCGCACTAATACTACACCACTTCAACTGCATTACGACATTCGTAACGCCCCAAAAACGAAGAAGAATCGAGTGTCCCAATGTACATTTAACGTGCTATGATTTATACAGCCGCAAGGAATCCTGTCATTGGCCAACAGCCAACTTGCTAACTGCGACCAAACACGAGATTTAGCAATTTGAGAACGCCAACACATTAACGCCAAGTTTGGCGGTTGGTGAAAGTACCGCGTATGGATTTTATTGGGTTACGCTGTGATTGAGAATGAAAAGAAAAGAAAGAATAATTGTTTATTCTGCACAAACAAAACGCACATTACAAACAAAAAAAGACACAACATATACACACAACGTAGTCAAATGCCTCGTTCTCAAGCATATAAAAAGTTCTCAATCTTGTCCATTGCTTGATGTCAGGGCCAGGGACCAAAGACAACACACATTAATTGACATTGACAATGAAAATTAATCCGTGATGCGCCCGCGACACTGGCAGAATAGATGACAACAAAACAATAACAATCAAAACAAAATTGATAAACAAGATTTCAAGAGGAAGGAGGAGAGGGGGTAGAATAATCCAGTGTTGATGAAAAAGTTTCGCAATTTCAGGAGTGTTGTTTTTAATTTGATTTGGGTAGAGATACAGGATGGATATATTAAGGTTTGTAAATATTTTAACGTACCCTGAAAATAAGTATTAATTTACTGAATACACAGATTGCCTATAAAAAATCGTGGTAGATGTATAATAATCTTAATTTTTTGTGTAGAAATTTTAAAATGGCCACACCATCCACCACCACCATCTCTTTGACTCAGTTTTGTCAAATATAATTTAAAAGTGCTTTAAATTAAAAAATAATAAGCGTAATAAATAAGCGTGTGCCTCACACCGAGACACCTACAAAGCATACCTACTTAAGTGTACCTCTAATGCGATGTTCCGCATACATTAACAGTTACAATGTACTCCAAATCCCAGTCACTAACAATTTCCCTACAATTAGACTCCAAACGAGCAATGGAATGACTCCTTAAGGCTACAGTCGAGTTTATAAGAGATATTTTTTCAAGTTTCCTCTTTATTACCGAAGTTCTTAATGGCAGTTATATCCTTAGTAATTCGCTATTAATGTAATATCTTTTAGTTGTCTGCGAGTTGCAATCTTTTGATAAAATGTTGGGGTTTTCAAATAACGTGAAGTAAAACAGTGAGGTAAAACCTGGTTTTAAACATGTAGCTCGAGCTTGTGATATATCTAGTCGTGTTCAATAATTAATATACGTTTGCTTTTGTCGCATGTACCTAAATAAATAATTTAATGAAACGATATATATTATGTAGGTATCTATTACTGACATCAGTGAGGGAAAAACATTGCGAGGAAACCTAGACAAATAATTTATATAATCAATGGTGGTGATCAGAGGGGTAATTCTCGTAATTTTAAGAACGTTCACAGTCTGATCTCAGTCTCAATCTGTCAAAAATGCCTCTAATTTCCCTACATTTTGACAACTTCTTGACATTTGTTTGTCGCCGAGATGAGACTGCGACTAGATTTTAAATTACGAGAATTGGCCTTCTGAGCTCGTGCCTTCTCTGTATGAGAAGAGTCCTTCACGCTGTGTACGCGATACCCATAACATTTTAACGAGTTAGTAAAAAGTTCTTTTAGTATAATTATTTTGTTCATGGCAATGCACAAACAACCAAAAGTTAAAAGAACAGTTGGCATCCAAAATCATTATCCAAGCAGAAAATCTGTACCAATAAAGCGAACTTTATAATCCGTATTAAAAACGAATTTCCCGATTTTGCCATAGTTATGCGCGTTCTCGTTAAAACCTGCAAGAATTCTCGCCTCATTTACCGCTGACGGCCGTAGTGCCGTCTGAGTGCGGCCAACTGTATGGAGAAAATATTACGCGATCTATTTTAAAACGTTCGCATTTGAGACGTGACTTAGTGGGACTTAGACGGGCCACTAACAGTTGGTTTACGTAAAAAGTCACGTAGGCATATTTTCAGACCGTGTGAAGATGGTTTATTCACACAAAGTAGGTTATTCACACGAAAAGGTATTAGGTATCCTAATCTATTCCTATACTTAGAGAACGAACGCTCTCATTAAGGAACCATACAACATTTGTTTTGTGACTGGGAAGTTGTATTTCTGAACAAGCACTGACTGGAAAACAGTGGATATGTTGTGTTCTACAAAAAACAGTTCATCATGACGAAACAGTGTAAAATCTGCCTCTTGTAAAGTGACGTATATCAACATTTGTGTGGGTATTTTTGTGGGTCATTGTTTCAGTTTTAATCATGGTCTGGCAGTTTGAGTAGTTTATGCGGCCTACCCAAATGTCCTGTTTTTGGTATTGTTCGTCGAATCGTTGAGCTCCTTAAGTTCTGAGTTGAGCTGCACGGTTACTGACAAATGCGTGCACTGACTGGACAGGTCCGCTCAATCTGTGTGGTTCTTTCCTCGAAAGACCATTTCAGGCACCTATTTACATGGTCTTTACATGATCTGACCAAGATTTTGTCTGGACTTTAAAAGAGACTGTGACCTCTGAGTTTGTTTCGGCCTTTCTTCTCAGAATAGTCTGATAGGAAACGCCGACCTCATCTAGTTTAAAAAAAAATGATTGACGTGTGAAAGTGTTTGTACAAACCTACTTGCAGAAAATAAATCATTTACCAACTAACTGCCTCACTTCAAGAGTTATGACATGTGGCACCTCTCAACATGGAATTTGAAATAATGTGCTCAATGATGAGCGTTTTACATATAAAAACGACCCACATCGATCTGTGTTGTGATAGCTAAGAGATTACGGGTTCCTGGCAAGTTATAATTTAGACTATCGGTGAAAGAAAACATCGTTAGGAAACCTTGAAGTTTAAGAGAGATGGTCAGCAATTATCAACAAACACTGAACAATGCTATTCGGTCTCTGCTGCTTCTGATACCTTCCAGTGAGATAGTAAAAGGCGAGTAAAATTAAAGTGTCCGTCAACTTTTTAGTCGTTTCAAAGTGGCGCGTCTGGACAAACACTAAGGAGGCAGGAAGGCAGCACTCTAAATATAGTCGGGTTATAACATAATGTTCCTTGGTGTTTTGGTTTCGGTAAACGTCGCGAGCATGTAAATGAAGGTAGGTAGGGTCAACCGTACCGTAAGTTAGGAGCAATACTTTTGAACTACTAAAGCCGTCCTTACTGCGTGGAAATAAAAGTGTTTTCAATGTTGTTATCTCTTTCGTTGGTGTAGTGGTCGCAAGTGGCAGCAACCAGGCAAACCTGGTTTCAACTTAAAACTCCAGGTTGCGCAAAGTGTTACTAGCTTTTTTTCATCTGGAATGTTACAGTAGCAGCCCGAAGGCTGGATTTATAGCCGGTAGATAGCATAATTAAAAAGGGTTTATGATTTGTTTTGGTTATTTCACTGAGGTTCCCGAAACAAATCCTTCAGTAATTAAAGAAAATTGCTCAAAGTAAAGGTACAGTTAAGTAAAGTTACCTATATCATTTAGCTTTGCATAAATGGATGAGATTTTTTATAATACGATTTTTTGTAGTCGATAGAATATTATAATTATTTTATATTTTATTTACTTTGTTCAAATAAATGAATAAATTATATATTGTACATGTACATGTTTATTTTGTACATACCTAGCTGGGTTCGGACCTACGACCTTATAACTTAGTAAGTCGCGACGCGCGTTTTAATTAAAATAAAATCCGAATTCAGCAGTAAAATATAAGGGTATTATAAATTCAGAGGGCCCTGTATACGGCTAAAGTAATTGTTATACAGAATTAATGTAACACCCTTTATCTATGAACATCCGCAGGGATCCGTACATGGTATATTGAATTAAATGTTCCATTCAATTAATTAATTTGATGGCCCGTTAGGTTATTGCGTTTGAATTCGTTTGTGGCATTACTGTTTATTTCGCTCAGGTATTTTGAGCAAAACCCACACGGCATATACCTTTACCTACATCGGCAGCGAATACTGCTTAGGTTTTAATAGGCCCTTATGTGGGTGAAACCACAGGATGCAGCTAGTATATCAATAAAGAGACAGTTACCAATAATAAATAGAGTTACAAACATGTTTTTAATTTACCCTTGTAACGTTTACAAAGTTTTAATCGTACATAAGACAATTACTTAGGAAGAGTAATGATCGTGCCGCGATAAGCTAGCAAGATTAATTGAGAGAGAGCGCAATAAAAAGCCTCCGTTTGTATTAGTACAGGTGCTAGGTGCTACTAATATCATTATGTTGTTCGGTGGTCGGAGTCCCCTTGAATTATAGATAGACAGATATTAATATGACGTATGAAGAGTGTACTTGGTATTTGTCTGACTTATTTGAGTAAGAAATAAAGAGAAAACGTGTAATTTTATTGGACCCCTCCATTGAAAAAACTGAAAGTTTCATGCTCCTTTTCGAAATTAATGCTAATTATTGATATCAAGATTTTACCAGGCAGTAACATTATCCACAAAATCTTTAATAGAGCATTTTATAATCACCCTACCCCTACTTCCCACCGTTTTTACGTCTTGACAAAACAACTAAACTTCTTTACTATGTGTAAGTTTATATTAAACGCAGTTAGCTAACCAGCAATTAAAAGTAAACAAATTCATACAAGGACAGACTTAAAAACCATCAAAATAAGTTGGCCGTAGACCTGCTTCAACCAAATATCATCAAGCGTCCCAAAAGGCACCACATCCTCGAGCTGAATAAATAATTACCTACCATATGTGCCGTGCTCATTGTAGCTCCGCAAAACCGTGACATGAACCAAACAGTACATTTCCTTATAACCGAACGGTTGGTTACATACACACATACATAATCAGCCTATAATGTTCCCACTGCTGGGACACAGGCCTCCTCTCTGTGAGAGGAAGTGGGCCGTAATCCACCATGCGGGCCCAGTGCGAGTTGGTAGATGTCACATGTCTTCAAAATTTCGGTTCTAGGACTTGCCGGTTGAACCGAAAATTGGAACGGTTGATTGCAGATACATAATTCAAAAAATACTTAAAATTATTGAATTATACACATAAACTTTCCGGTTTCAATTCATGATAGTAAAAACCGTACCAAAAGCCATTGCGTTATTTAATAGAACAACACGGCTCCAAAGACACGCGAAAAGTGACTTTCATTTATAATCTGTATAGATACCTACTTTTAGCATAATTTAGAACAAAATAATCAAATATGAAACTAGATGACAGGGACATGTTTACTCATGTCGTCGCAACTGTTTAGTGAAACATGCCAGCAGCCAGGGAAAAAATATCTCGGCCCATTAACCAGGACGAAATATTACTAACCTAACCGATGCGACATGATGTAGATGTTGCAGTTACCCCTACTCTACTCGCGCGCTCGGCGAAGATTGGTGCCATTGTAGTAATGCTGAAAAAAAAACATTATTTGTTATGATTTGTTCCTACATAGATATAAATAACATAACATGTCATCTTGACTAAATATAGGCAAAGGAGCAGGCAGTTGTATGTGTATCTATAGTGCATCCGCATTTCGGCAGTTATGATTAAGTAGGTACAGTACACTGCACGTGGGTGTTAGCACTTTGACTTTCAGCTGGTCTAGCGGAAGTTTCAACAGAATGCGAGGCCAAGTTATACTGGTTTTATTACAACTGACGTGCGAGCTACTGTACGCGAAATGACGGGGCGAGTCTAATGCCATCTGCCGAGCAGAAGTACACACTGTGCTACTACTGAGTAATTATGACTCTATTCGATTGAACCGTTGACCCCACTTCCGACAAGCGAGGCAGTCAAGGTAGAATTAAATATATACAAAAAAAAACAGGTAAATACCAAATGCAGAGTAAAGGAACACAAGTACCTACTACACAACATCAAAGGAAATGTATGTTCGAATCAATTGGCAGGTATCGGAAATAATGCACAAGTTATGTTAAAGGTACCAAATACCAACTCAACTTGGGGTAACTTAACGCGTTTTCTTTGTTCAACCTTATAACTTATATGCGAATAATATACCCTTTACCGTCACTATATTTTCTTTTGTAGTTCAAGGAAAAAACAATAAAATAAACCCTTAAGTTATACCCATTGCTTAAAGTTAAGACACGTTTAAACGTAAAACAGTCCCTAATTAATACTTAACTTTCAGCTAAGTTTGTAAATAAACCCCTAAATATTTAAGTGATAGTTTCATGAATAAACGTATTAGGTATTATTAAGTTTTATCGTTGAGCTCCTTAAGTTTTGAGTTGAGCTACACGATTTCTGACAAATGCTTGCACTGACTGGACAAGTCCACTCAACCTGTGTGGTTCCTTCCTCAAAAGACCGTCTCAGACATCGATCTAGATGGTCTTCACATAATCTGACCAAGATTATGTCTGAACTTTAAAAGAGGCTGTGACCTCTACCTCGCGTCGCTCTCAATATTGGAGCTGTTCCAAATGGAGAAAACATTGTCTTAGCATCGGGACGACCTTACCTATGTATAATATGGTTCCATAACGGTTGTCACGGCTGTTATCACAAAGGGGGTAAACAGAAGTGTATGCCTGTTTCATTGCTGAGAGCTAATAATTATCCTGGAAAAGTGCTTCTAAGCCATGATGTATGAGATCGATTATAACTCAATCAAAGTTACAGATATAGGTACAAAATGAGAAGAAAAGTAATCTAGGACGAAAAAAACAGACAGTAAATTAAAATGTTGACTTCTACAATCCGAATCATGTGTCTATTCAACTAATCGGAAGTTAACAAATCATGTTAGTTATGAGATTGACATTATCAACAAACAATCATTAAAGTTCTCCTTCACACTACTTTGACAACTGATTCAACTGACTTGCACCTAGAAAAAGTATCGTCTCAGATTTGTGATTGAAATAACACACCATTCACAAACTAAACTAATATGCTCTTTGGTTTCCCTTAGCAGATGTTACTATAAAAAAAAAACTTAGAATTTAAATTCTTCGCCAGAAACCCTGAGTAGAAGGTCTCGCATCGTCGACTACCAGCTCATCCAATTTGGTTAATATTCGCCCTAAAACGTTATAGCTCATAGGGTTATATTGTTAAGCGTCTATGGGTACGGGCGATGCATAGAAACGTGCATTTAAGGGTTCGAAATTGGTAATTCTGGTTAAATGTCATGTAATCTGATGAAATTGTTGATTCGCTTATTTCTAAAGCGTTTCCAGAATTCTGATTAGGTTACTTTCAGTGATGATTAGTAAACACAGGCAGGGTTGGGAATGAAACTGTTTGCTTGTCATGGCAATCGTCCGTTGCTAAACAACACGCTTTGAACATTAGAAAATGAAATCACTCCTGAGAAGGTTAAGATCTTGACTCTCAGTAAAAATTATGATTGATGGTAAGATAATAGTCAGTTATATGGGTTTTAATGACTGATACTCCTTTTATGGGTTCATCAGGCATTGAAATATACTATAAAAAAATCTTCACTAATTTTTGAGTAGATAAGTACAATTTTATTGTCTTTTTAACCGACTTCAAAAAAGGAGCAAGTTCTCAATTCGGATGTATGTTTTTTAGGGTTCCGTACCCAAAGGGTAAAAACAGGACCCTATTACTAAGATTCCACTGTCCGTCTGTCTGTCTGTCTGTCTGTCACCAGGCTGCAACTCATGAACCGCGATAACTAGACAGTTTAAATTTTCATAGAATATGTATTTCTGTTGCCACTATAACAAAAAATACTAAAAACAGAATAAAATAAATATTTAAGGGGGGCTCCCACATAACAAACGTGATTTTTTTGCCGTTATTTTATATGTAGTGGTGTTAAATATTGTATGGCGGTACGGAACCACTTGGCCGGTTTTTTTTTTGTATTTTTGCGATATCTATTATTAACTTTGCTTGCGTAGTTTTTGAGTTAGCTTCAATAATACGTATTTGTGCCACTTGGTTTATATTGATGATGTCATAATAACTTCTTGTCACTGATATTTACATAGCAAGTAGTGTTATACGAGTTTGTGTGGGGTAAGTACAGCTTAAAAGTGAAAAATAAAAACTTTAATAGAAAAAATAAAAACAACCGTCTTCCAAATAACGAAAAAGGTGATAAAAAACGAAAATGCGAACGCAACGACACCGACTTCCGAAATTAAAGTTATTTTTCACTTCGTAGTGTCTTATTTGGAAGTCGGTTGTTTTTTTTTTTTTGTAAAAAAGTTTGTATTCTTACTACTTCTTATTTACTATTCGTTACATCTGAACCCTTGTCAGCTCCTATCAAGGGGTAAATAAAAACACGTCAGTCGTAATTACCCCAGGATTTGGCAAAATCTGCCAGTAAGGAAGTCGAGCCACACAATCGACGAGCTTAAGAAAGTCCATACAGACGCGAGCTTACTGTCGCTCAGCCGACCGTTGACGGTAAGTCTCTCCATACCGACGCAAACTACCCGAAAATCCCCTAAATGCCCATCATATCGCAACCCTGATGACACTATAAAAGTAAATTACGTGACATACTCATCCCGAAGCTGGTCTTTTGTCGTTCCAGATTTATCTCCGACATTAGCCGAAGACACATCGAAGATAAAACTTAGTTTACGACCATTCGCCACTATATTTGGACGATATTCTTTTGATACGCGATGTTATTTGTCGAGCATTCAGAGAAGCCATTTTATCGGTGAGTCCGAATCAGGGTAATAAGGTAAGAGGTAATACGAGTCAAGTGTTTTGTTAGACGTCGTAGGCTTGTGAAGATTTTGCGTGTTTTAAAAATGTTCAGCCTTACGAACAACTTAACAACATACTTAAAAAGCTTAAAAAAGTTCCATCACGAAGCTGTCATATACGCATTCTGTACAGACGCCAGCACATCAAGCTATTACAATCTGTCAAATTATAGATTCTCAACTATATCGCTAGAGCGTAGGGTTCAAACTTGATACTTGAATTTTACAGTTTCGTGTAGCTTGATGTGCTGGATGGTAGGTACTTACATCAAACTAAGCAGGTAACTTTAAAAATTCCTGGCGTCTGTTTTCACTCGTTATTTCACATAAATATATAAATTTCTTTTTTATTTAGCATTGTCGTTAAAGAACCTTAAAATAGATAGTAAAGCCGCGTGCTCTATTTTTCGAGAAAGGTTACATATATCAATGTCTATCAATCTGTCAGCAGACTTAGACAGGTGTTACTTCCAAATACTGATTGTAGGCTTACCTTTTTTCCTAATAAATACTCTTGTAATGTCAATGTATTAAGTATTAGTCCATCGAAAAAACAAAAACTTAGAAAAGTTTTCATACATTTACTAAATCACTGTTGATATTTAAACAATTTCAAAGTCAACTTCATTACACGAACAAAAAAAAATGCAGTCGAGGAGGTTTCCTGGACGAACATACCTTAGGAACTTTAACTTAAAACGAATCATTCGAACAAAAAAATGAACTTGCAGCTCAGTTTGAAATCGCAACCGTTTTTCTTCTCGACTCCATATTTATCAAATGATTAATGAGGAACAGATGTTTTCAAACAATCTCCGAACTTGTCGAATAAGTCAATGAGTGTCTGCGGAGCAAAGGACCAATTACCCCCTCCCTCCCCACCCCGCACAAGCTCACAAGTGTTGCATTCTGCAAAAGTTTTCTCTAAAAGGCTGATTAACTAAATTAGCTACCGTTGAAGTCAATTACGGAGTTAGTTCAGATAAATTGTATAAAGTTTGGAGGTAACAATGTGATGTAGGCGCTTATTAGTGTTCTAGTTTAAGAACTGTGCTTCTGACTATGGAAGATATGAATTTGAAAGTTTTTGCAATCTGTGTAGGTTGTGAATAATAGTAATATTATTATGGTGAGCTCAATTACCTCAACAACATTTTACAGACAATTACATCCCCAATTAAACTGGTATCATTTTTATACAGTACGCGCCACAAAAATGTATGAAGTTGTCCGATGCAAATTTAATGGACAATCAAGTTTGTAGTCACGAACGTAAAGCGCCAACTTTATTGTGGCTTTTACAATGCTTTTTGTGATTTCATCTGCACTCCAGTTTACGTGGTTAGGTCGTTTTTATATGTCCAGTTAATGTGAACTAATGTGTGCGATTATGTTGACGTTTTGGGAAGCGGGCTTATTTTTCGTGTTTCAAGGCTTATCCCCCTCTTTCGTGTTGGTTTGTGTCAGCTGTACTTAATGTACCCGGAAAATTGACAAAATAAACTAAGAGATATATACGCAATACAGAACATTACCCGACCCTTAAAATGGCACATCCAATTATAGAAAAAGTTCTGCAATAGAGGACAAAACAGATACCAAAACATATGAATGTACCCTTAGTTACGTCGACTTTATCAAGACATAATATATGAATGTACCCTTAGTTACGTTGAGTCTTTCAAGATACAAATGTTATTATAACACAAAATTAAACTTCCATTTAAAAGTATAATAATAATTAACTTCATTAAAAATGTCGTAACAAAAGGAATTCCTGAACAAAACAGTCATCAGATCGTGATAATTCGTACTCAATTGGATAAATATTAAATAACACCGAAATTCTTTAGCCAGACGTTTCAAAAAGGCGTCATAGTTAACAAAATTCAAGTAAAAGATTTGGCGAATTATTAATGTTTAAGGCTTTTTTTGTCCCAGAGGTAAAATGAAATTTTAAACAAACATAAAAGCTTTCTATCAGACGACGCCGACGATTGATTGAGATGGTACAATATAAAGCTGAAAGCGGAGTTTGCTTTTCTTTTCTTCAGTCTTCACTTTCATGATCATTCACAGATCACCCGCTGCTGGGAATACGCTTCTTGCTCCTTTATTATCAAATAAAATTAGCTAACAAAACTTCGCGCAACCACAAAACAAAAAGAAAACCTCTAATTTATGTAACTACACTACCAGCGCGCGGCCTTTACACTATTTGCAATCAAAATTTTTTAGAGATTAAATTTAAAATATTTTCATCATCCCTATTGAACATTTTGAAAATATATACAGGGTGAAATTGAAAACATGCGACAAATCGAAATGGGTGATTCTACTCATCATTATGAACAACTTTGAACTAAAACCTGAAATCGCGAAAAAAAAATCAGCTGTTTCCTACATTTATGTTCGCATAACTCGTCAAAATGTAGGGAACAGCTGTTTTTTTTTTTTTCGCGATTTCAGGTTTGGTCCCATAGTAAAAGTTGTTCATAATGATGAGTACAATCTCCCATTTCGATTTGTTGCATGTATTCAATTTCAACCTGTATAGATATATTCTTTATTTATCGCTGTTCTACAAGCACACAGACAGCTCCCCAACAAAATAAGGTTTGTAATAAAATGTCTGTATAACGTAAGCGGTTTATGAGTTTCCTATTTAGTACTGCTGTTGTATTGGAATTGAAATATTTTCCCTTTCTTCCACCTGAGCGTTCTGTTTGCGCCAATTGTTGCCCCCCCTTGTGCCTCAATTTGTTTTGCTTAATTTAAGTATCTGCCTCGGATATGTTAGCTACCTGGAGTGTTATATGTTTCTGAATCCCGATGCTTGTCACCTTATCGCCCCATAGAGGCTTATTGCTTAGCGCACCAAACTTTCTCTCGGTTTCTGAAAGCCTGGTGAAGTAGCATCAATAAAATGTTGTGTTAGCCGTTGTAATATTAAACAATGTTTGTGTGCACATTGGATGTCCAAACAACCGGTAGACTCAATTTGACAGCAGAATTAATTATGTTTATTTTTTTTTATATTTAGTGTCGCGTGTTCGGTCGATGTACGCAAAAAATATTGGAATGCAAAGGTGAACGGCAGATTTCGTACAGGATACTTTTTTTGTTGTTCTGTTATAGAATTTGTACCATTTATTAAGGCAACTAAGCCATTTATTTTCATGTAAGTGTACTATTTTTAGAACTTCGGATTAATTAATAATATGAATAAAAAGATTTTAATAAATAAACGTAATAGAATCGTAAACTAAACGCAGTTATCTTTTTAGAAGTTGCCATATGTAAAATAACACAAATATCGAAATGATAACTAATTATTTAGAAATGGAAATAACATTAAATATAAATAAACACTTATATAATAAACGTATGAATGCATAATTGTTGCTTATACCTAATCATATTATTTAACGATTTTATGATAAGAAAGCACTAGGAAGTGGTGAAGGGCGGGCGTTTTTGGGGGACTGTCTTATGTAATTTTGACGTTCGAAAAGTGCTGATTCTCAGCCTAGTTTGAATAAATAAAAAAAAATAAAAAAATATTTTCGTCAAAAATATTTTTTTGTTCATATGGCAATTATTTTATTGACAGGAAAAGAAAATCATTCTGTCTTTCAGTTCAGTTCCGATATATTACTTTACTCTATGGTTCAGTTCTTTGCTGTTGTTTTGGATTGTGGTTTGTGACTGCATCTGAGCAATTTATTATTATGCCGCCATTACGTGACACGACAGCGTCAATCGTCAATCACGCACACAAGTCTATGACCTCTAAGTATCAATTTACATTGGTACACTAGTACATAACCTTAAAAAACAAAACTGGTTATAACTTTTACGTCCCAAGTTCTAAAAATCTAAGAATTTAAAAAGGGCTTGTTTATCATATTATCTACCAATTAAAACAAAAAGTGTTCCAAAACACGAACTTTTATTAGCTGTACGAAATTCCCATACAAGCCTGCCGTTCTCCTTTAAAGAATTTTGTCAGACACCTAATTTTTCAAGGTTTATCGGTTCATGAGACTATGACGTTGTAAATAACATTATGGCGACAAACGACTTTACACAACATTCGTTAAATTTTTATGTCTCTCGTGAGTTCTTCATACATTAGCAATCCATGTAAACTTTTCTGTGGCACTTGTCTGACTTTATTGGATTCACGATAGAATTTTCTTGTCGAGCGTTTTTATTGGGTTAAGTCCTATTGAAGGTTTAATAGATAGTCCAATGAAATGTAAATATTACGTTTGAAAGTTTTTTATAAACATCAACATCATCATCATCATCTGCCTAGCCTTCTCCCAACTATGTTGGGGTCGGCTTCCAGTCTAACCGGATGCAGCTGAATACCAGTATTATACATGGAGCGACTGCCTATCTGACCTCCACAACCCAGTTACTGGGTAATACGATACCCTTGGTAAGACTGGTTGTCAGACTTTCGGGCTTCTGACGACCCGTAACGACTGTCAAAGATCTACGAATGACAGCCGGGACCAACGGTTTAACGTGCTTTCCGAGGCACGGAAGGGTCTCGTTATGTAAAGATCACCCATCCACAGACCAACCGCGGCAAGCGTAGCTTAACCTGATCGATCGACCTGTGCGGCTGTTATTATTTAGCCACGGGCCCCTCTTTATTTATAAACATCAACAATAGGTAGGTATTGAAAAAGTTTTCTTTTTGAAGAATATTGCTACAACAACAACAAAATAAAGTATTGTTTTTAAAAGATAATAAAGACAAGTAACTGTAACACAGAACTTATTAAAAGATAATAAAGACAAGTAACTGTAACACAGAACTTATTAAAAGATAATAAAGACAAGTAACTGTAACACAGAACTTATTAAAAGATAATAAAGACAAGTAACTGTAACACAGAACTTATTAAAAGATAATAAAGACAAGTAACTGTAACACAGAACTTATTTAAAGATAATAAAGACAAGTAACTGTAACACAGAACTTCACACAACAGCACACAGAACAACACAGAAAAAGTGAAACTGAAACTAGTGATAAACGAGTAATCATTTATTTTATTTTATTGAAACGCTTAAAATCCAATATTAATTTTGTTATTTGTAATATTTTGTACCTAGCATTTTGTAACATAAGTGAAATAATTAACTGACATTTAAATTAAAATTCAATAATATGCCACCTTGCAACTAAATAAATAATTAATCATTAATCTTTTCAATGTACCAAAACGCCTATTTAACATAAAGAAACGCCCTATCTAGATCTCAAACGAATATACCTTGCCTTACGTACATCTTTTTACCGGTAACATAAATGTTTGGGGCGATATCTAGCGGCGAATTAAGTCTAGACTTATTATAGGAACAGTAAACTGTAATTAGTATAACCTTATCTACGTCACCGATCTAGGGTTGTGCTGGTTGGACATCGTGACACGCGCTAGATGTTACCTGGGAACCTGGAAAACAAGTAGCTTTATTCGTAAAACCTGTGGATCAACTTTGAGAGTATCGTATATTAACAGACAAGCCACGATGACGATGACGGTAAAGAGCTCAACCACTGCGATTACTACATATTTTTGTAGGTACCTACTATTGACGGTGTCAAAGTGTCTGTACATACGTACTTACAGAAATGTAATTATTTATCATTTAATATGAATGCTTACTTTATAACAATGCTACATTATGATCAAAAATGTTCAATCTTTTATTGGGCAGCTTGTTTTGACGTTACTTTTCAACTTATTCTAGTACCTGTAAAAACGAAACGATGAAGATATAAATTACACGGTATACCATTCCCGTCCAAATTGTAACTTCGTCCTCGCGTCCAACTCAACCGTAAACTCACCTAAAAAGTATTTCATACCAACATCCGGCGAGGTCGACGGTCGGCCGGAAACGGTAATCGGCCGCCGGAAGTAGCCCCGCTGTTTATTGTTGACTACGAGTCCTGCTTGTACTACAATTGGAGCCTTATGTCGCAATCATACGACTTCAGTTCACTGTAATGATAGAGTGCACTCGGTACTCAGAAGTAGTTATTGTTTAACTTTTGTTCTGTAATGGTTCTTTGATTTTCAGTGTATTTTTGTGTAATTGTATGTTGATTGGGATCGGATTGGAGAATATGAGAGTATGCTGCATAGATACGGAGACAAAAAAACACTTGAATATTGCGGTCTTTTTTGAGCCGTCTGCTTCTTGTTCATGATAAAAATTCCACTTAGACAGCATCATCATTACGTGGCACCAGCTTTTGTCCGCGCTTCGCCTTTCGTTTCGTATCCTATCTGTTAATCCAGGTTATAAACTGTTTATGGCTCAAACATCCAAATCCGTCCAAACGGAAGACAAAAAAAAAACAAAATAAAAGATAATTCTTAAACTGTCAGCAGAACGCACTTAAGTCCCTGCAATAGCTGGATTTACCCAACTTACCGTGTGATTAAAAGTTACCAGCGCAGAAAATAAGATGCTTCGGGGATGCACTTTTAGCGATGTCTCCGGTAAATCTGCTTACTAGCTGCCGGAGCGTGTGAGGTTGTAATCGCTTGATGTAGATGGAGACACGTAATCAGTAGAGCGTTTCTAATGTAATTGAGATGAGATTGCATTCAGACAAATTAGAAAGGAAAGAACGAGTGTTTTATTGTCCTAACCTGCCCTCTGTGTCCCAAAACATGCTGTCAAAGTGACCTCTGCGCTGTCACCGATAACGCCCTGGAATTTACAAAGTTTTGGGAAAACAAGATTTAAAATACAGTCGTGCCAGCGACACGAAGAAGAAGAAGATTGTGTATAATATCGTCTGTTCAAAGAGTATCTGTTGGAAATGTAAAAAAATGAATCAGAAAACGTACTGTGGATGCCGATTTGTAGTACCATGTACTAATTGAGTGCTTTGATTTGTTTATTTGAATGATAAAACCGGAAATTCTATTTTTCTTTGTAAGCGTGGCCACCTGCTGGGCCCCACTAATCGAAAAAATACCTCTCATTGACTTTTATTTCGTTTTACCTTAAAACAAGATTTTACAAACACGTTATTTTTTAATTTTTCATCAACCTACGTCACCCTAACATGTGTATAATTATGTATGTACAAACATATGTAGCAATACCCACAATACAGGGTTATTAGTCAATTGCCTTATGTAACACTGACGAGGGTGTCGGGGCGCTGAGGTCAGGGTGCGACCATTAATTTCCATTTATTCGCACTGACAGAAGGCCGCGGTCAGCAGTGTATGCCCCGAACATTTGCTGGCTTCAACGACGGGCGTAGGGTTTTCGGCAATAGGTAACTCGATATGTAACATCCTCTCGACCGAATTTCGGCTACAGCGGCCTCATCGGAGACTTGCCAAGTTCGCAGGTGAAATTATAGAGCACAAGTAAGTGCACAAACACAAGAGCGCTCTTTCCCTCACTTTCATAGTTCGATGGGATAGCAATCCGACAGGATCGGGGAAGGTCAGGCGCAATACCGACAGCCTTTTAGTGCTCTCCGAGGCAGGGAGGGGGTCTTGACATGGATATGAAAACGGTCACCCTTCCATAGACTGACCGCGAAGAGCTGGACTCGTCAGCTTCAGCACAGCTAGCAGCAGATCTACCGATGCGTGCGGTTGTCACTTAACCACGACCCTTTCAATACATAGTTAAATTGGGGAGGTAAGATAACCCATTATTTTCCAACTTCAGAGAGTCGTAACAAGTACTCGTAAATAACGCACGAATATCACAATACAATAGTACAATAGTTATAACGTTACAATAGTAGCAGCACAATACAATACAATAGTAGTAATACAATAGTAGCAATACAATAGTAGTAATACAATAGTAGTAATAGTAGTAGCGTTACAATAGTTATGTATATAACTATTGTAATTATTGCTGAATTATTGGAAAAGCCGTAAACCCTGGTATGTGACAAATAACAACATAGTGTAATTGTAATTACTTAAAAATATCGCGAAAAAATATTTATTGTCCCAACCCTATTTGTCCAAATTATTTGTGCCAAGTCCTTCAGTAATCCAAAACAACCTTCTCGATATTGGAAGGAAAGCCAAGTTTCCGTTAATTACATTACCGCCCCGTGGCGAAGGGTTAGATGATCAGATTAACTGTAATTCTAGTTCAGCCGTTTGGCAAATAAAACATTGATGATGATTTGCCTTTGTCAGCCAATAATGCCGAAAAGTCGCAGTAATTTAACACTTTTATTTTTTTGCACAGTGGAGGGTAGCATAATCATAAGCATAATCAGCCTATAATGTTCCCACTGCTGGGACACAGGCCTCCTCTCAGTAACAGGGAATGGGCAGTAATCCACCACGTGGGCTAAGTGCATGTTGGTAGATGTCACATGTATCCTCACAGGTAGATGGAGGGTAGATACACCTTTATTTTGGCAGTTATTCATGTTCCAAGCCAGGGAGCCTTTTGTCAGCAACTAGGCAGCAATTCAGGCTCGGGACTGCTACTGAATAATTCCTAGTTGTAAATTCCAGTAACACTTGGCGAGTATCGCAGCTGGAACCCCATGCTTAGCAGGCGTGTTTGCGTCCACTGTACCAACGAAGCAATTAAGTTTTAACGTTGAAAACATCAACAGCATTCGACGTACACACCTTTCAAAAGTTCCCCAATCGATTAACTCATCGCAATATTTTACCTCATCACATAACTTTAAAATTATATGCATAAGCACAAGTATAAGTTCCCCGTGGGAAATCACATAGAACAATGTGTCCTCGGCCGAGCTAGGCACAGGCATGCTCGCGACAACTACACTACAGCCCACTTTGAGCTCGAATTACCTAATTGTTAATTATGCCAACAAAACAAACGCGCTGGTTTGCGAGCGGCTTTAACGTTGAACGAGTCGCTTTGCTAAGCGTTTATGTGGCCTTTGTTATTTTGAGTCTGATAGGAATTTGTTAGGTCCTTTAATGTATTAGAACTTGCGCTATGGTGAAAGGCTTTTCGTAAAACAGGTAGGTTCTAGAGTTACTAATCTATATACATAAAATTCAAAGTCCTGACTGACTGATATATCAACGCACAGCCTAAATCGCTGGTTCTAGAGACATGAAATTTGGATTGTGTTCTTTGTAAAGAGTACGTATCCACTAAAAAAGGGTTTTTCGAAATTCCACCCCTAAGAGGGTGAATCGGGGAGGGTGAAATTTCGAGAAGTCGCAGGTAGAAGCTAGTTAATAAATAAGTGGAGACACACACTGAAGCCCTGCGAAATCCAAAAACTTTGGACATTTCTTAAAAACTCTTCGGACGAGCAGCGCGACGTCGCCGATTATTGCGATGCGACGTCGCAACGGTTCATGTGTGTCTTCAGCAATTGTATGTTCCCGTTTGGCAAATAAAATATTTCTGATTATATTAATGCATCTGCTTTGCTTTGTGTTAGTTAGGGTGCGGTTTCCCACAAATCTGGTCATCAGACCACCAGACTCACATCAGACCACTGAACACCCTGGATAAGTATATCCAAATACATAATAAGTAGACACGTGTCTAATACTTACATTTATACTTCTAGCCTGTAAGCACACGTTCAAGCAAATAAGCAAAATTTTCAATAGTAATTATTAAGTTATTTATTGTAAACTAACCGACCCGGCGAACTTAGTGCTACCTCAGAATCAATAAGAACAAATGTATGAGAAAATTAATTATCTTCATCATTATTTTTTTCGAGAATTTATCCTATGTTTTAATAGTTATTCTGCTATTCAAGGCGGAGACAAGTCCAACAAATCAAAGATCATAAAAATCGGTCCAGCCGTTCTTGAGTTATAAATAGTGTAACTAACCCAACTTTGTTTTATTTATAAAGAAAGAAGAAGACATAAAGATGTGCCCTTTTAAGAAATTGCATTTTATTCTGTTCGAAAAACTTACAGCTAATGTAAACAGTGTTCTCAAACATGCAATTGAAGGCCATTTTCCAGTGTTAAACACAAAAAAATAAACCATGAACGATTATTATAATTCTGCTATAACTAAAGTGTCTAATAGAACATCGCGTCAAGCTCATCCACAGTGTCCAAAAATCCAATAGCTGCCCATCCATGCATCACAGTCTACGAGGTTACATTGATTAAGCCTTCCTAAGGAAACAGATAACGCAGCCGCCAGTAATCCGCACAAATCCGCCGCAAGCCTGCTGTATGTGTCCCAACGGGTCGCAGTCTCACTGACTCGCTACAAACATAAAGGACAAAACTGCGAGGGAAATTTCGCATTTGTCCTCTCCACATTAAGGGTTTCCAGAAGTACATTTGTAAGCTTGTTATTGTGATTTACGTCAAAATAAACGGCAGACATGGAGTGGCCTTCTGTATAGACAAGTTAAAACTTGAATGCCTCTGAAGTGTTTAATCCCCGGTTAGGGATCTTTGATTAGGTTCTCAATGATGAAACAGAGCGGAACGTTACGTGGGATTCTTTGTTCTTTATGCTATTGTGAGGCAAATCATTGTAAGAAGGACTGAAATAATCGTCAATACAATGAGCGCAATTATTCTATATAATTGATGTGTACAGTCGGCAGCACGTCTGTGGTAACACTTTGACCCTTGAGCTAGCCTGACGTAGTACGGAGTTTCAACTTATTGACGTGTAAAAGTGTTTGTACAAACCTACTTACAGAAAATAAATAATTTATCATTTAGCAATAGAATCAGAGGTCAGTTGGCTGAAAGGCTGGTTTTTGTTACTCAAGTGCGTGAAATTACTAACAAACTCAAACATTATGAAATCATTTTGTTAGCCTACCTTGTGCCCCACTGTTATGCAAAAGCTTCCCCTTTTTTCTTCCAAGCCTTTCCATTTGGTACGATCGCTGATCATGTTGGCCCCGCAAACATGATTTGATCGTCGATTGTTGTAGTTACCCAGAATTACCTACCTATCTATAATTATAGTCTGTATTCTAGATATGTATGTCTTGAATCTGGCACATTTAACCGGTTGAATGCCGTAATTACAGAAACAATTAAAAAGCTCGTCTCGTATAGATCCACGTTCCATGAAGGGTTGATATCTGGTTTGGAAAAGTTATAACGGTTAAAAAAACGTTGCTTTGTGTTTGACTTTACCGCATTTAGCTAAATATGTCATGCGACTTCAGCGGAACTGACTAAGTACTTGCAGCTAATTTCGTTATAGAAAAAATACCCACCATTGTCAGTAACAAACGAACAAAAAGCTCATAAGCGCAGCATCGAAATTAACTTGTAAACAAAAGCAATCCGATGCTAGCAAGTAATTTGGATTCGTATCACAGCTCAGAGACAATGCAACTATTGAAACGCGAGCCCATCAATACATTTGTGCGGAGGGTACAACAGAGTACGATGATGTTAGTGGATGATGAACGTTGATTGCTTTTAACCGACTTCTAAAAAGGAGGAGGTTCTCAATTCGGATGTTTATACATATATATTTTTATAAGTTCGGACATAACTCCGTCATAGATGGATTTGCAAAATTATTTTTTGTTCGATAGAGGTGACGCATATGTAGGAATTGTTTATGCAATCACACAACATAACATCACGCCTGTACTCTTTAAAAGGGTAGGCAGATGTGTTCAATAGCTTCCTGTCACTGATATTCATATAGCAAGTAGTGTTAATTTGTGTGGGGTAGGTAAATACAACTAAAAAGTAAAAAATAAAAACTTGAAAAAATAACAACCGACTTCCAAAAAAAAAACCTACTAATTTTAAAAGTCGGTGTCAAAAAACGAAAATGCAGAACCAACGACACCGACTTCCAAAATTAAAGTTATTTTTCACTTCGTAGTGTTTTTTTTTGGAAGTCGGTTGTTTTATTTTTGTAAAAAAGTTTTTATTTAACATAACTACAACCAGGTAGGACCATTCCCAACTAAGAGCTCTTGAACGCGGTTTAGATATGCTGATCGCATTCACTTTCATTGGCAAAATTCGCTATAAATCGCCAGCGTACTTATATCAGAAGGCCAATTCCCGTAATTAAAGACGTTAAAATCACAGTTACAATCTCAGTTCAGCGAAAATGATTTCAGTTTAAAGAAAATCTCAGATGATCTCAGTTTAGAGAAAAGATTTTATAAGGAGCCAGCGGTACTATTCTGTAAAAAGATCACCGTGATAACTTAGGTAAAGTGAGCTGTCATTCCACCTGATGCTAGCGATGGACATTATTGGCAGCACACTTCACCTAAGTATTCACGGTGACATTTTTACAGAATAGCATTAGGTAGGTACCCTACTGTTACGCCATTTTAAAAATGGCGGTCACACATCTGATGCATGAGACCTATAAAAATAAATAGCTGACATCAATGCAAGTGTCACGTTCAAACCCCTTTCTATCAGCGGGATTGTCCGAAAGGGTTACCGCTACCCCGGAACATAAAGGGCTAAGGAAGGAACACGGATGGGTCTTAGTCAGTAAGAGTCTGACACTCCCTTCCGCTCCACCCAGAGCGAGAGGGGTCATTTGATGATCTCCCATCTTTAAAAAAAAAAAAACCCTTTCTATAGAGGGATTTTTGACAGATGAAGACAGAGATCAGACGGGTAATTCTCGTAATTTTCAGTCTCAATCTGTCAAAAATACCTATAAATTCCCTACATTTTGACAAGTTTTTCACATTTCTTTGTCGCCGAGATGAGACTGCGACTAGATTTTGAACGTTTTAAATTACGAGAATTGGCCTTTAGAACGTTCATAAAAATACGAAAATTGCCCCTCAGACCAAGTGTTGGTAAAATCTTAGGTATGACACTTCGCAGACAGCTAAGGAAAATAGCCTGTAGGTATCTATACTCAACACTTTTAGCAAAAAAAAAAGGAAAATAAATATTTTTCACCTACCACGCTTTGCGGTTGCACGTAGATATAGTACACACTTGGGAAATTGGATCCCAAGCTCGTATACATTGTTCTGAACCGACTCTGTCGCGCTCGCGCCACACAACGACATTCAATTAAAGAACTTAATTACCCGTCCCGATTGATAGAACTCACTGAAGCTTCCGCTTTTAGTACGGTGAACGAAATTCACTGTATTTCTACAATTGTCATTGGCTGTTAATATTCTAGTAATTAATATTTTTACATAAAATTAAACTCACGCATTCTTTCTATAGGGGTAGGTAGACACCACAGGCCGCTACCTGCTACTTACATACCTACTGCTTTTTCTTCGTTTACGTTCATACATCTGGTCATATACGCACGCCAGTTGCAAGTACTATGAACTTGACCATTCTGAAGAACATCATTAATAAGGTCACTAAGTATTAATGAAGGGGACGGCCTAGAAGGACATAGGTATATGTCCTTTTAGGCCGTCTCCTTCATTAATATTTGTAGTCATATTTACGTAGGTGGGTAAACTAATAAGATTTCGATTTTGTAGTAAGTACAGATACAGTCACCCGCGCGTCTATGGACAGATAAAAAAAATTGGAATAAGACATAAAAATAACATCAGTTTTTTTTTATTCGCATTACAAATAATAATTATGCAATTCTTACATTTCATGGCAAATTCTGTACAACAAAATTGAAGCAATTTTGTTTGTATGAATTAATTGCAAAAATCGTCATAGAACATTGTAATAACAGAAATGTCTTAGACCTAAGATGATGCAGAAAAGTTGTTAACTAAGCAAACTATTTTAATTAAATTAAAACTATAATTTATAGCTGTAGGAATTTTAGATAATTTTATGTATACCTTGAGTGAGATAACCTGACAAACAGGTTTATTCCTAGTTCAGATAGATTCTAATGATTATATTATACCTCTAGATTAAGGACCAAAAATTATTTATAAACATTTATGTAAATAAATTATTTCAATAAACAATTCAATAAACCAAATTCTAGCCAGCTGGAGAAATTTTGGCAATCCTTCGGGAACTAAACGTTACAGTACGTTTTTTGACTAATTAATATTTTTTGTTCACTCTTTATTAGGTTGTAATGTCAATCATATCACTAGATTTTAATAGGTTTTTATATTTTATTCATCCTATCGATAGATTCTTTTATATTTTGTAAATGTGAGGATTTTGTAGGCCTTGTAGACTTTAGATCTGTAGACCATTTTTTTATTTTATTGAGTACCTGGTACTTGTTGACAGGCCTACGCTGTCCTTCCATACCTACTGTAATTTAAAAGCCAATTATTTTTTAAAGAGTAACCGAGGAGTTTCTTGCCGGCTCTTTTCCATAGGAAACGACCAATTGGAACACCTAGCTTCCGTGCACCTAGCTTCTGACGTTTCATAAGTGACCATGTAGGTTTTTGTGAAATAAAATATTTTGATTTTGAGAGGTCACGCTGCCCCAAAACCGAAATATTAATCAATTCGAAACTACTTTTATACCTACATAAAACAATAATTATACAAATTTTACTTGCGGGAGAGACGAACTAAAGTACAAAAGCAGCTGAATTTGGGTCGACGCGTTCAATAAAACATTCCATTAAATATTATAAACCCTTCTAACATGTGCCAACTATGAGCTGCGAAATTTTAGTAATGTAACTAAGGGTGCTTTCAGACTTAAATTTCTCGCGGGAAGTATTTGTGCTGTGAGTGATGTACCCAGTGATTCTAATAAGACTATTAGGCAGTTTAGTAGCGAGGCTGAGTGCCCAGTGTGTGCTGGGCGTCGGTACTGACGGCTATTACAATTCACCAAAAAGTGCAATGAAAACCTAAAGAATTTTCATGAAGAATACTTAACCCTTACAAAAATTATAGTATTACTAGCACTTTGCCCGCGACTTCGTCCGCGTGGGTTTCGTACTTTCCTCAAAAAAATTCGAAGGCTGATTTTTCAATCGATAGATAATTTTTATTGACATCTGACAGTTTTTGTATGGAAGAATTGGCTACGTGAACATCTAAAAATAGGAAACAGTATGTATCCAGAAATATGCGGGTTAATGGCTATAACAAAACAATTAAGTTTTTATAATATTTCTTTATAGACTACATTCTTGGTCGTTCTGGAGGGTGTTACCAATATTACCAGGCTGCAAGATGAGCTCACACGAAAGCATGCTACGTAGAACTGACCATGGGAGAAACAGGGCTGTCGCAAGTCAACTCCTGCAAATTTAAGGGTTTGACCCTGTGATTTATTTATAGTCATCGCAAAGCAAACTTTTAAAGGGAACTGAAGTCTTTTGAATTCGAAAGGGAGATCGTTCGGGATTAATGGAATACGTGGAATGAAGACTGTTTCTCCCTGGGAAGACCCAGTTAAAATGGTAGCTTCAACAATATTACAATGCAAAGCTTTTACTTGTAGCCTAGTACCGTTGCATAGTTACAGGTGTGCCCACGCGCATTGTTCGTTTATGATATGGAAGTCCGGCTGGATTAATAGTGTTCAGAAACTCAACCGGATAATGGACTGCTTCGTCTGTATTTACCACCGTGTCTATTGAATTATATACCATTTCTGTGCTATCAAATGATTTCAGCAAAATATCATTAATTACTGCTGCTTGGTCATTTTTAGGTGTCATTATAGCTCTTTCACGTAGCCATTCTAAAGGCTTGTCCTTTATTTGAGCTACATCTGGATAAATTTTTTCTATAAGGTCTTTGACTGTAGTTACTACACTACATAATTCATCTGTTATAGCTATCAACCCGTCTGTTTCTGGATACATGCCGTTTCCTATTTTAAATAGAAGGTCTGAAAAATGGCCAGCAGAGACGTCCCCTCTCAGATGCACTCTCATATTTTTAGTCACTTTTAGAATTTTCGTAAAGGGCCATAAATAAGATCTTTTAAACTCAAACTCAAACTCAAACTCAAAGCATTTATTTCAATTAAACCATTTACAGGCACTTTTGAATTGTCAAGAAGTCGGTCAGTCAGAAAATATGAAGCTAGTTGCCCATTCCAAAGCGTAGGTACCTATGGAGAAGAACAGGCAAGAAACTCCATGGACACTCTTTTAAATTATATTTTTACAAAAATATTAGTTACATCATTAATGTTGAATTTATAATTATATGTGAGAACGATGTAATAAAATAAAAAAGACGTACGTGTTAAGAGCGTCCAGAGTACAGCAAATAGTACTTAACAAAACAACAATCCAAAAAAAAAAAAAATTTAAATAAGCCGAGGCAGCCAATTGATGACCAGTCCCAACTGACGGCGCCCGTTCACGAACATGACGCATAGATCAGCACCATTCAGCTCAACCATTTTGAAGGGAGCTAAATGATCCAACACACACGCCACCGTCAGCGAGACATTTTAGTGAGCATGACATACTATCAGCCGCCAGGGCACATTCAAGTCAATGAAAGACATTACATTACCCAGTAAATGGTAGCACTATAGTACATAGAACTCACATCTGTACTATGCAATCATACGATACAAAGGAAATTGAGTTTATACAATGCAAAGATAGTCTTACAATCTTCAGCTGCTCCAAAAGTATTTTCAAGTGTTAATCAATTAGTTGTGGTTGTGGAGCAGGACCAGCATTGATCCAGGCATCTTTATCAACGATGTAATCCTCTAACTTATAATATGCCTGCCTGCATAGTGTGCGTTTTATACAAGACTTGAATTTTGTCTCATTCAGTTGAAGAATGTGGGGAGGTATTTTATTATAACATTTTAAACAGTACCCCATAAAAGATGAGTCTACTTTAGCCAATCTGAAACCTGGTTGAACTAATAGGTCCCTATTTCTAGTACTATAATTATGTCTGTCACCTCTTTTACTAAAAAGATGTAAGTTTTTCCTTACATACATGATGTTTTCGTAGATATATTGACAAGGCACCGTCATGATGTTAATATCCTTAAACAGTTCCCTTAAAGAATCGCGCCTGCGGAGATTATATATGGCTCTGATGGCTCTTTTCTGCAGAATAAAAATAGAATCGATGTCTGCAGCCCGTCCCCAAAGTAAAATACCGTATGACATGATACTATGAAAGTAACTAAAATAGACTAATCTCGCGGTATCTACATCAGTAAATTGACGGATTTTTCTGACAGCATAAGCTGCTGAACTTAGCCGTCCTGCAAGAGATGTTAAATGAGGACCCCATTGTAGCCTTGAGTCGAGCGTGATCCCAAGGAAAACAGTTTTATCGACGAATTCTAGTTTCTCTTGATTCAATATTATCTCACAATCACTACCCTTGACATTTGGTAAAGAAAATCTTATGCACTTAGTTTTTTTTCCATTTAATACTAAATTATTAGCAGTGAACCAATTGTGGACCAGCCGTAGGGCATTATTTACGTCGTCAAAATTTGTTGCACGTCTATTTATCTTAAAAATTAAGGAAGTGTCATCAGCAAATAACACCATTTGTGGTTGATTTTTTAATAAATGGAGTAGATCATTAATATACACCAAAAAGAGGAAAGGACCCACTATCGAGCCTTGTGGCACACCCATTTTTACTGTTAAACTAAGCGAATTGACACCATTTATTTGAACTTGCTGTTGTCTATCATTTAAATAAGAATTAACTAAACTGAGCGCAAGTTTTCCAAGTCCGTAATGCTCAAGTTTCAAAAGCAAGGTTTCGTGATCGACGCAATCAAATGCCTTGGAGAGGTCACAAAAGATTCCTATGGCATCTTGAGCCTCTTCCCACGCGTTAAAAATGTGTTTTAATAAGGTTACACCGGCGTCGGTCGTACAACGTCCTTTGGTGAAACCATACTGTTGATCGTGAAGGATTTTATTCGTGTTAAAATGATTGAGCATCTGATTAAGCATTATCTTTTCAAACACCTTGCTGAAAACCGGCAACACGGATACGGGTCTATAATTATTAGTGTCTTTACTGTCCCCGGATTTGTAAAGTGGTATTACCTTACTGTATTTCATTAAATCGGGGAAGACTCCTTGATCCACACACGAATTAAATACTAAGGCTAAGTAAGGCGCAATAGTCTCAATTATGGAGGTACAGACCTTAATGGACATTCCCCAAAGATCTTCGGTCAATTTGATCTTAATTTGCTTAAAAGCTTTAATTACTGTTATGGGGTTAATATGCCTAAAGTTAAATTCAATCGGGCAGGCTGAAACGTTCGCCCTTACTAAATCAAAAGCGAGCGAGGGCGAGGAATTTAAGGTTTCAGTTGTTTTGAGTGGGATACTAGTAAAGAAATTTACAAATTCTTGAGCAACATTTTTGTTATCGCAAATGAGACCACTTGACGTCTGCAGTGTGTAATCAGAATTATGTTTTTTGTTCCTGTTCGTTTCGTTATTAATAATTTTCCAAACCGTCTTTATTTTATTGTCTGCTGATTTAACCTTGTTGAAAGTTTTAAAGCATGCCTTAATTTCATCAGCGCGCGTTCCTTTTGGTATTACCGGTAAAGTTTGACGAAAATCGCCAGCTAGCAACACTGTCATACCACCCATTAAAGAATTGTTGTTTCTTATGTTCTGTAGAGTCCTATTTAACGCTTCAATAGCTCTTTTGTGCGCCATAGTGCTTTCATCCCAGACTATTATTTTTGCTTTACGCAAGACTTCGGCAAGATTGCTTTGCTTTGAAATGTTATACATTGGAGTTTCTACGTTAGACAAATTAAGGGGTAATTTCAAAGCAGAGTGCGCCGTTCGACCTCCTTCCAATAACGTAGCGGCGATCCCGGAAGACGCGACTGCTAAGGCAATTCCACGAGTACTTCTAATCTTTGCCAAGAGTAAATTGATGAGGTAAGTCTTACCAGTCCCACCTGGGGCATCCAAAAAGAAAATTCTTCCCTCGTTTTCATGTTTACTTGAAATAATTTCATTGTAAACTAACTTTTGTTCCTCAGTTAGTGAATTCTCATTGATATTGACAAATAAATAAAATAAAATAAATAAATAATATCCTTGGACATTTCACACAACGCCATTTAGTCCCAAGCTAAGCAACCTAATGCTTGTGTTATGGTAACCAGATGGCTGATAAACTACTTATATACATTTTTTTTTTTTGAAAAACAAAAGATGATTGATGATGAAATGATTGAAAAAAAAAAATGATTGAAAAAATGATTGAAAGGCAAACACATCGTAGTTAACTTCATTAATATACGCTCCTAATTCACTTTGAAACACTTCTGATCTACTCGGTTTCGGTAAACCGTATTCTTCTAGTGCACATCCTCCAAGTGCCAAACATGCTCCTTCTATTTCCAACAGACACTTACTAAAAATCTCATCAATGAGGTGTTCTACTCCGCTTTTTACCTGCCTCTCAATCTGTCGTTTAAAGTCTTCCGACAGGTATTCTTTAAATTCATCCCACAGACTGAACGGATCTGCCAGTTGACAAAAAACTAACATGATCGTAAAAAGCTCTCTCATCATGTGCGGAGATTGACACAGGGCTGCCTCTTGTAGTGCTGTATGCCAATGTTGATCATCTTCAAGTAACCCTAAAGTCTTGCAAGCTGATTTGAAAGTCGGTAGTACCACACCGTTGACTGTTTTTAATGCTTCAAAAGATAACGGACTCCGGATTTCATGTAAAAGCAAACGAAGGTGGTAGCACTCAACATTATTTGGATGTACCGTGTATACTCTGCCTAAAGCGTGGTATCTTTTAATGCCTGGCCACCCAGCTACATCTACCCCTCTTTTCCTCCTTTCAAACCGATTATTGTTCCAAACATAGTATGCAGGTACTTCGCAATATAGTAGGGTTTTTGCATAGTCATCTACTTGACATAATTCGAAAAAAGACATGAGTGTCGTTTTTGGTGGACAGGATACCTTATCAGCTAAGTTTTCTGGGTTGAAGTACACTCTTTGACCATTTTCTAAATGCACAGCGAGATGAATTACCGTAGGAAAACGCTCATGAATAGGAAACCTTTTCACACCCCCTCAACCCCTCTCAGGAGGTAATTTGGAAAAACAAAAAATGCCAAACTTCATAATTTACTTAGATAGATGTTCGTGCCAAGTTTCATGTTTATTAACACAAGTAATAAGATTTTCCATACAAACAAAATTCCCCCTTTTCACCCCCTTAAAGGTAAAATTTCCAAAAACCCCTTCTTAGTGCTCCCCTACATTATAATAGGAAGCCGTGTGCAAAATTTCACATTCCTAGCCCCAGTAGTTTCGGCTGTACGTTGATATGTCAGTCAGTCAGTTCTCCTTTTATATATATAGATTCTTCTCGCATGTTCCCACCAAAATACCTGGACCCTATTCTCAGCTGTAGCACTTGCGACCACTAGACCAACGTGGCAATCCCTGTATTTATAACTTAACTTAAGCTCACAATTTTTACAAATAAAATAAATAAATCTTGACTAATGGCAGTCCCATCGTCTGTGCTCACCCTAAAACGTATGCGTTGTAACAGGGGAGGCATGTGACGTCACACGTCACTACATTAATAATAATCAACACGTCACGTCACCGCTGTCACGTCATGTGTTCACAACAAGCCGCGCGACCTTCGCGGTGGAATATATTTACTACTTTAGCAATAGAGGTAATGTATTCTTGGAAACTACGGTACTACACTAATGGCATTCGGAAAAAATGTTTGTTGACCTAGAGGTGACATTGGACAATACCAATAATCCGTCGTCTTGCTCTTTCGTGCCAATAAGAGAAAAGGTCATGCTTTACTAGGTAAAAGAAATTATTTATTTAACGAATCACGTTTTTAGCGGCTACCACTCTGCAATAAGACGTTTTTTGTTAGATATATCGCTCATTTGGAGAAACATGGACGTAAATGTATTTTTTTCCAAAATTCCAAAGCACTTTAAAGCGTATATATGTTAGGAAAGCAAACACTTAAAAAAAATAGCAGTTACGTCGATGTTTCTCCAAAAGAGCGATATAATGAATTCGATGACAAAATGAATCGTTTAACAAATTAAAGTTACACATGCTAAATCTAAGTTACAAAGTGGTGTTCAATAGTTGCAATAAAAACAATTCAATCACACCAGTTTCAGAGCTTGCAGTAACCATAGAGTTACGTTTGTCGTTATCTGTCGTCACAAAAACGTGCGTGCCAAGCAAAAAGTAACAACTCGCGCGAAAACATATTGACATGTTCGTTGCACGATGCGTATCTATGCAGAACGTAACAGGCAGCGGTGTAAAATAAATCTACAAACTAGTACGTGTAGGAGTACCTAACTACTGAATGTGTACGACGTATCTAATAAATGAATGGATTAGGTAAGTGACAAGAAAGCATGAACGTGGCTTGAAAAAAAGATATTGTTTGAAAGATGATATGGATGGCAAGGATGGAAGTGAACAAATTGTTATTCGAGAAGTAAGTAAAAAAAACGTTTGCGGTCGGGGAGCCCCCGTCAGAAACGAAGATCCTTACACGATTCTCGCAGGTACACACACTCGTATATAAAGAGACAGAGAGAGAGAGAAAAAGTGTGAATTGTTATGTAGAATAATAAGTTTTTAGAAGCTCTCATAAAGTTGTCGCCATCTTGGATTTTCATTATGTCCTCCCTTGCTATCGGCTTTAGTACGCGTAAATACCATGAAAACTATCTCTCTCTCTCTCCCTCTCTCTGTCTATTTCTATTTATATGTATTCTGAGACAGAGAGAGCGAAAGTCGCATGGAGGGGGACATAGCGCTTTTTCATTACGTGACGATTTCTAGCAGTTTACTCCTACCGCAACGGCGACCACTAAAGGCATATGATGATGGTCGTGGTCCACCAAACATTATTTTTGTTCAACTTCAAATTCAAGAGCAATGTCACCCCCTGGACTATTGCTCACGAATAAAAATAACGATAACGAATACAGTCACCCGGTGGCAAAGTTTTGGGAAAACAAGATTTAAAACACAGTCGTGCCAGCGACACGAAGAAGAAGAAGAGACCCGGTTATGGTCTGTCCCCAATGTTTCTTTTCAATCATAGAAGCCTTTCGATACCACTTATAGCAGCCAACCAACTCAGTCTAGCACAATCCACTGCTGGACATACCTAGGCCTCTCCCAATCTTCGACAACACCCTGTCCTCATCCACATGCAGTCTGTACCAGCCACCTCACCACTTCACCAAACCGTAGTCTGTATATGCACGCCAATTTTAAATTGACTGCGCCTTTATGTCATATCAGTAAGGGTTATTTTTACATGATTGTTGTGTGGTTGACTACCTACAATACCAGAGACAATTCAAACAATTCCATGGACTGTTGACTGCTTAGTAATATGTATAACATGAACGATTTACGTACACTCGAAAAAATAATCAATACAGTGAACATTGTTAAATCGTAGAAACTTGGCTGCTGGTGTTTTATGGATACAGAATTATCTTGCTGACCTTTGCTATAGTTAACTCCAAGGAATTTTAACTGCTAAGTACAAATACTACACAGAACGACTGAGGAGCAGAACTGTGATCGTAACTCTTACCAGTTTCTATCAAACAAACATGACACGGCTTCCGACCGCGCTGTCAAACAAACAATAAATTCTTCTACGTAGTCAGCTCCCAAGTGCCCACAATAAAAACCAGCCAAGTATTCTTAAAAACTTTGCCACAACTCGTTTCGAGGCAGAAACTACGAGGGCGATCCTTCGCGCTTTATTAGAAAAACTTCAAAGTAAGGGGATTCAATGAGATTCATTGGCCGCTGCTGTTAGGCGTCGTTCGACAACTTGTATCATGGAATCCCTCAGTCCATCTTTATTAGAAAACAAGCCTATAAGTAATGTATGTTGTGCAGGTCACAAATTAAACTTTATTATTATGAAGTCATGAAATTGAACGGTAGCAGCCTGTATGTACAATAATTCGTGTAGCTAGCTTAGCTTAGTAAGGAGTTTCAATAGAATAAAAGGCCAGCTAATACTGGTTTTGTTTACCACTGACGGGCGGCCTACCGTGTCTACAGTTTTGATGTATTATGGCAGATGGATTATCGAATCCGCAATTTTACATAACCGCTAGGTGTTTTATAAAACAGCTCCGTTATGTAAAACAACTGAACAAAGTTTAGCGGTTTTTCATAATTACTGAACGTTAACACGCAGAATGGCATAAACGTTTTGCATTTGCCGGAAACTTCGGTTCTTTTCCGGATAACTTCGTTTCTGATTTTATCCTTCAAAGAAACTCCGAGCATAGCCCGCTCCATTTTAGAAGCCACACCTAACGCTTATTATGACTGCAGATAAGCCATTCTGCATGACATCTAAACGTCGGTAGCAGTTTTGTTAAACGTTGCGTAATGGCAATCCAGCTGAAAGTTGTTCGGTTGTTTTACATAACGGAGCTGTTTCGTAAAACAGCGGATTCGACAATCCATCTGCGAGAGCTATACAGGGTGGCCCACGAAACGACGTCCAAAGAAAAAAAATAGAAGCCTCTCTCCGAGGACTTTCCGAAACACCCCCATGTATGTTCAGCGATTATTTATAGTTCAGGAGCTAGACGGTCTTTAGTATTTTTTGGGATATTCTCACTCACCCCTCTTTTTCAACGAGGGCACAATGCACACAACACACACACACAATAAAATGCACATAATACAATATGTTAAGTTGTAAATGGTTTAAACACCTGTTCACGTATTTGTACCCAAACGTATCGACACTCTCTGTCAGAAGCTTTTCAAATAACTGTTTTATAACAGTTGTTACATGTTGTAGTCTAGTATTATTACTAGACTACAACATGTCGGCCAACAAGTCGGCTACACGAAAGTGCGCAAGTAATAACTTGCACAGGTAAGTTACGATCATGATGACCTAAGTTAGATCGAGTTAGAACAGCGACAGAACCAAAGCAAAACTTCGGATAGCCGACCTGATGGCTTGCTTATAGTGCATACAAAATGGAGCAGCTTTTTTTATTTCGTATTCGTAACTTGTTATACAAATTACAGTATTTGAATTTTCTAGTTTTACTGTTTTATACGGTAGGTATACAGACAACCGCACAGTCAGAGGGATTTTAACAGAGTGTTTTGTATATGCAACGAAAATAAGGTATTTTTTTTAATCGAAAAACTCCACAATAGACTGAAATAATCGAAAAAAAAGTTTTCATTTTAAACTTCAAAGTATTTACCTATTATCCTATCGCGGGTATGCTGGAAGAGATTTCTTATGAAATAAGCATCACCTTTGTACCTATTTTTCTGTTCTGTTTTTTTTCTTGTCTGTTTATATTTATACTATTTATATTTGGGCTGTGTACATAAATGGTAAAATAAAAAATTCGGTTTTCACGAAATTAGAGTGTGCCAAGTAACGTAATTAGGTGCACGCTATCGAATGACATCAATAATATCGCAAAATAAGCAACAAGTATCTAGTTTTTATTTTCAAAACCATAATTTTGGTTTTGATCAAAATAGGTAATGGTGCCAAATAACGAAATTAGATGCTTGCTGTCGATGTGTGGAATCAAAGGTGGGGCGAAAGAAGCCTACCTGTACTTAACAACAATTCACACTTACTAATAATCAACTAAATATAGCGACGCTTTACTTCAAAACCATATCTGGATCAAACAAAACCCATGCAGCCATACATCTTATATACACCCAATATCCTTAACTTGACCACAACGAAGCCACTGGATCGAATAATTTATTGGTCTAACGCTCAAAGACAAATATCTCTGTGCATCCAACAGGTTATTCCAAAGCACCACGAAACGGGTTTAATACGTTTTATAAGTTCACTTAGATTGACTCACCTGCTGGTGTAGCCCCGTGGCTATGAGCTACAGGCTCAAGCGACACGCATCATACGACAGTGACCGCAACTGCGGAGAAAACAAATGAAAGAAGTTGTTTAGAGCATGCTACGAGTCACCGGGACGCGACTTGTGATGTGACGCACGGACGGAAACAATCGACGCGCACGTGTGTCGCTAGACGCAAGTCGCAGCACTCGAGGCCATGAACGGAACTCATTCTGTGAAAATCAAAGCATGACAACTTTGGTGAATTGAGCTCGCAATAGTGTCTCCCTAGCATCAGGTAGAATGACAGCTCACTTCACCAAAATTTCTCAATAAGAAGTACTAATTTAAGTTATGGAAGAGCGGAGTCTCCTTACATAGGCTTATTTGCTTGAAAGGAGACTACAATAACGATTTGTAAATGTATTTACTTGTTAAAACAATATACCATTTTGTCTAGTTATCAAATGAATACAATTCTCAGGGCTATAACGCCTTAGGGCGAATTTCGCCAATTAAAATGAACATGATCAGCACATTTAAACAGAGTTCAAGAGCTGTCAGTATCAGAGCTCATTGTTGTGGAATATTGACACTGACAGTTCTTGAACGCGGTTTGGTTTCGGTGTGTTGAACGCGATCAGTTTCATTGGTGAAATTCGCCCTTAGTAAACTACGGAGAACTTTCGTTTGTAGGTAGGTACCTACTCGTTCGTCATTGGGAAAAAATGTCTGGCGAGATGTAAGTAAGCGCAAATTATTATAGCCGAGCCGTATCGTGCACAAAAGTACAATATAATACTTTGGATGTGGTGCAAGCTTGTGCGAATTAGCGATTTTACCCTAGAGGTACATACAACATAAGTTTTTACATACATAAACTCAGGTTTTTTTTCCCATGGAGTGAGGGAGCAAATACAGAAAGCCACCTGCTATGTTCATACATCAGCGGGGCAATTGCGCAATACACATAAAATGACAATTGATCGCAATTCCTTTCTCATTGCGTTATTTATATTGTAGAACAGAAGAGTTTTTCAAACCATCAAAGCAATAGATTAGGAAATTCCTTCAAAACCGGCGAGTTGTGATTGAGTGTGTTACAATTAGGGAGCTGGTTATCACGCTCGCTGGCTGCGACTATACCACGCACTGACGCACCTGACCTTTTTGAAGAACATTACCAATAATGTCCTTCTGAGGGCGTCCCTCTGCCTTGTAAATACCTTTTGTTATTCGCCTTTCATTCATCCTTTCAACGTAACCATCTAAGCACTCTTGTCAAGTAGGAAGAGGAAACAGTAAATAGTATGTAGTGTATGCTTTTGTTTACCTTAAACCAGAAAAGGGGTCAGAACAACTTTAACTTTTGAATCCACCCTGAAATCTGAATTAGCTTTTTCATAAATCCAAAAACGTATAGTATCTGCATTCTTTGAAAGCGTACTCATAGTGTCCTAGCTCCACGATTAGTTTTCTCAGATTTCCAGCTGTTTTAATTTCTACCTCGATACAAAAATTTCACTTCTAAGTTTATTTTGTAGGTAGGTAAGTTACACACTTAATTTATCATAAAAAAAGTCGGGGTATTCTATTCAGAGCACTGATTTCAACAGCACTTGGACGAACGGCACCTGAGCACTTTCCTCTTGGTCATTGTCTTTTCGCCAATTACGAGTATAATTCCTACATTATTAAATCGGCAGAAGCTAGTAGTTATATAACACTAACAATACTAGATAACATAATGAGTTTACATTACAAAATCTGTGCTCATTTTGTAATCAATAGATTCTAAAACAACATAATCAATAAATAAGTAGGTACTCTAACCGCTGCCTCTTACATCTTGTTCTTCCACAAAACTGCGAAGCGGCTGTGAAAGGCATATGAAGAAAGTTAGCCAAATTCCAAACTTTAACCAAGGATGGATCTCAGCTGGATTCCTTGCGAAATTGTTTAGTCTGCCTAGACCTAGCTAGCCTTTATCATGCTTAGAGGTTCTTGTCGCTTAGATTGTTTTTTATTGTGTTTTCGTTAAAACTGTTTCGAAGCGTACCTAATTAATTAAAGAGCACGCCTCTAATATTTATTACTTCAATTATTTAGGTACCCAGATGCTTTGACTGAATACTAAACTGAAGAAATTCGAGTTTTTCGGGAATATGTAACTGGTAAGTTAAGTAGGTAAGTACATTTCAACGTTTTTTGTAATGATATACGTGGATCCCATTGATTTCCTCATTACAGTTTGAAATTTGTTCTTAGTGCTAATTGGTTGAACGAAAATTGTAGATGTGTATATGTAGGTATCAGAAGGAACATAAATACTTAAAATATTCTGAATTTCGAAAGACAGAACCGTACTGGAGGTTATCAAAGGTAAAAGTTGCCAATTGACAATTTATGTTAAATCAGATAGGTAGTCGCTCCATGTAACCTACTGGTACCTATTCAGCTGTATACGGTTAGACTGGAAACTGACCCCAAAATTGTTGGAAAAAGGGTACGCAGATTGATTGAATATTGTTTAATTTAGAAATGCCAAGGCGAAGGTAATTTCTTGGCATTTATATATATCAGAAGAGTAACTTAGTACCTAGGTATTAGGCTAGGTATTCGGTTATTACTATGCGAGCCCATTCCTAAAGCGGATACCAGCTCTTTACCCCCAAAAGTCAATAACCCTTCGTCTGACTTCAGAATGTGAAACTTCAACAGAATTTTAAGCCGCAAGCTGCCGTAAAAACAAAATCTGGATGTAAAGTTGACACCATTGTGAACCAGAATGCTTAGCAAAATGGAGTGTCAACGATATTGTTCATTTTGAAATGGATTGAGAGGTGAGCCAGAAAAGTCCACCTACTGTGTGTCTTGCTGCATATGTCTATGCCCTGTCAGATTTATTTATCATCGTGGTATTAAAACCAGGTTTATATTCCTATGAGACGCTTGAAAATCTGCGGTCTACGAATTTTGGCCAAAGACAAATTCACCTGTCCATTGCAAATCTTTGTTAGCCAAGACAATTAAACAAAGAAAAACTTATTTTTGACTATTCAATGTCTTCTTGACTTGTGTCTTCGGTATGTTGCGCCCGTGCGTGGACACTTGACTTGCTGTCTACTTCGCGGTTTATGAGTACGCATGGCGGCGGCGCGGCGCGCGGCGTGGCGTACGTGACGTAGCTAAATTGGACTTATCGCGGCAGATCCTGCGCGACACTTCATTTGCGAACATCTAGGCAAAGTATTAAAAAGTTTACGTGATAGAAATGCTGTGATTTTGTGCGACGAGCAAAATATTGAATTCCTGATGGTTGGTGCCTACAGATTCATAAAACATGGTACGGTGTTTACCCCGCTTGGCTGCGCAGTATCAATAAAAGGCAATAGATTACAATAATTATACAACTTGACTTACGTTTATTTATTTCTAGTATTATATTATCTGTGGCAGTACATAGGTACCACACACGCGTTCTGATGAATAACTATACTTAGGTAAAGGCAACACGTCGTCTTAATTAGAAGAATGTTTTTATCTCTTGTGCGTGCGACGAGATATAAGTAAATGTAAGTCCTCCAAGTGTTAAAAACAGGCTGTTTATCACACTCTCACCCACCAACAACCAAGCACAAATCCAGACTACGGGCTGTTTCTGAGAACGCCCTGGCAGAAGAACCCAATAACAGTTTGCTTGACCTGGGAATCGAACCCAAGACATCAAGCTCAGCAGTAGTGCTTGCGAGCACTAAAACAACGAGGCAGGTTTAACAATTAACAATGACACAGCAAACATACCATCATCACTATTAGTTTCAACTTGAACACCTGCAGTAGCAACGGCTTTCAATAAGATAGTTCAACAAAATTCATTGCCTTGTTGAGCAGACTTTTTTGAACATTATGAAGCAAAATGTTTCAAATTGTGATAGACAGTGTGTACGCAGCTGATTATCTGCCTACTGTCATCTATTGGGTTAGTATAAATAGTGTCAAAAGGCACAAAAGCTATTTAACATTGTACTAAATTACCAAAACTGCCTTGAACAAGCTACCTATGTCCTAGCTTGTAAGACAAAGAGTTTTGTGACAAGCATAATACCTAGAATTAACTTGAACCTTCCTTTGTTGTCTCTTAACTTGTTTCCTGGAAATATAAAAATGTTGTGCATGTTATATAGGAGTTCACCAGCTGTACTATTTTACCCGACTGCAGTGGAGCTCAATAGAAGAGTAATTTTCTTTAAATAAATATGAAGTTCTTTAAATAAGTATGATGTCGATCTCTCATCATTAGATCTTTGCAAATTTGATCTTCCTAACGAGCTGCAATATGCAGCTCTGTCAATGTTGAGTTTTGCAGAATTGCAACACTTGTGGCACTCTTCAAACTTGTTACCCCTATTTCCACAATAGTGACTACTCTAATTTTTTCGTAGTCAAGCTTCTGGTTTTTGTTTCAGAAGAATCAGAATTATCCCTGTATCTTTTCACGGAAACTAAAAACTTGATCACAAAAACTCAAAAGTTCGTTCTCTCTGATCTTCATTTGTTTTCATTTTTGGCGGGCCGCCGCCGCCTCTGTACCGTACTGAGGCTTACGTCAAATTGACCACTGTCAAAAATTCGTTCTTATATCAACTCTACAAGTTTAGCGTCGCAAATCTAATTTTATGGACGAGCTGTCAAATAAATAAGGATAAAAACTGCCACTTGCTCACTTCAGATGTCGCCGTGCTCCAAACGTCTAAGAATTTGACAGATACCTGTCACTATCTATACATTTTTTGTGCACTTCACACACAACAAGCGACTTCCTTTATGCAGTAAGCCCTGTTGCGCAGCTTTTGACTGCAAAAATACGGGGAACCATGTATTTTCCAAAGATGCTAAAAGACGAAAACTGTGGGAGAAAGCTCTCCGAAAAATGGAAACCAGATATTTCGTTGAGACTATGTGCTATTATTTTTAAACCTGAAGTACAGTGTCACCCTTTGTACAGTTTCTATATTTATGTCTGTCATTTATATGGTGTGCATAATAAAGAGTATTCTATCTATCTATCTGAAGACTTTAATGGAAGAAATTCGTAAACAGACGATGATCCCAAGAGAACTAAGCCCATTTTAGGGTTCCGTACCCTTAAAACGAAAAAACGGAACCCTTAGAGATCACTTTGTTGTCCGTCTGTCTGTCTGTCAAGACCCGTTACCTCGGGAACGCGTGGAGGTATCGAGTTGAAATTAAAACCATATACTCAAGTCTACAGTGCCTTGAAGCTGTGAAAAAATAAATTTTACAAGTTATCGTAAAAAGAAGATACGGTCGTTAATGCCGCAAATAACGTATATTTCGACGCTCTCAAGGGAATCAAAATTTATAGGGTACTTAGGCAAGAAGCAAGGTCATGTAGCATTAAAGGAAAAAATCCGAAAACCGTAAAGGACGATGCCAAGATTTGTATGAACTGTGGGCCCACCCTCCAATAGCTACGTGTAATAAATAGGGGTTGTAGAGTTCAAATAGGCAGTCACTCCATGTAAAATACTGTTATTTAGCTGCATCTGGTTAGACTGGAAGCTGACCCCAACATAGTTGGGAAAAGGCTAGGCAGATGATGATCAGTGATAGAATTAACATCTCTGAAGTTTTTCAGTCAGGAAGATCATCCTCGAGTTTGTTTTCAAGTCCGATCAGATTATTCTTGTCATAAGGTCTTTCCAGTCTTCACCAAAAAAATTACTTCAAGTTAACAAATATAAGATAACCTCTGAATTATAAAACGTTCATAATGTATTGTCTTTTCTACTAAAGCTGCCTTTTTACCTGTGGTAGACGCTTCTCTTTTCCTTAGCTCATTTTTTTAATAGTGCTACAGTTTAAGTCTAATTCACTAGCTTTCGTTTAATTTGTGATCGATATAACAGTAAAGCGCAGTGCAGCCACCTATGACGAGCTTTCAGTTTTTAACCCCGTAAATACAAAATGAGATCAAAGGAGATGACTATTCATGGGTAAGCTATGCGTATTGCGGATATATTCGTTTTCGCTACCAATTTCGTATGAGTCGCTTACTGGTCGATGTCTACCTACTTAGCTTAACCAAAGTCGAATACGCTTTACAGATCTCAGCCTCAGAGTCACGTCTTGCCCAGTTGAACGGACAAGTTTCAGGTGGCCAAAATTTGCATTCACTGTACCTTAATTCTCTTGAACTGCGTAAGATGTCTGTTTCACTGGTGCTTCGAATACGGTTAAATTTATTTTAAGAAGGTAGTTCAACTTACACAGTTAATAAAAAGACTTGTAACTTGGTATATTACTCGTAGGTAGTTAACTATACAAATAATATTAAATAATATAATACCTGGGTACTGTGAGGGTCAAGGGCTCAGAGGACCCTCACAATATGATTTAAACAGCGATATTGAGAGGAGGGACTTTACATTATCAAGTTACGACCACCACACCTACCACGAGCTCTTAACGCGATCCACTTTAGGACCTAAACTGAACTGTTCTGCTAATTCGTACCATGACGTCAGTTTAACGATTCAATTTAAGTCGTGCCATCTGGATACCTACCACGAGCTCTTAACGCTCATTCACTTTCAACGATCCAAATGCCGCTGAGTATATTGGACGTCATGGTACGACTGTGAACGATGCAGTTTAAGAACCTAAACTGAAATGTCTTGCTGAAAATGCTGAAATAGATCATGGTAGGCCTCCTGGTTACGACTAGCACTGCTTCTACTAAACAAAAATACCCAATAAAAATATTTGACGTCTGTTTGAACGTTCGAATGGAATTTATCTGTTCTGTGGAATGTAACATGCTGTCAATTATGACCAGCCTGTACTATTAAAGACAAGGCTACACAGATAGCCTCTACAGTACCTACCTACGTCGTATATTCATAGAGGCAGGTAGGAAGGTACATTAAATTCATACATCCGATAATAATTTATTTATTTTATGCGCGTTTCAAATTTACCTGATGCAAAAAGGTTTGTCGGGTCATAATTAGGTATACATAATTAGTCCGACCCATAATTCTTCACGCAATTTGTTGGTTCGTTCATGCTTACCTTGCTGTTTATACGGGAAATAATTAGGTACCTACATAATAATTAATATAAATATTAATGACCTACTTTAAAGATGCTTTTGAGTAAATCAATCATTTAAGATTTTAAAACTGTGGCTTCTCAAACATAACCCCTCCAACTGACTATATTGAGCCTGCAGAAAAGCTTACAGCAGGTCACCAAGTGCCATGGTCCGCTTCGAAATCTCTTAATCGACTGAGAAGCCAGGTGGGCCGCTGCAGGTAAAACTTAGTCAGATGGAGGTACTCCGATGAGCCACAGTGCGACTGTGGAGACACAATACACATGTTGAGCTGGACTCCCATTTTGATTGAGCAGCCTAGAAATGCCGAGCCCATAACATTTTGACTTTTCTAAAATTGTTTTTTTTTTAATGCTTCAAGGATTTTTGGCGCTTAGCTGTTATTGACGGAGGGCTCTGTTGAAACATTTGTGATATTTTGTGAAGTTGTTTTAAAAAAAAAAATTATAAAGCGGCGTTAGTTCTGATTTTGGCCACCCGCTACAAGATCAATGTAGGTTCAAGTATAGGTGGTAGGTAGGTGTCACTTTCATTCTTGTTAATATGTTTTTAATCTAGTTCGATAATTTGTGTTTTCTTTTGTATAGTTTGCCAGTTTACCTGCGTATCTGCATTGCTGTTCAACGTAGCAAAGCTGCTAGCCTTTAGAGCACTTTTCCCGGGGTCAGTTTAAGAGTTAATATAAATTATGCCTTTTATATAAGATTGTTCTTTCTGATGCTTACTTTATTGTAGATAAATTTTGTATTCAAACTTCAGATGAACACAGGTTCGTAAAAAAAGTATAATCTTCCTCGGTCTTCCAACAGTGTAAAAGCCACAGAGACAGTAACAGTATTATAAATTAACAGCGCCCCAAGCAGGTCACGGACTGACCTCTCCCGGTAATGGAATACGGCGGCAGAGTTTAATAGTTCCCTGCACTTAATTTATATGTTGTTCACTTCTGTCGTTTCTAGTTTCTACTAGTTAGGTGCAGGCATAGAGTAGGTATGGAATACGGGATAATAGTACCCATGTGGAGCGTGCTCTGCTGTCCACAGACTCCGTGCAATAACAAGGATCTCGAGATCTTCTTAGTGAAATACTTTAATTTTCTCAATGAATTGTAAATTTTAGGTATTATCTTGTATCAACAAATTTTTAGATCAAACGCAAAATACATTAAGTATTTATCTTGGGCTTAGAAAAAAAACCGTATTGCAAATTAACGTAGCATTTAATCGACACCTACATTTCTCAGAGGTACAACACATTGGACCCAATAGACAGATTAGATCGTTATGAAGAGCTTGTCTTTAAATTATTTATATCAAACGAAGACGGGTTTGCTATACCGTCTCAAACACACAAAAAAAAATGAATCCCCAAATCACTAGAGTTTTTAGGATAGATTATCTAGAATAAACTCATGACATTAAAGAAAAACATTTGGCAGTTTGATTTGTGCAAAATCATGGCAGAGATTTGTCCCTTCTGCAATTCTCAATTCGAATCGCCGCCGCCGCAGAGCAGTGTCATCGAAATGAATTTATGTTAGTGCACGTAGCGTTTCAGCTACATGCGTTATATTGTGCCACTGAATTTGTCAAGGCTGACTAATGCCTGCAAATTATGGGAGCCTCCGAGCTCCGAGGACCGAGCTCCAGTATTTAGCCTAGCTGGCAGGCTAGTCGTTTATGTAGCTAAAGAGACTGGTTTTAGCGCTCTCTCGTTAATTCAAACTTGGTGTGGTGGATACTTGACTGTGCAGGGTTAATAACTTTATAATTTACTTATAGGTAGTATACGGGGTCAATTTAAATTAACTAGCAAAACTTCAAAATGTGATAAAAAGAGACAGATCTGAGAGAGTTAGACACTCTCTCAGATCTGTCTCTTTTTATCAATAGTAAAACTTTAATGATAGTAAAACCTCTTTTCTTCGTTTTAGCATGTTTAAAATGATATTGATATAGGTAGATGTTTCATTTCACAAAGGCGGGTTGGTGTGTTCAGACTGTAGAACCTGCCGAGTCAGAATCCCTTTCGTTTTATGAATTCAACAATATTCCAATTCAATATTATTTTTGAAGTTGACGCGCAGACGAATTTAAAAGCATACACAGGGAGATTTTTTATCACCATCCAAATTTTTTGAGGGTGTTCTACCCATGAATATGAACAACTTTCACTATGGGATCAACACTGAAATCACGAAAAAAAAACAGCTGTTTAATACATTTTGGTCAAGTAGGTATTGAACTTTTGTACTAAACAGTTGATTTTTTTTATAATAACAGCCGCACAGGTCGATCGATCAGGTTAAGCTACGCATGCAGCGGTTGGTCTGTGGATGGGTGACCATCTTTACATACCGAGACCCCTCCGTGCCTCGGAAAACACGTTAAGTCGTTGGTCCCAGCTGTCATTAGTGGATCTTTGACAGTCGTTACGGGTAATCAGAAGCCCGAAAGTCTGACGACCAGTCTTACCAAGGGGTATCGTATTACCCAGTAACTGGGTTGTGGAGGTCAGATAGGCAGTCGCTCCATGTAAAATACTGGTATTCAGCTGCATCCGGTTAGACTGGAAGCCGACCCCAACATAGTTGGGAAAAGGCTAGGCAGATGATGAGTTGTTTTTTTTTTCTTGATTTCAGAGTTGGTCCCATAGTGAAAGTTGTTCATATTCATGGGTAGAACACCCTGTACAAATTTGGATGGTGATAAAAAAATCTTCCTGTATATGCATGCAAAATTATTCCCCTTCAAAATTAAAAGGATTGTGAGCCATTTGAGTTATGCAGTTGGGGTCCTGGTCCTTTCCGAAATCATAAATGCTCTTTTTTACTGCCATCAGCCACAAAAAATTTGAGTATCAAGGTCTAACTGACGACTGAGGGAAACTGAACATTGATACGCGGACTCACTCCAACAGTCACAGCTCCATAATTACATGGGGTCTGCAAATTGCAGCAACCGTCCGTCATGCGACACAAATCAAGCGACCCAGTACCGGTTCATTCGTCAAACCGCCGTGTGTACTTACGTACTCAGCAACGTCATACAGTGAATACTGTATCTATAGCCTTTTCTTGGATTATTCATTTATACCTCTATTTCCTATTGCAGGGATATATAGCACAGATTACTAAATAGTTACTTCGTAATATATAGGCACAAAGTATAGATAGCTGCGACGTATTCATATGCGAGTAGGACAAGCGGTAACGCACTTATTGTGCTACAAATCGAGTACTCTGTGGCTATGCTACAGAGGTTGTAATTGTAAATGCTGTTGCTTATCCATACACATATAAAGATGTTATTAAGTGTTCATCACATCACATTTAGCTAAGTATTTTTTTCAAGTGTCTTTCACAAACCGAGAAAAAGTCATCACTAATTCAATTATTTAACTCCTGTAACCCCGATCAACTGAAATCACGATTCACAAGTCCTCACAAGTCTTAAGAAACACTTGATCGATATCACTGCACCAACTACAAATGAAAATAACAATAAATAAAAGGTACATGAAACCAGTTATCTATCAACATTGGCCGGATGAGGCGAATAAGCGATACATTGGATAAACTCAGTGAGCGATACCGCCATGTATTATGGATAAGAAGTGAGCTCTTAAAAGATTTATTGGGTGGGAAACAAAATGTGGTACATTGATTGTACCTGTATTTTGATGGGGAACCGTTACATAAATGATAAATGATTTATTTTCTGTAAGTAGGTTTGTACAAAAACTTTTACCCGTCAATCATATTTTTTTAAACTAGATGAGGTCGGCGTTTCCTATCTGACTATTCTGAGAAGAAAGGCCGAAACAAACTCAGAGGTCACAGTCTCTTTTAAAGTCCAGTCATAATCTTGGTCAGATCATGTGAAGACCATGTAGATTGGTGTCTGAAATGGTCTTTTGAGGAAAGAACCACACAGATTGAATGGACCTGTCCAGTCAGTGCACGCATTTGTCAGAACCGTGCAGCTCAACTCAGAACTTAAGGAGCTCAACGATTCGACGAACAATACCAAAAACAGGACATTTGGGTAGGCCGCATAAACTACTCAAACTGCCAGACCATGATTAAAACTGAAACAATGACCCACATAGTCCTCACATTCACAATAATTAAAATAATATAATACTTTATACAGTAAATGTTTTGAAAAAAAATAAAGTGTAAAATAGCAAAATGAAAAAATAAAAACAACAATTACAGTCTAAACCTATTGGAGCAGCTCAATCCCAAGCCTTTTTGTCCTCAATATAGTCTTTTACAGTATAATAGGCTTTCTGGCATAGTTTTCGCTTTATAAAAGATTTGAATTTATTAAGGCTTAGTTCTTGAATGTGACTAGGAAGTTTATTATAAAAACGTATACATTGGCATCTAAACGACCCACCTATTTTCTTGAGCCTTGTTGTAGGAACAACAAATTTGTGTTTGTTCCTAGTATTTATGTTATGGATATCACTGTATTTTTTAAACAGATTAATATTTTTCTTCTTCTTCTTCAAATCGGTCCCTCATTACTTAGGATCGTGGTCACTGGACCCTTTTAAGCGGACAATCTGCCTCCATCTACTCCGGTCCAAAGTTGCTATCACCACCTGCTGAAAATTGCTTGAGGACGTAGCTTCTTTTACTTGGTCGGACCATCGTGTTGGCGACCGGCCTCGTGCTCTCTTTCCTTCGGTATTGCCAACAATAACCAGCTTTTCAAGACTGCTATCTCCCCTTCGCTTAATATTTTTATGTGCATACAAAAGATTATCATAAATGTACTGAGAAGGCACAGTCATCATATTAATCTCTTTAAATTTGTCTCTGAGGGAGTGTCTGGGACTTAATTTATAAATGGAACGAATTGCCCTTTTTTGTAAAATAAAAATTGTCTGAATATCGGCGGCATTTCCCCACAACAGAATACCGTACGACATCACACTATGAAAATAACTAAAGTAAACTAAACGGGCTGTCTCTAAATCAGTTAAATCACGAATTTTCCTAACGGCGTATGCTGCATAGCATAATATTGTATTTTCGGGATACGAGCTAAAATATAGTTGCGATGTTGTTTTTCTGATCATGACCAAGAGATACCAGTCATTTACTTTGGCGTAAGTAGAAAATAATCACGATTTTATAAAAAAAAAACCCCCATTGCAACTTTATAAGTAGGTAGGTCACGCAAAATGGAAAGAAGCATGTTGGGAATCAGACTATCAGACAAAACATGAACAGACAGAGCAAGAACAAGGTCTAGGGGACGCCAAAGGAAAAGATTGGCAGATCTTATTTATACATATAAAGACTATAGCCGAACTGGATCACCAAAGCCAGAGGCAGACACTACTGGAAAAAAATGGAGAGGAATACTGGAGGCCAAGAAGGCGAATACAGACTACTAATTTGATTAACGAATACGTACTATAAAATGAATTCAATACTCAATACTCAATCATTTATTTGCATTCCGCAATGTGAACTTATGGTGGTAACTTAAAATAAGTGATCATTGTGGACCCTGTCGGGCACAGCAATAATATAGTAGGACTTCACACTATCATACAATTAAAAAACATTAAAACTCAAATAGATACATACCTAATTAAAGTTAGAAATGCACCGAAATTTTATTTTGCATATTATTTTTTTAATTATGACATTTACTGTAGTATGTATAGGTACGCATGTTTTTTACATTTCTATGCATGCTACACACATTATGTAAAAAAGCGTAATTGAAAAATAAATGTAAAGTTAAACTAATCAAGTTTCACTTAAAGTTGTATGACTATAAAATGATCTTATATATTTTAGAGCTAAATACTGTTAAATGTAATAATAGATTATTTATAAAAAAAAGCTCACAGTAGCCAGCAACCGCGGACCATTGCGTCCAGACCGGAAACAAAATAATCGCAGGGTGCGGACCGCGGGCGCACAGTACATAAGAGTATATACAGAAGGTAAGCTCGGCTACCATATTATTATACAACTAGAGACAATAGGCATGCACTGTCGCGTCTACGTACAGCGAGTGCACGCAGCTTTGCATGCATGCGTACCCATTTGAAGTCTCCATACTTACACGTATGCTACATGGCCTACATGAATCTTTTGAATGTCATTAACAGGGAAACATTTTTGAAATGGTTTTACGAAATTATTTTGAAAAAATTAAATGGCGGTGTTAGTTCCAATTTTGGTCACGCACAAGATCCTTGTTTACAGTACACTTCAATGTGTGTGCGTTCCTGTTTTTGCTCGTTGTATGAAGCCTGCCTTCTGTCCCTATTTATTTCGTGACGTGGCCGTGGTCGCACGTCTCACAGCGGAAGGCAAGCGTTAATTCTCTGCTTTATTGCTTGAAATGTTTGTTAGCGGACAGCGAGTGGCGACGAGGGACAGTTTTTATTGCCGCATCATTCATTAGGTCTCCGCTTCATGATCGGACGTAAGATTCATATTAGATCAATTTTGGGACAAGTCTCCATACGTAGTCAGTTCAGTTGTACCTTCAGATCCGTCTGATCTGATTTATGTGGGGACATCCAGAACCATCCGTTCCGTGTGAGGCTTATACAGCTTCAACGACGATCGCCTACGACAAGCCTACGACTACGAGGCAATCGGTGCGACTCGGCGGACGCGGCGGCCGGCCGGCGCGCAGCGGCGCGGCGCAAGCTCAGACTCAGACCGATGATCCATCTAATGTTTAGTTTTATCTCTTCATGTAGGTAGGAAGTCAGGCTTAATGAAATTTTGTTCTATTTGTATGGGTATGTAAGTACCTACTGTTATGAAGATGATTCTGCAAAATAGTTCAAGTTTTCAAGAGAGTTACGGGAAAGTTGTTTGCTGATTGATCTGTCAATAAAATAGCAGACTGAAAGGACTGTATGGTTATTTGGTTACATAAGGAATTTGGTAAACGTAAAATGAAAAGTAACGACCTAATTATTATAGCCTGTAATGTTCCCACTGCTGGGACACAGGCCTCCTCTCTATGAGAGGTAGTGGGTCAAAATCCACCACGCGGCCCCAGTGTGTGGATGTCACATGTTTGCTATTTTTTACCCGACTACGGCGAAGCAAATAGGAGGGTTATGATTCTGACCGGTATGTATGTATGTTCATCTGTTCCCTCATATCTTCAAAAATATAAAAAATATTATTTAAAAAATATATTTATAATATACACAAATAATAGTCTAAAGTTATGTATTTTGTAATGAGACGAAGTTAGTAACGAAATTACTAATTAAAGCAATTTCACTATGTAAGGGCAATCAACTAATCCCCCAATAGTAAACAGCTACCTACATGAAGCCTATAATATGTGAGGCGGTAAGTGCAAGTGCAGGTGAACAAGACAGTTAGATTGGACATAATTGCGTGTCGCTGTTAACAAGATCGGGCGCCTCTCGTAGGACCCGCCGCCGCCGCCAACCCGCAGGACCTGCGAACATTCGGGTTGTGATGGATGGAGTGCTATGTAGCGCTATGACGGACGCCAAATCTATATCTATGTCTATTCTTCTTCTATACTTATAATAAAGGAGATAGGACGAAAGTGGTCCATGGACACACAACTAATAAAAATAGGAAGTTAAGGATAATCTCCTAAGAACGTTTTTCTGTAGCTACAGCGGCTAAGGTACATTCTAAAAGTATAATATATTTTCCTCAAAATGCTCTATTTCACAACGCTATAGATCTAATATCCCTACACAAATATCAAAACCGTATTACTATTGGTGCATAGACCACTTCCCAAAAAATTTTTTTTGTTAATAATTGGGGTGTTACAAAATGACCAACAGACAGACACCCATTTCTACCATTTTGGAATTTTGTTGAGGCTTACGCTTGGGATGTTGGGAACACGGATACATACGACAGATAAATGAGATCGTGGTAAGAAAAAGTAGCCGTAAGTTTGACCATGGTAAGAAACATTATTTTAAATAGGAGAGGAAACAATCATAAGATATAAAAAGAGGGTGAATAATTAGGAAAACAGTGAGTTGTAGAGAGAGACAAAACTTGAAGATTGAAAAGCCCAAGATTATCAATAATGAATGTTATCATGCAAAGCGGCCAAGTTGAGAAGTTGAGAAGTAAATGGACTGAAAAAAAACAATAACGTCTTCCTCGTTCTATTAGAGGGAGCCACCTAGCCACGGTTACGACATTAGGAGATACAGAATCCTCGGTGTCGAAAGAACTGGACGGGAATTTGCCCTTTCCATCTTCCGGTGGGATTTATCTAGGTAAATAACAAAAATCTTGCCTTCCATGAACCATCAAGTTGACATACCTACTGAAATGCTTACGAGTCTTGTGTCAAGAACTCAGAGATGATGATCGCATTCCTACAAGTTGTAGGTGCTAAATTTTGAAGAATTGTACTAGTATGTGTCAGGCCTTCTGCTGTGAGAATCCGAGTCTATGATAAACATGGATGACATGGATCATAATTATTCTTGTCCTTATCGATGTTGTGGACCACATCAAGTAACTTTCCATTGTCCCTTTCTGGAACAGCATGGAACAGTAGGATCTTTCTTCGCATGACGGTTTCATATATATCAAACCAACGATGCAACGCCTGGTGAAGCTGACGCGGTACCAATCATTGTAGTCGAGTGGTCTGCTGCAATTTTGATTCATATTCCAAACCGAGATGTTTCAGGCTAGCAGCAAATTTAGTGTTCATGTTCAATGTAGTGTTTCTAATGTAGTAAAAGTGAACCAGGAACAAGTGCGGCAAGTGATAACAATAGATAGCGGGTGTGGGGGGGGTCTAATATAAGATGAACTGATTTATTTAATTAATTAAAATAAACAAGTATTTAAAAAAATTATCAAGAGCACACAAAATGTCTATCCACAAAAAAAGGTATCAGCTATATAAAAAAAGCCTATATACAGCTTATTATTATATATACAGCCTATTTATAGCGCTACAAGGTTCGAGACTTACGGCCTATGCAGATTCATTTGTCATCATGCTGATAAGATTTTAAGTTTAAATTTAAGCTTTAACAAAATAAGTTTAAATGTATTATATAATTTGATATATACTAGATACTTGAAAATTTTTAAATGTTATAAGTGCGTTAAATTATAAGTACTTAAGTATGGAAATATATAATGTAGATAAATAAATTATTTTGTTCAATTGGAAGAGGACAAATTTTGACAGCAGGTCTTACAAGTAAACCTTTAGATGTTTTGACTGTCACAACACGAGTAATGTCATCTTTACCCGGCTAGAGTATTATTATCGGTGCCCGGATGGAGCTGGCTGTACAACGCGACCCAACCTCCATTCGTTAACAGGTAAGTTGGGTTCATAAATGGTTACAAGATCGTTCAGTTTTGGCTGACGGTTGCCGTGTTTTAACCATTTCATTCGCTGTTGTAAGGTGTGCAAATAGTCCCTGTGCCAAGTGCGCCAAAAGCTCTGTGATAGGCGCTGTAATAGCTGCCAACGAGTACGTAATGTCTCGTTTTCGGCATACATCGGCTCAGGCAGAGATACCAAAGATCGACCGATGAGGAAGTGACCAGCTGTAAGAGCGTCAACCTCGCCAGGATCGGAAGATAGTTCGACTAAGGGTCTAGAGTTTAACATGACTTCCACCTTCGTTAAGATAGTATAAAATTCTTCAAAGGTAAGAATCTGGGATCCGATAACACGTTTGAGATGGTATTTTGTCGATTTTATACCGCCCTCGAAAATGCCTCCGAAGTGAGGACCGGAAGGAGGATTGAGCTTCCACGTGATTCCTCGAGAAGCGAGGTGACTGGAAATACTATCGCTTTCGCGGTTGATCATTTCGCTAAATTCCGACAAGTAACCAGGCGTTACTTGTGGCACCCACGAAGTTAGTACCACCATCTGTGACTATGGAGTGACAAAGTCCTCTACGCGATACAAAATGATCTAAGGCCGCTATGAACGCTCATGGTTAAATCAGTGTACATGCGGTCACAGGTATCATTCTCGGGTACGGTGATAAAAGCGCGCGGTGGTTCCTCCACTTCCCAGAATTTTTGAATTTGCTCATTTAATTTAAATGTGGTGGCTACTAAAGAGCACACGGTGTTTAAAAGGTGCAGAATTAGAGTTTACTGCCCCTGACAGAATCCACCCGAAAACGCTATGCAGAGCGGTAGGTAAACCGGGCCCCAGATTGATACGTTGACCGTCATAGATTTCGTGGAATAGCTCTGCTCCAATTAATAAATCGATTTTGGCGGGAACATCGTAGTCGCGATCGGCTAACACTAGATGGTTGCAACGTTCTCGAACGAATAATGGTACTTTAACGCTAGGTATTAGAGCAGTGATGTTATCTAATACGACTGGCTTGATATTAAAGTGTGGAGCATCACCATGTGCAGGTCGTATTCCGTATTCCGTTACCCCTTTTACTTGTGTTACTGAGTTTTGTCCTAGTCCGGCTATGCTAAGATTACGCCGGCGGAGTTTCAACCCGAGTGTTCGCGCGCACGCAACGGTGATAAAACAGTCCTGCGCCCCACTGTCCACGAGTGCGCGCACTGTACATTGAGTGCCGGCGGCGGGCGGCGGTGTTGAACACGCGCGCCTGACATGTCCCTAGTAGAACCATATCAAGGTTGGGAACCGCGGCTTGAAAATGAGCTGTAACGTTCGCTCCAGTGGTTGCGCCGGCGCTGGATGGCGCTGGGTCAATATGCAATAGGGTATGATGACGTAATCCACACACCGTACACGACATTTTAGATACGCATTTTTCTATGACGTGATTTGTACGTAAACAATTTGTACACATATGGTCTTTACCTAGTACTAAAGCGAGTCTAGCACGCGAATCTAAGGATTGAAAGGTAGGGCACCGATAAATCAAGTGCGCATCACTGCAATGAGCACAACTCACATTTGCAGGTGGGTTAGATTTTGCGAGATATGATGAATGAGCGTTTGGATCCGCTGCTATTTTGCCTACTAGTCGCGGGCGAGGGTTTTTTCCCTTCAAGGTTACGCGGGTTAGAATTGTCATTGATATTAGATTTAGAAGATAAATTACTAGTTTCTAAGATTTTAAAATAATCTTAGCCCGCGGCACGCGCCCTCCGGCCGGCGCGGGTGGTGCGGCTGGCCCAGCCGGCGCAACCGGCGCGGCGGGTACGGAGCGCACGGCGGGCACATTGCTGAGCGGCGCGGTGGCTGCGCCAGCATGCTGGCGTTGCGGTAAGGCGCATCGCGCGGACAGGTGCCGTTACGTGAATTATAATTGTGACGAGTGTAAACAAAGGGGTCATTTACGAGTGATGTGCAAATCAGTGAAAGGTAGTGGCAACCGGGCAGACAGTCGGCAAAATTATATGAGTGGTGAGGACGATTCAGACGATATGTTTAAGATTACTGTTGAAGGTAAGGATAATAAACCGTATTTTATAAACGTCATCATAGATAACTTTGAGACCAAGTGTGAGATCGACACCGGTAGTCGTATTTCGGCAATCAATGAAGACATGTATACTCGTAAATTTTCTCATAAGATAATTAAGACGGATAATTTGATGTTACGTAGTTATGCAGGTTCATGCATCGAATCGCTTGGTTTTATAGAAGTCCGAGTGAGGTTACGAGATGTAGAAGTAAAATCCTTGCCACTTTACGTAATTAAAAACGGAGCGTGCCCACTACTGGGACGAGATTGGTTGCGGGCGCTGAAAGTAACACAGATAAATCTGTATAAGTTAACCGACGATGGATTCGTGAACCGCTTATGTGCTGAATATCCAGAAGTGTTTACGGATAAGTTAGGTACTTGTAAGCGAGCCATTCGACTACAGATGACAAACGATGAACCAGTGTACGTGCGTGCGCGGTCTGTGCCGCTGGCGTTGCGCACGCGTGTGGAGCGCGAGCTGGCGCGACTAGAGTCCGACGGCTCCATATACCGCGTCGACTATTCAGACTACGGAACGCCCATTGTGCCGGTTGTAAAAAAAAATGGAGATATACGCATTTGTGGGGATTACAAAATTACAATTAACCCAAAACTCAAGCGTGATTATTATCCCTTGCCCCGCATTGATGAGTTGTTCGCGAGCTTAAGTGGAGGAGAAAAATTTACGAAAGTAGATCTCACTCACGCTTACGAACAGTGTTTATTAACAGAGGAGTCACAACCCTACACAGCAATTACAACTCACCTCGGGACATATGCCTACCGTCGTACGCCGTACGGACTAGCCTGCATACCCGAGAAGTTCCAGAAATTAATGGAGGAAACCCTACGTGGTATTCCGGGTTGTGTTGTTTTTCTGGATGATATTTGCATAACGGGGGCTAATGATAAAGAACACATTAGTCATTTGAGAGCTGTACTCGAAAGGTTGCGCGAGACGGGTTTAACAGTTAAGTTAAGTAAGTGTAGTTTTTTACAAGACAGTGTGAAATACTTAGGTTTTGTTATTGACAAAATGGGTTTAAGGCCAGACACGGCTAAATTGGAGGCTATTTCCAGCGCACCCAGACCAGAGAACATAACTCAACTGAAAAGTTTTTTGGGAATGTTAAATTATTACGGTAAATTCATTAGTAATTTGAGCACATTGTTGTATCCTTTACATAACTTACTTAAAAAAGATGAACGCTGGAAATGGGATGTTAATTGTGAGCAGGCCTTTAAAGAAGCTAAGCGAGTTCTCCTGGGTGAGCGAGTGTTAGCACACTACGAGGAGGGGCGGCCACTCGTGCTCGCGGTAGACAGTAGTGCATATGGGCTAGGTGCGGTGTTGGCTCACCGCTATTCCGATGGCAGCGAGCGCCCGGTTAGCTGTGTATCCCGCACACTTAACGCGGCCGAGCGGAATTACAGTCAACTCGATAAGGAGGCACTCGCGATATTATTTGGTGTAACAAAGCATCATCAGTACTTGTTCGGTAGGAGTTTTATATTACGCACGGACCATCAGCCGTTGACACACATTTTTGGTGCAAAGAGTGGCATTCCACAGACCGCTGCCAGCCGGCTACAGCGGTGGGCGGTACGCTTGGCCGCATATGACTTCTCTGTAGAATTTGTCCGCTCGGCTGACAATGGGCCGGCGGATGCTTTATCGAGGCTACCGCTACCTCAGGAGGGTCGCTTAGTGGACGCAGTCACTTACATAAACTTAATAGAGGAAACAATACCTATTAGCTTTAAGGATATTGCTAAGGAGACGGAGAAAGATACATTGTTATGCAAGGTTAAAGGCTATGTCACATTTGGTTGGCCGTTGACAGTGTCGGAAACTGAGAAACCGTATTATGCAAGGAAACAGGATTTAGCTTTAGAATTGGGTTGCCTCATTTATAAATACAGGATCATTATACCAAATGCATTACAAAAACAGATTTTAGATGAAATTCACGACGGGCACTTAGGAATTAATAAAATGAAAAATTTGTCAAGAAACTATGTATATTGGCCCAGTCTAGATAGGGACATAGAGGAGGTATGTCGCGCGTGCACAGCGTGCCGCGCCGTACGCGACGTGCCCCCACACGCGCCCATGCACCCCTGGGAGTTCCCGCTGCATCCATGGCAGCGAGTACATGCAGACTTCGGGGATTGTGGAGGAAAACGATATTTAATTATGGTAGACGCAAACTCGAAATGGATAGAAGCGATTGCTATGAGTAGGACGGACGCGCAGGCGATTATCACAGCAATGAGAACAATATTTGCCCGGTTCGGCTTACCGTCATTACTCGTCACTGACAACGGCCCACCATTTTTCTCACAGGAATTTAAAACGTTCTGTAAGAACAATTGTATAAAGCACGTGACCACAGCTCCGTACAGACCGCAGGGAAACGGTGCAGCAGAAAATGCGGTGAAAACCGTTAAGAAAGCGATCAAACGTGCTTTGTACGAGGGCGAGGACGTCGCCACGGCACTTAGTAAGTTTTTATTCCAGTATCGTAACTGTCAACATGCAACCACTGGTGTCTCCCCTGCAGTGGCGTTGCAAGGGCGTAGGCTCCGCGGGCGCCTCGATGCGCTTCGGCCCGACGTATCTGCGGTAGTGCGCGCCGCGCAAGAGCGGCAAGTGGCCGCTGCGGCCGGCACGACGCGCACGCTGGCGCCGGGTGACGCGGTGCTGGCCCGCGACTACACCGCGAGGGGGGACAAGTGGTTGTCAGGAACAATAGTCGACCAGACTGGACCGGTCTCGTACAAAGTAGACGTTGGACGTGGTGTCGGTTGGCGTAGACATGTTGATCAAATTATGCCTGTACATAACAAGAATCGCCACTCGTTATCTCGGACTAGCATAGTTTCCGAGAGTAAAGATTTATCTCCAGAACGCGAGTTTCCTTCGGTCCGTGAGGAGGCGGAGGACACACTCGAGGACGCGTCTGGCGGCATTGGTGACAAGTCACAGAGCACTGGTTCTGAAGCGGCCTCCGGGCTGGAAACACCACCACCACCGTCAGGTGCGTCTGCTCGTGCTCTGCGGGCTTATAATCGGGCTCGACCAGGAGTCACTAAATCTTATCTAATCTAAGTCTTTGATAATAATTTATTTTATATTTTGATTATGCGTTAGCTTAAAGGGGAGAAATGTACCGATGTCGGGTATGATATTTGTATGGTGGTGGGTAGGTGGATACTTGTTTAATAAATTAGTGCGTTGCTAACCCTCGCCTTTCATTGACGCTGCAGAAGAAACTTTAACAATTCACAAAAAGTAGGTATTTGTGAAATGTTTTTCTGAGATTCGAAACGATTACGCATGTCCGAGTCCAGCGCGCGCGAAGTTAAACAAAATAAGATAAAATCTTCAATTTTTAAAGCCTGGAGTGCATGGTCATCATCATCTGCCTAGCCTTTTCCCAACTATGTTGGGGTCGGCTTCCAGTCTAACCGGATGCGGCTGAATACCAGTATTTTACATGGAGCGACTGCCTATCTGACCTCCACAACCCAGTTACTGGGTAATACGATACCCCTTGGTAAGACTGGTTGTCAGGCTTTCGGGCTTCTGACTACCCGTAACGACTGTCAAAGATCCACGAATGGCAGCCGGGACCAACGGCTTAACGTGCTTTCCGAGGCACGGAGGGGTCTCGATTTGTAAAGATGGTCACCCATCCACAGACCAACCGTGGCAAGCGTAGCTTAACCTGAGTGATCGACCTGTGCGGCTGTTATTATTTAGCCACGGGCCCCCTGGAGTGCATGGTATGCCTCATAAATTACGTTTGTTAAAGTTTGTAGATCTTGGAAGTTACCCGATTTTAAAACTGGCTGGTTAAAGAATTTGTCTAGATAATGTTAAAGCTATAATACGCTTGTTTTGATAACGCTCGATCAAACTATTAAAAACGACTTGGTAATTATCGGCGGTCATTGGAATGCCTTTGACAATAGACAAAGCCGGGCCTTGTAAACAAGACGCTAAATAATGAAATTTCTCTATTTGTGAAATCCAATTATTAAAGTTTTGTAAATATCATAAAATGTTTGCCAGTTTTCTATATTACTATCGAACTTAGGTAATTCAAGTTTAGGTAGCCGCGAGTTACGTCCCGTTTGCATGGAGTTGGACGCTCCTGCCCACGCGGGCGGCGCCGTCGCCTGCGACGTCCCGTCGACGTTCACGCTCCTATCAGCAATCTGCAAGTCAGCCGCTGCACTGATTACGGCATAGTACAAATCATCAAACGAACTCAAAGACTTTTGACACACCTGTGCATCAGGTTTTATGGCTAACTCCGAAGTTTGTATTTTACTACATAACGCAACACATTCTTCGCGAATTGAATGTAGGTATTCGAGTTTATCTCGCCTTGAACGACGATAGGTACCTTTGAACAGTCTTGAATCATAGATTTTGATAAGTCGTAAAGGATTTGGATATCACGATAAACTTCGCGTTGAGATTGAAGAATTTTAAGTTTACCCTCCTCCATTTATTTTGTTTCTTACGTAAAATAATGATGAAAGTATGAAAATACGAACCTAAGTCGAGATTTATTAGGTGTAAATCGATACCTTTAGGTGAAATAGTTATGTAATAATGTTTGTTAGTGTATAAATACCGTGAATAGTTATAGATAATAAGATTACAAACAATAAATTACGTAAAATAGGTACGTGAATTATTGTGATGTAACTCGACTAAATTAAGATGACCTCTGAATCCGCATAGGTTACACTGCGAGTATGACCAACACAATTTTGTAGGATAATACTTTCAAAATGCGAAAATCTAGCAAATCTCAGCGTTTTCTGTTGAAATTGAACCTGAGAATGCCTGAAAAAACTGTAATCTACAGGTATTCGCGCTCGAAATGGACCACAAATAAGATTGAGTATTGCGTATTGCCAAGGACGCTTTTGAAGTTTCCTACTCAGAAACAGGCTAAAGGATGTAAATTGAAAGAGGTCAGGTACTCACGGGATGCTGGGAGCCAGGAGATCACCACACTGTATCACTAGCAGTCGTATTTCACGATATTTTGGTGTTCTTTTACCGCGCGCGCGATTTTGTTGCCGGCCGGTCTTCGCGTTGAGTTCGAACTGACATTTTGACTGCACGCCGTTAGATGGCGATGCGTTGTCCTTGTCGCACTCACAGCAATGGGCGAGTTCAAGTGGCGGCGAATTTAAAACAAGGAGAGGAACAGGACTGATTGGGAAAGCATCCCGAAGCCTGTTCAATGTAGGTACTCATCACTAACTTATTAAGTATTTTACATAATTAAATAATTACCTAAAGCCAGACAAAGAGAAACAAACAATGGAAATAATAATGTCATATCACAACAATTTACAACTAAATAAACATTACTAGTTCCAAAACCGGAATTTCTCCTAGTTATATCTGAAACAATGGAGGCAACAGCCATAAATACTAACATCCGTAACAAACACACTTGTCACGGTGTGTGGACCAGTGAAACAGACTCCCTCCGCTTGCCAAGGAACCCACCTTTACACTATAAATTGTCCAAGCTTATTGCTTTCAGTAATAATAAGTAGCGCGATCTTTTTGGCACAGTTTCAAAAGAAAAAACGAAATTGTTTTAAGGGAAGGCCCACACTGCACCGCATCACGGAGATAACGCAGCGGAGCGCAGATAACGCACCCACGCGCGTGAATTTATTTGATTTGGCTTCGTATCCCGCACCCGCACACTGCTGCGTTAGTGTGCCAATCGCCTAACGTTTGAGTACTACCTAACTACCATTCTTAGTTACCTATTATTAAAATTGTCTTTGAACGACTTTGTAATGAATGTAGCCAGAAGCATAATTATTGTTTCTAGACTTACATCGGTATACAGAAACTAATGGCTTTAAAGAGTTATAAGAACCTGTACCCAATTGCGTAACCCACGATCAATCTCAATCTGAAACATTTTGAAGGATATTGCTAATTCATTGCTTCATATTTTCGAGAAATGAGTCTGCTCAACAACGTAATTGAACTGTCAAAATGAAAGCCATTCCTACTAATAGTGTGTTACGCAATTACCGCGCTGATGCTTGAGTCTCTTAACTCTTGAGAAAGTTTTTGGGTACCGACCCTAGAGACATTTAAATCGTCATAGGTAAGGACCTCAGACCAAATAAAAGACCAAGACAGAGGGCCGGTCAACAGTAAAGTGAAGCCGGTTTCGTAAACATGTGTGTACTTATTGAGGTGTAGTTTGATTGTATATGGTTATAAATGTGTGCGTGTGAGCGTGTAGGTATGCACAAAACGGATTTGTAGTTTTGGCATGCTTCACTGTATCGTTCTCAGCGCTCGACCTCTGTCTTGGTTTTTTATTTGGTCTGAGAGGTAGGACCTACTTAGTTATACTTAATAATCTTTATTATGTACACCATAAAAATTAAGATATAAAACATGGGGTGACACAAAGGGCGGTCTTATCGCTAAAAGCGATCTTTAGGAGACACAATCCTATTGCAAGTAGACTGTGGTGATAATAAAGTACATTTTAAATACTTAATACAATAAGATAAAACATAATCTAAATAAATAAAGATAAGTAGGTATTATCATAGGTATATAAATGTAAGTACTTACACAATAATAATAATGAAACATGTGCAAAAAAAAATTGAGACAGACTTAGTTATTCATTCATTCACTTAGTGTATCATGCTATAAAAAAGAACAAAAAAAAATTTGAGAGGGACTTAGTGTTTTTTATCATGCTATGAACAAACCTTCATAAAATACTCGAAGCATTTATTTCAAATACCTAAGTAAACTAATTACAGGCACTTTTGAATTGTCAAAGGTTCGGTCAGTCAAAAAGCTGAAGCTAGTCGCTATTTCCAAAGCGTTATAGGTAGGTAGGTATATAGTTATGGAGAAGAACAGGCAAGAAACTCCACATTATAATTAAAAACTTTACTTATTTATTTTATAAGCAGACTTTGGTAACATCGGGCCGGGATTACTCCTACAGTACTAACTAAACTCATAAAGATAAAGAGACACGTTTTCCTCAATCCCTCTATTTTTATTTTCACGTATTTTTTTCACAAGGAACAATGGAATTCAAAATAATATAGGGCAGGGTAATAAAGCGTTCTGCTCCAAATCAGTTAGCGGTCAAGTGGTCACATTAGGTGCAGATTTATAGCCTCCTCCCGACGGGACCCAAAATACATGCCCTGCTATACTTTTCATTTTCTCACAAGCACAATGGCCTTCACAGTCTATGTATAACAGGGATTGCGAACCTTTTGACGTCCGCGTGCGTAATATTCTTGGTAAAACGACGTTTATTTTGTTTTTTTTTTTCTATCTATTGCTGTCCCACCGCTGGGCAAAGGTCTCCCCCTAGTTTATATCTACTATTTAACGCGCCGACTCAAAAAAAAAAACCATAAAAAACTTAAAGCTTACTAATTATTTGGAATGTTCTCAAGTAGGTACTTACTTAAGTATGTCTTTGCCTTATCCCTTAGTTATAACTGTGTTCGAGTTTACTTACAGGTACATCTACAGCAGCTCACTTAGTTAGCCTACAACAGCTAATACAGCAACTAGCGACAGGCGCTTTAGCGCCTACAGAGTAGTGGTTGTTAGTGTTTTTCCAATAACATTGTATAGCTCACCGTGTTAGCTCAAGTGAAGTGAGCCTTTACAAAATACTTTGTGAGTGAGCATATTGTGGGCTATCATGAGTGTCAAGCTTGATTTCCTGCTACAATTTGCTGTGAACAGCGCCATCTCTTAGTAGTATTACAAACTGAATAGCGGATTACAAACTGATAGTATAGTAGCGCCGCGCGAGCATGAGATGGCGTTACTAAACAAAATCTTTTTTTTTTCAGAACTCTGAGAATATTTAAAAATGGTGCTTCTAAACTTTATTTAACTATATTTTAAAATTGTGTTAAATTTATATTTTCTAATTGTGTTATTTATTGGAAAGAAGTAAAAGTAAAATAAACACAATAATACTAAACTGGCAAGAAATGTCGTATGACCGGCCGGCCGGCGCGCGCCATCTTTTCCGGTCACCGGCTGTCATTTAGGGCGCGTTCCGAATTGAGGAAATAATCGATATAATCGATTTGAACGTGCTAAAACCCGTACCGAATTGGCGTGAGCGCGATAACGATGTCCCGTGAATCGTCATAGATGACGTCATGGCATGCGCCATCTTGCGATAACGCCGACCATGCCTCGTACGAATATCACCGTGAGCGCTGTCAAAAATGACAGTGTGTGTGTGTGTGATGATGAGGATGTGTCAGTGTGTGTTTTGTTTTGAGCTGCATCATATCTTTTTAATAACGTGGCATTTTCGAAATTGTGCTTCTGACTGACAGTCGCCACCTAAACAAAGAAAAGGAAGAAACGTGTGGTGTTTTTATGAAGAAATACTGCTGTAATATCTTTTTGACACCGAGTAAGCACTGTGAGCGCGCTAACGAGTGTTCCGAATTGTTGACAGCTCTCAGCTGTCATAATCGTGATATCCATTATGGAACGCATGTGAGACGATTTGAGTGCTGTGAGCGATATTGGCCAATTCGGAAGGCGGCCTAAATTTTACACGGACGGATCGCTGAGCGAGTGTGTTGTTCTTTCATCTGCTAAATTCGTCATTTTATCAAGTAAGTGGTCTTTAATTTGATTGAAATTTAAAATTTTGAAGCTAGCACGTAGCATATTATTGTCTGTTCTCAATAAGATAAAACACGAGGTATGGTCGCAAAATAATGAATGTCTGTTTAGCTAGTGAATGGAAAGATTAGTCTGGGAACTGGGAAGTAAAAAACGGAATTTTTTGTAGTCATGACACGCTTGCACAACGCTGATGATGCCTCGAGCACGAATCACCGTTTAATTATTTTTGTTTTTATTTTTAAAGGGGGTAGCGTCGTAGCGTTAGCATAAGTACTTATGTAGGTACTTAACAAGTAATAAAACAATGCTATTCAAATTTCTACGCATGGAGGGTGAAGATGAGCGCTCATACGGTGACCGTTTTCTCTGAATTGTATTTTTATGTAATGTAATTTATTAATTATTTTAAATCAAAGGTTATGCAAAACGGAAGAATTAGGAAAAGGCTTCGCTGTGAGTCTGAGGATGAAGTCACAGGGAATGTAGCGAAAAAGATGATAGGCGAGAGGTAATTCTTCCACGAAATATAAAGTTACAACAGTTCTATTATCCTTTCTATATTCTTCCTGTTGCTGCAGGAAATATAATTGAATAATAATTTATTGTACCTGTTGCATTTTGGAATCTTAATGTTTCGTGGAACTTGGGGATTTTACAAGGTGACAGGCCTGGCATGTCGCTTGACTCGCCTGATATTTAGGCCAAGGAAAAAAAGGATGCTATTGGAGCTACTTCTTTAAAACAGATTCTCAATTTATAAATGCAAATTTTATAAATAAGGTGTAAAATAAATAACTCTTATAACACACTTGAGTAAACTTCCACAAGTTTATTCAAGTGTGCTATGAGTTATTTATTTTTGAAAGGTGCTGGTGTGTATTATCAATTGTCTTGCTGCATGGAAATATTTTGCATGCTATGAATACAATCATCTGGTCATTTCCATAATAAATTATATTGGCAAATACTTTACAAAAATGTTGTGTAACATTTTTAGGATGATGAAATTGTATGTCTGATTCATGATTCATAAACAATTTAAAACTACTTCAATGAATTATTATCTGTTTTATTGACTTCAATAAAACTTTATTTTGCTTATATCGAGAGCAGAATTCTACGCTTCATCATTGCCATAGAAACAAATATTGGGCTCCAATCCAACATGAATAGTAAAACTGCTACAACTATTGATAAAATACTTACCCCTTACATCTCTGATAGGGGTTTTCTCATAATAATTATTTGCAGAAAAGCTCCTTGGATTTAAAAAAATATGTTGATGTATTTCACAATCTAAATTTGAATTTGTATAATCTAGTTTACTTGGAAATTGACAAGTGTCAGCTGCCAACATGTCCATGGAGCACAAGTGTTTCTGCAGAGGCGATGAGGCCAATGGCATCGACCTTAACAAGCCTGAACATCTACTGCCCATGATGAGGCCTTTCTCTATGAGGTGCTGGTCTATGATTTTAGAAGAAAAAATACATTGAATAGGTATATTAGTTAGAGTTGAATTGCAATTGTAGTAGTTTTGATTTAGAATAGGTACTAAGGTACATACTGAGTTTGAGATTATAGTACAATTATTTTGTTAAGTAATTATTTAAAATATGGACATAAGGTCTCAAGCAAAAGATGATAAAGGTACAAGGCATAGTATTCTAATAAAGCTTGTAGTTAGTTTATTTGTAGGTACAATTGTTTAGAAAAGAAAGCAACATGAGCTCTCTGGATTAAAGTCAAACCTTATCTGCTGGCTCGAATTTTAATTATTTAAGAAAGGGCTTATTTTATTTACGAGCTGGATAGGTTCCGTTAAAACTGGAAAGAGGACGCGCGGGCTCGCGAAAGATGGAAGGAGTGGAGGGAGGCCTTTGGCCAGGAGTGGGACTCTGTGGGCCAGTGTAGGCTAATAAATAAATAAATAATAAATGGCTGATTTTACTAATGTCAGACAATTTTTATATTGTTGAATATAATTGAGGACTGACATTTTTTGTATGGAAACTGTCGAAAATATTAAATTATTCCTCGGATGAATATGTGTACAGTTGGGAAAAAGCCTTAGAGACAGATAAAGAATTTTTTGATCTAGAGACCTCGTCAAATTATAATTATTGTTAAGCACAAGGGTAGACCAGTTTGTTAGCTTTAGCTTTTTACATTTATAGTAGGTAATGTAATGTCAAGAAAAATTACTAGATACTAGAAAAGAAAAAAAATAATAATGTGGGTTCATAAGCAGGTCATCTGTTTAGCACATGCATCCATGGTTTCAATGGCTTAGTACATCCATAATTTTATTCACCATTTAAATTCGTTAAAACATAACAAATTGTACTTACTGCTTACCTATAAAATAGAACACACAACTAGAGTATTTCAGATAATTTCATCATCCTCTAGAGTATTTCAGATAATTTCATCATCCTCTAGAGTATTTCAGATAATTTCATCATCCTTGGCTCGATGACTACTGCTTTCTTGCACAGACGTCGCTGCGCGCCGTGGCATTGGCATTAATTAGATATAATTATTATGAATTGTTCACATTGAGGTGATAAGTGCCATACTTGCTTAATTTTTCTTTTCATTTGGTATTTCTGATGTTTGTTTTTGGCCGAAAATATATCGATTCAAGTTCTTGTGTGACAAGGTGCAGGATGTAGGCAATCCGCGGGGCATCCATTTTGTATCTTAGGTATATAGGGGTAAGTTCGGTGCTGGGGTAAGACCGTACCTACGAATCAAATTTCCAGATAATTTGGAAATATTTGGCCAAGTTTACCGCAAATACCATAAAAGGTAGTAATATTGCCAAATTATTTCGAAATTTGATTCGTACGGTCTTACCCCAGCGCCGAACTTACCCCAACATACTTTATTACGAATCTGAAACAACTTAAGGTCGTGAGCTGGGCAGCGGGATTGTCCGAAAGGGTTACCGTACCGCTACCCCGGAACATAAAGGGCTAAGGAAGGAACACGGATGGGTTTTAGTCAGTCAGTCTGACACTCCTTTCCGCTCCACCCAGTGCGGGAAGGGTCATTTGATGATTTTACACCCTTAAAAAAAAAAGGCCGTGACCTGGGTTTCTACCATTGCTGGGTACTTAATTCAGAAAACCTACTGTGATTCAGCATCAACGTCTGTTTCCTTGAAATCTAATTTTGACTGGGGTCTCAGGGTGGGTGGGGGTTTTGTACTGGGTACTGCGAATCCAAGTCAAGGTTATCTGATAAGTGGCTATGGCGATTGAATCATACCTATGCACAGTATGAAAAACCGGCCAAGTACGTGTCGGACCACGCACAATGAAGGGTTCCATAGTTGGAATGAATTTATCCCAAGAACAAACTTAACATTGTAGTTGAAAAACATGTTCTCCCATACATTCCAACTGAAAATGTAAGTTTGTACGCACAATATTGAGAGATTTACCATGTTGTTTCAAGATCATAGACTTCTTATTAATTTTCCTGTAATCTATAGGTATAGAACTATTTTCTGTATTTTTTTTTTTTCAAAATTTTAGTCTCAGAAGTTTCGGAGATAAGGGGGGGAATGGTAAATTTCCGTCTATTGTCTTAAATAACTTTAAACAATTTACTTTAAAATTATAAAAAAAAAATGAGATCCTCACGGTAAGCCCTTTCATTTGATATGTCACACGGTACAGATTGTGAAACTTTTTTTTTTAAATGTCTATTTACCCCTCAAAAATGACTCCCATTTTCAAAACTCATTTATTTACGTTACACGTCTGTGTTTGGGTCACAGAGATTCATATGTGTACCAAATTTCAACTTAATCGGTCCATAAGATTCGGAGCAAATTGGCTGTGACAGACGGTCAGACAGACAGACACACGAGTGATCCTATAAAAGTTCCGTTTTTTCCCTTTTGAGGTACGGGGAACCCAAAAAATGACCTTAAAAGCGGTCATCCTCTTTTTATTTGTTTAATGGATACTACAAACTATTTCAATTGTCAGAGTAGAACTCTCGAAGTGCAGATGTACTTAGAAACGAAGTTTCGGCGATTTTTAGTTTTCTATAGAATTTCGAACAAATCCAAAATAATGTATTTAAAAAACATATTTTTATGTTTCCACTACTATAGCCACATAGCAATGATTTTTTGGCACATATTAGACATACCAATATAAAAAATGCTTTTAATATAATAAGACGTAAATCTATTTTTTTGTATTTTTTCTTATTATTTTTATTTACTTAATCTTAGCAAATATAGATTTTATATTAATAGGACATATTCTATAGAACTATATGTATTACTAAAAAAAATCTCGAATCTTTATCTTACAAGATTTTGCAGTTAAATGCTTCTAAAGTTTTATATTTATTCCTATGGTTTTAGGGTGCTCAACTGCAAAATACCAAATATTTTTATTATTATTTTTGTATGCGATAGAGATATCGTTGTGCATATTACATACCTATCATATGATAGTTCAATAATCTAAAACACATTAATTTATTTTTTTTAAATCCGAGATCTTGAAATTTTTTATCGTACTTCCAGGACTTCACCACCTATCGAAAGGGTGCGGTGTGGGAAAATAATAAATTAATTTACATGATAATAAAAGAGTTTTAGATGTAACGACATAATACACAATGGAATGACCAGATTATTACTCTCATATAATTAAGTTTTACTGAGTTTTAATGTACACAAATTCTATTTACATAGATTTTGGGGAGTTAAAATAATACGAGTATATTTACACATTCTCAGGAGAGTTAAAGTTATATGTACATATACCTAGTAATTAAACTATAACATTTTATTTACAAACCTCGGTTCTAACTTTTCTTCGCATAATTATGCTTATACATAAAGTATCTAAAAAGACGATTTGCGACATACGATAAGAGATTTAAAAATAATAATTAAAAATAGGCCTACACAAAAAATATGTATGTATAGAATTCTTCTTCTGTTAAAAACTATCGACAGACCACTTTATTAGCATGTGTTATCATAAATTTTATGTAAGCTCATAATTTTTCACCAAAAAATCACAGAAAAAAATACGATTTGGTGACAGCCCTGACACAGTTTTTAAAACCTTAAATATCTCTGAAATCTTGCATGAGTAAGATTAGATATTTTTATGGTTTATAGAAAAGATTGTAAGGAACCTTTGGTTAAATAATAAAATCCACATTCGTAAAGAATTAAGAGAAAAAATATTAAAGAAATAACACTAAAAACGACATAGTTTTGTTATTAATCTAATAACTTGTAGGGATTGGTGGATAATGTAGATAATTAATCTTTTTATTACATATAAAACAACTGTATTTACATAGTACTTTTACATCACTGGCGTTTCTATGTTTTTTTTTTTTTGTTTCCATAGAAAATAATGTAAATGGCCGTAATTCTGGTTCCAAAAACATCTAGACTTCGTGAGTTCTACTCTTACAGTTGAAATAGTTTGTAGTGTCCATTAAACAAATACAAAGAGGATGAACACTTTCAAGGTCATTTTTCACACTGTGCTATGTATTAAAATATTTTATTTTACATAAACCTACATGGGCACTTGTAAAATGTCAGAATCTAGGTGCACGGTTCCAATTGGTTGTTTGCTATGGAGAAGAGCCGGCAAGAAACTCCACGGTTACTCTTTTAAAAATAATTGGCTTTTACAATGTTTTCAAATTACTGTATTAATAATACTTAGGTATGAGAGGACAGCGTAGGCCTGACAACAAGTACCAGGTAGTTAATAAAATAAAAAACGGTGTACAGATCTACAAGACCTACATAATCCTCACATTTACAAAATATAAAAGAATCTATCAAAAAGATAAATAAAATATAGATAGAATACTATTTATTATGCACACCATATAAATTACAGAAATATAGAAACTGTACAAAGGGTGACACAATGGGCGGTCTTATCGCTAAGAGCGATCTTTTAAAGACAACCTTTGGATGGATTTAAAAGGGGAAGGACAGACATATACTGTAGGTAGTCTGGTGAGAAAAAATATTAAAAACCTATTAGAACCAAATGATATGATTGCCATTGCCTTTATCATTAAACTTATCTTGTCACTAATTGTCTAGACAACTTTTAACGATATTGAAAATATCAAAACATTCCATCTAATCCAATCGTTTTTCATTGACGTCATATCTTAGTTTTTTTATCTTTCTTTACTGAAAGTGTAGCAATAAGTTGCTTTACGATCTTTTGGTAAAACGTGCAGTTTTAAAGTGCCTAGATAATGATAGTAACAGTTGAATTTGCTGGTTTCAATCATGTTTCAAGTGGTTAAGTTCAAAATATTATCAGAATATCGCTTGTTGATAGTTTAGATACCCACTTTAATTACTAAGCAAATTTCCCTGAAAAAATTCGGACGGGGTTTTGATCTTACCTCCGAGCCGAGCTACTTACTCAAATGTGAAAAGCTGGCATATAGTAAGCTAGTGTATAGTTACCGTCTTACCCCCTTACTAATAAACGTTGTATAGCATCTGTATTGCACAACGCTTTGTCTTCTTTCGGAAGTCGAATTACTGACGACTGAAAGAGAGAAATCGGTGACTTTTCATCACACTAATATTTTAAAGGCGAAAGTTTGTGAGTGTGTTTGTATGTTTGTTACTTCTTCACGCAATAACTACTGAACGGATTAGTATAAAATTTGGCACATGATACTTTTTATCTTGATATTCCCACGGGATCGATACTTATGCGGGTAAAACCGCGGGGCGCCGCTAGTCTGATATAATACGTTTATTAGTAAGGAGGTTAGCGAGTAAACACTTGAGTTACATTAACTTAATCTCCCTCGTATTGTCTTATCATCTTCTAGATAAACGTTCACAAACAGCTTAGCTTTATCTTCCCAGAGTGCAGTTTCCCATTGTTCATATTTAGGAGTACCGCAGAAGTCTTAACGATTTTTTCAATTCTGAAATTTGAACCTTGATTTCTGTAAAATCTTTTTTATAATTTTCTTTGAAAATCAAAAAGTTCTGAGTCCTAAAAAGAGTGTTTACCAGTATTTAATTGCCTTTTGTAGTTGAAAACAGCTAGATTGAGAAAATAAACTTGTTTTTAAAACAATGCCATATGATAAGACTACCATAACCTCTCTCTTTAAACAAAATTACTCATAGTAAGTTCCCAGCTTCCCACATATCTAAACTTTCTCTCATTAGGCCATGAGAAACCTTCATAACGGACAGTTGTCCTCCTTCCCAGGCTCAGCAACTTGGAATCCATTCTAAAAAACATGTTCACATGTGGAATACTCGGTTCATATTTGCAAAACGGAAACGGACACCTGCTAGTTGGACTGTGGAGGGAGACTAAGGACATTCACGACATAGTCCACGAATGGGTGCCAAGGCATTTCGAGCGATACGTCGCTCAACGTTATGGGTTAGTTTTGCATATAAAGAAATTGTACCTAGTTCAGTTTGTTCCTTCATATCGAAGGCCAAGAGATTGAGTAGTTTAGCTTGATGCCCTGTAGAAAGTTGTCTGAAAAAAGTATGAGTTATGACGTACACTTTATATCTATTAGAACGAAATTTTACTAGCGGTCAGAGTGTCTTCTTAGGGGCGGAATTAGACTGATCGTCTGTCCTCCGCCATACCCCGAACTTAGAAGCCATTTGAGTGAGCATTGTGTCATATTGAGGCCGCTTATAATACACCATTTAGGATTGTCTTCGTTGAGTTGACTATCATAAGAATTTGCAGCATTGGACATTGAACAACCTTGAATTGTAACTGGATTAAATTTCAAGATTCTATCTTATGTATAACGCGACTGTTTCGGGCTGGTTATGTTGTCAAATTATTCTGAGACTTTTGAGTCTGTTGTTTTAAATTCATGAATTCGTAGCGTGGGTGGATTTCGAAACGGAACCATACTTTTTATTGAAGTTTGGCTGGCCACAAACTAGGTATAGATGTCGTGGCCGCCTTAGCACAGTCTTCAGCTTCTTGCATATTTAAAGTATTTTTTAAGTACGGTCTGTTTAATATTTGAATTGTAGGCATCTCGTCAATTCCTGTCGTCTTGGCAGTTTTACTATTTGTTTCATGCTGCAACTGCTGCAAGGTACACAATAACCATAATAATTATAATTTGTCTGCAATTGCAATTGTTGGTGTATCTATATCAATCAATTTGAATATTCCATGTCTGTATGCCCAGATTATTCCGTCATTCGAGGTTTGTCGTCCTTCCTTGAACGTTTTCATTTTGAATTATGTACCTATTATGATTTAAAATATGCAAACGCACCTTCTATAAATTCTTACGATAAGTCACGGATTTAATTATTTTCTTAAATAACTAAGTATCTATCCTCAACCTTTGACATTCAGTAGACAACCTCGTTGTGTAACTGTGCACCATGGAAGATTCTCGGCTTGTGTACCAAGGTGTTATTTAAACAAAAGTTATTATCTCCATGGTAAATATACATAATCCCCCTTACTAATAAACGTATTATATCAAATAAATAGTTACACACCGAATATCTCTTTCAATCGTCAGTAAGTCGACTTTCGAAAGAAGACAAAACGTTGTGTACAGACCCTATACAACGTTTATTAGTAAGGGGGAATTTGTATGTAACAACATTGTCGTTTCTTGTCATTTTTCTCTCTTAGTTATTAACTGTGTTTTTAATGAGAATGTTTTAATGGTAGATAACTTATGTGCCATTTCACCTCGCTAGACTGTTGCATAGTTTCCCAAGGATGTGAACTGAAGCACCTGTGCTGCTTTCGTCATATCGCTCATTTTGAAAAATTCATTTAAATGTATTTTTTCCCAAAAATGAGTTAAATATGCCAAATCACTTAAAAAGCGTATTTACGTTAGGAAAGCAGACTTCAAAAGTAGCAGTTACTTCGATGTTTCTCCAAATGAAATTATTATTATCAACGTCGCGATCATCTATCTGCGAAGTTTGACGACCATCATTTTTATTATTATGTATAGTCGTTATTGCCACACGTTCTATACCTACTCAATAACCAAGTTTTCAATACCAAGCTAGGTGATTTTATACATGACTTTTTGATCTCTATCATACTTATCATCTCCTGGACAGAAAATTATCAGATCTGTCAAGTTTGCCTCCCTTTTATGTAATAAATAATATCCATTGTTTCTATTGACATTTTCGAGCTCCTCTTGATTTCATTTTATCTTATGGATTTGTCGTGCGTGAGTGAGTATTGTTCAGAACTTCTGAAGTTCATAATTCAGTTGACCGTAAGTGTTCATCGTGGTAAGACGTCTCGGAAGTGAGTTCTTCAATTACTTATTCTTTAAAAAATATTTCTGTGATTCTGTGCCGTGAATATTTAATACAAGGTTTTGTGTGGTGTACTCATTCATTAGAAATTCATATTTATATGATAAAGGTTTTAAATTTATTGAAATCTGACAAATAGTTTAATAATTGACATCACAACACGGCAACACCTAGTTATTACCTACCCACTGTACCAATTTTTTTGGGACATTTCATGTCACTTCTCCATAGACGAAACATTTTCATTATCTGCTGTGTTACATCTAACTGCGCAAGCGCACATCGCGTTCTGTCAAGTTCTATGCTCTTGTTACGTTCAAACATGATGGCTACATGCATAACGGTGCCTGTGTTCATCGTGATAGACCACTTACATTGCATAATAGACACCACGTGTCTTACAATAGGACCGGTATGTACTTACTCGATTTTCTGTTCATGGAGTAGCTGTTAATTTGAACACCAAATGAAACATTTACATGACTGACAAAATAAACGACCCGCTCCTACAACATTTTATTCAAGACATCGCGGATTTATACCCGTTATTAGAAACTGAATAAGTATGACTTCTTTAAAATAAATTGTGACTCAGCACGGATATGATAACGATTGTAATCTTGTACGTGCAATGTTGCTAGGAACTTCTAAATATAAGTGACATAATTCGGTGATAACTAAGTACCTATTTGATGAATTAACATAATTAATACCTACTTATGTAAGTATCCATTAAGATAGAATATTCATTGTTGTCTTAGTTATTTATTGCTGTAGTTATCACCATTATGTTATCATGAATCACCTTCACCACTATGTTAAGCTCACAGAAGCCTATTTTATTGAGCTCTAGCTTTTGCCCGCGGCTTCATCCGCGTGAAATTTCTTGTGCCCTCGACTCACCCCATTACTTCGTTTTCGTTTAGCATTCTTTTTGTCATTTTTTTTTTTTACTCGGTCCTAAGGCTCTTAGCGTGATATGTGCCTATTTATTGCCTTCCTCAAGGATTGAATTATCACATGCAAAAATAATTTTTCAAATCCGACCGGGCGGTAGTTTCAGAGATTAGCGCGTTCAAACACAAAATCTTCAGCTTTATTATCAGTATAGATACATAGATATATCATAAACGACAAATGATCTAGTCTGCCATACCATACTGAAGTAGTTCGATATTCGAATTAGTTACTCACCCGTTCTAAATATTTCCAACAACGTCACTGAATAAAAAAGTCTACGAAAGAACACATCTACGATTGAATACAAACCTTATCGTTAAACTAATAGGATTGTAATCTCAATTCCAGCTTCAACAAGATGCCTCTCCAGCTGACTAAGCCCGCTCCCCAGTTCAAGACCACCGCTGTCGTCAACGGCGAGTTCAAGGACGTCGCTCTCTCCGACTACAAGGGCAAATATGTAGTGCTGTTCTTCTATCCTCTGGACTTGTGAGTACAAACACTATTTTTCATAAACAGCATAAACAGGTACTGCTTTAAGGATCTTTTGGCGCTTGAATGATGTTACTTACCATCATACAATATTTAACACTACATAGAAAATAACGGCAAAAAATCACGTTTGTTGTATGGGAGCCCTCCTTAAATATTTATTTTATTCTGTTTTTAGTATTTTTTGTTATAGCGGCTACAGAAATACATTCTGTGAAAATTTCAACTGCCTAGCTATCACGGTTCATGCTATACAGCCTGGTGACAGACGGACAGACAGATGGACAGTGGAGTCTTAGTAATAGGATCCCGTTTTTACCCTTTGGGTAGGGAACCCTAAAACATGATAGCGTCGTTAGTTCCGATTTTGACCACGCGCCAAAAGATTCTTGTACTTACAGCTGTACCTTTCTGCGCGGACTAGAGACAGCATAAAGATCGGTATTGTCGGTAACATAAGCTTTATACTAACTGCCTGACGAGTGCGCGCTGAGCTACAAAATGACTTATTGATTATATGATTACTATGGGTTCCAATGATATGATTCCGAGAATTCCTTCGGCAAGGTCAAGGTCATGATTTTGCAAGTTTAATGTCTTTATGACTTTTAAGAACAGCAGTAATCGCTACACGTACTGAAGATGAGGTGCGAATCGTTGAAAGGTACAGAAAGTTATACTAAAAAATTTAAACGGCATTTCTCCTTGGTCATCAAATCAATATAGATAACAAATTACCTATAACTATCGTATAGTATCTATGTGTCCCGCTTTATGAGTTTTCATCTTTCATTGCTGTCCTTATCTTTGCTAATCTTGAAGCTTTATGTGCTGTGTTAACGCAACCATTGTTTAGTAGCAGCCACGAGCCACCGCTAATCAGCGGTGCTACAATGGTACGACGAGGCGTTCTATTCTAGGTTCAGAAACTCGTATAGTAATAGTAACTAAAGTCGTAACTTTAAATGAGCTTCTCATCTTGACACAATGTGCTAATAAATAATAATTGTACTAGGAACATACTACCAAAAGCAGCAAGTAGGCTGAAATACTCCCAAGACGTAATGTTTGCTCTGGCCTTCGATCAACTATTAAAAAAGCCGGCTAATAAAATATTCCGAGAACAAGGTCCTTTTGGCGGCACGATGGTATAAAAATGTTCTAACCTCTACATTCGTACTGTTATGTCAAGCTCGATTGCTTATTAGAGTATTGAACATTCAGTTCTTTGAACCGGCCGCACTACATCCGCATAAAACCGGTCGCATTCATTACCACACAATCATGTAATCAAATACGTAACCCACTGAGGTCATGGTTGTCAACTTCTGAAAGTAAAAATGTCATGTCGAATTTATAGATTAGCCTCTAGTGAGATTGCAGGAGGAAACACGTAAATAACACAAACAAGCTTACGCGTGGGTACTTAGCTCAATTATCAAAATATTGAGATAAATATAATCAATTTTATAATAAACTCCCAAGCCACGTTCAAGATCTAAGCCTTAATAAATTCAAATCATTCATTAAACGTAAGTTGTGCCAGAAAGCCTTTTATACTGTTAAGGATTATATTGAGGACAAAAAGGCTTGGGATTGAGTTGCTTCCAATTTTTACATTTTGAATGTTTTTCTTATTTTTTTCTATGTACACATTGACAATAATTAATGAATTTTATATAAACATTGACATCTTACTTTGTAAAGTATTATATTATTTTAATTATTGTGCATGTGAAGACAATGTGGGTCATTTTATTATTATTTTTTTGTTTAATTTTTATTATTCTCTTTGTTCTGTTAGTTTTTTTCTAGGTCTGGCAGTTTGAGTAATTTATGTGGCCTACCCAAATGTCCTTTCTTTGGTATTGTTCGTCGAATCGTTGAGCTCCTTAAGTTTTGAGTTGAGCTCTGCACGATTTCTGACAAATGCGTGCACTGACTGGACAGGTCCTCTCAATCTGTATGGTTCTTTCCTCAAAAGACCATCTCAGACATCGATCTACATGGTCTTCATATAACCTGACCAAGATTATGATGTCTGGACTTTAAAAGAGACTGTGACCTCTGAGTTTGTTTCGGCCTTTCTTCTCAGATTAGTCAGATAGGAAACGCCGACCTCATCTAGTTTTATAAAAAATATGATTGACGTGTAAAAGTGTTTGTGCAAACCTACTTACAAAATAAAAATCATTTATCAAGTTATCCAGTTGGGGATGAAAGGTAAAATCAGGGATTTGGATAAAAATTATCAGTTATTTATCAGATTACTTTTTATTGCCAAAACTGGTGAGATAGGTAATTGGGTTCGGCCGTCATGCGTCAGTCAATTCTCAAAATCAGCGGATAGGGATTACATACCAATTACTCGTGCTTGATTGATTGAATCAATAAACAATCTCAGTGTTATAACTGTTTGTCATTCCACGGGAGATGTTGTGATCTTTGAACGACACGTCACCGTAGCACTTGCCCCTGCGCGCTGTACTAAAATAATTGTTCTATAGCGCTGAGTCATACAGTCTCCTGCGCATTGCGGTGCGAAATTTTGAAAGGCTATATTGAGGTAATATCGGACAATATACACTTCTTCATTGGAACATTAAGCTTTATTGTCTACAAGTCAGTCATTACTGGGGTTGTCTATTGAAGTATTTTTATGATAAACATTTAGTATTATATACAAATTAAGTTTTGAAAAGAACAGCCTGAATTTATACCTTCCCTTCAAATCAAATATCTAATTTTCTCTGTTGATTCACAATGAAATAAAATTCTTATGGGATTAGAAAATAGCAATAGGCAGTCACAAAAAGCGTATAAAATAAATAAAGAAATAGCATCAATTTATCACCTAGCTAGTTAATTTCAATTGTTGATCGTAAACGCTATCTAAATTACTTCGGACTAAAAGTACCGCTATAACACAGCAAATTAAAAATTATTTTTTATCTATTTGGTCAGTTATTATTTAATTTTCGGGATCGCTGTCGCTGACCCTGTACTGTATTGATATAACAAACCTCAAAACGATAAGATAGTGTGTTTAAATTAAATAATTAAACCCTTCTAGATTGGGCTCATATGGTTTGTTGTAACGAGTCCAATAGATTGCACTTGGTGTCGAGGGTCTGATGATGGATAGTGGAACTCTTTAGGGGCTACTTGTAACCCCTCGAATTTGTTAGTAGTCCCTAATCGTCATAACTACGTTGACTTTGTATTTATTAACCTAATGAAACATATACTAGATACAAAAGTTAAAAAACGAGGCAGTTTTAAATCCATACCAATTTTATAAAATCGAAATAAGTCTATATGTCTGTATGTTACCTTTTCACGCTTAAACCACTGAACGGATTTCGATAAAATTTGGCAGAACCATAGATTGCATCCCGGGGAAGGACATAGGATAGTTTTTATCGACATACTAGTAGTACGAAGCTAGTATACTTTAAAATACGTTTTTAAAACGCATTAAAAATTATAAAATAATTAAATTTACTAAAATTGAATTCTAAAAGCGTGGAGCGTCTGTAAATTGGTTCAAAAAACTATTTAGCCCGTCTAAATTAATTAGGTAGGTAAGTACTAAGTAGGTATGTTTTTTTTTTTAATAAATGATTTAATTTTTTTGGTTTACGAAGTTTTTTATAAAAAAAAAAGTAGTTTGTAGAATTAGCATAGATATAAGCGAGTTGGTGTAAACTGTTAGCATATATTTGATGAATAAAAACTAAATGAGGTCAGTCAGTATCCATGCATCTCCGTAAAGTTTAGAAATAAGTAAATACTTAGGTACTGTTGTGATCAAAACCTTAAAGTTGGAACCATGAATTTGGTCCAGAACCCCAGACCAGTGCATCCATAGGTCCAATAAACAAGTACCAAGAAATAGGTACTAAAATGATCTATTGGTGTCTCAATGATATTGACGAGCGCGCGAGCGCTCTTGGTAAAAATTTGTGAAATTATCACAGAAATTGTATGAAAAAGCAAGATGGCGGCGACAGTTCTGATTCTGGCCACGCACCGAGAGATCCTTGGAGCGTGGTATACTTAAACTTCCGTCCCGATTGTCATCTGTTCCAAATGTTTGAGAGTAGCGTATTGCCCGCAGCACGTTCGTGTGTCCCACCGAGATCATCGCGTTCTCGGAGCGCGCGGACGACTTCCGCAAGATTGGCTGCGAGGTCATCGGCGCGTCCACCGACTCGCACTTCACGCACCTCGCCTGGATCAACACACCGCGCAAACAGGGTATGTACTTTATCATTTATTTTATAGTGTAACAAAATAAAGAAAATTTGTTTATTCTGCACAAACAAAACGCACATCCATACTAATATTATAAATTCGAAAGTAACTCGGTCTGTCTGTCTGTGTGTTACCTTTTCATGCCTATATCACTGAACGGATTTCGATAAAATTTTGCGGAGAGATAGATTGCGTCCCGGGGAAGGACATAGGATAGTTTTTATCGACATACATCGCGGGCGAAGCCGCGAGCGGAAGCTAGTTACAAATAAAAAAGACATAAAATTTACACATACAACGTAGTCAAAAGCCTCGTACTCAAGCATATGAAAGTTGTAAATTTTTTCCATTGCTTGATGTCAGGGCCAGGGACCAAAGACAACACACATTAATTGACATAAAAATACAAATTAATCCGTGATACGCCCGCGACTAGCAGGTGACAACAAAACGAAAACAAAATGCCAATTACAGAGTGGAGACAGAATTGGCAAAATGCTGTGACTTCAGCCGAACCTATCGTCAACAGCGCTGATTTTCAGCAATGTGGCATGGAATCAGTACAGAATCTAAACAAAGTACCTACACCTAAGTATTAGTAAACAAAAAAGTGTAATCCAAAATAATATTTATAACACCATTGAAATAAGATTAGACATTTAATAAACCTTTTTACAGTCCGTTCAACCGATTTTCACTTCTATACCATAGGCATAAGGATGGTATTATCATGCTACCACGCAATAGAATTCAAAATCAGTTGAAGGGACCGTAAAAAATGTTTATTTAAATGTCTTATCTTATTTCAAATGGAGTATAAGTATCACATAGAATATTATTTTACTTAAAAAAATGTCTTATCATGATTGTAATACAATAATTGTTTGTAATCACATCACGATCTATCCACGCACCTGTCTGTTAAACCAATTAATACTGATACACTATCATGTAGGGTGTCACCAATGCATCACGATTCACGTCATACCTATAGTCGGACTTTTAATTAGCTGCAGTAAAATGACAGCTTATGTGTTACTTAAATGACTGAAATTGGCGTCTTTTTGTTTTTTCGCGGCCATCAACCAAATCTTGTTTTTCTAGTACTTACAGAATAACAAACGAAACTTATTTACATGCATATCCCTAAACGCAGTCCGAAATGAGTTATTAAGAAGTGTCATTTTACTGCAGCTAATTAAAAGTCGGAGTATAAAATTACTAGTCATTGAGGTGTTTTTGTATGGTACATAAACTATTATCGCCTCCCCAAAAATTCGTGATACCCTCCTGGCATCTGTTATAAATCATAATAAAAATAAGAAGGTTAACTCAGAGAAACTCAACACTGCAGATCTGGGTATTGCTGGTGATAAAATGCCAGTGTTCGTGCTTGAACATCTATCACCTGCTAATAAAGCGCTGCATGCAGCCACTAGACAAAAGGCAAAAGACAAGGGATATAAATTTGTCTGGGTGAGAAACAGCAGGATTTTTGTTAGGAAAACTACCGAAGACGAACATATTTTGATAAAGAATTTAGATTCCTTAAATAAGTTAGTCTAGTTCTGAACGATGCTCCTTTCCTTTCATATTTACGAAATGCATGCTCCTGTGAAAGTAATGTACATAATTCGATAACTTAAATGTATTCTATCAGAACTGCAGGGGTTTGCGAACAAAAACGCATATGATTTTCCGCAATGTTAGTATTAATGACTATGATGTTATAATTTTTTCGGAGACCTGGCTTAACAATTCTATCCAGAGCAGTGAGCTGTTCGATGACAGATATACGGTCCATAGGAGAGATAGAGAAACCAGTCAACTAGCCGGTAAAGAGGGTGGAGGAGTTTTAATTGCTGCCAAAAAGAAATTCAATCCTAAACGCACTGAACATTTTGAGAGTGGATGTGAGGATCTCTGGGTTACTTTGGACCTTCCTCCCAATAAATGTTTTCGTCGAATAGCTTTCTGCGCTGTGTATCTACCGCCGCCAGTACGCCTCTCTCACCTGGAATTGTTTTTAAACAATTGTAACGCTGTTTTTGAACAACTTAATGAATCATGTATATGTATCATAGGTGACTTCAATCTAGGGTGTATAGACTGGAATCTTGACAGTAATCTGAATAAAAGCCTCAAATTGCCTAATACCTGTGAAGCGTTGCTGGATTTCACATATGTTAACAAGCTCAACCAAAGTAATAATGTATATAATGCCTCCTCTCGCATACTAGATCTTGTGTTAACTGATCATCCACTTTGTAATGTAAGTCAAAGTATTGGTTCCTTATGTAATATCGATCAGTATCATCCACCCCTAGATATAAATATTGGTCTTAATAAAAAAGAAGACAAACTACCATATAATATTACACATGAGTTACGCAACTTCCGTAAAACAAGCTATATACCAATTAAAAAATACTTAAAAGAACTGGACTGGGAAGAATTGTTTGAGGGACAACATGAAGTCAATGATATGGTACAGGTTTTTTATGACATCATCAATGGTGCTATTCAAAAATTTATTCCTATTAAAAGACCCAAAAATGGTAAGTATCCGCCGTGGTTTAACAAAACTCTAATTAAAATATTAAACACAAAAAATAAGATCAGGAAACGTTACAATACTTACCAAAACCCGTTGGACAAAATTGAGTTAAAAATAATCAGTAAGCGCTGTGATGCACTAGCTACGGTTTGCTATAATAATTATTTAAAAAATCTTGAACACACCCTAACCAATAACCCAAAATTATTTTGGACCTATGTTAAAACCAAAAGAGGCGGATCCAGCTCGTATCCTTCATCTATGACGGATGGCACAGCTGTATCATCAGATGGTACGGAGATTTGTGAGCTTTTCGCTTCTTACTTTTCTTCTGTATACAGCCCTGCTGAAAACGATCGCAGTACCAATAAAACAACAAATATTCATAATGTTCAAGAAAGTAGCTTAACTTTAAACAGCCCAGTTATTGACAGAGAAGCCTTACATAAAAAGCTAAAAAGTTTAGACTGCAACAAAGGTGCTGGTCCAGATGGTATACCACCAATATTCATCTATGAGTGTGCAAACGAGCTGGTCACGCCTCTGTTGTTTATCTTTAATAAATCCTTATCTAGTGGAGTCTTCCCTTCAAAATGGAAGGAAGCAAAGGTCGTCCCCATCCATAAATCTGACAATGAGGACTTAATTTCAAACTATAGACCCATTTCAATTTTGTCAACCCTTAGTAAAGTCTTTGAGTCTATGATCTACCCTCACATTCAAAATCATCTTAAAATTTATTTAAGTGAGGATCAACATGGCTTCGTGGAGTCTCGATCCACAAATACCAATCTGACACTTTTTACTGAGCTATTAACGGCAGCAATAGATTCAGGCCATCAAGCTAATGTCATATATACAGATTTCTGCAAAGCGTTCGATCGGGTCTCGCATAAAATTCTCATTGACAAATTAAGAACTTATGGTATCGCTGGACCTTTACTCTCATGGTTGAGTTCATACCTTGAGAACAGAATTTTCTTTGTAGTAGTCAATGGCTTTCGATCAACCATCAGACACATATCCTCGGGCGTGCCACAAGGGTCTCATTTGGGGCCGGTTTTATTTAACTTTTTTGTTAATGATATTCCGAACTGTTTTCGCCACTGTAAAATTTTTATGTTTGCCGATGACTTAAAATTCGTCAAGATAGTTAAATCTAAGCATGACGCCTCTGAATTACAAAGCGATTTGGATGAATTAGTAATATGGTGCCAAAAAAACCAGATGCTCCTAAATTCTAGCAAATGTTACCATATAAAATTTACTAGGAAACTTCAACTTATCGACCAGGATTATTATATTAATGGAGAAAAAATTAAGGAATTAGATACAATAAAAGATCTTGGTGTCATATTTGATCAGAAATTAACGTTTGTCCCTCACATAGATAATGTAGTGAAAAAATCTTCCAAATTGCTGGGTTTTGTTATCAGAAACACGAAACAATTTAAAAACTGTAGAGCAAAAATTATTCTTTATAACTGTTTGAGTCGAAGCATGTTAGAGTACTGTAGCGTGGTCTGGCGGCCACACTTTGCTACTCACTCACTGCGTATTGAGCGTGTACAAAAACGTTTTCTGGGGCACCTGGCCTATGCCAGCGGTTTGTCCAAGAAAATACGCTCATATAGTGATAGGCTCAAACATTTTAATATGGTTTCTCTTGACAAACGTCGACGACTGAATGACGCGATGTTTGTGTGTAAAGTTATGGCCCATAAAATTGACTGTCCGAAAATATTAAATAACTTTAGCTTCCGTGCCCCCTCCAGAATTCCTCGTAATCCTATTACGCCACTCTGCCCTCCGCAGAGAAGAACCGTTCTGGGCGCTAATTCTCCCTACGCGAGGTTCTGCAGGGTTGTGAATGATTGCAGTGATCGGATCGACCTCCACTTTGACAGCTTAGGCAAATTGAAAGCCAGTTTTTATAAGTACCTCCCCGAACATTGAGTCTCTTAGCCCTGCATTATGTCACTGGGTCGGTGAATTTAGGTTACGTATAACTTATTTTTTGTACTACCTAACTTTGCTTTGTTTAGTCTATTTTGATTTTGTCTTAATTTGTTTGTTTTAATTTAGTTTAACTAATTTATTAAGTTCTAATTAGTTTAACTTACACACACATACATACATATACACACACAATACACACACGTACACATACACATTCACAGTCTTTTATTTCTATTTTTTTGTTAATTACGACAACTATTTGTGTGCATGCAGAGTTTACCTATAAGTGATTGTTACACTTTGTTCCGATTTGTTGCTTTGTTAAATTGCTTATATTAGTGTATACAATTGTTGGTGAACCAATTAAATAAATAAATAAATTATGTATGCTGTAAAAGTGTACGTTTGTGCAGTCCCCAGCTGGTGGTATGGCACATGGAGTTTTAGAAGTTTGGCTTTGTAGAGCGGAGCGTAGTATCTGTAAAATCTTTGTGGCTTATCAACGTTCGCGAGGAGCGTACTGCGTGTAAACATAAAACATTAGGGGAAGGCGCTAAGGAAATAGCGAATTTCAAAATTGCATTAAACCAAGAAAATTTGAATTTCGTGGGCTACCTTAGCAGATCCCCGTTAGGGGATTACAGGACTTAAACTTAAAAAACGCAAGTTTTATAATGCCTAAAAGTAAATGATCGACTACAGTAAACAAAATCAGAAAATGTATGATATTCTTCAGGATAAATGCTAGGTAGATAGTGTGTTGAAAACACAACATACAACTAATTTGATACAATGGAAAAAAGTCTTGAAGATACCTCTAAAAACTTTCATTTTTTGCGTGAATGTGACGCATGTTTCCCCCCTACCTTTTATTATTTTTTGTATTTGTTCTTTTTTTTGCGTCATGTTCACCGCGAATAAACGTTTTTTCTTTCTTTCTTTCTTTCATTTTACAGTAAAAACCATACTAATGTACATACAATCATTCTGATTTTTTGTCAGCATATTCTACAAACAACATACTGAAGCACTAGTGTAAATTTTTTTGTAAAAAAAATTGTTTTATTGTAAATAGATAATTGCTTCATATTTTGCAATAAATTACCACAGACCGTTGTCATCGCGCTTATCTCTTTCTTTTCTATGCAGTCCGACAGTGACCGCGCTTTAGGTCATGTAGTCCCCTTAAGTCTAAAAGTTAAGTAAACTCAATAAACCATCAAAATTTATATTTTCACATAATTTAACATCACCCCGTCGTATTCCAGGCGGCCTGGGCCCCATGAACATCCCGCTGTTGAGCGACAAGTCGCATCGCCTGTCGCGCGACTACGGCGTGCTGGACGAGGAGACCGGCATACCCTTCCGCGGCCTCTTCGTCATCGACGACAAGCAGAACCTGCGACAGATCACCGTCAACGACCTGCCTGTGGGACGGTAAGAAACTCACCCATCTAAACTGTATACCACTGGGTACTGACTGGTAAAGACCACAGAAGATTTATTACGTGGGTACCCTTACCCACGTACTAAAGCTTCTGTTGTCTTACAAAGTCAAAGTAATTTATGGAAGTTCTTACATTTCTATTGTTGGGGCATAATCGTAAGTTTAAAGTAAGTTTTCTCGCTAGACAGTAGATTCCTATGGCCAAAGCCAAGTTGCAGATTGCAGTTGCATTGTTATACCAAATAGTTTTATTGTAATTTAATTCTCCCTACAAAATAACTCGATAATTGAAACACGCTTATCTACACAGCTATAAAGTGTAACAGTAGCTGTTTACGTAACTGCTAACCTTTAGACATAACATTGATAAATGTAAACTATAAATTATTGAACATTTCTCATTGAATGATAGCTTATCGGCACTCGAAGATTCTGTATAGAACCGTGTAGAAATCAGATTGTGACGTATTTGCTTATTGTTTGAGAGTATTAAGACAAGACTAATAATAGAATTTATGTTAGATTTAATTGCCAAACTTCTGTCTCAAAAGAAACGCTAAGAAAAAAAAATATGTTTCGAGTAAGTTCTACAGCTGACATCTGTCTAACAAGGTTTTTCAATGCATTGTTATTTGCCACCATGATAATATTCCCTCGAGAAAAAAATCTTCAAAATGGTTCGTTAGAAGTACAATCAAATAAGTAAATATAATCACACTAAAACGTCCCGAGTAAACGTATTCGACGGAAGTTTAGGGACTACAATGAAAAACACGTTCCATAATCGAAATAGTTCGGGTTTCTGATTATTATGTCCCCTGAAAATTTAAATAAATAGATTAATGATATGCTATTTATAAGCTATAATGTGTGTCCATGTGCTTGTCAGCTGAACTCAGCTGTAGGTTCCCATGTACACGTGGTAATCTACCGACCTTCATTTTATTCCACGATTAATTACGCACATAATTAATATGATAGGAATGTTATTAAGGAAACATACTGTGTTGTTATGAATTCTGATCGTATATTGCTTTAAGTGATTGTCAGTTGAAATATAAACAAAAACATTATAAATATATCCCATCCCGGTAGTACGTTCAACCGCACGTCATTAGGTTCTAAGTAGCACTTGAATATCTAAAACCGTCAGTCCATACTGCTACAAAATAAAAGCGCCGTCACACAGTGGAACGAATGTATGGGAGCGGTTGGACGTAGACATGTCCGAAAAATAAGAGTAAAATTATGACAAACTAATGATGCCATCTTATTCGATTACTTAATGCCTTCATAAATTGTGGTGATGAATTTCTTCATAACTCCCATATTTCGGGAGTAATTTGAGAAAATGTGAAATTTTACTATGAAAATGAGTGTATCGAGCTCTCTCCCTCCTGATTCCGGGCTTGTTTCAAGTAGCGGTCTCTAATATCGTAATGCTATTACTAAGAGCTATATTTAATACTAAGACACATAGTGCGCCAAATGTGCACTTTCTGGGATAAAAGGAAATGAAAATTAAAAAAAAAAAAACGTTTTTCCCCATTTGTATTTACTTTAAACCGCAGACAGACTTATTAAGAGGTCTATAAATATATTATATATATACAGAAATATATATTAACAAAAATATTCACAAGAACTGATGAGAGTATGACTTTTAAGTAAGTTGATAATAAAGTACCTAGTTTCATTAAAAGTACAATAAATAATTAAGATGTAAGCTCTAATTTACTAAGTTACACATTTTAAAACAATAACATCATTTAATTATCTTCGTCATCATCATCATCATCAATTAATTCAAATTCAGAATCGATGTCCGCTAAATCATTTATGTTAACAAATTCGATATCACTTTTCTCAGAATCCGTAAGCTCATAAAATTCCTTAAAAGAAGATTTTTTTACAAACTTATTTCCTTTTGGACGGATACTTGTAACAAGTGGATCAGAAGACAGTAAAAGATTGTGCATAATATCTTCATTGCATGAGATACTGCTATGCTTTCGAGAATGCCCCTCTCTATATTTTCTAAAATCTTTATTTCTAGCCTCAGATGCCTCTTCGGATAGAAAACCAATGGGCACAATTGACATGTTCTGAACTATGTCTGGCCCATGCATTAAAATTTTATGAAGTGAAGAAGGCATATAATACCATGGGTATAACTCCACGTAAAGCTTAGCAGTATCAAAGCAGAACTCTCGGAATTTAGTTACGTTGATCTTCTCTCCTGATGAAATACACTGCAAGATCACACAGATTTTTCTTAAAAGCATAGCATCTATTCCGGTCAGTTCAGCAGATTTAGTGTAGTTTTCAAAAAATCTCCTTGCCGAGTTGCCATTGTTGGTGGATCCACTGCCTTGTTTCACAACATCGAGAAGTAAGCCCGTTTCTCTTCTTACAGCCTCTTGAACTCTTTTCTTCCTGTCATCAACTTGCCTTTTTGCTATATCACCCCTTACTTGCCATGATTTTATGTCTAATTTGTAGGAAATGTGTAATAAGCATTCCATTGAGCGAATCCAAGCGTGAAGGGTGCTTAAGCTATATTTATACATGTCCTCGTTTGCGTGTTTATCTTTGATTAACTCTAAATTATTCATTTCTTTAGGACAAGCCTTGCATATGTCACACACTGAAGCTGCTGTATTGGATATAATGGAATGAATTTTACCATCAATCATTGTCAACAGCAGTTGGTGTTTGACACTAATTCCATCAGTGATGGTGGATGGAGTTAAGGCTTCAATCTCTGCTTCGATTTCAGCCATCTCTCTCTGCACATTTTCTTTGGTTTCCTTTATAAACTTAAACAATATTGGCCGGCAAAATGAAGTGGAAGATGGTCGCTCGTTTTCCCAAATTGTTACACCTTTTGAGACGAGCCGCAGTGGTACAAGACTAATCATAAAATTACTAGCAAGATCGATTTGCTCATCTTCACTCGTCCTTTGATGATAAATGCTTTGGCTAGATGATCCGTCAAAACCCCATTTGCTGGTCAATACGAGCTGTTGATTGGGATCAACAGGGGTTTCTAACGACCTAATAAGTCTTCTTGAGGTTAAATCCATCAAGGCTTGTAATTTGATTTTTGCAGAGCTCTCTGTAACTGTGAGATCTTCTTTGGCCGGATAGCACTTAATTTTTTCTTTAACCAACATGTAGTAACTCGGGTATTGAAGAGCTCCTTCTTGAGTGTTGAAATCCCGAAGAGTGTTATAGCGCCATTTCGATAAGTTCATCGATACATAAAGAGCCAATGCCTTCAAAGGGGATATTTCCCGTACCTGAATTGATTTACCTTCAATGAAGGCTTTGATTTTTGAGGCCTCTTCTGGATTCTCCGTCAAGTATTTCATAACATAAGCTGTATCGCTTTGTCCTGCCTTTTGAAGCGCCCTTTCGGCCGAAAACATAATTTCAGCGCTGCTACTGCTGCATGAAAGACTATCTTCAGTGCGTCTTCTTTTTTGCCGGTTACTAAGGTCCTCAAAAGATTTACGAGGACTAGGATGTGTACAAGTTGAAGCATCAGATTTAGCAGGAGAAATTATGGGCTCGATGACGTCACTTATATTTTCTGTAGAAGGTTCCATATTTTCATTCTGTAATTCCGGCCATTGAATTGCAGCCTGTAGCCAAATCTCATGTTTCTTCCGAAACTTATCTGTGCTTCTTCCAGACTGTGTCCATTTTGCATAAATGCGGTAGCAAAATCGACGACACCAGTCTTTTAAACTTGTTTCAGCACTTTCACATAACTGAACACAACTGTTATCTTTTAAAACACTGAACAAATACACTTGGGAGCAAATAAATCGAGCCACTTCCTTTTTTCACGTATAATGGTTATTATTTTTGGTAATATGGAACGTATCAATTCGAAACATATATCTTCTAAGAGGTTATTTAATAACCTTTACAATGAGGGTAAATTATTGAATGATAACCTTATTGAGTGATAAATTATTGGCTCTGAAAGAAAAACGATAATTTTGATAGAAAATTTTAGGGTTAACACAGTCCAGAAAAAACAATATTCCAAACAAAATTATTCTAAAAACTTATTCTTAATATCTTGTATTACCCCCCCGTGCCCTGATGCATTCTTGTAGTCTGTTATTCATCGATCTGATCAGCGTTACGATGACATATTGTGGTATGTTCTCCCACTCTTCAAGCACAGCAACTTTGAGCTCGGGAATAGACGAAACAGCGGGAACCCTAGCTCGGACTCTCCGTTTTAGCTCGTCCCATAAATGTTCGATCGGGTTCAAATCCAGGCTTCGTGCTGGCCACACCATTTGTTGAATCCCGATCGTCGACAAGTACTCCGTAACGATCCGCGCGGTATGAGGTCTCGCATTGTCATGCATAAACATGAAATTTTCTCCGATAAAACCCGCATACGGCATTACGTGGTCTTCGAGGATGTCAGTTATGTACCGATCAGCTGTTAATCCACGTCTACCACTTTCATCGTTGACGGGGTCGACGAAGACAAGTTCCGTTTTTGCGTCTAGGGAAATTCCTCCCCACACCATACAAGAACCACCGCCAAAACTTACAGTTTCTCGAATGCAACATTGGGCAAATCTTTCACCAGGTCGTCTATACACTCGATTTCTCCCGTCATTGCTAAAAAGACAGATTCTCGACTCGTCAGAAAACAAAACTGACCTCCAGTCTTCTAAAGTCCAATTAATGTGTTGTCGAGCAAACTCCAGGCGACATCGGCGGTGAGCTACAGTTAATTTTGGGCCAGTTGCCGGTTTGTGTGATGTTAAATTTCGTTCCTTTAGTCTTCGTCTCACTGTCCACCTACTGGTTTCGACACCTCGGACGTCACGTAACGCATGCTGCAGCTGAACAGCATTAAGTCCACGGTCGCGCAACGAACTGGTTGCGATAAAGCGGTCATCACGTTCTGTAGTTGCCCGTGTTCTGCCGGTTCCAGGTCGCCGAACAAAAGCACCAGTCTCTAGATATCTGCGATATACCCGCTGTACCTTTGAACGACTCAAATGAAGTCTGCGAGCAACTTCACGTTGTCCGTGTCCAGCTTCAAGTAAAGCTACAACTTGGGCAGCTTCCGTCGGTGTAGTATCCATTTTATCAGGATAATTGATTACACAGACACAGATAAAGACAACAATAACACGTCAATGTGGGTATAATTAACAAAAACCCGTAATTAATCTTTTCTCAATAGAGTACAATCAAAATGTTCTAAGCAAATTAAATGCGATAATTTTAGTCTACCCTTTAAACTTTAATTTAAAATGAAAAGTTGACAACAAACTACCCTCATTATAAAGGTTAATAAATAACCTCTTAGGCGATATATGTTTCGAATTGATACGTTCCCTATTACAAAAAATAAAAACCATTATACGTGAAAAAAGGAAGTGGCTCGATTTATTTGCTCCCAAGTGTAGTTAAAGTCGCGTAAATCTTTATGTGCGCGTGCGCATAAAGCAACGTGAATATCAAGATTTGTATTAAAATTTGGAAAATACATTGCGAGATTAGCTTGGATACAACGAGGTGTAAATCAACACTGATTTTAAAGTTACTAATAGTGACCTATTTATATAAAATCCAGGTATCCCAGGTATCCTTTGTTAAATATTGCAAGGTAATTAGTTATTGTGATAATTAGTAAATGATGCATGCTAAATTAGTGTATTAAGAGCCATTTAGTAATTAAATAATAGCAATGTTCTTATCAGTAATCATTAGTGCATCAGTTTTATATGTAAACCTTAAGTCCCTAATTATATATCCTAATTAGCTTATATCTTCTCTAATTGGCTGCTCAGAAATGTTATTGTAATAAGGTAAACCTTTAGAAAAACGGTTTTAATCAACAAAATAAACAAAAAATAAAAAAATTGTGTTATAAAATAAACATCACTCTTTATCCCAGAAAGTGCACATTTGGCGCACTATGTGTCTTAGTATTAAATATAGCTCTTAGTATTAGCATTATGATATTAGAGACCGCTACTTGAAACAAGCCCGGAATCAGGAGGGAGAGAGCTCGATACACTCATTTTCATAGTAAAATTTCACATTTTCTCAAATTACTCCCGAAATATGGGAGTTATGAAGAAATTCATCACCACAAGTTATGAAGGCATTAAGTAATCGAATAAGATGGCATCATTAGTTTGGCATAATTTTACTCTTTTTTTTCGGACATGTCTACGTCCAACCGCTCCCATACATTCGTTCCACTGTGCGTCATTAACCGATTCGTTGCGACTCCAGTTTTCGAAAACTTTAGCTGTGGCGGCTAACATTATTTCGGGGCACGCCTGTCGTGCCAAGCGCCATAGAAGTTGATGACAAGCTGTGCCGTGCCATCAGCCATGTGTAAAAAAATTAAATTTTTCTGCGTTTTTGACCTGTTTAAACCGATCGATGGCACGCCTGGCGTGCCCTCTGCAACGAATCGGTTAACAAATCATTGCCAATTCTCTCGAACTATTTTAGTTATAAATATTGTTAAACTGTGTTACATTGTTCCCCAGATCGGTCGAGGAGACGCTCCGCCTGGTGCAAGCTTTCCAGTACACCGACAAGCACGGAGAGGTGTGTCCCGCCAACTGGAAGCCTGGCTCCAAGACCATCAAACCCGACGCGAAGGCCGCGCAGGAGTACTTCATCGACGCCAACTAATCGACCCGCACCCCTCACTCGCTGCTCAAACTTGACCTTACTTGCTAGTTCGACAAAAACGGCGCTTTAAAAAAATCGTTAAGTAAACGTTTTTGTTGATGGTAGGTAATAATGTCAACATTTGGTGGCAATCTAGTTCCCTTTTCAACGAAAATTGCACTCATGAATCATTATAGTCGTCCCAGTTAAGCTTTACATACATATTAAAACAACACAGCTAAACAGGAACTTATTAATTCAATCAATATTACTATCATGAGTGCAATTTTCGCACTTTTAACTCACTGGATGTCGGAAATTGGAGTTAGAGAGTCTGAATCTCAAGCGATAGGCCTGTCGATGCCAGTCCTACTAACAAAATTCCAATTAAATATCAAATTGTATCATGTTGGACGGGTTAAAACAGGCGCAAACTCCGATTTTCCTAAACAGTTGGACAATAATGTAATGTAGGTATCTAAGATGCTTAGTACCTCACACGCAATCAGTATTCTACGGAGATCCTATGATATTGCGAGGCTGTAATAAAAGCTATAATTATGCAAAAAAAAAAATGTTTTATTTTAACTGCATACCAGAAATGTGACATGATAAATTATTTATTTTCTGTAAGTAGGTTTGTACAAACACTTTTACACGTCAATCATAATTTTTTAAACTAGATGAGCTCGGCGTTACCTATCTAACTATTCTGAGAAGAAAGGCCGAAACAAACTCAAGAGGTCACAGTCTATAAGGCGAAAGCGCCAGGGTAGCCCACGAAATTTCATGACGCGTTTATTGCTACAGAAATGAACTGTTATAATTATATGAAGCCATGTATAACTTGAATGAAATTCAATGTACCTCCAAGAAACTAACAATTTCAATAATAAAGTGAGCAAGAGGCCACTTTGGCAGAATCATAAAACGCAATTCATCTGATTGACAGTTTCACACCTCTATATATCCCTGAAGGGTTAGGCAGAGGTGTACCTATAGCACATTTTACGAATATCCATATAAAACTGTCATGATTCTGCCAAAGTGGCCTTTTTAGGCCCCCTCTAGTCTAGAATGACGGGTGAATACTGATGATGAATGTAATAGATATCTTATGATAACCTAATAATATTTACCAGAGGAATGTACCCCATAAAAATTTATTGCGACGAAGTAATTGGCGAGAAAATCAAGAAAACAAATTTTTACGCCTACCATTTTTTAATAGCAATGTGAGTTGGTACCTATAGTTTTATTTGCTAAAGCCTGGCTGGAGGCCTTAATTTATTGAGGCAAGCCCTAAGCAGACGACAACCTCAGGTTGAACTGCGAGATGCCATTATAAAAAAAAAAATTACTGGTATCGTAGACAGAGTAGCAATCTCTGTCTGCGACTGATATAAATAAGGGCACTTGGCCGAGAGAGGTCGACTCTGGTGTGAAGTACTTAATTAATTACTGTGATGACTGTATCTGTGAACCAGTGAAGAGAAAAATAAAGTAAGTACTAGTTTATCATTATCTACATTTAGTGACTTTTGTTAACAACATGATGTATCCTGTAAATCTTTAGTGACTTCTTCCGTGGTAAAATTTTTCAAGCCCAATTATCATAAAACCGCGTTTCTTTTTTTTTTTTTTTCTTTTGGCCAAAGTCTACAACCAACCGCAAACAAATAAGTTCTAATATTTAAAAACGAAAGTTAAATAAGTAATCAGTTTATTTATTTTCTGAGTTTATTCCAGCTTTACCAGCTACCTAGTATTTACTTTTCATATCTCCAGAGCTATTCTATTTTTTTATTGAACGCGAGGGGCGTTCAATAAAAAAATAGAATAGCTCTTTATAAGCGATCAGACAAAATAATAAAAAAAATGCATTACCCTCCACTTGGGCTGCACCCAAAAGGCGCAGCACTCAGCAGCCGGCTAAAATACTACCATTCTTGTAATTAAAGTTGCGCCATCTATGTGGTTGTATGGTTGTAAAACTGCATTGAACAATGCTCGCGCTAGTTAGTATAAGTATCCATAGATGTCGCTAGCAACATGATAATAGGATTTCAAAACAGGTTCAAAAAACGTACACCACGGAGTACTTCGTGACGTACACACTACTAAATCATAGACAATTTCAAGCAGCTATTGTTGTTCAAAATCTTTGACAAAAAAAACCTGCACTGTAGGTACCTGACTACTTGCATATACACACTACGGCTCCACCTGCCGAGGTATCTATCTATATTATATATATTATATATATATATATATATATAAATATAAAAGGAGAACTGACTGACTGACATATCAACGTACAGCCGAAACTACTGGGGCTAGGAATGTGAAATTTTGCACACGGCTTCCTATTATAATGTAGGGGAGCACTAAGAAGGGGTTTTTGGAAATTTAACCTTTAAAGGGGTGAAAAGGGGGAATTTTGTTTGTATGGAAAATCTTATTACTTGTGTTAATAAACATGAAACTTGGCACGAACATCTACCTAAGTAAATTATGAAGTTTGGCATTTTTTGTTTTCCCAAATTACCTCCTGAGAGGGGTTGAGGGTGTGTGAAAATTTGTATAGAAGAATTTAGATACATGCAACGACATCTATTGGGCCAGAATGGTACTAACGAATACATATCTACTTAAAATTACAGTCATAATAAAACACAATGTAACATTTGGTTTTCCAATCAAAAGATATGCGAATTTAAAGTTTTCAAAGTGCATCGATCGTGATTTAGACACATGCAACGACATCTATTGGGCCCACATGGTACTAACGAAATACATTTCTACATAAAATACATAATATTACTACAATTTAATTACAGTAAAATACAATGAAACATTTGGTTTTTGTTTGTTAGCAATCGTCTAAGTCCAATCCAATCAATAGATATGCGAATTTAAAGTTTTCAAAGTGCATCGATTTTATGTTGAGGAGTGGTGATTTTGATGGCGCTACCTGCCATCACGATCCTAATCAATTTTATTCAATGTAAAAATATATTTATAGGAATAAATTTTCAGTACTTTTCGGAAGTCTACGTAGCATAAAAGTGTTTACTTTGTAAGTACGAACGAATTTCCATGCATAATATTTTGACAGTTTAACTACGTGATAGATGGCGTTATGCGGTGACGTCATTTTTCTGAATCGCGGTGTTAAGATTTTCGACGGAAGAATGACCCTCGCTAAATTATTTGAAATAATTGTCGTTTGTTAGGTGTCTTGTCTTTGGTTTGTCACTTGTCAGTGTCGTACTGTCGTATTGAAACTTGTCATCTTTCGTTTCGGTTCGATTTCGTTCGCTTTAATTGAATTTATTGAGTTGTCTCTTGACTGTAGAGTTCAAGTGTGGTCTGTGGTTACTAGAGATGGGTTGTAACAGGTAAAACATGATATCTGTTATCACTGTTACTGTTCCACAAAAATAACAGATCCAAATAACTGTTATTAAATAACAGCCTGTTATTTTTGTACCAACGATAAATACGTATAAAAATATCAATTGAGTATCTTCTTTATTTCATTTCGTTTTAAGTCGAAAATCGTTTCCGAAGTATTACTGGGATGGCAGTACTTGCCCGCTGGCACTGGAACTATTCTGTCAAGCACCCGAATTATGTTTTTTGAGATTAGTTACGATTATGTTTTTTGAGATTAGTCACGAAGGCTCTAAAAGACAATTTCGCTTTACAAATTAATATTGTAGGTCGCGTAGTGACCACCACCTATTTTTTCAACAAAAAAATTTTCTTATTTCAAAAATATTTTCTTTTGATACCAAAATTTGTTTAGTTCATAATTTTATATCCACTAGAGGGCGCCATAATCAATTAAATGTGATGTCACAGGTTATCGAGAAAAATTAAATTACAATTCACCAGTAATTCTAATTACACTTCAGAAAGAAATCAGGAATTAAAATTTCAAAAATGTCAACAAACAAACCAAATTATTTTCAATTGAATATCATTTTTATTACTTACAATAAAGTTGTACAGAGGCCAGCACATCAACCTACCCCAATCTGTCAAATTTTCCCAATTGAATAAGAACCTTATTCCTTTGTTGTAAAGTAAAATTCTATCAAAGAAATTTGACAGATTGGGGTAGGTTGATGTGCTGGCCTATCTACAGAGGCCAGCACATCAAGCTACCCCAATCTGTCAAATTTTCCCAATTGAATACGAACCTTATTCCTTTGTAGTAAAGTTGAAATTCTATCAAAGAAATTTGACAGATTGGGGTAGGTTGATGTGCTGGCCTCTGTACATACATGTCTGGAACATTTTGCGACCAATCCCATCAAACGTCAAACCAAAGACAATATAGATAAAAGGGGTCCGTTCACGATCACTGTAATTCTTTTGGTTGCCTAACTTTAAAAAAAAATGTTTAGTTTTTAAGTCAACAACAAACAAACCAGGCAAATACCTGGAGCATTTTGCGATGAATTGCTTCAAACCAGAGATAATAAAGGCATTCGGATACGATGGCGTCTGTACATTAATACATTTGTTGACTTAATTCTTTACTTAAAAAAACACACTCCGCCTCGCGGACTTATACCAGCGGGTTTTTTTTTTATTTCAACGTCATTCTGACGTTGATAGATTTGACCTTTTTTCGAAACGTTTTGATATTGCAATAATCGGCACCATTGCCATAGAGAAAAATAGAACAGAATAGATATTGCATTGTCATTATAATCAATATTTTTTGGCTTAATTTCATGAAGTTGCAGCTAAAATTATAATAAAATCTTAGTCTTTAGCCACATTTAAAATAATTATATTGCATAGCAATGAATAAATAAAAGCTACGTGCGTTTTGTTTGTATTGAATTTTTTTTCACTTTTTTTCTAAAACAGGCACCTGAAAAAATCAAATTTAACTATAATCGAGTAGCTTATTATTATTATTAAGGTACAGACGCCAGCACATCAACCTACCCGAAACTGTCAAATTTTCCCAATCAACTTTGAACCTTATGTTTCAGCGATAAAGTTGAAAATCTATCAAAGAAATTTGACAGATTGTAGTAGGTTGATGTGCTGGCGTCTGTACATCAAATTAGCGTTTAAAATTCTTCGGAATATTATACCACTTTTGACCTCTCCTTTCCATATAGAAAAATGTAGTTTGTTTTTTTATAATGGTAACTGGCTAACTGTTACAGATAACAGGTAGGTAACACGACCTAATTTAGGAGTCACTTTTTCGAAAATGTTGGTTCTTTTTAGACCACCAACTGTATTTTAGGGATAATAAATACTAGGTGCTTCTCTTTTTAGCGTAGTTTAACCGCTTTAGTAAGAGTGAGAAGTAAACATATTTCGAAGGAAATAATAGGTGCTTCTCTTTTTAGCAAGGGTCATTCTTTAATGAGGAAGAGAGAGAAATTGATAACCCTGTTATTTTCCTTCCTTTAGTGTGAGTGAGTGTGTATGAAAGTAACAGCCCTGTGGTAACAGTCTGAGCCTGTGTGGGGACTGATTTATTGAAATATCAGTAACAGCTGTTACCATTAGTAACAGTCTCTGAGGGTCTGTTATTTCATGTAACAGATAGTTAAATTGGTAGGAACAATTGTTACTTGTTATTTTTAAATATCTGTTATTTCTATCTGTTACGATAAATATGCCTCACTCCTAGTGGTTACTTAAACTTTATTATATACTAGCTGTGCCCGCGACTTCGTTCGCGTGGATGTCGGAAAACAACAGGTAATGTGTCGCTTAGGAAAGGTGTAATTGCCAGTCCTTCATTGAAAAGGAAGAATCATCAGATCTTGCCTGGTAACGCTTTCCTTACCTAGGGTTCGCTACTACGGCCCTTACGACTGCAATCACTGCGTCTTCATGGTTCATAATGACAATGCGACGAAGTGTCACTTTGATTTTTGAGAATAAATTAAAATAAAAGCGCCTGCTCGAGGCTGATTATCTAACCAAACAGCCATAATTATGTCCATTTTATTTTGCGTCTGTCTTAGAATACCAACTTGTAAAATCATATCACCATTTTATCTAAAGTATATCTGAGATTAGTAGGTGAAGTTTGAAGTTAGTTTTTCTAAGTCTTGGTTTCTTCTCTGTGGTAAATTTAGAATTTCTTAACTTGGTATTGAAGATATCATATATACCTACCAATATTATGCCTTATAAAGCATCGAGATATCTAGATGATAAAAGGAAGAATACATTAATGGTAAGAGCTTCTACATAAAGTTGCCCGTGTAAAAAGCAACCCATTAAACTTTGGTTATATTTGACACCGGCCGCCATTTAAACTACGAAGATGAAACCCATGAAAATTTTAGACATGATTTTGATTTAGACCTTCTACTGCCGAAAACCAGAAAAAAAATTGTAAAGATAATTACAAAAAAATATAACCGACTTCCATAAAAAACCCTAGAAAGTGCAAAATAACCTTAGTTTGGGAAGACGTTGCGCGTTGGCAAGAAATTACAGACTTCTGAAACCAAAGGTCTATTGCACTTTGAAGTGTGTTTTTAAGTCGGTTGTATTTTATTTTATTTCACACAAAGTCGTGTAAGTTTATATTGAAAACCATGAAAACGACACACATGATAAAAAAAGAAAAAGAAAATTGCAGCCGCCATCTTCGATTTTCATTTTGACGTCACAATCGGCTTCAGCACTCTCGAAAACCATGAAAACGACACACACTACGAATTTTTCGATTTGCAGCCGCCATCTTGGACTTTCATTTTAATCAGTACTGAAACGGTTTACCAACAGTCGATTGGTCCATGAACCGTTGGTCAACACCATTAACTTTTCATTCAAAGGACTTGTGACCCATGAACGTTTCCCCAACAGAACTCTACGTCAGTGAATGCTTAACCAACAGAATGTTTTGATCAATAACTTTTCACCCAAAGAACATTTGACCCATGTCAAATAGAACTAAGGATGCAAGGGCGAGCGAAGCGAGCTCGGGACTTGGGGCACCCCGACTCGGACAGGTAGGGTTCGAAGGGATGATGGCGGCTCAAGTGAGCGAGCAAAGCGAGCGAAGGGCACCCCGAGGTTAGGCTTGGTTAGGTTACTTTATACCCTTTTCACAGAAATAAAGGACTACGTCTTATTATTATTTTACTTTCATCTTTCCCGGCGTCTGTTGGCCTTGTTCTTTGGGTGAAAAGTTATTGATCAAAACATTCTGTGGGTAAAGCATTCACTGACGTAGAGTTATGTTGACAAAACGTTCGTGGGTGAAAAGTCCTTTGGAAACAAGTTAATGGTTTAAAGATAATGTTCACCAACGGTTCATGGGCCAATCGACGGTGGGTAAGCCGTTAGTTTCATTTTAACCTCACTATTGGCTTCAGCACTCTCAAAAACCAATAAAACGAAACCGATAAAAAAAAATTGCAACCTCCGTCTTGGATTTTCGTTTTGACCTGCCTATCGGCTTCAGCACCTTTGAAATCTATGAAAACGACATCCATGACAAAAAATCAAAACAAAATTGCAGCCGCCATCTTGGATTTTCATTTTGACCTGACTATCGGCTTCAGCACCCTCGAAAACTATCAAAACGACACCCATGACAAAACATTTAAAAAAAATGGAGCCGCCATCTTGGGTTTTCATTTTGACCTGACTATCGACTTCAGCACCCTCGAAAACCATGAAAACGACACCCATGACGAAAAAGTTAAAAATTTAGGCAACCGCCATCTTTGATTTTCTTTTTGACCTCACTTACCGGGGTCAGGATCCTCGGAAACCATGAAAAATAGCTCTCTCTCTGTGTGTGTGTCTCTATCTACCTATTACTTTGAAAAATGAGGCATAACGCTTTTTCGTTATTTGACGATTTCTCCCTTAGAACTCCTACCGCAAGCTCCATATAAGAACTTCGTTAAAAAACGCTCTGCGTTACTCAACTTTCTATATCAATAATTATCTAACTTCTCTATCGCTCAGGACACCACATTAATTATTATTATCTTACATTATCCTCACTTTTTGTTTAAAATTATTTTAGCGCCACAGGCGCCACTAAATAAACCATCAATGGAAAGCGATTTTGTTTAATATTATAATCATTATCATTACTTTTTAAAATAACATAGACATAAGTAGGTATCTGTGTTATTTCGTCATTTAAGTAAGCATAAACTAATAGGACGTGATTATTCACATCACAACAACAATATGTTTTCGTTAGTAGGTACTATATCGCGCCAATAGATGTCGTTAAGTGTTACTAAAAAACGTAAAAAGTTGTTCTAGAATACTTTAAATTGATTATATCTTTTGATAGAGTGAACCGATTGCGATGAAATAAAAACTAATCACTGCTCCGAGTTCTACACCATATTTGAATATAAAAAGTAACCGTATTGGTTTGGTACTTTTTACGTTGACCCTGTTCAAATCAATAATCTGTCACATCCAAACAGACAAACAGACAAACCGACAAACAGACAAACAGACAAAAATTCCAAAAATTGATTAAATGGCATCTGTTGGTTATCCTTTAACACCCCAACAATTTTTTTTGGAAATATTTTCAATGTACAGAAACGTCTCGTCTACAGATTTATTATATGTATAGAATAGATATAGATTATAATTTTTAGTAGAGTTTTGTAAAGGCCATTCGATTTTTTAAATATTTTATTGGTATTCTTTTTTATTATTGCGCTGATTGATAATATAAAAAAAATTAAAGTGGAAACCATTAAAATTGACGGAGAAATGGTGCAACAAGTGGTTGTACCCATTATTTTGGACGGGGCTTGCCTGTTTCGATCACTTTCGTTTTTGATGTATGGCAATCAAGAAAAGGCTTTTGTCGTACGTCAAGAAGTTGTCAATTACATCTTAGATCGTTGGTATGAATTTTCTATTATGTCACATGATTGCAATGGTGACAACTACAGTACAGCATGGACATTTCGACGCTTACCTTCCCTATAAGGAACTAAATCCTATGGTGGTAAATTCTAACCAACAAAACGTCCCCGCGAAAAAAATGAAACAGGTTGTCGTAAAGGTCTCACACAGAGCTACAATTTCAGGTAATGCACTTGAAATTGAATCTCTGTTCTTCTGGATCAGATTCTTCAATTTCTGCAGACATTTTTTTACAGACAACGGGATCCCAAAAAAAGGGGAAGAAACGTAGGTCCAGATTTACAAACAAAACAAGGAACATACAAGTGTCAATAAAAATTATCTATCGATTGAAAAATCAGCCTTCGAATTTTTTAGAGGAAAGTACGAAACCCACGCGGACGAAGTCGCGGGCAAAGTGCTAGTTCTGTATAAAACTCAACGTGAAAACCTAGGTAAAGTGAGCTATCAAGAGCACGTCAAGAGTGTCAATCCCCTTGTATCAGTAGTGCTTTTCTGTAAAAATCTCACCGTGATAACTCAGGGGAAGTGAGCTTAAAGTGAGCTGTCATTAGTATCAATCCCTGTAGCATCAGATGGAATGAAAGCTCACTTCACCTAACTTCTCACGGTGAGATTCTAACAGAATCGACCGGCTGTAGTGCTATTCTGTAAAAATCTCACCGTGATAACTCAGGTGAAGTGAGCTTAAAGTGAGCTGTCATTATTATCAAACCCCTGATCCCTGTAGTATCAAATGGAATGACAGCTCACTTTACATAACTTCTCACGGTGAGATTCTAACAGAATCGACTGGCAGGTAGAATGACAGCTCACTTCACCTAAATTTTCACGGTGACATTTTTATAGAATAGACCGGCTGTACTTCCTCATCCGGCGCTTTTATAGAGTAGGTTTTTTTTTTAATAAAACACCGCGAAGTTCGGGAAACCGTATTGGCCGAGAAAAAAATTCCCAGTTTTTTATCAATTCACATAAATTATAAAATTCACATTTTACCATAGTTAATGTAGCTCTATACGAATTTCACTTCCAGGTCATTCCGTTTTACGGTCAGACAAAGTGACAGCGAATTTTATTATGAATACTATAAATTTTAAAACTTTTATTCATTTTAGCTGGGTAACGAAACGTAATTGAATGTAAATGAGGGTTTTTTACGTTTGACAGTTGTCAAATAAAGAATTAAGTATTTCAATTATTTTTGTGTTTTTTTTTTGACTACACTACACACTAAAACAACATAATATACAAAAATAAAACAAAAGTATATGTAATGACAACTTAGGATGCAAGAGCGAGCGAAGCGAGCTCGGGACTTTGGGCACCCCCGACTCGGACAGGTTAGGTTCGAAGGCGAAGGGGATGACGGGGGCTCGAGTGAGCGAGCAAAGCAAGCGAACGAGCCTCCGTCATCCCCTTCGTGTTAGTTTACTTTAAACCTTGTCGACAGAAATAGGGGCTCCGTCGACTACGCCTAACCAGGGGGTCTACTCCAGCACGAAGTCCGTCGTTTCGGCCTTCGTTACGGGCGTTTCCTACTCCCTATGCCCTACGGACTGATGATTCGTTCGGGGCCCGAGCGAAGAATGAATGACAACGCGATTTGATAGTTGTCCCTACTCCCGATGTGTTTTAGCCCGTCCGAACAGTTGAAGTTGACACTGGTTTTGACGGATATCTATGTCAGTTGATAGGTATGTACAGAGGCCAGCACATCAAGTTACTCTCTCTGTCAAATTTCTTTGATAGATTTTCAACTTTACCTCAAAGGAATAAGGTTCATATTCAATCGGGAAAATTTGACAGATTCGGGTAGCTTGATGTGCTGGCCTCTGTACGACATCAAAATAGTTCTCGTGCTGTCGACGAAAGTTACGAGTTTTAAAAACTTTTTTACAAAAAAAACAACCGACTTCCAAAAAAACACTACAAAGTGCTAAATAACTTTAATTTCGGAAGTCAGTGTCGTTGGTTCTGCATTATCGTTTATTGACACCGACTTCCAAAATTAAAGTTATTTAGCACTTTGTAGTCCTTTTTTTGGAAGTCAGTTGTATTTTTTGTAAAAACGTTTTTTTTTTTTTACTTTTTAGTGTGAGAATTTGTAATTTATCTAAGTTACAATAGCCTAATTGTGGTATTTGGTTTATATACCTAATTAATTAATAAAACAAATATTATTTCTTTAATAGTTTATTAATATAAATAATTGTATTACATGATCAAACATTGTATATGAAATGATTAATAGATATATGCACTGTACTTGAGTGGGAGGTGCCCGCACCTCACTTCGGAATCAACCGTCGCGTCGTGCCGAGCGGACATTGTGCCCACCGAGTGCTGTGTATCACTAAATTATATTTTGTGTTGTTTTATTATTACCCGTGTGTGAGGGACAAGACGCCACACTAATGTCAACTGCTCATCACCTTTTACAAAATATTGCTTTTGAATTTTTAGATTTTTGTTGATTTTTCAAAAACCGCTTGTCCGATTTCGAAAAAAATTTCATGGGACCATTCGGGAAGTATACCCTTTCCAACAAAAAAGAATTTTTCAAATCGGTTGCCAAGAGACGGAGTTATGAGCGAACAAACATTAAAAAAAAAAATACAATCATCCGAATTGAGAACCTCCTCCTTTTTTTGAAGTCGGTTAAAAAGAATTCAAACTATGGCTGATTTTTTAAATACCTATTAAAGAAGCTTTTCAGGAATTTGAGCGTGCCGCGATAACGATTACATTTTCTAACTAAATCTAACTATTTTTAATCGCGACTAAAAAGGTGTGGAGTAAAATTAGTTGGCATGAACTAAAATTCACACCAACACCTCGACTTCAGGTGCAAAAACAGTACTGTACTTACCTTTTTTTCTTTTCTTTTGCTTATATCTCGTAAATGGTGTGTCCTATCGTAAAAATAAGTTTTCAAAATATGGGAACAACTTCGGGGTATAGGTACCGTTTCCTATAAAAAAAGAATTATCAAAATCGGACTACCATGTAAAAAGTTTTGCGTGGTCAACATAAAAAAAATACACGTTGAATTGAGAACCTCCTCCGGTTTTTCGTCGGTTAAAAAGGGTTTATTCTATCCAAAAAAAAATACCTACTATAAAAAAGCGCCGGGTGAGGAAGTACAGTGGTTCCCACTTGTTTGAATACTTTATCAAAGCTTCACGTATTATTTCTACGAATTCTACGAAATAATAGATCAATAACAAAAACGTAGCACACATTAGAGTAGGTAGGTAAGTACCTAGTTATTAAAGTTTGTTTACAAGATAATCTACACCACCTACCTACACAATATCTTTGCAGTTTGCCGCCGCGCCCGAGCCGAACCAACAATCATTCAACCAACCAATGAGACCCCCGCATTCCCGCTCTAGTTGTCTCGGAAGGAACACGTTCTCCTATTTCAAAATTACGGAAAATTAAATTTGGAACAATGAGTTTCGGTCAGAATTATTACAGTGATTATGGTAGTGGCAGTTCATCGAATTCGGTAAGTTTTTTTTATGTTTTTTTTTTGGTAATTAACGTCAGATTTTGCAAAACAAAAACTTAATTTTGCCCTAACAATACAGGAACAAGTACGGACTTGATTTGCCTTTTCGTGTGGTGTTTATCCTCTAAAAAATGCGTTGTTGATATTGATACTTTGAAATTACCTACTATTACTTACCTATAAATTGTGGGTAGAAGAAAATTAAATTTTTGGTCGTGAATGGTCTAAGTAGGTATGTACCTATGCAACTTATTTTCGTATTTTTCGGGCGATAGAATTTTGATAGGTAGGTATTAGATGATAGTGTGATGCACAGAGCATGATGTGTAATGGTAATTTTACTGTAAGTAACAAGGTTACCTTGGTGGGTAGGCCGTACGTAGAAGAACCCACGATAAACAAATAATCGTGGCGCGTCTTCGGCGCCATAATTTTTAAGATCAATTCATGCTCATATTTCCGCGACGAAACAGTTAGGTAATTGTTTGTAGATCTATAGTATATAATATATATGTTGGGGTAAGTTCGGCGCTGGGGCACAGTAATCTGTGGCTGGGGTAAGCCCAACATACCTACTTAAAACAAACCTTGGCTTCGCATGTCCGTTTTCTTTCACAAAGGATTTATTTATTGGGCTTAATGTTATGTTTATAAACTTATTTTGTATCATTACTTACACCCTTTGTTATCGCGCTGGTATGTGTGGCAGCAGAAGTCGCAGTTGTACATTCGATTCAGTAAGTATTCATATTACTTAAGTAGAACTTAACTACCTACGCACGACGACTAGCTTGGTATACATTTCCAGTATAAGCTGACTTCTCATTAAGTATATAAAACGCCTATAGATACAATGCCAGGTCAGCTAATACTGTAAATGAAAACTTGATAAATGTCGTCGTGTGTACCTACCTACCACAAAATACTGTGGTACAGTCAACCGCATGTCAATGGCAACGGCAACAGTTCGACATGCGACATTACAAGCACGGACGAAATACTGACATGTGTTTCACTGTACCTAGTTTCTTCATGTATTTGTACCTACGCTTCACGGCAAAACATAGAGAATCTAACTACTTATATTGTAACATCTCACTTACCTGGCAGCGGTGGCCATGATGTCTTGTAGCGATGCACTGGTGAGCAGCGGCGGTGGAGGCGGCGTCTCCTCCGTCCGAGGTGGTACGGCTGGAGGTGACGATGAGGTTATTGACAGTTCTCGTACCAGCTTAGATTATATTTATTTATTTAGTACTTCAAGCACATAAATATACAGAGGCGGACTCGTCAACTCAAATTACTTATTATGCTTATTAAATTATATCTTATTTAAGTACTCTATTGCAGCCTACATCATGGCCGCCTCAGGATACTTGGTCCTCCCAGAGCCAGCGCAGTATGGACAGGCCCGGCGAACAGAAGTCGCTCAGCTATCAAGATCGTGAGTATGTCACTTTATGCCCTTTCAAACGAACAAGGCTCAACGATCAATTTTTACTTTTATGAGACCAAATTTTGGTTACTTACCATGAGGTAAGTAACCAAAATTTACAACCACATAACTATGAAGTTATGTGGTTAATTAATTATAATGAAAAAACGGAATGTAAACACTAAGTGCAGGACGGACCACACATAGTGAAGGATTCTGTCTTCATTTTATATCGACCGCAGTAATACGTTTGTACTTAGAAAGAAAGAACAAAGAGACTAAGTTTAGTTGCGGTAAACATGACGCAGAGATAGAAAACAAACACAAAAAAAACAAGCACAGTAGGTACTTATTTCATAGTGTTTCTCGAAAAAAAACAAAGTTATTTCTCCAGTTCTAACCAAAAATATGAATGATTTTTTTCCATCCGTTTCTACAAATAAGTAATTACTTATTCGTAGCTCTGTTTACATAAATATGGAGATGGCCCAACTAACATTTTTGTGTCAGTTACAGGTTTTTTTATGACTTTAAGTGATATTACAGAGTAACAATTATCTCAGTTCTAACTAAAGGCGACATAGAGGAGTCAACAAACAAGTTTAATCCCATCGTCGGCACTAGAACTTTAATGGACGATGTAGGACAGCTTTGACAGTTAAAATAGTGCTAGTAACAGCAAGTATACTTAAGATGTTATAGCTTTAACCTCTATGTAACACCCAAGTCTTAACAACAGTGTTCGCTGACTCCTGTTAACGCATATTGTTGTTTAGTTATTGCCATGAAGTGTCTTATATACCTTAAGGTATTATATTGACTATTATTGCTGACACAGGTTATGAAATAGAGTTTGTCGAGAGTTTTGTAACACGAGATACTAACATTGTCGAACCACTTCTCTTGGTGGTCTTGGTGTCAAACAACGCATCGGACAGTGCCGATTTTGCTTTTATGCCCCTCATATTAGGTATTTAGTGTAGATGAATCATTCACTAGTTCTTAGAATACCAGAAAACACTAGAAAATATTTTTGTGCGATTACGTAGGTATTTGTAGGTTTCTTTTTTTTTTTCGTTGGAGAACCCTAATTGAGTCGGTTTGTAAAACTTTTAGCTAGTTGTATTGTCTTCAATGTAGTAAATGTATTTAGCTGAGTCTAGTATAACACTGTTAAGTGCACCAAACGCAGCACAATATTCTTGACTAACGATGTTGTAGTTCAAAGAGTGCAACAAATGAGTTAAGTGAAGATTTAATATTTAAAGTAAATTCGCCATTGTTTTGGTAAACTAACTATAAATATTACTTTGAGTTATTCAACATTTAACTAAACAAAATGCTACATTTCTTATATTATTTGAAGCGTTCCATGAATACCACTTAATTTTACATGCTACTGCTCAGGATTCAAGAATAAATAATAATATTAGTTTGAAGTGTCTATTTTTTTTTTCATAACCGTTCTTTTAAATCTTTAATAAATCCTAGGCGCATTAAAATTGAGATGAGAAACATGGTATACATTGACCGTGAAATCACAAGGGCAGTCATTTTTCACTTCCCCAACTTAAATAACTAATACTTAAAACGGCTACCAGTTTTATTGACATAATTCTGCTGAGTTGAATGATGGATGATATAGTCACTTTCACTACAAACGTCAGATCTAATTTTATTAAACCAACAGGCTTTTTCTAACTTGACGTACGCTAAAAATAATACATTTGATTAATAATGTACTCAAGAAGCGGTAACAAACTTACCTGAGTCCATTTTAGATAACTAATACGAGTCACGGTATCAAAACACTATTCTTAATAGGTCTAATAAAGTTTTTAGTGGCAAATCATTCTAATCCGAAGCTTTCCTACCTCCCGTAGTGTCAACCAACCCGACTATTACAACAGTAATACCGGTTAAAGTAGTAGCTGACGATGACTAAACGCTATTGTGCAGTTGCTTTAATACCTTTGTATCACCGTACTATAGGCTTTCTATAACTCTTACCTGTAAAACTGTGGGCCTCTTTCGTGGTTATAAGTGAATTAGAGCATGCTCTAACTTAGTTGTACAGGTATGTGTTAACACTTTTATGTTCAAATGGAACTGATATACGAGTTATATATAGGTTTTTTTAACGCTATGGTGCTAGTTGGGGGGTAGTGCGCCTTTTATTTTTTTTTTTCGTAATTTCGCTAAGTTACTTACACCATTGCGTAGCGGTGCACAGAATACAACTTTTTTCCAATTTTCATCGACATAATGCTAATGGCTCCGAGAAAAATGGCTGCGTGACATCCGGACTGCCAGACAGACCTACATGATGCAATTAATCTAACCTCTTCGACGTCTTTCTACACCTTTCAGTGGCAAGTAACTTTACTAAACATCAGCTGCGTTTCAGTATTCGACCGTTAGTAGGCCTGACGTCTTATAGAGACGCTTCTAGGCTACTTAAGCTCATGTCTCATGTCCACAGTGGCGACGGGGAAGTGCACCCTGGAGGACCTTAGCAGGGACTTCCAGATGAACGGCACAGACTCGCCCTACACTCCTATCGAGGACAGGATCTGGAGCAACCGCGCAAGTTAGTAGAGATTGAACCATATTTATTGTAAACTAGATTTTGACTGCGCCTTCGCCCGCGCGGACTTCGAAAAATATCAGACGGAAACATACTACCGGAATTAAAATTACCATTATTTGTGTTAATCCAGGTTATGAACTATCTGTGTGCCAAATTTCATCCAAATCCGTTCAGCCGTTTTTGTGCCAATCCGGAACAAACAGACAAGTTAATATTTTATGACATGGTTTAACAACATAACACATAAAATAACATCAATCCAGATTCCCGGCTGTTACGGAAAAATTCCAGATGAAAAAACTCCATACCCGCCCGGGAACCCAGGCCCTCGTTGCTCGGTAGTAGTGTCTTATCTTACGGTCTTATTTTATTGTACAACAAACTCGGAATAACAATCCTTTTCATTTTGAAAGTTCACAAAAAGATGAAGCCATGGATTATGAATCACTTTTAAAATAAAGGGAATTGTGAATGCAATTGCGGTGTCGCTCAAGGCAAAGTCTTTCGGCTGCCCTTCCCTTGCTTTTAAATATGATCCTTTTCTTATCCGGATCGAGATTTAAAGTCCTTTTACAGTTATTTTACCCCAGACAGCATCAAACGAACAGCAACCTTGTTGTGACAAGAATCAAGATCACTGAGATTTTGACAGTGATGTAATATCAGAGGTATATTTAATAAGCTTGAAAGGAATGTTTCTGACCGGCTCCTCTTACAGATGGTCTGTCCGGCATGGGCCCGGCGGGCGCGTACTGCCGCCAGACGTCGTGGCCGGCGCCCGAGCGCTCGCCCGCGCCGCGCCTGGCGCGCCCGCGCGCTCACTGGGCGCCCTCGGTCTCTGCGCAAGAGTTCAACCCGAAAGAGTTCACTAGCTCCACTCCGGTCGAGGCTGGTGAAGGTAATATCATAACTGACATCACGCCTGTGATGCCTGAAGGGTTAGACAGAGGTGTACCTATAGCACACCCACATTTTGCCAGATATGTGTAGTCCCATAATAGGGGCGAGGAGACTATTGCCATCAACCGGACACAAATCCAGACTCTGAGCTGCTACTGAGAAATTCCTGATAGAAAAACCCAATAACACTGCCTGAACTACGAATGTAACCCAGGGCCCTATACTCAGCAGTAGCGCTTGCAAGCACAAGAATTAACCGATTAACCGATTAACCGACGAAAAAACGAAGGAGGTTCTCAAGTTGACGCGTATATATATATATTTTTTATGTATGACCACCATATGATCACGCATTTTTTTTTACAGAGTAGTCCGATTTTGATAATTCTTTTTTTTATTGGAAAGAGTATAAATATTTAAAATTATATTGGACCCATATAATTTTGAAAAAAAAAAACCAACCCTAAGGGTAGGAAAACAGGGGATGATTGATTGTTCACTCGCTGATTGTAATGCATGACCACACATAACTTTTTTTTTACATAGTAATCAGATTTTGATAATTCTTGTTTTAACCGACTCGACTTCCAAAAAGGAGGAGGTTATATGTTTTTTTTCATGTATGTTCATCGATTGCTCCGTCAATTGTGGATCGATTTTGAAAATTATTTTTTTGTTTAAAAAGGTATACTCTCGAGGTGGTCCCATTGTCACCAAGTTGGAATCTGATGAGATGATCCCATGGAAATCGAGAGCAACCCTCAAAATTTATAGTATTCACACCTATAGCGATTTGGGTATTTTTTAAAGTAACTCGTGAATTTGCTCTCGGAAATTATCATTTGGTAAAGTAGAACTGATGATGAAGACTACAGATGACCATCGGAATTACTCAATGATAAATATTTCACGGGTTGCGGTTCGCTTTCTTTAATATGGTTGCTAAGCAATTTATGTTCGTCACAATGCGTATGCAGTGAGTGGAATTAACGTATTAACGTCCCAGCATCGGGAAAAGAATATTTTGTAAAAGGTGATGAGCAGTTGACATTAGGCTATTGTAACTTAGATAAATTAAAAACTCTTCCAATAAAAAGTGAAAAAAAAAAGTACCAAAAAAAAACAACCGACTTTCAAAAAAAACACTACAAAGAGAAAAATTACTTTAATTTCGGAAGTCGGTGTCAATAAACGAAAATGCAGAACAAACGACACCGACTTCAGAAATTTAAGTTATTTTTCAGTTTGTAGTGTTTTTATTGGAAGTCTGTTGTTTTTTTTGTAAAAAAGTTTTTTATTGGATAGGGTATACCTACCTCGAAGTTACTTCCATAAATAAAAAAAAAATCCTACCCTAAGGGTGGGAATATAGGGGTGATTTATTGTTCACTTACAGATTTTAATGCTGAGTTGTGCATTAGAATTAAATAATTAGTAAATTATAGCCACAAAAAAATATAAAATAAACACTTTTAACAAACATTAGCAAACCTTTTTTATTTAACTTTAATAACTAAGTTCTTAAACTAATGTAAGTATACCTAAGTAATTTTGAGTCCGACCCCAACATAGTTGGGATGAGGCTAGGCAGATGATGATGGCTTCACCAAAAACAAGTTTCAAGCTACTGGAAAACCTCGGGAGCTCGTAAAGATATGCACATGCACGCAACATGCAACCGAAACTCGACACGTGTTTCGCCCTTCCACGGGGACTCGGCGACCACTCTGACAGCGCGTCAATATCTCCTGATTTTCATGTACTTTATTTAATTTTTCGAGTTGTTACAGGGTTTGTGGATTGTGAACAGCGGTGTTGTACTCGTAGTTTGTATAATAAGTAACCTTTAGTTTTGTAAATGTTCATAGATGGGACCGCGAGCGCAGAGGCCACGGAGTGGCTGTCTGTGGAGCAGGCGCGTGTGCTGGCCTCTCTGCCCAACACTGTGCTGTTCTCTCTGCTGCACGACCTCGAGCAGGCCAGGGGGAACCTGCAAAAACGCTCCAAGAGGGTTGCTAGCGTGAGTATTAATGTCTTCGAAAGATTTTTAATGTAGGTAATTGGAATAGATTGTAAGCGGGTCGTCCAAAAGCGCGTTTCGTTGACAATATCGTCAGTCGTGGGAAACTCCTTCCAGAAGCATGTGAATTGTGTACTTGCGGCAAACTAGATTTTTCCTTCATTGTAAACTAGCTGCTTCCCGCGACAGTTATCTGTGCCGCGACTTTTCTTCCCCCGACCCACCACGTCGCATCGCACCGCCTCGCATGCTCGCGCTATTACTGTGTTCTTTCTGACTTTTTTGTTTTTGGTCGGCTACTAAGTGTCTTAGTGAGATGTTAAGTAGCCTATCTATAGCCTTCCTCAAGAATTATGCTATAAAATGCAAAAAAAATATTTCACTTCTCATGCTCTAAAAGTTCGTTTTTATGTTATGCGTAGGCGACATAAAATCGCTTTTTATGCTCTAGTGCATAAAGTATTTTTTCCTAAGACTAAGATAATCAGGCCCAATATCCACACGCACAATAAAACGTCGCAGATTAAAGTCGTTATTTTATTTAATTTGCTTTAATTTATATCACTTCCCGTGTTTTCTATCGTTAATTTAATAAAATCAGATAAAATAGTTATTTATTATTTAAAAACGCAAAGAAGCGTTTTTATCTACACAAAAAAAGTTTCTGATAAAGTTTATTGCCAACATTAAAACAACCAGTGTCATAGTAAACATAATATCATCCGAACGAGTGTTATAATGTTGTACTAAAGAGATGTTCCAGAAATGTATGAAGCCTGGGCTAGCACTACGTACACTAAATGTAAATATCGCTATACAATATAGTAACCGTTTTTTAATGTTAATTTTAAATAATTTGACTTTGTTTTAATGTATATTAAAAATAACTCAATCAAGGACAGCAACACAAAATAAATATGTTGGATCAGCAATATGCGAAATATTATTATATATAAAATGACATTTGATTGATGTGTGGGTGCGTTCCGAGTTGAGATGTAATCGATTTGAGCGTGCTTAAACCCGTACCGAATTAGCGTGAGCGCGGTAACGATGTTCCGTTAATCGTCATAGATGACGTCATGGCATGCGCCATCTTGCGATAACGCCGACCATGCCTTATAATAATATCACTTACACATGAACTTTTATAGAGGATTTATAGCATGGGTGTAGATAAAGTCTTGTATGTAACTGTGCATAATTAGGTATTAAAACACTCTTGTGATAAACCCACATTCGTGTTTTAATACCCCTTATTATACAACAGTTGCATAAATAACTATTATGACTTGGCAGTATGTAGTACCCAAGTCGGATGACACAAATGTTGAAAATTTAAAAATAAATAAATTAAAAGTAAAATACTTCTTTAAAAACAAGCGTTTATTTAAATGCGCTAGAAACAAAAAACTTTTCCTTTAAAACTTTTACTATCAACTTAAAGCGTCATTACACAATTTATATGATATAAAAGCTTGTCGCGAGATTTATGTACTCGTATTTACCAAGTTTGAAAATTTTAAAAATTAAAATCAATCAGGTATATATCAGTTTCATTTTCTTGTTTATCTACACAGGTAAATCTCGCGACAAGCTTTTATATCATATAAATTGTGTAATGACGTTATATAAGTTGATAGTAAAAGTTTTAAAGGAAAAGTTTATTTATTTTTTTTAGCGCAAGCTGGTTTTTAAAAAAGTTTTTTACTTTTAATTTATTTTTTCTTTTTAGTTATTCGAGTTATTCTCAGCAAGTCCTTTCATTTGATACCCATATTGTAGGAGTGCATTAAAAATAACTAGTCCGCCATCTTGGGTGTTTCGCCATGTTGGATTTAGAGTGACGTCACTTTATTTTTCGAGTTACTCTCAGCAAGCCCTTTCATTTGATACCCATATTGTAGAAGTGCATTAAAAATAACTAGTCCGCCATTTTGGGTGTTCCGCCATGTTGGATTTAGAATGACGTCACATAGCTAACCATGTATTGTCAGCCAAACTAAACGTGTATACAAAATTTCAGCTCAATCGGTTGAAGATATCTGCTTCAAAAATGAGTTGCAAGAGTCCCTCCGGACAAACATAGTTACATACGAGTACATACATTGCAAGTTAAATAAAAGCTTGTAAAAACAGTGACATTCCGGGAGTGCCGACAGAAGTGAAAACAAAACAAACAGAATACTTTGCACTCACTGACTGACATATCGGACATCCCGAGGACAGCCGAACACATCCAAATGTAGCGTGGTGTCGGTAACAGTGTCGCGAGTTCAATGGTTTTTTCCATCTCAAAAAATGACCAACGCGCCTAAAGAAGTTTTCACTTCAAAAACTTTTAAAAAGTTTCGTGGCGGGAATTAGCTGTTCTTCTCTTCAATTTTGCAACTATTTTGAACGGTGAAAATACTGTTATATACTCTAAGCCTGTTTCATTTTCTCGCAATCGAAGCGAAAAGCAGAGTGTATAAACTCAGCCATAAACGAGCCATTTTACCCCTCGACTTAACTATCCACCCTCGCCTATGGCTCGGGTGGCTATAAACGTCTCGGATTAGACTGGCTTCTTTTATGCACTAGCTGTACAATCTATTCTTTAAAGAGTACCTAGATTGTACAACTAGTACTAACTACTAGTCCTAGTAGTTCCAGAAATTAGCACGATCAAACAAACTCTTCAGTGCTTTGTCAAATATCATGAGGCAATTTTCTGACAACGTTACTGCGATCTTGTTAAGGATGGGTGGTGTTTCAAGATCGGGAAGTATGGCAGAAGAAAGTGGAGGCCTATACGGTACCCAGCAGTGGGTGATGTCGGGCTGAAATGATGATGATGAATTGAATGAAAAACATTCCGACGGCCTATCTGATGTTAAGTAGTCACCGTTGTGTATGGATAGCCTGAAAGACCAGAGGCATTGCAACCCCAGTGCTCGTTCTTCTCCATACGAAGATACCTTTCGGAAGGGTCAATAATATATTTTTTTATCACATCTTTTCAAAAAGAGCTGGTGTATTCTTCGTAAACAGGGACTAAAATAGCGCTAATCGCTAATCGCTTTTAGTCCCTAGGACTAAAAGTGATTTAAAACTTTTGGTCCCTAGGACTAAAAGTGATTTGAATTTGGACGTTGCTAGTGACAGTTCCAATCACCAAAGAGATCAATCACGAATTATAATTATGTACAGAGGCCAGCACATCAACCTATCCCAATTTGTCAAATTTTCCCAATTGAATATGAACCTTATTCCTTTGTGGTAAAGTTAAAAATCTATCAATGAAATTTGACAGATTGGGGTAGCTTGATGTGCTGGCCTCTATACAAGTAACAGGCTGTATGATAAAGGAAAATGCGCGCGAGACAATTTTTTTTTTTTTGTGAAAAATAGAAAAAAATCGCATTCTGCTTTTGTTCGTAATTGTTTACTCAAAATTGTATGTAAATAAATAAATGTAGGTACTATTCTTATTCTTAATTGCATTCATATTTCATAGAGGGTGATAAAAAGTATGAGTGTGCACCTCGGGAGCAGCAACACTATTTTAAGCACGAGTGACGTATTTTGAATCCCTCGCTGCGCTCAGGATTCTAGCACTCTCGCCTTCAAACTAGTTGTTTGCTCCTTTGTCAAACAATTTACAATTTGTTCTTGTAATGTAATGGTAGGTAATGGAATTATACTGCTACAGGCATCTTGGCGCTCAAATGACACTAATGGGACCGCTGTTGATAAACATTTGTACGATTGTTTTGTGACGTGCCACTTGAAATGCATTCAAAAAACAAGATGGTGGCGTTAGTTCCTATTTTGGCCTCTTACAATTTATCTTCGACTTTAGCAGGAGTGCCGCTTCTGCAAGAACAACGGCGAGCGCGAGTCGTACTACCGCGCGCATGCGCTCAAGGACGGCGCCGGCCGCGTCACGTGCCCCGTGCTGCGCGCCTTCGTGTGCCGCCGCTGTGGCGCGCGCGGCGACGTCGCGCACACCAGCAAGTACTGCCCGCTCAGCACCGCCACAGGTACGTACTGTGCCGCGCGCGGCGACGTCGCGCACACCAGCAAGTACTGCCCGCTCAGCACCGCCACAGGTACGTACTGTGCCGCGCGCGGCGACGTCGCGCACACCAGCAAGTACTGCCCGCTCAGCACCGCCACAGGTACGTACTGTGCCGCGCGCGGCGACGTCGCGCACACCAGCAAGTACTGCCCGCTCAGCACCGCCACAGGTACGTACTGTGCCGCGCGCGGCGACGTCGCGCACACCAGCAAGTACTGCCCGCTCAGCACCGCCACAGGTACGTACTGTGCCGCGCGCGGCGACGTCGCGCACACCAGCAAGTACTGCCCGCTCAGCACCGCCACAGGTACGTACTGTGCCGCGCGCGGCGACGTCGCGCACACCAGCAAGTACTGCCCGCTCAGCACCGCCACAGGTACGTACTGTGCCGCGCGCGGCGACGTCGCGCACACCAGCAAGTACTGCCCGCTCAGCACCGCCACAGGTACGTACTGTGCCGCGCGCGGCGACGTCGCGCACACCAGCAAGTACTGCCCGCTCAGCACCGCCACAGGTACGTACTGTGCCGCGCGCGGCGACGTCGCGCACACCAGCAAGTACTGCCCGCTCAGCACCGCCACAGGTACGTACTGTGCCGCGCGCGGCGACGTCGCGCACACCAGCAAGTACTGCCCGCTCAGCACCGCCACAGGTACGTACTGTGCCGCGCGCGGCGACGTCGCGCACACCAGCAAGTACTGCCCGCTCAGCACCGCCACAGGTACGTACTGTGCCGCGCGCGGCGACGTCGCGCACACCAGCAAGTACTGCCCGCTCAGCACCGCCACAGGTACGTACTGTGCCGCGCGCGGCGACGTCGCGCACACCAGCAAGTACTGCCCGCTCAGCACCGCCACAGGTACGTACTGTGCCGCGCGCGGCGACGTCGCGCACACCAGCAAGTACTGCCCGCTCAGCACCGCCACAGGTACGTACTGTGCCGCGCGCGGCGACGTCGCGCACACCAGCAAGTACTGCCCGCTCAGCACCGCCACAGGTACGTACTGTGCCGCGCGCGGCGACGTCGCGCACACCAGCAAGTACTGCCCGCTCAGCACCGCCACAGGTACGTACTGTGCCGCGCGCGGCGACGTCGCGCACACCAGCAAGTACTGCCCGCTCAGCACCGCCACAGGTACGTACTGTGCCGCGCGCGGCGACGTCGCGCACACCAGCAAGTACTGCCCGCTCAGCACCGCCACAGGTACGTACTGTGCCGCGCGCGGCGACGTCGCGCACACCAGCAAGTACTGCCCGCTCAGCACCGCCGCAGGTACGTACTGCCGATGATATAATAATTTTTATTTGGTAGGAGGTACATATTATTTCTCTTTCCAGAACGTATGAAGTCCACGGCCATGATGCGCAGCGTGCTCATGGCGTCGGGCCGCCGACGGCCCGCGTCGCTGCCGCCCTCTGTGTCCGCGAGCGAACAATACGTGTCCTTTGGAGAAACATCGCCATCTGTCATCTCTGACACGAACGTGTACAATGCTTACGCCCTCACATTGCCGCTTGATCCCTTGTGGGCAGCTCTCGAACAAAAATTATTGCTGTAATTAAATTATTTCTAGACGTTTTGTTAGCAGAAATAAATTAAATTTTATTTTTCCAATGTTATCAAAACGTTCCATTTTAGGTATATAGTAGTTGATTAATTCGCGTATAGATGGCGCTGTACTCAATTAAGCGGGAAATTATGAAGATTTATTTTTTATTTCGCTAAAAAATCAAATATTATTATGGATGTTGACTGATACATAAAGTGTTTATAAAAGTTGACTGGTATTTAAATCCTGTTGTTAAATACGGGTATCAATATGTTTTAGAGTTAAGAATATATAAATAATGTTGAAGTTAGTATTCTAATGTACCTGTATATGATGATACTTTACGTATAAATGTTTATTTGATGATACTGTACACGGAGCAGATAGTACGTACCAGTGTGCTAACGGCTGAGTACAATATATAGTTGATTATTGTGAAAACGAATTAAAGAAATTGAACATATATGACAAAACTGTGTCACAGCCTTTAGAAACTATGAAAAATAGATTTGCCAACTTTTTAACTTTTTCTACAATTTCTTGTCTTACCTACATGCGGATATTTAAAGAGTACCTAATTAAAATGAACTTATTCAGCTTCTTAGCATCAATATAAATTCCTTTAAACACATTTACCTTATCAATGCTAATGTATTGATAATAAAATGATAATTAGGTATGAATTTGTAACACTGAACTAATTTGAATCAGCTTTGGCCGTTATCTTGAGTTTTTGAATCCAGAATCGGTCTAGATTTCGCATAATAAACTTCGTATAAATTACCAGTTATAGTAGCAATTAAAATTCATTTACAGTTATGACAAAAGTAGGTAGATCAAATTTGACTGTTCTGTTAAAAAAGTCCGTAATTATGAAGAATTTTTTTGCAAGTACCTACCTATTAATTTAATAAATTGTCTAAATTATAAATTCAAAAACTGCTATTTCTTACTTCCTAACCCAATTTTATTCGTAACAATGTGAAATTTTAATGACACGAATAAGTTGTTCATAATTTTTGAATAAATTATTCAACTTATTAACTAATTTATCGAGGCCTCGTTTTTATATTTTTTTATTAGTATTTGCAAATAAATACTAAATTCGTATCCGCATGTCAACAATTCATATAAAAAAGAAACATTAAATCATTTGACTCATCAAATAAGTTGACCCTAAATTGTCATACCTATACTAGATATCACTTTATTATAATCTAGAATTTTATTTTGTTGATTATTTTTATAAGATGATTTTATTGTTAAACATTTATTGGTGGAGGTGTCTTTTGGGGATAAATAATAAAATAAATCAGACATAAAACGTTATTTTCATTCTCTATTCATTGTTACCAAATACCTTGACCTAGCCTTTGCCCACGGCTTCGCTCGCGTGGATGTCGAAAAATATCCGACGGGAACGTGCTACCGGGATTAAAAAGTAACCTATAGGTTAATCCAGGTTATAAGCTATCTGTGTGCCAAATTTCATTGAAATCCGTTCAGCCGTTTTTGTGCAAACCGGAACATACATCCAAACAAACTGACCAAAATTCTAAAAACTATATTTTCGGCATCAGACTCGTATATTCAATGTAAGGTTTGACTTTCGCTACTATTTTATTTTAAGTAAGTACTTCGTCCGCGTAGAGTATAATTTTTTTTTTCTAGATAATTGAGCGAATGAGCAACTTCATTCCCTTTTTCACCCCCTTGTGGAAAGAAATAAAAAAAAACAACGATTTACGTTGTGTTAGTTTCCAACCCTATGCCGAAATATATGTGATTTTAAACATATAAAATAAAGCACGATGGGATTGACGTCGTCGCATAAGCGTACAAAAAAAAAAACAGAAAAAAAAACTTATATAATAAAGAACTTTAATTAAACTTAAACAAAATTTCATCCCCGTTAAGGGTTGAAATTCTAACAACACCGTTGCGTTAGCTTCCAACCATAAGCCTAATAATAAATTTTGTGATTTTAAATTCGAAAATTAAGGATTTTCCATACACAGCTTCATCCCCCTCCTTCGAGGGTAGAATTATCAAAAACGCTGAGACGTGTATAAATTAATTTTCAATCATCAGCCTAAACACAAAATTTTACAATCCTAAATTCAAAACTGACGGACTTTCATATAAACTTCCATCCCCTATTTTACCCCTTTAGGGGTGGAATTCCCAAAAATCGTTTCTTAGTGGATACTTACTCTTCACAAAGAACACACCCTGCATGTTTCATGTCTCTAGGACCAGCAGTTTGGGCTGTGTGTTGAAATTCACACAGTCAGTAGTCAGAGTGAGAAAGTCAGTTTGCCATTTTCATAATTATATATATAGATTCTTGATATTTCCTGTTGGTGTGGCGCACAGCCACATAATTATGTGGTTCGTCGACCTGTCACCTATGATAATATTTGAGGGGTATACAGCTCTACAGCAATAATCAACAATCATCATCACATCCGAACATGCGAAGTGATTGCTCGTTCCATCTTTCTATGACTAGGGGCCTTACTTTATAATACCAGCCTTGAGCCTACCACTGAGGGCAAACACCTCTCTTGTCATACAGAGCATTGATCACCACGCTTGCCCAACACGGGTTGACCATTTCAGACTTATGTTAACCATTATGTCCGTTTCCTCACGATGTTTTCCTTCACTGATGTTATAATGTCTATGATAAACAGGCTCAGAAAGTATATTATATGAATTGAAACAGTTACATTTACATTGGAAGTTACCCGGATTTGAATCCACAAGCTCGGAGAGGGCTTTACCACTGCACTGGGCCATCACCACATTACCTACCTTGTGCACTGGGACAATTACAGGCTGGCATAGTAATTGGTTACTCACCTAAATACTGACTATGCCAGCTACTGTACCTGAGTAGGAAACCTAGTTGTAGATTCCTCATACCTACGCCTCTCATAGAACCAGATCCTCGACTGGCGGTGTTGCCTCTTATTGTAGTTAATGAGTGATTGAACAGGACCGCCCACGCAAGCGCTGGCAACTGACTTACCTAGTTTGATTTACTTCTAGTATGTAGTTGGTGTTTTGAATAAAATATAGCTGAGTTAGGAAACTATTTGATACGTAGCCCGAATTTCACTGAAGTCTATTATATATATATTAAGTCCCTCTGTTCTCAAGAGTTCAACTTTCTCAGGAGTCCAACTTTTATAACATCCATATAAGTTTAAGCATGAGTTCAACTTTAATTTTTTATGTACTTTTATTAGCTATATTTCAATAGTACCTACAGTTGGACAGAAACTCATTGTTTCACAGTACTAAGCTTCCACTAATAAAATTAATATAACAAACAATAAATTTAACAAAAGCCAACAGCACTATCTCGGTACTTCTATAGTATTTCTGAAGTTGGTAATTGTAAACAATTATACCCAAGTAACACTTGAAAAGATAGTAAAAGTTGTGCAAAGTGTGTCAAACATCGCGCCTGCGCTCGCTGACCGACGAAAAATAAACATTACTTATTATTGCAACTTAAAAAAAGTCGCACGATACCTCGGCTTGCTAGCTGAGCGTACTCCTAAACCTATAAAATAAGACATACCATTTACAACCTTATGTAGCAAGTTTCAAATGAAGCGGTTTAAAAATCATACGAATTTGAACTCACGCGCCGCGAAAAGCCGCGTACCGTTTTGAATTCATTGATCATTCGTCTTCAACGCTTTAATCGACCTTAAAATCAAAACAACTAGTCATACTTTCCTTTAAACAGAAAACGCCGCGGGAAACGTAACTCTAACAAGTCACACGAAGGTATAATTTTCTTTGAAAAGCAGTGTCCAAAATATCTAGGTTCCAATCCGGTTGATTTGGGAATGTGTGTCGCGGAAGTGGGCTGCGAAGAGTAGAGGGCAGGTGAAAGGGGTGGAGGGGGGGAGAACATGCTGAGATTATGCACATCTGTATAATGGTCGCTGGCTGTTAAAATTGGCACACTTTGACCACTGTGCGTGAGCCTTTTCTAGCTTTAAGGAATGTTTATTCAATTGGAAGATCTGGGATTGAAGACTACATGTATGGATGCATAGGATTCTAGGTTATTGTGATGTTTGAGTTTAATTGATTTTGAATTAACTTCAGTTTTCATTTTCCTGCTTTTCACACCGTTTCCAATCAGTCATAGTCAGATCACGACCTTAAAATATTTATCTCTGACTTACTTTTTATCCAGCAAATGACATAAATTATTACTTACATACTTGGATAATTTTTATTCCTGTATGACCTGTATCTTAAAAGTCAACATAATTATTACCTATAAGAGTAGTAAAGTATATATAGGTAAGGTAGTCCCTGTCTTTTGTTTTGAGAATCCTACCTGCCTTGTTTGTTCCTCCGTCGCCGGACCGTATAGGGACTATCTACCTGATAGGTAAATGAAAGAATGAATCAGTGTACAATCTTCGTCAGTTTTTTTTATTCTTTATATCAAGTTAGTACACATTAGTAATACTTTTTGAAGGTACGGAACTGAGCAGACTTTTGTACAGAAAACTCATAAGAAAACTATAATAATATAGGTAATTACTTGAAAACAAAGATCAAAATACCTACAATCTACATATAGCATACCTATATACACACATCAAAAGTGTCTAGGGATCAACATATATTTTTGCAATAACTTTTCTCCTGATTGATATTAATTAAAATTTTCTTTAAGGATTCATCAAATAAAGTGTTTTCGTTTGTCACAGTGACGATAAACCAAGTCACCTTTGCATTAATAAAGAAATTTGCCATTTTCCTAATAAAGGGATTTTTGACATTTGAACCACTAACACAAAAGTTCGAAAAAAAGACTGAAATAACAGTTTTCTTTAAAATTTTATTGGGTAACTTAAACAATTAATAATCCGTGTTTCTACCGCGAACACTAACAACACAAGAACATCGGTTTGGCATACTCAAAATGAGTTCATCCAAATCACGCTGTGGAATGGCCGCCCATGTTCGTTGCAACAACAAAAAAAGGTCTTCTTGCGACTGGATACCCTCCATATTCGGCAGAGCTCTTCTCTGTAGCATATCCCATGCATGCTCAATCGGGTTCAAGTCTGGCGACTGAGCAGGCCAGTTCAGGACATTGATGTTAGCTGCGGCGAGAGTCTGTCTTACAACTCTTGCGGTGTGCGGTCGTGCATTATCATGCATTAACTGAAATAAGGGACCGATTTGCACTTGTAGAAGAACGATGACGTCTGATACAATCGTCTCAGCATAAATTTGAGCGTTGAGGTTGCCTCTGATCCAAATCAACTCAGTTCTTCGGCCGATCCAAATACCCGCCCATACCATGATGGTTCTACCACTATAAGGATGGACTTTATGGCAGGATTTTAATCGCTGTTGGCGTCCAGGGGTTTTCCAGTGTCGTATACGTCTTGTATCCGGTCTCATACCAAAACGAGACTCATCAGAAAAGCACACGAAACGCCATTGTTCTTCTGCCCAATTTCTGTGTTCAAGAGCCCATTGATATCGAATCCTACGATTGTGCATTGCTATAGGTGGTACCCGTAGCGGTCTTCGGGAATGAAGGTTCACTTCATGCAAGCGGTTTCTGACTGTTTGGTCGCTAATTAAGTTCCCTGAAGAGTGATGAAGCCTCACGGCTAACATCATGGCGGTTATTGTTGGAGCTCTTCGAGTTAAGATTTGAATGTATCGGTCTTGTCTCCGTGTGGTGCAGCGATACCGTCCTCCATGGCGCTCAGCCACGGTACCAGTGCTTCGGTAACGTGTCCAAAGTCGACTGATAACACTCTGACTTGTATTCAGAGCTAAAGCCACAGTACGTTGCCGGGAACCAGCTTCTATCATTCCCACGGCTCTGAGCATTTCTTCCCTGCTTAAATGACGTCGCCGCTCCATAATAACGTTGGTTTTAATCAGTAGTAGGGAAACAGTAGCACTAATAATGTCTTCAATGCGTTGTATGTTTTTATAGGGAAAATACACACATCAAAAGTGTCTAGGGATCAAGCATTTTTATGCGGATTTCTTGAGATTGAGATGTGGCTTTGTAATAAATTTATGATTTTATAAATTTATATGGATCCTTTTTGGTGCATTTCATAATTTGAATCAGGAACTGTGAATCAAATTCGAGTAAAAGATTAAAATCAGCTGTCAATATTTTCCCTATAAAAACATACAACGCATTGAAGACATTATTAGTGCTACTGTTTCCCTACTACTGATTAAAACCAACGTTATTATGGAGCGGCGACGTCATTTAAGCAGGGAAGAAATGCTCAGAGCCGTGGGAATGATAGAAGCTGGTTCCCGGCAACGTACTGTGGCTTTAGCTCTGAATACAAGTCAGAGTGTTATCAGTCGACTTTGGACACGTTACCGAAGCACTGGTACCGTGGCTGAGCGCCATGGAGGACGGTATCGCTGCACCACACGGAGACAAGACCGATACATTCAAATCTTAACTCGAAGAGCTCCAACAATAACCGCCATGATGTTAGCCGTGAGGCTTCATCACTCTTCAGGGAACTTAATTAGCGACCAAACAGTCAGAAACCGCTTGCATGAAGTGAACCTTCATTCCCGAAGACCGCTACGGGTACCACCTATAGCAATGCACAATCGTAGGATTCGATATCAATGGGCTCTTGAACACAGAAATTGGGCAGAAGAACAATGGCGTTTCGTGTGCTTTTCTGATGAGTCTCGTTTTGGTATGAGACCGGATACAAGACGTATACGACACTGGAGAACCCCTGGACGCCAACAGCGATTAAAATCCTGCCATAAAGTCCATCCTTATAGTGGTAGAACCATCATGGTATGGGCGGGTATTTGGATCGGCGGAAGAACTGAGTTGATTTGGATCAGAGGCAACCTCAACGCTCAAATTTATGCTGAGACGATTGTATCAGACGTCATCGTTCCTCTACAAGTGCAAATCGGTCCCTTATTTCAGTTAATGCATGATAATGCACGACCGCACACCGCAAGAGTTGTAAGACAGACTCTCGCCGCAGCTTACATCAATGTCCTGCCCTGGCCTGCTCAGTCGCCAGACTTGAACCCGATTGAGCATGCATGGGATATGCTACAGAGAAGAGCTCTGCCGAATATGGAGGGTATCCAGTCGCAAGAAGACCTTTTTTTGTTGTTGCAACGAACATGGGCGGCCATTCCACAGCGTGATTTGGATGAACTCATTTTGAGTATGCCAAACCGATGTTCTTGTGTTGTTAGTGTTCGCGGTAGAAACACGGATTATTAATTGTTTAAGTTACCCAATAAAATTTTAAAGAAAACTGTTATTTCAGTCTTTTTTTCGAACTTTTGTGTTAGTGGTTCAAATGTCAAAAATCCCTTTATTAGGAAAATGGCAAATTTCTTTATTAATGCAAAGGTGACTTGGTTTATCGTTACTGTGACAAACGAAAACACTTTATTTGATGAATCCTTAAAGAAAATTTTAATTAATATCAATCAGGAGAAAAGTTATTGCAAAAATATATGTTGATCCCTAGACACTTTTGATGTGTGTATTGACAGCTGATTTTCATCTTTTACTCGAATTTGATTCACAGTTCCTGATTCAAATTATGTTTGTAGGTAACAAAAATATTTGACGGATCAGTTAACCGCAAGATAAACAGAGATGGTGAATGAAACAAACTACGGGTCTCTTACACTACGCTACAAAGCATCTTGACTTACTTTGTCAATAATTATAAAGCAAGAACTCACTTCTGTTCGCCGCCAACCTACAGCCGGCGGCTCATAGTCACCTCATTCTGCCATCGTCGTGGGAAGGTCTAGTACCAGCATTACACCTCGTTGTCAGACTCCTAATCCACAGGAAGCATCGTTGATTAATATCGAGTACCTACTTACATTAAGATTACAGATCTGTTTTAATCCGGAGGTGGTCTAAGTAGGTAAAGCTGAACCTACAAATATGTGCTGGTGTTTGTTTAACTCGGTTCAAGTTCGATTCATTCGTGTATTATTGACAAGAGTGTAATATAATTATGACAATAATGTTATATTTAACTGGTGAACGGTGTGTAGTATAATAAAATGAGCATGAATGATCCTGAAAACAGCTTTGCAATAGTCCTAGGATTTTTCAAATAGAGACGATTTTTCCCTACTTAGCTGCATCCGATTAGACTGGAAGCCGACCCCAACATAGTTGGGAAAAGGCTAGGCAAATGATGATGATGATTATGTACCTATCACCACCATGGTCATTGTTCTGTTGTATTGACTAACAAGTAACATAGGTACCTTCGGATCGGAGTCGTCAAGTTTTCAGGTAAAGTCAGTAGCACCTCTTGTAATTTCAACCATGCCATCGGATCATAGGCTAAACTGGAGAGGCCTTAGCTATAACTAAAAGCAGACTGCAGTAGGTGTAATATTTATTAACCGTCAGAAAAAAGCTCCTTACAAGTGGAACATTATAATTCATAAAGAATTATAACACAGACCGACAGCGAATAAAATTGTGAAACATAACACTAAGCTTAATGCTAATTACAACGCATACATATTTATCATTCATACATAATGAAATGTAAATATTCTAACAGTTCTGTACCTGTGGGTGTGCCTAATTAAACTATTGACCCCAATATTAAATTCATTGTTACACTATTTTTGTTTGGAGATGCTCAGACGCTGCTTAGGGTGGGCGGAGTTCATTCAGAGACTGACTAAGCTTTGCGTTGCACTTAAGGAGATCATTTCGTTACGGTATTTGGATTGGATGAGACAAAACTTGCTGTGGAGCATACCGTCATGTACTACAATCATAAATTCGGAAACTTGTTTCTGTGTTTCTTCTGTATGTAGTCGGCATAGACTTATAAAAAATTATGGACTCCGCGCCACGCAAATCGAAAGTGAAGCACAGTAAGTATGCCGGGACCGCTTTTACAAACACGCCCCACGCTCACATTTACATCATAGTATGCCGACCGGCCGCCATTACGTGACACGACAGCGTAAACCGTACATATACACATAGATCGGTACGGTGCTTCACTTTCGATATGCGTGGCGCGGAGTTCTTTTTTTGTAAGTCTATGGTAGCCGGATAGCAAACACCCATCTCGTCTAGTTTTTTTAATAACCTGTTAAAGTTTTTGTATAAACCTTTACAGAAATTAATGTTATATGTATATGACGCACCGGGCCGGCTGGTGGATTACGGCCCATTAATTGTCACAGAGAGGAAATCTAAGTCCCTTGAGTTCCAGCAGAGGGCTGAATATGTGCGTATGTTATGAAGTGGTCCATGAGTTGATTTGCAAATGTTGAGTAGCCCGCGTCCACCATCAAATATTAAAAATTAAAATATTTTATTTTTCTCATCTCATTATTTATTTTTGTCACTGTATATTTTATTTCTTAGTTACTTATGAAACATCAGAAGCTAGGCGCATGGTTCTAATTGGTCGTTTCGTTTCCTGTGTGTAAGGAGAAGCCGCTTACCGGTAAGAAACTCCACCTCTTTTAAAAATTATTGGCATTTACCTACAATATTTATTTTTAGTGTCAACAAATCGATCATTGTCAACCGCATCATCACTTCCGCAATCAGTGAAATGATGTTACCTAACTACTTAAAAAAGTTACACTTGTGCTGAGCACCGAGCGTTCTCTTATCTTAGTATTTGTATAATTTTTTGAATATCACCTCATTGATTCCCCTTTGTACCTAAAGTACCTCACCTCCCGTTTTCCCAAAGACTAAACATCCAAAATACGTCCGGCCTTACTCCACAATCCCCACTCAACTCCTAGCTACTTATCCAGCTCGAATTCTGCAAGTCTCGTCTATCTGCGCCTACGCATAGCCCTTCCCCCACCCTCCCCGCCGAGAGAAATGGCGTGACCTTGTTTCTTGACCCACTGCCGACGTCGCTGCCGAGCACCGACGCACACAGGCGCACGCGAATACTCTCACACATACACAAACTTTGGTCAAAGCAAAAATTCAATGGGGTTTGGTTATTACATTATTTTGTGACCTGAAAAATAATGATTTTTGGGAAATAGAATAAAGGTGACCTTGTGTGAAAGAGCTTTTTAACACACCCCACGTGGTGCGCTTAAGGCGAAAGCGCCAGGGTAGCCCGCGAAATTCAATTTGATTAATATCTGATTCGCGACCGTCACAAATATGTATTTACAGAATTATAATCATTAAAGTCATCAACACAACTCTCTCAGACCAAGTAATCCTACTGAATGACTATTTCATGAAATCTTGACATTTTGGGATTATAATAACTTAGAAGTCGTATTACTGATTCTAATTATAATTCTGTAAATACTTATTTGTTACGGTCGCGAATCATATTTTAATGAACGTAATACTTAATACTGACCAGCAAATTTTCTTACGTTTTTTAAGCGCTAACGCTTCCCCCTTAAATGCAGGGAGCTGCCATATAGATACTAATAAAATTAAGAACCATTAATTCCGACTAACAGCTAGGCTTATGAAGTTCAAAGTCATGACAGCCGCTGCTCTAAGTCTGTCATTCTGTCTAGGGTCTAAGTATTGTATTTGGTAAAATGTTATTATATCTAATTATTGCTCTTCCTCTTAGAGAACCAAATGCATTAGCGCAGTTTTTCTTTGTACATGTTTTGGGGTTATAAATTGGTCACCCAATATTTAGACATCACACAATCCCTCATGAGTAGGTACACTGGTCCTTTAACCTCCAAAATCTAGCCATATTCTGATCAAGATATAGGTACCTACGGCCGTTGTTTTAAAGTCGCCCATTATACAGCCGGCTGCTCCCTAAACAAAACTACACCATCTATGGCGAACACCACTCAATGCGCCTACGGCTACTAATATACCTTGAAGAATAATTGATCAAATATGTGTTTTTTAATGTTATGTTATAATTTTTGAAGGAAGTTTTTACTTTTTAAAATCATTATTTTTATTACTGCCTCTCTTGTTAATAATTACAAATCCAAAGTCACGCTAAAGTTTCATCAATGTACATAGTAACACAACATACGACTTAAAAAAAACCCCTCCCTAACCGGACACAACGTACACTTCAGCCTAATTCCCAACATAATTAAAGCAGAGGTAGTGCCGTCCTGTGCCGACAAAGGTTGAACACACTGCAATACCAATGACTTGACCATCTTTGAGCCATTGAGCGGTTCATTGCGATTCGCAGTCGATGCAGCTTGACGTGTTAACTAGACAAGTAGACACACACACACCTAGCAGGGTTGGTAAGCCTAGAGCAAGCGTGTTGTGAGCAGTTTATTACAACAATATAATATTATTCATCATCGATACTTACACTGGCATAGATTGCTTACATAAAAGAATTCAGTTCAGACATAACAAAACAAAATTTCAGAATCATTCTCATAACTGCTGAGTGCTGAAGATTGATTTTGGTTATTTAGTGTGTAGCTACTGGTTCTCTATGATTGAGTGCGAATAGACCAAAAACGAGTTAATGGTGTCCATACAATAGATCTTCGCCACCCCTGATCTAGGAACTCATGCGCACGTGTCCTTCATTGAGTGTGTGAGGGTGTGTGTGCGTGTGCGACGTGTGTCAGGAAAGCTGCCTGTGTGAATGACTGAGACATTACAGTACCGCTTAATGACAGATCACCTATAAGAACGCGAACGAGGGCTTACAATTTGTCAGCTATATAATTTGCAGTTTTTGTTCAATTATAACATGGCGTATTAATGAAATGAGTATTAGGTAAGTACCTATAACGGGTGTTACAGTTACCTGGTAGCTGATACATATTTCTTATCTTCTCTATGAAGACGTAACATTATAACATCACGCCCTTTAAGGGTTTCCAATAGTGTTTGCTAAACCCACAACTCTTCACTTTTAGTCATCATGAGTCTCATGTAATAGGAGCTAGCCCATATCCATTACCTGGACCCAAATCCAGACTGCGTCTGCCTTGGGGACTTCCTATTAAAATAACTTAAAAACACTGCCAGCCCGTGAATCTAACTCATTTAGTCGAGCTCGTCACCACTAGACGACGAGGAGTTATTCTATGTTCCACTTGCTGTGGCCACTGCTGGACAAACGTCTCTTATCATTCTTTCCATTTTTCGCGGCTGGTGGAGGTTATGGTCCCATTCTTCAACCGTCTTTATTTCTGTAAGACCTACAGAACATTTAACCAGGGCTAGGCATCTCTGTTTGTTAGATTTGACCGCTTAACTGAGACGTTGCCTGAGGTATCAGCGTAGTGCGGGAGGGGGTGCGGTGTAGTGACTCAGTGTTTCGTGAACTTGTGACAACTATCTTCCCTCCCGCACCGCGCAGCTAGGTACCACTCGTTATTGGTAAAAATTACTTTACATTTATCTTACGCGATCTACTTTAAAAAGTAATATACAGTTTATATCTTTTCTAACTATTTTTTTATTTAATTTCTCCATAAACTTATTGCTGTAAGTTTAGAAAATTTCCATTCTTGCTCGCTATACATTTCCCAGATTATACCTAGGTAAGTATACTCGTACCTACATTACGCCAATAGATAAGAGCTAGTCTCATTATTTTCTTACTCTGTGGAAAGGAAAGTTAAGTATAGCATATCATGAGCTTAGTGCAGGCTGTCTCATTATTGTGTAGGCTCAATCAGGCCCAAACACCGCGATTATGTTAGTGGAATCGTTGCTATCATAAGTCGTATAAATTATGCCCGTGGCTGATTTATTTGTAGCGGATAGATAGCTAGAATGATTTCTTTATGATTTATTATGATTAAGATTACTTACATTAGTTTTCTGCTCTTGATCTTGGTTTTCTTACATTGAGTAACAATGATATCAATCTGTAATATTCTGCAAAAAGAACTCACTTCAAGATAAGCAGTTCTGCACAAATAATGTCCAGTACCTAGTGCTATTCTGTAAAAAAATCACCGTGATAACTCAGGTGAAGTGAGCTTAAAGTGAGCTGTCATTAGTGTCAATCTCTATAGCATCAGATGGAATGACGATTTATTCCGGTCTGATCCTCCTCGATCCCCTGCTAGTTCTTGACAGCTCACTTCACCTAACTTCTCACGGTGAGATTCTAACAGAATCGACCGCCAGTTTACCTATTATTATTGTCGTTTTGTTATTTTTCTGTCTTGAAGGGGGTTGGTTAGTAAAATATACACACGAGTAAAAAGTATTAACAGTGTTAATACTCTTTACTCGTTAATATTGAACATACTTTACCGGCACTATCAAGCGAATACAAGAAAATAAGTGTTTTTAAATTCAACAACAATAAAACAAATCTTAAGATGTCTATATTTAGTATTCGCGAAGGTTGATCACCGTTGCAGGTACCGTTGTAATGTGACCATGTAGCCTTGTAGGTGATCATTTTGGACAGCATCGTCATCGGAGATATCAGTTCGGTTCTGATGTAAAAATAGCGGTGTTTTTTGTAAAGCTAATTGATGAGTTTTCCAGGTCAAACTGGATTGTTACCAAATCTAATTCATTTTGAAATGGTTTTAATGCTCGTGTTTGACAAATATTTTACCAGTTGAGATAAGTGATGGTGCACGTTTCCCTCCTTCGACTCCTTCGTCATCATCAGCATCCTCAGACCTATGTCCAGAAGCCGCCTGCTATAGAGCGGGCGGTCTCTCCTTTCGCACGCCATTTTTGTCGGTTATTCTTATCAAGTTGCTGCAAGCCACAATCCCCCCCCTCTCGCAATCCCTTCTCTGTTCACCCACAGCTACTAGGTAGAGTGATGAAAGAGTTGGTATATAAAATCAATGTTGCAGCCAAGGTCCCTTTGATCGAAGGAGGGGCCCGTCAGCGAAGGAGGGGCCCGTCAGGGCCGAAGCCTGCCGGGGCAGCGGGATTGTCCGAAAGGGTTACCGCTGCCCCGGAACATAAAGGGCTAAGGAAGGAACACGGATGGGTTTTAGTCAGTAAGAGTCTGACACTCCCTTCCGCTCCACCCAGAGCGGGAGGGGTCATTTGATGATTTCCCATCCTTAAAAAAAAAAAAAAAAAGGTCCCTTTGATCAGGTTCACGAAATGTAAAGAAATACAAAAAGGTAATATTCTATCATTAGATAAATTTAATAGAATTTAGAAATGGATCATCAGTTCCAATAAATTATATCAGTTGTTAATATAATGTTGGTTACTTGGTTGCTAAGCTAGTAGTTCGTGGGAACTTCTATTATTTAACTTTTTATCGATATAAACGCGTTGCTTTTTAACGCGTAAGTAACGACAAGTGTTCTTTCACCAAGATTGGTTGCAATTAATTTAGTAACAGTATACATTTTTATAATTTTTTTATTGCTTTTACAATGTAGGTCTTTGTTCGTGACTGAAAGGTTGGTCAGAAATTAGATTAAATATTGATGCAACGTCTATAAACATTCAAAAACTGTTTTCGGTTAAAGGGAACATTGGCATAATCACTACTCTTACAGGTGGATATGAATGGCCATCTTCTTTAACACATCCAAAGATGGGGTGGTAGCTGTAAGCTGATAATGTTTATCAATAACGTGGCGTTTGCAAGATGTAGGAACGTGGATAAAATGAAATAATGCAGCCTGGAAGGAATGCGCCTGTCGTGTCGCTCTGTGCTTTGTGCCATCCCCATGGGAAAACACTCGTCTGTGTGGTTGTGGTGTTAACATCTGTATCGTCTAGTATAACTAAGGAGTTATTCGGACGTGATTTGCCTCAGCATGCCTACTGCTAAGTGTGCCGCGTCGAGAGTGAACACGGGTACTGTTATTCGACGGCCCGACTTTTACTTTTGTCGCCCCCCCTTCCCTTCCCCACTCCCCGTGTGGGAGATACAAGAAAATGCTTTATGCACGCGTATGTAAACATAGTATGACTTTGACTTTGAAAAATTGTGGCATTGATAGTTGGATCTGTGTTTATTTAGCATGCCCCTGAGGCATGCCCTAATATTTGTGAAGCTTTTTTACTTTTTCTCTAAGCGGAATCTTAATACTACATTTTTTTCGGTCAATATCAATGAATCTTCTTCGCCTTGCCTACCACAGTCCGGTTCATCTCCACTCCAGCAGCAGTAAAAAGTCCTGTAACTTCAGCTTCCATACTCTACAATAAAATTTTTTTAGATAAAATTTTCGTCTAAAACTTTTTCTATATGTATATTTTTTTTGTCCTAATTTTACCGGATGGACTGATTGATCAACACTTGTGAAGTCTGTAGGCAAGAGCCGTACTTTTTAAAATAATAACGACTACCTATTTCTGTACACGAAAATTACTTGCGATAGCCTTAATTATGAACTAGTCACAGAGACACGCCTGTGCTCCCCTTAGAGGAAGAGAGAGGTGTACCATAGAGCGAGCTAAATCTCGCAATGTAGAGGATATTTCGAATATACCTCCCTTTACTTCTGACTTCATGTTCCCATTTACTTATAATGCCAATAGAATAAAATAATATTGTCACGAGAGCGAAGCGCAGCTAGTTTTTTAAGGAACTCAGACTGTTTTATACCTGGGGTCAAACCCAGCACCCCATGCTCAGCTGCAGTGGTGCTTACCAAGACTAGACTAACAAAGCAGTCAGTAAACCAGATGGCAGCTTCCATTTACGATTATTAACAGTGTAAATGAGTTCGCTGACCACTTCTTTACGATTATTTTAAGTAATGTTAGTAATTCTGGTAACTTGTTCGTAACAGTACTGGTTTCATTAATACTATGCATAGATTAGCGAGTCCGATGATGATAACCGTACTGATTCTATAAATTTCATACGTATTTATTTTGTGAGTAGTCAATCCTATAAGATACTTCTCGCGTAATATTTAGGTCAATATTTTAAAATTAGATGACAATGAACAAATTCAGAGGTTTATCTCACTTTCTCAATATCCTTGAAAATAATTATGAATTTGGGAAACAAATAAGAAAATGGATATCTCGATATTCAGAATACAATTTCATTTTATGGGTGGAACAAATAAATAGTTCTATTATAGTATTCATAATTGCAAACCGCAGCAAAAATCTAATAAACACATTGCATCGAACGTGATTAAATTTTTGTGCAACATTGACTTTAACCCACTTACCAATTTCTGCCGACGCAAAATCATTAATTTCATATGTGTTTAGCTAAGTTCTAAAGTGCAAGAAACTATTTTACGCTGAATAAATAATTATGTATAAGTAGTGAGACTTTTTGTTATTTTGATCTTTAAGGTAAATAGTATTTAAGTAAACTAGGTATAAAATAATGAATTAATAAAGTTTTGTGATTATTTCAAGAATTCTAATGCTAAATATTGTTATGAATTTTATTGTCCTTCAATTACCATAAAGTATGATCATGCCGCCTGTGATACAGGTTTATCCTAGTACCTACAGGCATCTAACATTATTACCTTTGTAAATAATTTCTATGACTCTAAGTAATAATTTTACCAATTTTAATAAACATTATTATTATTATAATTATATATTATTGCATCAAAGCTTTAGATAACTTACCATACCCATTTTTTTTATTTCTTTCCCAAAATCATAATTTTCATCTCATTTACATCGCCACCAGCACCCCACCATGGGCAAAGTAAAGCCCCGTCATAGTTCAGCTGCGTCGCGGATGCAGCGCCAGCGGATCGGTGTCACCGGCACACTTTCACGGGCCGGGCCGTGCCGTGCCGCCGCCGGCCCGTCCCCCCGCACAGCTTCTGGAAACCAAGTTTAAGGTCGCTTGGTCAAGGTTATGGTTCGCCTTTAGGTCATGTGGGGATTTTTTGGTGGTCATTAATATTTTTATCTTAGGTGTCCTGGTTTTTCCTAATGGTTCGATGTTATATAGGACCCTTAAACTTGTCAAAAGGTGATTACTGACAAAGAGATCACCATCCTCCCTTATCCCACAATTTTTTAGGGGACAGCGCAGAAGCGCGTGTACCTATTAGCCGTCATCTCAGAAGTCACCCCTTTTTTCCCTATCATGTGCTCGCATATACCTACCATTCGTCGCTTCTTTGGTTTTCTTAACAAAAAATTATAGTAAAATTTAATCCTATGCATGACCTGCCTGAAATGGCGATGTCTTCAGAACATTGTGCTTTTGAGTTCAAAAAGTCTTTCTTCGCAAGTTTGGGTAGTAAATAAAAGAGCTTGTCACAAAATATCATGTGCCTAAGTAAGTCATAACTTTTAGAGCGTGTCGCATTTATTATACGCTCCAAAAGGAATTCGGTTAACAATTTGTTTTGGCAATTGAGGGAAATAGGTTGTTTTGAGTTTTACTGTTCTTGTGTTTTTAATTTCACTCTTAATGACAGAGATGCTTGGCCTCGGTTTTTCTCCACGGGAGGGTAAACTTTGGTTTTTAAAAATGACAGCATTTATAGCCGATTAATATTTTTAATTTTCATCGTACCTACCTATATTAAATTTTTTAGATATGTGTAGAAAAAAAAGACAAAATGTTTATTATTTACCTACCCAGAATTTATTAAAATGTTATATCGGTTTCATTTCGGATTTCGCGTCAATCTTCATTGCAAATATTTATTTGCTTACCTATTAATTTAATTTACAGATTATCCATCACAAAAAAAAACTAAAACAATTTAATTACAATTATTTTCCAATCGATAGCAAAGGTTATAAAGCTATTACTAAAAAGAGTGGTTAAGCACAAATTAACTGGTTTATCGTGCACGGAGTTCTGCTCAAAGACGCGTGCGCCGCTCAAATCACTGTCATTAATCATTGTAGCCCAAATTCTTTGGCGTTGGGTAAAGGTCACACGGTCTGAGGCTTGAGCGGAGCGATTTTTTTAACCTTTCATTTAATAAAATCGACGGGCAACAGGTGATTGACAACAATCTGACAACTCGAAAACTTTACAAGTTTCTTTCATACATTTTCTGTTTTATTAAACTGCGTCTGAAGTGAAAATGTGAGAATTATGTAGGTAATTGTTTGACAAATAAGTTGCATTGTCCTTCAATTGACAAACTCCTCATAATAATTATGTAATAGGTAAACCTACTATTTGGAATGGGGAACGCTTAAATTTACTGATTGACCGACTCCATGACAAAGAATGCACAGGCAGCAGAATGGCACTTACGGAGCTACGGAAGTGGCACAGATCTCACTGATGCCTTATTACCTGAGACTCATCGCCATACATTCAATGAAATATCATGGTGGAGAATTAATACAGTTTGGCGTGGTTATTGAGTTTTGTAGTTTCATAACCCAAATGGCAAAGAACTTCAACCTCATCTTGATTAAATGAAAATGAAAAAAGGTTTATTGGAATCAACAAGTTTTCATATTACATCAGTGGTGATTGGAGCCTCCTTTTAAGCTTATAAAGCCTGTATTAGGACACTCCGCTCTTCCAGGCATTAGTTGTGCATGCATAAATACTTGTTTATTCCTATTTTATAATTTTTATACAAATAAAACAATTTAAAACTATTATAGATTGCTCTCAAGCAATCAATAATATTTTTAAATTGTTTTACTAACATCACGTTACTCATAACGTGATGTTAGTAACATTCATAAGATTTAACATAACATAACATCACGCCAGTTATCCCTGAAGGTTTAGGCAGATCTATATCTAGAAGTACTCATAAGTTTTTGCTTTAGCAAAATTTTGGAAAATGATTATTATTTTGTCACTGTGCGTGACCAATACCCGTACTTGGGTAATTAATGACCATTACTATTTATCGCTTGTAACTTGCGCCGCGCACGGGTCGCGACTTGCGCACAAGTTCAAGTATGAAGGGCAAGGAGCGGCGCGGGCGCACATTCGCAAACATTTCACTGCAAGGTAAAGGTTGTGCTGACCTTTCGCTCACATTTGCTTCGCGTCGGGGGTGTGGCCGGCTTGAAAAAGGATGGGTGGGCGTTTGGTAAATAACCAAACAAAACCAAAACCTAAACTTGATGCAGAGAATAAATAAATGGCTTAGGTCTTAGATCATTGTGATTGAGCTTGTTGGTTGGTTCCGCCTGAAACGACAGCAATTCAATTTACAAATCACGCAACGTGGACGAACTCAGAATATGGTATTACTTCTATCTCTTTGTTTTTAGTACCTTCTTACCTAGACGGACATGGTAGAACTTCTCACAAAGAAAAAGGTAGTTTTTAATGGTATGTGAAATGTTTTCAGAAATCACAAAAGACAGCTGTAGGAGGAGCCTCCTGGTACTGTAGTCCAGCCAACTGCCTACTTAATTTTTGGTTTTACGTTTTTACTTCGGTGCTACGACATTTGGGCTTGTAGGTAAGTGTGCAGCATCCTTACAGCATCCCATCGAAACCTAAACCTAAGTCTGGGCAGTGGTGGCCCAGTGGCAGCTGCACCGACTTACGTATCCTCGTGAGTCGTGCATTTGATCCCAGCCAGGCAAGTTACTTTGTGTAATTTATTCCATCACCACTGCTTACAAAACGGTGTAGGAAAACATCATGAGGAAATCGGCACGTCCTAGAACCAAAACTTCGAAGACATGTGATATCTACCATCCCGCAGTTAATCCATGTGGAGGATTATGGCCCACTCCCTCTCACAGAAAAAAGGGCTGCCTCTCAGCAGAGGGGACGTTATAGGCTGATTATGAACCTAACTTTACCATAGTAAATCAGATCCAAGCTACTCCAAGCCGTATTTTTTTTTTCAAAGTTTTCCTCTCCAAGTTCGGCAATTTTGCAACCAGAATACGAAGCAAGTGGCAGGTAGGTACGCCTCTGTTTACCAATATTGACAAGCAACTCACAGATCGGTACTGCTGAGGTCGTCACTCTGCTGGTCTCGTGCGGGGTGTAGCGTGATGTTCATTCTCGTCGCGTGGAGTAAACAATGCATGCATCGCATTTGTATTAGTACCACTGCGAGTAGGGACTTGGATGATTTTGTGACGAAAAGACTTGTAATTTTTTTTTATAATTAGTATAGTTCTTGCATAGTTACATAGTTCTGTTTATTCTATCCATGTTAGAATATTATTTTTATTTATTTTCTCTTTATTATACATCCTTCCTAGAAATATTGCTGCTAAATTAAAAAAGAAGTATGTCTTTTTAATTTTAACTAACTTTGTGTGTTAACCACCTGCAGCAACAATAAAGCATTTTCTATCCAAGTTTTATTCTAATTTTAGTCCACACATTTCGTCTAAAGCCCTGACTTTAATCAGCCTATCACAGTCCACTGCTGGACATAGGCCTCTCCCAGGCTGCGCCACAACGTGTCCATAAATCTGTCCCAGCCACCTTCTTAAGGTCGTCGCTCCATCTACCTCTCACACTACGCTTGCCGATAGATCTCCACTTTAAGAACTCGTCGTTTCTGTCCTTCGACAAACATAGCCCACTGCCACTTCAGTTTGCTTACTCTGCAAGCTATTTCGATTACCCTGACTTACTGTTTTTAATTTAAAAATGTAATTAACTTCTGACGTAGATTAACTTCATGGAGTTTTTCGCGGTAAGCCTTGTCTTATTATTATTTAACTCGCCGCTAATGAGACACAATTGATTTTCTATTGTATCGTACTACATTTAGGTTACACGCGGAGCTTGACCGGTTAAAGCTCTTTTATGATATATCATGTATTATGTGTTCTCAACATGACATTAAATAGGAGTTACAGAGGTGTGAAAGGTTGTGCAAATATATATATAATTTGGTGCTTTACACGCGTCAAAACTATTTCAAATAAGTTTTTTGTAAACAGATGATATGTTATTTTTTTCTCCTGTCCTCATCCCAATTTATTTGGGGTCGGCGCGGAACGTCTTTTTCTTCCATACGTCTCAATTAGCCGTTATTTTGGAATTCAATTCCTTCCTATCCATATCAGTTTTCACACAATTCATCAATTTTTTCTATTTCCTCAAAATAAACTAAGTAATAAAATATACATAAAATGTGTCAAGTTCACATTTAGTGTGTGCACGTAGTAGCAGTTAGCGGCGGGCGGCGGTGAAATCAAGCCGCGCTATGTAAGTGGGTTGGTGAAAGAATCTCTCCGGCGCGCGCGCGGCGTACCGATAGCAAACAAAGCCGACCTTGAATCACTATATTTTTGACAAAAATATTTTTGTAGACTGTTATTTCTTGTCTTGAATTTGTCATGATTCTTTTTGCCTGAAGTTTCAGGCATTCTGTAAAGCTACGTTCACTTGGCGAAAAAATTTTTTTTTTTTCGTTTTTGTTATCTTATACTGATTCGCAAAGAAAACGAGTTGATTTACGAGCATTATTAATTAAACTTTATTATTTTAGGTAGATACGAGTAATTACCCAAATTACCTTTTTAATTTAGTGTCTTTAATTACCTGTTATTAGATTATTATGATTTCGTTACGGTAAGCAGTTTCAATTGACAAAATGTAGGTAAAGACTACTAGTACTAGGTCAGGCTTGTATCTCTTTTTTATGATTTTATTTGAAAATGTTTGGGCACTAATTAAAAATAAAATTCTCAAGCAGGGGTGTGAATTAACAAACATATGTTGTGATTCAAAATATATTCTTAAGTCATTATCAAAACATATAAAATTAGATACTTACACGATAGTAATCCAGAATGATTAAGAATTAACATTTTCATAAAAACTACACATTTACAACTCCATCTTATTGTTTATAAACTTCATAGCCTTGGCTGAAATGTATGTAAGTAAATATTTACATTGAGACAACGTAAAATTTAGACATTGCAATTTTGACACTCATTTTATTAACCGCAACAGATTTGCAAAAGTCGATTATATAAAACATCGATTTGTTACAGAACCGACACTAACAAATTCATTACGTTGCAATATAATAAAACCTAATTAATTTAATTACACAACGACTTTTTCGCTCACCGTACTTTTGCTTGAGTGTGCGAGTAGCGACAGCGACACAGCGATACGTTGACATTTCGCGCGCACGTGTGAGTTATATTCGCACGAGTGTTTGTTTGTGTATGTGTATTTTCTCTTGTGTGCCCTGCGCAAGAGCACTTGTTGACGCAAAAAGGTAATTTGTCGTTTGTGTGTGCATTATGACAATTTTCACATCCGACTTTCTTCCGAGACGCGAGGGAACATTACGTGTGTTGTGTGAACTAAACTTTTAGTCGGATCTTTCACTTCGTATGTTCACACCTTTGTTTGCTCTCAGATGTCTAATGTGACCCACTTGTGTTTCTGCGTGTATTTTTAGAAAATTGCTGCTTATCTTTTTATGTGTGATTCTTTGTTGATGTTATTGAGACCATTTTCTTATATTGGGTTATTAAATGTATTAAGAAAATCTTTATAATTCGCCAAGCATATACATGAAACTTACCAAGTCCAAGATCCATTTAGAGAATGTCGCCGTCGAAGGAATGTAGAAAGCAAACAAATAGTTATCGTTAACAAAAAAAATCTTCATTTATTTTACATTAATTTACAAATTTACTTAAACATATATTGGAAAAACCTCTTGAAAAATAACATTCGCCGCTTAAAAAGTACGCATAATATTTAATTGTTTTCGTCAACTGTAATGCTTTACAATTAATTAATAATTACACAAATTATAATTGAAAAATAAATACTTAGCGCTAAAAATTTATATTCTAACAAAAAGGTACTTTTATTAAGTTCTACTTACACACACCGCGGGAAACGCCGCGGCCGAAACGTCCGCGGAGAGTTTTACTATTGTAACTGCAGCATTTCATTTGAGCTTTATTGATTTAACCATTCATGGAAAACATTGGACATCATGCAAAGCTATCCAGTAGAAACCAAGCTGTTACAGATTTAAGATAAAATTCAAAGTGAAAGTTTAAAAAATTACAACGCTGGCTGCATTCTAAAAACTGCACATGCATATGACATATTAATTTAATTGCATTTTCTAAATTGCTGAAACTGCAGCGTTCTAGTGATATTTATTTTATTATAGAAAGCAAATAATAAAATGTAACGGAAACAAGTACTCAATTTTTGCTTTCATTTTATGAAGTCTTTCTAAAAGAGAACATTAATTTAATGATTCATCAGATTCAATTGTGTTTAAGTCTAGAAGACTGTTATTATTGTGAATGGTAAGCACTGACTTTACATATTTGGTTTCAAAGCAAAAGTAATGCTTTTAAGAGATTTATTGACTTGTTCGTCAACACGCGAGTATCAAATTCGCGCCTGCGCGCGAAAGTCAGTCGTTCGTTATAAATAAATGCAAGTATAACTATCCTCATTTTAGTTTTTAACCTAATTTCATTGTATGAGCAACAATGTCGAAACTTCACAAAAACTCGCGTTAGATTACAGCGTTTTAACCGCGCGTTGGCTCGCGGCGTGTATTTTTCCCTAACGGGCAGCCGCTCGTCTGCTTCGACAAGCGTTTTAACGCCTCAAACAGTCAAAGATTATCCCCACGATAGTCGCAGGCACCTAGTGGAATGTTAGTAGTGTGTATCGAATACACAGAAGATGAAAGATGATACATCAGATGGGTGAGATTGGAATGTATGGAAGTGGAATGTTTAGTGTAAACGTAGCTTTATGTCAAAGTTCACAGACCTAAGTCAGTGACGCTTAATAATTAATGTGATAATATGATTTTAATGATACGAGACTTGTATTGAAGATTATGATAATTAATTTTCATGATGATTTTAATGTAGGTATAGTTTGAAACTTATTGTTGGAAATTAGATGAGTGATTTTCAAAATTGCTAATTGTGAAATTGATGAATGTGATAAGTACTTGTATATTGTGATGATGTTGAACAATTTCTTATCCAAAGGATTTGCAATTGTATTTTTCTGTGATCAATAACATTGTGGTTTCATGAGAAAGTGGATGACAAGGCGTTTCAAAATGAAACGTGATGGGTTTTTCTAAATGTCGCATCAAAACTTACCAACCCAGGCTAATAATAGGCAAAGCTAAAGCTTAGTACAAGGTGGGTCTACGCCATGAATAACAAAAAAATGTATGTAATATTTGGCGTTTCAGTAATAACTCATTAATTATTTATTTATGTAGGTACTTCTAATCATCTCTAATTGTTTCTCAGTCCGAATCACGCAGCCATTAGCCTTAAAAAGGTAAATGCCCCAAATACCGTAACATCAATTATAAACTGCCAACGAGTAGCAATCTTACGCAACAGCGGATCGGTATTATTAGTATGAATTTTATTTTTTATCCGTCCGCTTCCCGGACGCGTCGAGTTCCGTTCGCGTGCGTTTGCGCATCTAGCGTTCGCGAATAAAGAATTGGCTTGCGGGTTTTGATTGGCTGTAAAATTCAACCAATAAAATATCTAAGAGTTATTTTGTTCTTTTTTAATATTTTTATTTGTAGGATTTTTTTCGCGATTAATCCAAAAAGTATTCAGTATTGCAAAGGGTCATTGAACTTTAAAATTGAAGCATACAATTAGTTGCCCTTATAGCCTTGAATTATTATAGAAAAGCGAAAACAAGGCTGCCCTTTAAACGTGATGACGGAAATAGTGCAACAATGTTGAGTGTTGGTGCAACAGTTCAACACGACAAGGTGTTGCGGAAAATTATTAAATGCGATGATATTTGATAACTGTACGACAATGATGATATAGTATGGCTCGGATCAAAAATGAATCGTAATAATCTTGTGATCATGGAGTGAAATGACTGATTTGAATTAATGTGTTGTTAATGCAAAGACAGGAGTGATCTTGAGTGTGTATCATGAGATGAGTTTATGAACTTGAGCTTAAATGACTGACGTATAAAGGATAATGATTCAAATGTACGCTTAATGTGTGTGATGAAATAATAATGGTTCTGTTAAACTTATAGATACCGATCTATGATTCGATTTGATTGTGATGTTACAAGTGACAGAATGATGAATGATTACTTTGATAATAACATTAAAAATCTTTGCAAGTTAAATTGTTCTTTAATTCAAATCTTTTGGTCCACATATAAATATAATAATAAAACGATGAAAACTAAATATTTGATGTTTCTATAATGTACCTACATTAAGTCGCAAAGATTTTTATTTATTTACATTTTGTGATTGTTGTGTTACTCTGAGGTATGTTATGTTATTAATACTTGTTACTTCAAGTAGAAAGTTAATTCAAAGAGCCAAGAAGTGGCGCGAAAAATAAATAACTAGCAATAGCGATATGAAAACAAAACCTTACCTATATACTATGTTGCCAACCAAATTATTAAAAATCCCTACTTCACATAATATTTTATAAGAGTATTTTAATACAAAGTTTACAAGTACAAAAGGTTTACAATTGGCAGTATCATGTTAGCCTCATGAGCTTTGTCATTTCTCTTCCTTAAATTAATTAAGTACTTATTTATACATTTAAAAGAAAAAAAAAATACTAATAAAAAATTCTGACTAACAATAGGTAATCGGAGTAACCATTCACATTTAAAATTAAAAAAATATGTTTCTACATTACAAAAATATATTTATTTCGTTCATGTTTTGTCCGTTTTAAAGCGCTGCGCTTTTTGTGAGCAACATATGACGTAGTATGTCATGAGTCAATGTGACGTCAACACATAACCGAAATAACAGAAGATTTAACTACACTAATGAGACGGATAGTTCAGAAAACAATCATAAAGAAGCGGAGCGGAAAACTTCAAGAACTTACAAACTAATAATATAATACAGAGAATATAAATCACTTAAAACTAGTTAACATTGCACTTGTCCTTAGGAATGTTATACTAATGGGTTAAATTAATTACTCGTGATACCACGTAACTACTTATGAAGACGTACAGGGGACGTCGGAAGGCCTGGCAACAGTGGCGACATCTATTCGCAATGTTCTATGATGAAGCGTTGTAACGTCTCTGTTCCTGACGAAATAAATTTACAATAGCCTACATGAGATTCAGCGCGCATGCGTTACCGCTCACTGACACTAAAGTCACAGACACACTATATTACAAACTACAAAATGCTTCATTTTGAGCTAGAACCTACACCTGCTAGTCTCTGCCGATCCGCTTGTGAATCTGTTGGTGCTTGATGAGGTGCGCCTTCTGGCGGAACGCCTTTGCGCACACGTCGCAGCGGAAAGGTTTTTCCCCCGTGTGTGTCCGGAGGTGGACCTTAATGTTGGACTTATTCAGAAAACCCCTATTGCATATGCCGCACCGGTGTACCGGCTTTTCCTTGCCGAGCAGCCCGCTCAGCTCTGCCGCCGTCGCCGACGGGAACGAGAGCGAGCTGCCGTGCATGTTCCCGCTGTTCGCTTGTTTCGCTTTAGCTCGACTTCTTTTACTCTTACTCGCTGGTGTGGAAGTCGTGGTGTGAGCATGCGGGTAGCCAAGAAGTCTGTCAGGACTACAAAGTCCGTCAGGTTTGAGGCTGAGCGCATAATGAGGTGCATATCGGCCGTTTAACAACCCACCAACACCATCAGTCGTGGAGACGGCGTTCCCGGGCGGAGACGATGTTGATATCACATCCATCCCATAACTTGTTGAGCTCGGAGCCTCCTGCTTGACCGGCGGTCCGTTCTGCAGCCGATTTTGTAACAGTGGCATATAACCATGCGTCAACAAGGACTGCAGTGTCGATCCCGCTTGTCCTAAATTTTTCTGAAGAAACTCAGTGCTTTTAGAAAACTCCTGATTTTTGCAATGGTAGTCTAGACTGGAGTGGTGATTTTGTCCCGAAGGTGGTGAATTCGGCAGATCGAACTCCGCAAGACCTTGTTGTATAATTTTGTCACCAGGTTGTGTGCACGCGCCCGTGATCCAGGCGTCAATGTCCATCCAACTGTCTCTGGAGTCATTCCTCTCAGGGTCTTCAGGTTGCGACGGGACAGTCGTGTCGGCGATGGCTGAGCCGATGATGGCCGCTATGTCCTCTATTGAGCTGATATCGTACATGTCCTGCTTGTGCCCATCCTCGAACATTTTGGCAGGTGGCGAGCAGGACGCGGCGCAGGAGTCTGCGGCGGAGGTGTCCGCGAAGGGCTTAGTGTCGGGCCCGTCGAGAAATGGTTTGACGTCCTCTAAGTCGGGAGGTTCCGCGTCAGCCGCGCAAGTCGACGAGGACACGACGTCATGGTCGGTGCCGTAGCCGCTCTGCGTCGGATAGTTATTGTTCTCTTCTGGAAGGCGTTGCGCGATAGCATGGTAGTGGTGTCCAGAGATGCCATTGATAGATAGGTGTCCGGTGTAGCCGGTGAAGGGGGGGAGAGGCTTAAGTTCTGCGAGGGGGGTAGGGGCGAGGAGAGAGTCAAGGAGCTCGTGACAGGTCGGCGGAGGGGAGGAGTTATCGAGCTTGGGGTCGAGCCAGCAACTGCCGAGCAGCAGCTCGTCACCGCTGGCGCCCGCCACTCCGGCGCACTTCATGCCGCGCCTCACCGCGACGCCGGAGCCCAGTGACAGTCCTCCGCCGCCATACTTGGACGCCGCCACCCTGCTGCGCTATCTGTGACAAAGGAAAACGATCATTAGTACACAGTTAATACGTAATCAAGGAAATATCCTCTTAATGGATTGACAATCAGGACTATTTAAAAATCATATTCGTGTTTCATATACTTAAAGAAAAGCAAATTATGGTGGAGTCATTTGTAAAAAATGGCCAAGAAGCCGCGATACATTTATATTGTTTTCCAAAAAAGGACTCTAAAAGCACAATTTAGACTAAACACAGTGTAATACTAGTTCAGCCGAGCATTAGTATGAACTAGTACGCAATCAGAGATGCAGGCGGTAATCGCGAACGATACGCCTCAATAGCTAACAGTGCTGCGGCCCAGTCGCTTCTGTTTTATTTCTAGACAATTTTTTTTTATTTTTAATATAAACAAAAGGCTTTTTAGGCTCAGTGGGGCGTACGGTATTAAAGTGGAGACAGGTAGGTGAGCTCGTTCTAGGAATCAATTTGACATCGTGTTTTTCTGTTAAGACATCATTCATATAATGAGACTTTTCAAATATTCAGCAGATTAACTAAACGACAGTTATAATATTCAATTCAGCTCATTTCTTCACTGAATTTTCCTGAGTATTCCGAATTATATTTTTAATAAAATTTCGCCGTAAAATGCTATTTTATTATGACACGCATATTATGAACGAAATAAAATCGACTTTAAAAAATAAAGTGTAAATTATTATGGGAGTCGGATTATCTTTGACTTTGTCGAGTTTAGTCTTCCAATAAAAATACGGAATTCTTCTCGTATCTCTAGCTAAAGACAACAACAAACATATAAACATGTTGCAACACAAAGCGCAACGCTGATACTGGCCGCAGATAGCCCGGCACCGATCCGGCACAGTTACCGGAGCCCCGATACCTGACCGTGTTCGCGGCGATACGGTGCCGCTAACGAAATCAAACGAGTTACTCATTAACATTGTTAGCGATTAGGTTACCGGTAATTATGCACTGAAACAAACAGATTTATAGACTGCGTGGTGTTTGGTTATAAAGTGATGAAAACTGAAAATCTTTTTTGGATGTTCAGTGTTCAGTTGGGGAGTAGAGATTCCCCTGAAAAGTACGATAGGTCTAGTACCTAAAGCTTTTCTCACAGACTATGATTTCCTGTAGCTAACGAACCCAAATCTTGCAAATACTCTTGTGTAGCTACAGATAGTTGGAATAAAGAAAGAAGATTAAAGAAAGAGAGTCTCCGCTAACAATATGGTTTTACTCAACCATCAATTTTCGGAGACCTTTTCTTTCTCATTTTCAATCAATCCACCGAGCCTTCTACAGTGCTCTTCTGGATATTAAGAGAGCCCACGTTACAACACAAGTCCCCGTCCTCTGCCATTTCCCAAAGGTGGAGAATTCTAAGCAAAAACTTGTTTACAGGTTTATTGTTTAGAATAAGACATCAATAAAAACTTTTCCCCAGAATAGTGTTGCTACATCGCTACGAATGACTGGAGCATTTCAATGTCACAGGTGCGGTTCATTCGCCTTTGTGAAAAATTTGGACATTAGCGAACTTTTAGCAAACAGCCACAGCACAAAATAAATTCCGAACAATTTATTTTACTATTTAGCTTATTTCGGGCATTTCTTAACAGCTTTATTTCGTAACGAAAAAAATTAACCTTTGATTCTGTATCATTTTTCATAACGTTCGGTTCGGTACTGACAAAAAATCGAACCTATGACAACACGCACCGTTGAGGCGTTGACCAATGTCTGCACGCAATGAGTTGCGATAGCTTCACGGAAAAAATACTATTAAAATATAGATTTGTCTCGGCTGCCAAGTACGCGGCCTTGGTTGAGTTTTTCGCAAAATACTATAGTGTGGATAAAAGGCTGATTGCGCGCGCGCCGGCCGTGGCGATCGCTGTCGCAACCCGCTGCAGAAAAAATGAATTACCAAGATACCCGATTGCATACTGAACGTGACTTTAATAGACAACAATAGTATTTAAGATTTTTATTTTTCGTAATATTTAGTACCTGCTGTAATATTCTATAGGCACACTGTCGAAACAAAAGACCAAAAAACTGAAACAGCCCTTGATATCCTTATATGCTTAGATATCCTCCGAAACATTCATATAAAGGGCTGGTCAACCAAATAATGTTCGTTTATTAGTATTTTCTAGAAATCAAATGGTCTGAAATAAAAAGAGCCCATGTTGTCAACTCATCAGGATTTCCCATTCGGAATAGTAGTCAATGAAAATGAAGGATGAAACAAAACTTGACGCACATAAAAACAGCTGCTAAGTTTGAAAATAAGCCTATTTACTTTCACATAATATAGTGAATCATCTAGAGAGCGCGGATGTCAAAGATTGAATATTAAAGCTTCTTCATTGAATCCGAATTAGAGATAAAAAAACGTAATTATGGTATAACTTAAAGCCAATTTGATAGAAGAAGTTGCCACCATCGAAATTACAAAAACCTGAGCTAACACCGTAAGGTGTGTAAGATTAGGTATGAACATATTCGATGTGGTTTTTTTTTAAATATAGTAGTAACCATTTAAGTTAATTGTGTGCAAGCAAGCGAGGCGGACGGTTCAGGATGTTTGGCTGCATCGGGCGGAACTCGGGCGCGGGTAAAGATTAACGTTATTTTATGAACGAGTTAATTAACAGCAAGTATTTACTGTGCATGCGTTACGTTGCTATTAATATTTATAGCATTGTCAACCTTTTCATTATTTTAACGTTCATCAAACTATTTAAGCTTCACAAGGGAAGGTATGGGTAATTTATTGTGTTCTATATCTTTGCCAACGTTTCATTGACCGCCTCTAGATGTGAAGGTTTACTCTTTTTGTTAAACAATATATCCTGTCTTTTCACTTTTACCAGCCATTTTTTATAAATTTTTAACACCATATATTCATCATTTACACCAAAATTATTAAAATTTCCTTTTGCCAAAACGATCGTAAAAAATTCGTCACCCATCGCCGCCGTGTCACCGGTCTCAGTGACAACTCTGACACGAACAAAAATACAAGAATTTAACATCTCTTGTCCCAATTCTGTAGAAATTGTCACAGTTCCATAGATTATCCGCTCCGATGGACCGACCGAGTGAAAGTAGCAACACGTCTACTTTTGTAAATCAAAACGATCTTTTATAAAATATTGGAATATGATTGACAACGGGGAGCGAAGAAAGTATGAAATTTTGGATTTTCTAACGTTCTGCCTTTAAGTAGGGTAATCCATTGTAGAGGAAAGTAGAGTGCATCAATTGGTAATTAAGTTCAGAAGTTGTGTTATTGGGGAGGGTTAGTAATAGTGCAGAGTTTAGTTGTCATTATAAGTTAATTGTATGAACTTAGCTGAAGTTCAGAAAGCTTTGCGCATAGAACGCAAAGTACCTTAACTTTTTCGGTAGCTGTACCTATACCTCTAGCTAAGTTAAGAATAATATATTTAAATATTGAAGTTTATTTATTTAATACATTAAGCACATAATATGTGGACTGAAGCAGACTTCATGCCAAGTACAAGAGAGTGCATGTTTATTATTTATTTATAAACTAAATAAATAGAACAATACATCAGGCGTCTAGTGTTAAGAGCGTTTACGCCGTAGGTACGGCATTTCGTACAAACTTTCAAGCCCTTGTTTTTCGAAACGAATGAACGGATTTTAATGAAACTTTATACGCATAAGCAGGATACAAAGGTCTAAAAAGTTAGCAGAGAACATTTTCGAAAAATTGTGTTACAGCCAAATTAGACCGATTTTAAAATTTCCATAGAAACATATATTTCCAGTTTTTTTTTTTAAATGAGACATTTGACTTGATTTGACTCTGCTAACTTTTTAGACCTTTGTATCCTGCTTATGCGTATGAAGTTTCATTAAAATCGGTTCATTCATTTCGAAAAAAAACGGCTTGAAAGTTTGTATGAAATGCCGTACGGCGTAAACGCTCTTAATGTGCGAGGCATGTCTACACTTATCAATACCAAATCTTAAAAAGTAATCTATGACATTTTGAATAATCAGTATCTGTGTGTTTGTCTGTCTCATTATCACCATTAACAGCTTCAATGTATCATCTGTTAGTCTGTTACTAGGCACTATCCGACCGGGTTATAATGTTAACAATTTTGTTGGTCAATATTTTGATGATATCTAGGTACCCTAGAAATGATGGAACTTGAACTCTTTATGATGATGCAAGCATGACATCACAAGCATTTTTTTAGTAGCTTTTGTTGATTTATTCCGGTCGGATCCTCTTGAGTCCCCCCCCTCCTCGATCCCCTGCTAGTTCTTCTGTTGGACTTGCTTATTAACTATTTAATATATGTACTTAGATGTGTCGTTGGCATTTATGCACTAAGTAGATCGAAACATGCTATTAATAGCCATCCAATTTCTTTTACTACCCATATATTACCTTTTAGCATTAAGCCAAAGTTATGTCCAAAAGCCTTAATGCTAATCCTAAATCCGAAGTCGGGCCGAATTCCAAACACTAAAGCTTAGACATGGTAAGTTAACATAAAGCACGCGACACACTGACCGACAAACGGCTATCCCCACCGCGACAGGCGGATTCCTAAAAAAAATCGTATCACGAAATTAATTTTTAGGCCAACCTACACGAGGCGCCCGCATCGAAAATTTGTCGCGCACAGACAGAGACAAAACATACGCTATAAACGAGAGTGAAAGAAACGGGTGTAAGCAAAACAGGGCCGCCTAACGGTACACACACGGAAGTATGTCAGTGGCGTAAACACTACTTTATTATACACAGGTCGTAACCAACGACGGTTGGTCATTCAAAACACAACCATGACCGGAGGTATTAAAGTCGGAATTTGGGTAGCAAGCGGACTGGTTTTCGATTTTCACGGTGCTGATTCACGACAATAGAGCTATGTCCGTTTCTGTTTGATGATTACTTACGAGAATCCAGTTTTTAAACCTACCTCAAGGCTAGACCCGCGGCTGGGCAACTGATGGCCTATTGACAGGCGATAAGCGCCTCGAAGAGTTTGACGTAGAAAGTTACTGTAAATTACTAAACTGATAACAGTGATAACATTACCGATTATGTTAATAATTTACCGATATGCATAATATTTTAACGATAGATATATTTTTCGCTATATCGTTAATTTTTCCCTCCATAGTTATTTAAGCCAGACATATTCTTTATGAGTATTTTTTTAATTTTAACTAAGCAAATTTGTAAGTCGTATCCCTCAGGTGTGAATATTGAATATGTTTCGGTCACTAACACGAGTTGACCTAAGGCGCAGTACACACTGCGCGTCAATTACTGTTATCGTTCCAAACTCAATTCATTCTTGTCCGATAAGATCTCCTTCAAACAGATACAATAAGAACAAGCGTATTATCGATACCGATACTGTTTATATTTATTTCAGATATTACTGTATCGGTACTAGTACATATCATATCGGGATCGAAAAGATTATGGTCTGTATTCTAGTTTGAACTGGCAATTTGTATATTTTGAGCTATAATTAAATCATTATCCCATGTGCTTTTCCAATTTAATTCGCGTAACAAAAAGCTCATTTCAGACTACGCTAGGTACAATATAATAGCATATAGCATATATAGTCCATAGCACAACAATATCACTCGCCATACATTTATTTAGAACTATAGTATAGCAAAGTGTGAACGTGTTCTTAATAATTGTATGGCAAGCGATATTGTTGTGTTTTATTATATTATAGCGTAGTCTGAAATGAGCTTAAACGTTTTATTTTGTTACTTCCATAAAGTGGGAAAGATAGAGAATGACAAAAGTTACCCAAACATTCTCATTTAAATATTTTTACCTCAAAGCAAAACTGCAAATACACCGACCAAAAAAATGTTGACCAATTTGCATAGGCAATTACTATGGCCATTTATTATGTTAACTGTTGTACTCATTGTTTCCTGGTATTAACAAGTACAGTCGGCGCTTTGATCCCTACATCCTAATTGCCTAATATACTTGTTTGGTCGTTTGTCAAGGCAGCGGGTACCGTTATAGGCCCAACGGGTTTTTTTAGGAGTGGACCGCGGTATGCGCGCTCCACAACGAGGTTGAGTGGATTTTGGGTGGCCCAGCGAGGCCTAACGTGGCCCCGTGTGGGAACGCGTGGCGTGTCATAGCGTGGAGGTGCTATTGTTTTGACCATATTAGTACGATACCTACTGTAATTGGTACCAATTGAATTATTGTTCAGTGAAATTGAGATGTAGTAAGATAAAATAATTGATAGTTCTAGTTCTGATTTCAAAAAATAAAAAAATAAAATTTAGTTTGTGGGGATTCCTGGCACCTCTCGTAAAGGCCACCGTCGCGTCATCAGAATATAGAAGAGTATAATTTATTCCAAAATAGTTACCACCAATCACGTAGGATTTTCTTGTCCCTAATATAGAAATGTGTGACCCCGTAGAAGTTGGCGGGACGAGCTGGACAAATCAAACGACCAGTGGTCCACTTTAGCCCTGGATCGAAAGAGCTGGAAGTCCTTTGCCCAGCCTTTGCCCAACAGTGGGATGATGCAGACTAACAGTGACAGTAATATAGAAATGATCACAGAAATACTGAAAACATAAACAGGCAGATCTCTTTAAAATTCTATTCTTAGACGCCAAATTAAAATTGATTTACTGGCTTCAAAGAATACTGTGTCAGAGTGACAACAGAACTGAAAAACTTTATAAAATCAATCGTACAACAACGAAACGAGTCTATTTCGACAATCGACCACGATTAGTTGCGCAAGCGCACGTTTACAAAACATTTATTCTACGTTATAAAATTACGCTCAAAAGCCCAATACAGAGAATGGTATCGCAATATCCTATACTGTAAACAAATATCATAACGTTGCGCTGACAAGATGTAGAAAGTGGCCATGTTTGATATCAATACGTTTTTCAACTGTTGAATATTGCTGCAACGAACGATAATTTAATATGTGTCGTTTATTGGCTTTATAGCTAATTATTAAATATTTCAAAGATATTGCTTTATAATGAACTTAGACAACAAATAGCTTTACGAGAGTGTTATGGCAAAGACAAAATGTCCTTTAGAACCTGGGCCCTCCTGATTCTGAAAGCTAAAGTTACATTGTTCTGTAAATTAAGGTCAACATTTTCAAATATTAAGAGACTTGATGATTACAGTATAGGTACTGTATAGCAGTTTTAAATTCTTAAAATTCCAATGGTAGGAAAGACCGAAGACTATTATATCTGGAAACTCTTTTCAACAAAAGTATACGATACTTGGCAAAAAATAAAATCTATCAATAAAAATCTAACAAACAATAAACAATTGGCAGCTGTAAGATGTTTCTTCTGTGAACTAGTAAAATGCAATTGAGTGACAAATAAAGACATTGTCTCTACAGTCGTTATGTTAATACAACTTGTAAAAGGGTTGATTAGCATTTCAATTTGTTTTCCAGAATGTATTTTAATTTAAATAGGGACATTTTTTTTCACATCACTTTGTTACCTACGAAGGCGCATTTGTTATTATGTTGGCACTGCTTACTACTTCAAGTAAACTCCGATTTATAAATCTTTGTAGATCATCATCTGCCTAGCCTTTTCCCAACTATGTTGGGGTCGGCTTCCAGTCTAACCGGATGCAGCTGAATACCAGTATTTTACATGAAGCGACTGCCTATCTGACCTCCACAACCCAGTTACTGGGTAATACGATACCCCTTGGAAAGAATGGTTGTCAGACTTTCGGGCTTCTGACTACCCGTAACGACTGTCAAAGATCCACGAATGACAGCCGGGACCAACGGCTTAACGTGCTTTCCGAGGCACGGAGGGGTCTCGATATGTAAAGATGGTCACCCATCCACAGACCAACCGCGGCAAGCGTAGCTTAACCTGATCGATCGACCTGTGCGGCTGTTATTATTTAGCCACGGTCCCCTCCTTGTATCTTTGTAGATAATTATGACAATGGTGTAGATTGAGCACGTGGCACAACCAAACTTAATTTAAGTTATTGCTATCTTTATTTTGTCTAATGAAATTCGAAAGAGACGGACGTTAATAATAGCTATTCCAAATCAAAAGAAAAACAAGAAATAACTTCATTTGAAAATTAAGTTTATCTTCAATATTTTTAAACGGCACCACTCCATACAAAAACCTTAGAATCGCGGTAATATCCCTCAAAACGAACATACCGTTATTCCAACTTGCCATGACAATCAAACTCGGTAACAACCCGACTGTCCGAATCCCGCGCTGCTCACAAAAACCCCCGCTCGCCCTAAGGTCGTCGTCCTGAGCCCGGCTCGGGATAGCCCTGTACAGTTACGGGTCAACCACCGGACTGGCCTTGAGGATCCTCCCGTGAATATGAATAGGACAGGTGGACTCAACAACTGTTTTTGGGGAAATATTGGTGGAATTGTAAGTTTAGAACTGTTTTGTGTTGTAGGAAAAAGGGTAAAGGGTGGTTCTATAACAACTTAGAAGGATTTTAAGCGGCTCTGGACTGTAATATATACTTTAGTTTAGCAGTATCGGTGTTCTCTTATATCAGTTTATTTTATTGTGGAATTATACCCAAACATAATAGATTTTCAGTCGAACATACCAGCTAGTTGAGGATGTTTCAAAGCATCACGTCATCGGAATGTTGTGGTGGACAGGTGACGTTTTGAAACTTCCAAATTCGTTGACACCGACACCACTGACTACATTAATCGAAAACTATGTACGAGAAGATGAGCTCTTACAATACAAGCTGTTTAATGTCATGTTGGATTTATAGTAATTAAGATATATTATACATAGAAGCTGTTGGTGTACCTTAATAAATAAAAATAATATCACCATTAGAAAAAAAAACCACTTCAATTGAGTCAAATGAAGAAGTAAATTATTAACCGCAACCCAAAATAAATCACTCAAACGCGATAATCTAGATTCTAGAGATAATCGCGTATCTTGCAGCTTAGATTTTATAGATCCATCTAGATAAAGAGTGCCTTATAGCGTGGCTATGGTGCGCGTGCGCCACTGGCGATGTAAGGCACAGGGCCAATGGGTTAGCTGCATGGTGTCCGTAAGATAAGAGGTTACTATAGCTTGTATAAATTTTATTGTGTTTTGTGGAATCGGTTCAAAAAATAATAAGATGGAATTAAAATTACTTCTTTGAGAACAGTTCTGTTTTATGTGAATTTAGAATCGATTATAGTAGTGTTCTCAAGATTTTAATATGTTCAACAGAAGCATTGTAGGTATTTAATAGGTATTAACTTCTTTCTTTTTTAACCTTAACACTTTTTTATCACATCACGATAGTTTTTTCTAGCCCCTACTAGCAGCCAAAGACCTCTAGTACTTAGAATATGACCTCAAATAACCTAAACATGTAAATATATTTCAATAACCAGTTCCTACATCTCATCTCTATACACAAAAAGTTTAATAACTAGCATTGCACTCACACATGTACACACGCAGCTTACGACCATGTGTATTAAGTGATGTGTCGACGCGTATGACGCATGCGCAAGCCGCTAGACCCTTGTGACGTAGTGACACTCCCGTGGATACACAGGCTGTTTACTAAAATACAGATCCTGCACCTGAATTCCGTGACACGCGGAATTAACATCCATTAAATTTTTTCTCAATTTGACAATAACCATTACGTTATTTTTGTTATTAAGCAGATATAATATCTTATGTATTTTTCAGACGTAGGAAGACGTTTTGTATTAATAAATATCATTTATACAATTGTTTGTTTGCTTTCTTATTAAAGTCTGTGAAGTTAAAAACTTTTCTGCCGTTTTTATCGTTATATTATTAGCGGTAGACCGCATAGTTACTACAATTGGTTACGAGCTAATTTGAATAGTTGGCTAGTTTGCACATCTAGTGCAATTCGACGGTTGGCCAATCACTCAATTGTTTGTTATAAAAGATATTGCGGTATTGTATTATATTTTGATATTGGTCATTTGTTATGTATAATAGAGGTATGTTTGTTATTTATTCTCTGGCAGTTAGTATTGTTAAATGTGTGGTATGTTGAAAATTCAGTAGCTACTTTAGTGAATGGATAGACCACACAATTCAATTTTGTAAGCACTTATTCTGATAAGTTTGTTTGATAATAAAATTAAACGTGCTACGTGTACATTTTTATAAGAGAAGTAGATGGCAGATTATATAAGCTAAGTAACTAAAATTAAAAGTCACTTGACTGAACATGATTCTGGCTTTTCATGACACTGGACTGCACGGAACTTTACATATTTTCTAAATACATGTTTCAAAATGGAATCACCCTGTACGTTCCACACACGAGAATATTTACACGGCGGCCGACTCGTTGTCCGAGTCAAGGTAGCGGTACAGTTAACCATTGTTTACATACGCGCTCGCTCCGACTAGGTACACTCAACCGCAAGTAAATAGCCACAATCTGACTTTGACAGTACCTGTTCATTTTAGCATCAAAGGCGATTTTAGTAGCTCAAGTATTAAATGATGTGGTGTTGACCGTACTATGCATCGTTATGAGCGCATGTACCGAGAGTACTAGCCTTTGTTTATGCTAATGTTGACAGCTTTACGGGTTGGCTATTAGCCGTTTAACAGGCTGAGGTTCACTACCATAGGTAGTCGAATGCTATTGTAGTGTCTAAGGTCGGAAATAGGCTAAGAATCGTTACTCTTTGGAACTATTTATAGGTATAATATATAGTTATAATTATGAAAGGGGAACCAACTCGCGCTAATAATTAATACCAATGTAAATTATGCCAAATGTATGAACTAACAATAGTGTTAAACTTGTTCATGTAATTATAATATGGAATAAATGTTTTTTGATTATTAATAATCAATAATAAAGTTTCAGACGCTTATTTCCACGACAGATAGAATCAGGACACTGCGACATCGCAGCTTTCATGTGTCAAACACATCTTAGGTAATTACTAAACCTCAAAACTTTAAAGCAGATTATTTGAACACAACAAGGTTGCAATAATGTGTATTATAGAAAAATAATTTCAAGTTTTTAGTTTATAGTTTTTGCCAGCGACTTCTGTTCATACGGAAGTCAACTATATCATAAAACATATCCTATGGCACTCGGCAATAGTGTACGTTTCTATCCGCGGTTTCTTTTATTCGGATCAATTCCAGAGATGAGGAAAAAACAAAAAACAAACAAATTTACCTCTTTGTAACATCTGTTTAGATTTACGTTGTTTTATAATAGGTTTATGTACATAAATAATAATTTTTAATACAATTAAAAAACGGTAATCTTCACAATTTAACCATAATCATCAAACACAATATAGTGTAACAAGTAGATATTCATGTACTGACAGCTGCTAACAATGACGTCGCATGTGCGAATCAATTGAAGGCACCTACTAATGGGGAAACACCATAAACCTGCCAACCTGCCAGCTCCCATTGACATATGAAGCGCGATGCTCTCTAACAAGACTTGACAGGTGTTGTGAGTACCGTAGTTTACAGCGCCTCAAATAGAGGGTCGAAGATTGTTTGTGTGGTAAAAAATACAATTATCTTTGAGCAGTTCAAAGTTGGATTAATACCATGACCTGAGTAAAAGTACATCCCTGTTTGTATAGGTTTAAGCCGATTTTTCTATACTCAGATAATTAATTTTTTTGTCTGTAGAACAAATATGGCGGTTTGACATAATGTTTTCTATAAGAATAATAATTATTCCTCACATAAAAGTTGACTAATGATTGAAAGCAGGTAAATTTGTAGTTGTTCTCTATTTATTCCGGTAAATAAAAGGCAAAGGTCAATTACCTATAGATTACGTTTTGTCAAACTATTTAGTTTGCAATCATAAAAGCTCCTGGAGAGAGAAAAAAAGATAATAAGAGTTCGAGTAATTTTCAATCAAATACGATTTCTGTACGTTCTATACGAGGTAAAGACAAAAGCTTCATAAAGCCATATATTTTTAATTTATCCACACCACAGAACTTACAATAATATGCAAAAAGTTGTAAACGGAACCGTCTGTATTATTATTTTTGATGGCGATACTATTATTAAAGGCTACGTCACAGGTCGTTCACCGAAATATGAGGCTGTCATTATTTTCTGTTCGGTACTACATTGCTGTAAGTACTCAGTTGCAGGTGGTGGTTGGTGGTGCAAGAAGGGGGCGACGAGCGAATAAATAAAGAACGCAACCCATCTTTGCAGTCGACAGTCGGGTAAAACATAATAAAGAACATTCCTCCTTCGTTCTTTACAGAAGCCTGTTCGTAGTTTTTTTTATTCATTCCGGTCTGATCCCCTGAGACCCCCTCCACACCCCCCCTTCTCGATCCCCTGCTAGTTCTTCTTTTGTTTTAATATGTTTCTTATCAAACTTTCACATTCAAAGTGTTCAAATTAAGTGCGCTCCCATACTGATTTCTTTTAGCTGTTTGCCGGAGCTGTAGTTTGCTATTGTACAGAAGTAATTAATTCGGCTATACTCAATTAAATAATTTAAAAGTATCGTGGATATTTAACTCAATCATTTTAAGAATACTCAATAAAATAATCGTTCCTTTCAAAGTTCAATTCTTTCCAAAATCGCTATTTGCTTGTAACTTAAACATAATTACGTTAACCGCCGTACGATCAGACAAATGAGTTTAAATAACAAAAAAAATGGTCCTTTTTACTTTTAACCGAACACTGAGCGTAACAGTCTCCGAGCGAATTAGTCAAACAGATAATATCTTGTTTTGTCATTTATTACTATAAACAATAAAAGATAAGTGCACCAAATGATTTTATGTCGAAATCTTAATTTCGACAGTTTAATTTACATGTATGTATTTTGTTTTTATTGTATGTGTGTTTGTTTATGCTTCTTTGTCTTGCGTAATTTGTTGTCTAATTTAAAGTTTTCAGGCGAACTGTTAATAATAACATCCTGAAGGAACCAAAAAACAAACGCTTTCAAAGCGTCTCGTATTTCTACAAAGACTTTCAACTCAACAGGATTAACATAAGTTTTTCGGAAACTTAATATATCAATCCATACATTTTTACTTTTCCATCATCGTTATCGCTAATAGAATATTTATCCTAAGCCCTATTAAACCTGTATCTTGAAAATGTCAAGCGTGGTGATCAATGTTAATTTCTTTCTCGAATGGGATTTCGATATCAATTTCAAAGTGCAAACACTTTAATACCTTTATGTAGCAAAATATTTGTCATGTTAAATGTCGTGACAACCGTGACTAAACCTAATTTGAACGCGATTTTTAGCAATTTTCCCAATACTAAAAGTATAACAAAACTTTTACTTGGCAAATAGAAAACGCACATCACCCTCTTATGATTTGAGTAGTAAGGTTGACAATCGCATTATTTTTCATTGTTTACTAACATGACTTTTACATTTCGCAGCGCTCCGCTAATACGGTTTTCTACAATTTGGGCATTTCTTTTTGTTAAAGCCATAAATATTTTTACTGTAAATATAGCCTTTTCTTATGCGTATTACAACTTGCAATAATAATTATTATGCAATGAATAATATTTTTTTGAGTTTGTTATTTATAGTGATCGTCGTTGATAAGAATCACATACATAATATTATACTCATACACGACGGAAGAAGCAATCTGATTTATCAACTTATTGGAACTTTAAATGTCTTTAAATCAATATAAAATAGACTATTTTTAGAGCTATCAAATTCCACAATTTTCTCCCTACTACCACCTAACACTATTAGAATAATAATAAGTGAAAATACGTAAAGATTTTCTCTTTCTAACCATAAATCAGATAAAATCGATCCCATCTATATATAAATAAAAATGAATCGCCGAAATGTATGTGTACGCATATAACTTCCGAACGACTGCACCAAAATTGATAATTATTAATTGTTGTAGTAGCAGAAGGTTTGTATGAAACAAAATTTTGAAATTCGAAAAAAATATTGCACCCGTGTGAAGCCGGGGCGGGCCGCTAGTAATAAATAATTTTAAATTAAAATTCATAATCAAAATCTGCTCCCGCACCTAAGCGCTAATGTCCATAGAAAAGACATCAACGCGCGCCGCGGTACGGTGACCTACTGACAATGCTTATGTGTGTGTGAACGTTCATACTACGTTGTTTACGTCTGCTTGTGTGCACACTGTGGCTGTGTAAGTGAAGTTGTAATTACACACACATACACATATCGTAAGTACTCGTTAATGATTTGAAAAATAAGTTATGACTAAGCAATTTTGCAAGTGAAAGTGAAGCGTACTGGATGTTTTTATTATATGTCAGATTGATGATAACAAGTGTTTTTTGCAGCGATATAGAGTATACTATGTTGGTTTAAAAGGACGATATAGTTTATCATGTTTTTAGTCGGATAATAATTTTTTCTAGTGTAAATTCGAAAATGGTGAATGTATTCTTAATGATACTGTTAATTGACAATTCTATTGTGATTATTCCCACATCCACTTTTTCTTAGAATTTAAAAATAAACTAATATTTTTAAACAGCAATCTTCACTCCAAGAAGGCGTTAAATAATTTGTCCTATTTTATATACCATAGTGACACCAAATCCTCCAATCGATCCGTCTAATGCCTCACGCAGACATATTCACTCGCGCCCCGCCTCCTTCTCATGCACACACACCCACACAAACACAGGCCCACTATCTGTGTGCGCTCGTGTGCGTCATCAACTTTCTTTCGCAGTCGCCGGCGCACCTCGTTTCTTGCAACCGTGACATTGTAACTACTGCGAACAGGTCCGTGAAACTTCGCAAGAACTTGAACACTTTGAATTATTTAGTTGACTGATTCGGACTTGTGATCTGAGTTTGTTTTGATTATGTTGGTAGAAGGATGCTTATTAATATGATAATAATTATATGTTTGAGTTTTACGAGGTGATTAATTTGATGGCACAGTTATGCTCGGTCTCTGAGCTACTGATCGCGGGTTTGATTCCCGTACTGAACAAATACTGTGGCCACAAATAGCTGTTTTAAGTCTGTTTTTTTTTGTGTATTAGAGATTTGTGTTTGTAAACGTCAACGCATTTAATTTTACGATACATGAATAATTCCCAGTCTAGAATAAAGCTTTTTAGCACACCACGAATGTATGAATTTCAATATGTAGGTACCAAGGCAAATATAATAATAATAATTTATTTCGGACAGAATCCATAAAAGTGTTAGGTTATATAAAGAGATTTTCTCCTTTTCAATCACTTAAAATCTTCTAAAACTGAAAAGTGACAAGGCCATACGGTAGTAACAAAAATAGTTTGATGTACCTACTCCCTGATAATCAATCAGAGAGGTCTGATTTTGTAAAGAGTGGTCACCCATTCGTAGACCAACCTCGGCCCCCGTAACTGAACCTCATATATTGATTGATCCACGCGGCCGTTATTTAGCCACGAGGTACTTCTATAAAAAATAACATACTCCTATCACAATAATTTAAACGACAGTTATCTCAAAAACCATCAAACGCTATCAATCACTTCCTGCCACTTCCTGCCACTTCCTGCCACTTACTGCCACTTCTCCTACATTCTGCCACTTACAGTTACTGCTACTTAAACTTATACAACTTAATTTGCGTACGGCTTCGATCCTTAATCGGGGCCGAGTAATCCAAGTATATCTTTATTGTGGATCTAACACAATAATGATCTGTCTGTGGGTCTCACGGAGTACAGGGTCTGCTATGCGCAAGAGTGTACGGTAGTCAACAGGAACTCAATAATTGAATATGCTTATGCTATGTAGTAAAATGTTTGATGTAAAAATTGTGTGTAGTTGTTGTTGTTGTTGTTGTTGTTGAAAGGATGAATAATCTTAATAGTTAATCCTACTTTTATTGTAACTAAACACCTTTGATATTCAATTTTACTTGTCTTTCTCTTTCAAAATCGTGCGATTATTTTCGAACTTGAATAGAGCCGTTTTTCCTGCGGCGAAAGAATTCACGGGAAGTGGTCTCTAACAAAGTGTTACATAAAAATATATACATATATAATTAAGCTCGCCACCTATTATATGGAAATTAAATATAACTGGTGAAATGTAGGTGATATACATTGCTGCATTTATTTATTTATTTTAGGTGCATCGTCTTCACATATTATTTTATTATATAATTAATGTATGCAAAATATTGTAAAACATTTTAAAAGAGTAACGGTGGAGTTTCTTGCCCATTCTTCTCCATACGAAAACTACCTTTTGGAAGGGGCGACTAGAATCAATTCTATTTCATTGTAATTTTTGACGTTCAAAAGTGCCTTTTATGTGCCTATTTGAAATAAATGCTTTGACTTTGACTTTGACTTTGCTTACCCTGCTAACCCTTTGAGGAATAAATACTTACAAAAACTCACGCCTTTTTCCTATGGCCCAGGTGGCTTCATTTTCGTACATACGTCTGGTCTGGTCTGATGATACTCGTATATTTAAAGTCAAATAGTTCATACATCATATGCGTTCTTTTAAGCGTTAACCTTTTGCCACTGTCCTGCACAGTGCGCCGCGCGGGCGCACGTCCCGTTTGCAATTAATCTCTCACTACTGGCGATCACTGACAACTTTATTGGGAACACCCTCGGCGTGACGTCATCATTAAGTCGTTAGTTTTCATTCGAAGGTTTAGTAGCAACCTGATTGTGTTGACACACTCCGTCTGGTTGATTGTAAAGCTTACGAAAATAATAAACGATTTTAATTGTGGTTTAATGTAATGATCAACAGGAGTACCTAAGTGGTTCCTTTCCTGTAAGAATAACACGTGTAAAAGATACAAATTCCTTTACAAATCCATCCTCTTCAAAAATTATTTTGTCAGCAGTCGCCCATAAATTAAACTTACGAACACAGCCTCATAAACTCATAATTTAACGGTTTCCGGCAGTTCTGTAAACTAGTTTGATTTTTTGAAAAACGAAATAGATTTGTTTACCGTTACAGTGACGTCACAGTGGTATAGCACATTGTTAAGATGTTAATTGGAGCAGCATTTGAGTAACAATTAATTTAATATTTTTATTACGTTTCACACGATTCTTTGAGGTGTGAAGATTTTTGTGAAATTAATTAGAGTTCAGCCTTTTTTTGTGTAAAGTGATTGTTGAAGAAATGTAATTATTTGATGAGAATTCATTCTCAAATATTAGACTTTCCTAACGACGGAAAAACTACGCCTTCGATTCTTGAGTGCATCATCATATTACTCTATACTCAAACAGAATGTTAATTTAACCAAAATAGTTATATTTTGGTTAAATTAACATTCTGTTTGAGTTACACTTCCATAATCACTAAATGTGATTACATTATAAGCTCACAATAACAGATTAATGATAAAATTGTTTTCGTGTTATCACATATTTTAAGCTATTTATTTGAACCGTACCTACTAAATTATTAAGTGATACCATTTATCGCATCTACATGATTACATTATGTACTGGCCGCTCATTGTAATGCATATGTTTATAAACACACAGCGAATAAATATAATATGGCGGAACGGAGCTCGGCTCAATCTCATGTAATTGGTATTCGCGGACTGAATGGACACAAGCGATACTGTTAATGCCCAAGGGATAAGGGAATGGCGAGATTTGCTAAAGAATATTGATGTTCGCTCCTACTATTAACTTTTTCAACGTTGGGCAATGATGATGTTGAGCAAATGTATCCATCATAGCTTTATATCTTATTATATTATATTTTCTGATAAATTTTTCACAAGGCGGCATTGCCTGGCCACCAGACTAAAGTCGCTGCTGAATTAATAGACGAAAATATATATATTAACTAACTTATTATATAAATAAATACAAAAACAAAGGACACCTAGGCGTCGAAGTACTCGTCCGCATCGCTGTCATCCGGAAACGTACCCAGAAGGCTGGCAGCATTGCCACGTTGAATGGCAATGCTAATTCTTTGGCCAAAGAACGACCCAGCCCTCTGGTCACGTGAAGTGTCGACTAACCGGCAAGAAATTTCCTTAAAAAGGAGACGCGCACTCGGGCCCCATGACCCGAGCGTTTCGACCCCAAACGGCTCAAAGCTGTAGTTGCCTATAAAGTTACAGTATGTGCGCCGCTTGAGGGTCTCAGCAGCCGCAGCAGCGGCACTAGCACAGCCCGCCGTGCTAGGAACATGAGATGGCGCAAGGGTATCGACACGTTGCGTCCCACACCAGAGGCCTACCCACATTCCAAGGCAACAACGTCATGCCGTCTGATCTCTTCCCAAATAGAATAGACGAATAAAATCAAAAAGTCTCTCGAAATTCAGGTTCAAAAATAGATACAAACTGAGGTAAACGAGAGTCCAACTTTATAAGGCAAAGTCTATAAAGTTACATCTAAGGAGCCTTTGATAAAGGCCACTGGAACTATGCTGTGCTGTGCTGTGTTTTGAAATAAAATTCGTTGGTATCTTATCACTTATACTGACGAAAAACATGTATTTATTTTAAAAGTATTAATTACATTCCAGTTACGGACAGACGCTGAGTGTTGGTGGAAAATTTATAATTTGATTTATGTGTACCTGAACTTAATTTACCGGTAAAAAAATCTGAACTTTACTAGCATTTCTTTTATGTGAGAATTCGCCTATTTAGGCGATAAAATACTGTACTTAACCACATAGTATATTAAAAGTATTTGAAACATAAATACGAAAAACAAAATAGTAAGATTTTGGAAGTTTTGCTGTTATTGTCAATATAAGCAACCACAACAATATGTATGTATATAACTAGCTGCACCCCGCGGTTTCACCCGCATAATTCTCGAAAATCTGAACAATGAGATAAAATTGGATAAGAAAGATTTCAAAACAGAAGAAGAACTAGCAGGGGATCGAGGAGGGGGGGGGTCAGTGGATCAGACCGGAATAAATCGTCTTAACCCAGGTCATGGACTAGCTATGTGCCAAATTTCATTCAAATCTGTTTTGCCATTTTAGCGTGATAGTACAACAAACAAACAGAAAAAAAAAATCTTTTCTCTTTACAATATTAATTAGCAGCATACCGCAGTTTCACCCGCATAAGTGTCGATCCCGTGGCAATATCGGGATAAAAAGTATCCTATATGTTAATCCAGGGTGTCAGCTGCCTCCATACTCCGTACCCAATTTAATCAAAATTGGTCCATCCGTTTGTGCGTGAAGAAGTAACAAACATACAAACACACTCAAAAACTTTCGCCTTTATAATATTAGTGCGATTTAGATTTTAAGTCTTTGACTTATAAAATATTTGGCGCATTTATTACATTATAAAAAGTAAATAATAAACCAATTGACAATCCTATAGAGATGTAAGTACTGGCAAAAATAACCTCAACGACCCAGCATTTGGCTCAAAAACCCAGTTTAACCCGAGACTTATTACTTGCTATTGTCAATAACCAGTTGATCACCGCCAACCTAACCCCGCCGCTGAGACCTCACGCGGTATGTCGTTACCCGCATCGCATAATGCCGCGGTAATGAACGGGTTAGTTTCGCATGTCATTCGCCGTGTGTGACACGGGGCACCATTTTTTTGGGTTATTTATTTGCTATTGTGGGGCAATCAAAAATGTAAGTTGTTCTTTAGTCCGTGGAAGAATAGAGAATTTAAGACATGTTTGGGTCAAATATGAGAATCTGATATGATGGAATTCACGCACGTGAACGGAAAGCACGTTAAGTCATTGGTCCCGGCTGTCATTCGTAGATCGTTGTCAGTAATACGTATAGTCAGAAGCCCGAAGGTCTGGGTAGTGGAGGTCAGATAGGCAGTCGCTTGACGTAAAATACTGGTAGTTAGCTGCATCCGGTTTGACAGGAAGCCGACCCAAACATAGTTGAGAAAAGGATAGGCAGATTGATTGAGTTTTTTTTTATAGGTACCTTAACATTATCAATGTATAAAAGAAAAAAAGCCCACTTTTTTGTATTTTAGAATCTTTCATACCACATTCAAAAATATTTTCCAAAAATTCTAAACCGCACATTTCCACAAAAATACATTAAACAGAAGACCAGTTGAGCACCGAATTAAAAAACAAACTGTAGTTTGGCCACAAAATTTTTTATATGTGACCACTATGTGGGTTTACGAGCGACGCCTCGTTCGTATGTGGAACGCGTACATTTAGTATTTAGAACTGTTTGAGACAGATTTGTGTACGCAAGTGTACTCACGAGGATAGTCTCTGTGCTTTTGTTTGTGACTGTGCATAAGTCACATGCGTAAATGGATATTGTCCTAAAATGCTTCTTATTTAACTTTTATAGCCTAATGGCCTGTTCCACTACCTCAAATGAAAAATAGTAAGCCAGCCTCATTCACAAAAAACAAAATCCACAATTAAAATTGGTGAAAAAATACCTAAAACATGGAGAGACAATACTACGAAGTCTGCGAACAGGAGAAAGAATTCACAAGAAATACGTATAAAGACCATTTTAGCGCTTCTCGCCCGAAACACAGGATTACCTAGTTCAGGCACGGAACTCTTAGCAATATAATTATTATTTAAACAAAACTGTACAAATTTTTATGTCTTATAATTTTTGAATTAATATATTGTTATTATAAACAACCGTGCATCGAACCTGTCTACCGACAATTTCCTTTACCTCAAAAACGCAACACCAAAGCTCTTTCACGCACCAATTTAAAAATGTTTGTACTAAAACCACTTGAAAGCAACTGAAGTAAGTACATAATTTGGGCAGCTAATAAGTAGTTGTCAGTTACCATGTACCGGGTAGCCGGGAGGGAACAGGTTCCTCGAGGTAACGGGACCGGAATGACCCCAATACGGTTTTCGGAACCTTTGGCTGGTGGAATCGATGAAGGACACGTGAGATGAGATGATTTTGTATAGGTTTTGAACGAGTTCACAAAGGTGGATTTTTATTCTGATGCTCCATTTATTTACTACGAGCTACTTGTTTCGCAGTTTACACAGACAGATGCAAAATGCGAATTAATAAAGTTGTAAGATTGAAAACCAAATAAAATCTCCCATCGACTTCTGAAACAATCAAAGCATATCAGTCTTCAGTATTATTATTTTTACTTTGTAGTGGTTATGGCTACGATAGTATTGTAGGAAACTAGTATTGTTTTCATTAGGCATGCTTATTAGGTAATAAATAATAAGTGGAAGTTGGTTCAGTTTCTTCAACTGCATTCAAATGTCAAATGACACGTGTCTACTTGACGAATGCGCAGAATGTGCGATTGGCATTTTATATAAAATTTTACTTTGACAATAAACTTGAACGAAAACAGGGTTAAGTACCTGTTTGTCGAGTAAGCAGTTTTTCAGGCATATTTCAAACTAACTTTAACTCAGGAAACCTCATGGTATGAAAATAACAACTTTTTGCTATCAACTGCTCACATTGATGTTCTCATTGGTTTTTCTTTGAAAACAGATGATATCAAAACATAAATTTGTTCTTACATAATTCGCCGAAACCCATAAATTAACCCTTTAAAGGAACCGAGACAAAAATCCAACATTGATGTAAGTAAAATGAAAAAAGTAAGACTCTTTTATATCCGTCAGCGAGTTTGTATGTAAATTCCAAAGAAGCCAGTTTCGGCCCTTTTTCATCGAATGACCCAATTTTTTGTGCTAAATAAGAGCCATCTCACGGATGTAAGCCGGATTTTGTGATGCAATTTGCCAAAAGAAAGTTGTGGTTTTTTCCATATACTCGTAGATATAAAAAAGGAAAAAAATATGTGGTTAATTTTACATATTTCGTCTAAGGCCTGGGTATTTCCGATAAGAGATATCTCATTGAGATAAATATGAGAATCGTCTCGCAAATTTAACGGGTCTTGCAATTTAGGCAAAACTTATTCATGCAAAAAATAGAAATCTACGTATATTAAATGAGTCATGTTTGTTTAAATAAATTATTAATAATTGTTTGTCTTTGACCTCTCGTCTCTATTTATACTTAGCGAGGTTCTTCTCACGAATAATACGTAGTACAAATTCTGTGAAAAGAAAGTTGTAGTTTTTCCTTAAAGAAATTCTTTTCATAGAATTGGATTCACTTCTTAATAAATGCAACATTTATAATCAAATTAATGAATAATGCATATTTTTCTATTATTAGAGATAGATTTTAAAACGTCATTGATACCTTAATGTATAAATCTGTAAAATAGTTCATGAAAACTGGTTCTTAGGGCTCTTTGTAAACTTTGAAAACCACCAATTAAGTAGCTCCTATGATATGAAATTTCCATTATATATTTATTTTTATTGGCTTGTAACTTATGATTACAAATTATAATTACAGTGTTGATTCTACCATCTTATATAATACGACTTGTTAATCATCGGTTAACTTCAAGCAATAAACTATCGCTAACTCGATAACTATTCAACAGCAGTTTTTTGTTCAGCAGATAGACAATACAAGCAATTTAAATCTAACAATACTTTAAAGATGTGGTATGTAATTTACCTTGTCAAACGCGAAACTGTAATTTGACAGGTAAACCAAGATTATAATTATTTTGCAAGGCTTTTAACACCACTTGACTTTAGTGTTATTTGTGGAAAATGATTTTGCAAACTTAATGTAATGAAAGTATACAATGTAACAGTATTTTATAAAAATGATAGCTGAAAAGTCCATGTTCCAGTTCAAAAGGGAGAGCCTCTCTTTCTCTCCAACGCTCAATACAAATAGAAATGAGACAGTATAATTATACAGGAAGATGTTTTAATCACCATCCAAATTTTTACAGTTTGTTCTACCCATGAATATGAACAACTTTCACTGTGCTATAAAAAAACAGCTGTTTCATACAAAAGTTCAATACCTACTTGACCAACATGTATGAAACAGCTGATTTTTTTTCGTGATTTCAGAGTTGGTCCCATAGTGGAAGTTGTTCGTATTTATGGGTAGAACACCCTGTAAAAATTTGGATGGTGATTAAAAATCTTCCTGTTTATGTATTGCAGTATTAGTAAATACTGCATTTTAATTTTTCGACATTCTTCCTTATTTAAGAATATATTCAACCCTACATTCAACCTCATCTTTGGTACTTTGCTTATGCTTATACGAGAAATTTTTTAAAATTTATTTAAAATTTGGAATTTGCTTGTCTTATGGGACTTTTTGTTAGAAGCTTGGAGTAGTGAAGAATCATTCATTTTTTCGCTACAAATTGGCTTTATCAAAAATTAAACGTGTTTAGTAGTGAAGAATCTTTTCTTTTCTTTTTTTCGCTACTGTATGTATGCTTGTGAATGTCATAGTAAAACCCCGTCTGTAGACACATTAATTGCTAAAAATTCATCAGTCTAATCATCCAAGATCACACGAAAAAGAACAGGCTTTTTAACAAAACGTGTGTCAGAAAGTTTCACGACTTCGTGTATAAGATAATAACGCAAGTTTAATAACACTCGCAAAACAAATCCGACAATTAACCTGGCTTTACAGTTAGACTCGTTTCACTTTTTGAGACGAAAGCCTTCCCCCCTCCCCGTTTCCATTTCACCGCACTCCCCCGCAATGGCCTCGAAACCCCGATTCAAACTCAAGTACTGATCACGTGACTGTACTGAATTTGTGCCGAAAATCGGACACGCGTTGAATTCATGACAAAAATCAGGTAAAACTTTTTTTTGTTTGTGCCAAAAATTAGGAAACGCAATTTACTTTAAATAGAGATGAAACTGGTGCTGGTTAAATACTAAGGCCCACTTTCACCGCAATAAAATACAACTCAATAATGCGTTTAGCGATAGTTATAAAACATATTTTGTTTCCGTCAACTGTTTTGAAGTAACAGAGATAGAATGATGTTTAAATATGTTCAGCGAACAAACGGTTCAACTTATAGTCATACGTTATAAGCCAATAAAAATAAATATAAAATGGAAATTTCATATCAAAAGTTTCAATAGAGTCTTTGTGAGACAGTTTTCCTGAAGTATAAACATGGGTATCAAAGCAAACTCCTTGCTACACAGTCTACGAAGCAGCAACAACAGCATCCTGAATGTGATTGTCGCCAGTTTTGACTGTACTTTTCAAACTCTTTGAATAAGGACAGCCATAGACGTCACATAAGTATAGCTACCTAACTAACTAACAGTATTAACACAATTTTAGGTACCATTTTTGTTAATAACGCAGTAACATTTTATGATTTTATGTTTTTTTGTGATATTTACCTAATGTAACTCAAAATTATGGAGATTCTCTGAAATAATAAATACATAATAATAAAAGTATAAACGGCGTTTAATCCGGGGTTATTTAGTGTTATAACTAAAAGGTTAGTAAAAGTAATTGAAAGACACTTACTGGACAAAATAAAAGGCGTTTTGATCATGTAAAGCAGTTAGGCTTTGCTTGCTGCTCATTCCTTTCTTCTATTTATCGCTGCCGATCTAAAAATAAAAGAAAAAAACAAACTAAATCAGCTGCTTTAAGACCACAGTCTACCTATGTTGCTAGAGATATTTAGTCTAAACGTCATCTTACTTTTGACAGGCCAGAGTATTGGCAAATAATTGGGATTCGCAACAGCAGTGTATTGGCAAAATTTATATAATTAAGGCGTTGATAGAATTGTAATACGAGTGCATAAACGATATGTTTGGTAAGCTACTGTACAAATTTAATTATTGTATAATACATTTAGCCCTAATTAATGCGCCTGCGAGTCAATTAATAAATAAAATAAAGTATTATCTGACCCGTTAGGGGTCGTAAACATTTGAATTCCTTCATTTTCTAAGCTTTCATTAGGATGATAATTATAATTATTCATGAATGCCATCGACGTGGATTTTATTATATTATTATAACGGGAACAGAGGCTGCAAACATTTCTATGTTAATTTTGTAAATAAGAATTTTTAGTTTGTTTACTTGTTCTTGTGACCTATTTGATGTTTTAATAAAGATGTCGTTTTCACAGCTATCTTAAAGTTCAGATTTTTGTTATATTTTCAATATAATTTATTTTTAATTAAAACGGTTAAGGCCTGAGTTCACCAACATTCTAACCATCGGTTAGGTATTTAAACAGTTGATTTATGTCAAATTTCCTAAGGAAATCAACTGTTTAAATACCTAACCGATGGTTAGAATGTTGGTGAACTCAGGCCTAAGTTACAAGCGTCATCAAACAACATTAAAGTTCATCGTCTTCATCATCTTGAGTAATTTAACGATAATAGTTCTATAAATAATTGTTCATGATTATGTTTAATATTGTTCTATTAATTATTGTATTTAATCGTAGCAGGTCATAAGTAACAGATCACGAACTATTAGGTTTATACGGGAAGGGAACATTACAGACTGACTGTACTTTAGAAACTACACTACAGGGTTAGTTTTCAAAGATCAGCCAAATTTAAGGTAAAAAGAAAAAAGTAGAAAACTTCAATACCTACTCGACCTAAACGTATGAGAAGACTGAATTTTTATTCGCAACTAGCTGCTCTCCGCGGTTTTACTGGCGTAAATGTCGATCCCGTGGGAATATCGGGATAAAAATGTAGAATATATTATGTTAATCCAGGGTGTCAGCTACCTCCATACAAAGTTTTATCAAAATGGGTCCAGCCGTTTGAGCGTGAAGAAGTAACAAACATATAAACACACACACACACTCACAAACTTTCGCCTTTATAATATTAGTGTGATTACGATGTTGGTGCCATGGACAAATTTGTTCAGTTTAATGGTTTGTATACCCTTAAATTTGGCTGGTCTTTGAAATCATCGTGTATAGCTCAAGTTGTAAAATACATGAAATGAATAATAAATAATGTATTGCTTATTCAATCATGAATGATGTCAAAACATTCATCAATTTAAAAAATAATTTCCAGCAAAATTTTCAAGCACTAACTCAAAAAAAAACTCATAGCGCACAAACTAAAGAGCAACCAAACAAAAGTTATCAGTGTATTGGCAAGCACGTGTGGTACAGTTAGCGTACGGGCCGGTGTGACGTAGCGAGTAACTGCGCCCGCGCACGCCTCGCCGCGCGCGAACAAGGCCGTTCGACGCCCGCGCCACGTGGCGACATTAACATAATGTAGGGACGATAGATTTACTGCTACGAATTAGATGGGCGATAGTTTTTGTTGAGCGATTTTTTGTTTTGTTTTTAGGATTTTGGTTTGGACTACAAAATGTGTTAAAATTGCTTGACTTTCATAATTTATATTTTCACTGCATTTTAGTTGTGAGTAGTGGAGAACAGGTATTGTTTGGACATTGTGTGTCAACTTGATCTATCTGCAGTTCTTTAACTGATGAATGCAGAGTGTATTGCGTTTTATTAATTTTTTTGTCAAAATCTGACCGGTCAATTCCAACATGTATTTTTCTACCTAGGTATAAAAGAAACACCTCACGATTGTGCGTACGGTGGCAGTGACCACTGGTTTGGTGTCGGGGCCAGTCGGGGCTCACGACCGGGCTCCGTCGCCCGAAACCGACGCACCGTTACAAGGGACAAGGACCTCGAGTAAAACCGCGAGCACAAGCATTACTCAAAACTCCAAGTAGGCTTTTTATAGAGATTTGTGCGAACTAAAAATTATGTTCATTTGTTTTTAGCTTGTGTAGATGTAGTTGTTGCTAAAATTATCTTGATATAATTTTGGAAAAGGACTTTTATTCTTCTTTAATAAATTTGGATTTGTTATTAAAGACAGAAAAGAGGCGATTTCAATTGCAACACCACAAATATATTGCAGTTGTAATGTTGTTCCTCTTCCTTCCAATCATGTCTATTTAAATCAAATAATAAAGTTTGTGGGACCTAAAATTCATTTTCTACCAGTCAATCAACATCATCACTTACTTCATCAATCATTCAAAAAAGACAATCATGTTTTTCCTTTATTTTTAAACTTTGCACCTCCTTGTAACCACGTCTTTACCTCAGAAGCCTTCCAGACTCGCTCTCAATGAAATGTGGGTCAAGTTTATTGACAAATCAGGACGTTGCCCGTACATCATCTTTCTCGCTCCTGTAGCTCGGTCCCTTTCGCACGAATGCTGCGGTACTAGTCTTTTAGGATGATGGAGTCTCCAATAAGAATCGTATTCGGAGGAGTATAAATAACAGTATCATAGTTCTTTTGGTACTGCTTTCGGAGTAAAATAAAAATGTAAAGTGCTGGTATCAGCTGCATTGAATAACATTAACTTTGAAACAGTTTCTGGCTGACACTATTTCTTTAGTACATTGACAAGTGCCAGTATTTCGGTTATAGGGAGGATCATTTAGCTGGTGATAATATTGGGCCCCATTGTGTAGCCCATTTCTATTCTATTGCTTCATTTTCATTTATAGGGCACAATTTAACAGTATGAGTAGTTCTTAATTGAGTTCCAATAGTAAAATCTAGCAACACTTTTCACAGTCAGAATTGATTCCAATAAGCTAGGCTTGCATTCACTTAATCAATAGAAATTAGAAAGGTAATAATTGTATATAATAAATGCTCAAGTCATCTATATCTCCAAATTCACAGATCATTGCCAAAATTGTGACGATCAAATTAAACATACTCAATAGTTTTTCAACTAGATTATAATTATATGTCCCAATGGAAGAATCAGCAGATCAGCAAAAACTCTGAAAGCCTCCGAACGCCCATTAACCTAGTGAAGGATGTGCGGCGTCATGTTACGTGACGTCACTTCCGTCGCTTATTGAAACGATATCCGGTTCGTTCCGGATTTCGGGGCGATGTAAATAAAGGGTTGTTTGCCTTACATTGTTAGGGGTAGTTTAATAGTCCCTACTATTAAGAAAGACCTTTTTTTGCCAAGTGTAAAGGCGTTTGAGATGGAATAAAAATAAGGTGGCAGTAGTTTCTTAGATTAATAGGAGTGTATCAATAGTAGTTTTCGTGAAGGGGTAAACAAGGGTCTTCAGCGTTTATTGATACCTGTTAAAAAACGTATAATGATGGCACATGTCTGTCTAAGTGGTCTCGCCGTTAAATCATAACAAGAAAATCCTGATTATCTTCGTTTTGCTAAATAAAGAAAGCATGCTCTGTAGACTGCGATCATTGTAGGAGAGGGTAATGGCAATAGATGGATATGAGTGGTCGATAATTGGCGGGAAAATGCTGTTTGACTGGTGGCTAAACATTTGCGCCGATCCTACTTAGCTGAATAGTTTTGTAAAATTATAGAATCTAAAAAGACAGACCATACACAGTGCCTCTGAAATCTCTATATATCAGTTCATTTAGATTCAAGTTACTTTACCACGGGGTTCGATAAGTTTTGTATGGACTTAAGATCCCGGTTTGATACGCAACTAGTTTGATGAAATAGTTATTCTTGATAGTAAAGGAGTAAACATCCACAAACAAAGGATGTGAGATGTACCAACGTACGTCGATCAAAGATATCGGCACATCTTCCAAAATTCCCACAGTACGCACATGTTCAGTTTTTTCTCCTACCTGCCGGAGTTCGGCCCAATTCAAATATTGACTGATTGAAGGGTTCGAAGGACATCTGTCGCAGGCTCTATAGGTGAAAGCAACACACGAGAAAGCCTTAACATATGCACATAAAGAACCTTATTGTTCGATAACATGTGGCCTTTTGAAATGGCTAAAATTTTTTAAATTTCGGGTATTCATATAATGTGGTTATTTTTATTATGTTTATAAGTACAGGGTTATTATTAACAATTATTACTTGACAATTGTTGTATGAAACACTTTCATTTTGATTTAAATCTGAATATTTCATTCTTCTTTTTAAGAAGAATGATTCAAAAGATTGTCTCAAAAAGTGTTTGCGCCTGAGTATTAGACATCAACGAGCGAGACACGCATTTCAAGGATTAATTATTATTAAGATGCTCTTATTAAAACTTACAACACATTACATCTCGCTTGTAAATCCTGTACCTGTAATAAACCCAAATTTCATTGTTATTGTAGGAATATCAATTATTTTTAGTTAATCGGATCGGAATATTTATACTTATTTAAAACTACAACATAATCTAGGGTTGGAATAGGGAATCATTTAAAGATCTAGGAAGATGACTGATGTACTAAATAACACACAATCCGTCTATACGATATTGCACTCTGGCGAATGATTTTTTTTCAACCTTCGATGATACTAGGTACTATTCCATAGAACTCTCTCATTCAAACCAGACAAAATTAGTTGCTACTATACTAATCTCGATCTTAGTAATAATAATTGGTGCCTGGGATAGCATCGAAGTGGGTCATAATACCATGTTCTAGTCTAGCACATAGATGTGGACGCAGAGACGCCGACCGGTCCGCCTGATGCGCGGCTTTCTCTTCACTACTACGCACTTGACTGTTTACTGCTAACATCGAGCTTGTTCGCACACGGGGTGAGCAGAGTTGTGGGGTTGTTGATAATAATAAATTTATTGAAGTTAAAGGTTGACAAGTGATTGTTAGTGGCAGAGAGTGATTGATAGAGGTTTTGAAGGCTATAGAGACCAGCAGCAGAATACTGTAGAAATTACTCAACTCATCTGTAAATTATACTAACCATGAAATTCGTTCAAAGATTATTGACTCTTCTGCAAAGTTTATTTAAACTCTTTTCACAAGTTTGTTTGGTTTATTGACACCAGAGCTACAAAGACAGTTTGGTATCTAGTATCTATCTATTCAAGGATATGTAGTAGTTTTCTCTCCGGAAAATTAACAACTACATATGCGGGCAGAGCTTTGTACGGTCACCCATGCGTCAGGAGTCACTTGAACTACAAAAGCTGCCCTTATTGCTGTGACATAAAGGCACTGTAGAAATCAGATTGATACAGTTGACGTACGGTTGACAGTACAGAGCTAGTATCGTTTATTGTAAGGGGCAAATTCTAACAGGTCAATGACATCACCAAAGAATGTACTCATCACTTTCACCTGACTAGACAATGTCAACACATCACAAACAAACAAATCAAAGAAGTTGACAACTACATTATTATTTCCTGTTTAAAGAACACAAATTAAGGACACTGTTCTCCATGTTCTTGACAGAACCTTTCCCTCGGCATCTTTTACTTCACCTAAAGTTCCATCAAAGTTCATTTACCACCACAAAACCATTTCACTAATCTAGTGAATTCAGCCAGGTCCTATCTCGATCAGGTCCTAGGTCGACCCCTGCCTATCCATTTGTCCAAAGTACCAGGATCAGCTGTTTCGCTTTCACCTCGCTGGCCAATGTCCGCGCGTCGTTATCGATGCGGCAAGCGTCGCGTGCGCCGGTCTGCGTTCAACTTCTACACTCAAGCACGTATGGGATTATTTTGATGCACTTTGTTGTAGATATATATATATATATATTTGTATCTATCTATACTAGAAAGGTGCTTGTTCTCTTACCGGAACAAAACGATCACTCATGACAATGCCTGCTCAGTATGGCCGATGGTTTGACGATTTCAGCCAAGAGTCTGTTTCCAAACAATATTGGTTCTCTCAGTTCTCTGTTGTCAATGACGTCTAAGATTAACATAGAAAGTACAGTTTTATATTGTTAAAGTTAATTTTCCATTAAATAGGTTATATGCCCCCTTCGCTGTGGTGTATGCCTTCCATAGGGGGTGGAACTTACTAACTCCGTGGTAGCTACTAGCTAGGTTCGAAGCCGACCCCGTAAACTCAGATGCAGTACTAAAAGTGTCGCGATGAAAACATAGTAATAGATTCTAGAGCTTAGCTAGTCGTACATGGAAAAAACTGCTTTTCATCCTCCATTGATCCCCCATTAAAGTAATGACAAATTATTGTAACAACGACTTCATCATAAATAACTAAACGGTTCAACCAAACATGCTGATACTTACAGCACATGATCATGATCAGTACTAAATTATCATAAGCAATGCACGCAATGTGACAACACAAGACATATGTCGCACTTAAATTGTCACGGATTAGGTAGTCGTAACTCTCACACTATACTACAATATTGACAAAAACATGCAAAACAGTCACGAGAACATACAAAAGCATTTAAATATTCATAGATGATCGATTATTTCAAACATCAATTTAGAATCATATTGATATTGTCAAGTTTTTGACTAATTGTAATTTTTATAATGATTAGATTATGAAAGGGGCCCGTGGCTAAATAATAACAGCCGCACAGGTCGATCGGTCAGGTTAAGCTACGCTTGCCGCGGTTGGCCTGTGGATGGGTGACCATCTTTAAATACCGAGACCCCTCCGTGCCTAGAAAAGCACGTTAAGCCGTTGGTTCCGGCTGTCATTCGTGGATCTTTGACAGTCGTTACGGGTAGTCAGAAGCCTGAAAGTCTGACAACCAGTCTTACCAAGGGGTATCGTATTACCCAGTAACTGGGTTGTGGAGGTCAGATAAGCAGGTGCTCCATGTGAAATACTGGTATTCAGCTGCATCCGGTTAGACTGGAAGCCGACCCCAACATAGTTGGGAAAAGGCTAAGCAGATGATGATGATGGTTAGATTATGAATTCAATTGTTGTAATCGATAAATTGGATTGTATTGATGCCTCATTAATAATAGTCTGTGTTTCGGTTTAACATAAGTATTTTTCAGAATGAGGCTGATATATCTGTCACGTGCCAAGGTCTACTGCTTGTCAGGTAAGCAACATTTTAAAATATTCCGTCCTTTGATTTTTTTAAAAGACATTATTTAAAAACACATACTGATTATGAATTTTGATTGAAGAAGACCAAACAGCAATATGATTGTTGATCAAAACTTTTTTATACTCCCATAAAATGATCTGCGGATAAAACTATGTCCTTATGTTATGTTATAAGCCTGTGTTGTCCCACTGCAGGGCAAAGGCCTCCCTTCCCTCCTTCCACTTTTCTCGGTCTACTGCGATTGTGGGCCAATCCTTTAAGGAGTCCAGCTCATCCCGCCATCTCTTTCTGGGCCTGCCGCGCAGTCGTTTCTTGCTCTATACTTCGTTCCAAAACACAAATAGCGGACGCTGGCCGCACAGCTGCTGCACTAAAGAGGAACTGGGCTGGCCATATCTGTCGCATGTCGGAGCAGCAATATACGAAATCCACCACTCAATGGATGTCCTTATACAAATTTAATATCTTATCCAAGTTAATATTCGCGGTCAGATTTATTCTACGACCTCGTCGTAGCGCATCGCTCAACAGAATCAAATCAGCTAGTTGTTTCAACACATCTCGGACTGAGTCAACCTTCTGGCTAGCACTGATGTAACATGCAACTGCAATGATCTTACTTATTGGGAAGTCCAACAAATGGTCATCGAAACTCATACGTTTTGTAACATCCTGAAACCTTCGGGGAATCTTCAGTAATGTGTGTCATCGTTATTAGGACTATTTGCATATCTATTTTGACAGTTGAAATCGGTTATCGAAGTTAGTTAGTTAGTTAGTTAGTATTGAACACTTCTTGCATTAATTACTTTAGGTACGTAAACGTTCGTCTGTTTGCTTTTTGTTTATGGAATTTCTTACCTATTTGGCCAACGTTTAACTGAGCACGATTTCGTAAAATCTGTTGTAAAATCAAGTTTCTTCCTCCGATTAAAGCTAAGTACTTGAACTTTGAAAATTCGCGTCTGAAAATGGTGGCAATAGAGCTGTTATAGAGCGTTTAGCCTGTAGTTTAAACATGTTTTATAATGATGGATATATGTATAATATTAGAAACGATGACGTATTTCGTCCCGGCATATCCTAAAAATCCCACAATCAAAATTCACTTGTACATTTTCCTCTTAGCAGCCACTTTCCAACCGTCAACAGCCATTCAACCGGCATCATTATCTTGCACTTGACATTAAGTCTGCATGGTCATTGCCGCTTGCTGCTGATCCGCGCATCTCCGGCGCGCGAGTGAAAGTTGCGCGCACGCCCCCCCCACCGCCCCCCACGCGGCCGTATTTGTGTCACTGTTAGACCTCGTTGTTGATATAGTTTGTGTTGCCTTTTATATATTACATTTGATTTGACATTATGTTGTATTGAATGCGTTGTCAATAAATTGTTAAATGATGGCTGGATTCATGGCACAGCTAGTAAGTTCAGAAATAAATTCGAGTATTAGTATATTTATTTCTGAACTGACAAGCCGTAGCCTCGATGGGATTTTCCATCGAAATATATGAACTTTCGTCTCATATAAAACCCCTCTTGGGGATGAATAATCCTTGCTTAGTTCGGACTTTCGTTATATGAGAAACTCATGTGCCTGTCATGATTCTAGACAATTCAGGCTGTGCGTTGCCTGTCAATGAATTTAAGATTTTTATGAAGTAGATTGTCTTTTTGAGTACCAAAAAAAAAATACCTGGCGTGACTTCTATAAGTGCATTGATTATCGATTCAAAATTAAAGTTTAACGTAGAAAAACAGCGACTACGCAAGTTGAACCATATAAATGTAAGTGTAATAGTTTACAACTTAGCTGATTTCTTGCCGCCAGTTACCGTAAACAGAAACGTTTCAGCTTAAAGTTAGTTGATGAAACCTGTTCATTACAGAATATTTTCTTTTAACAACTTCAAGTGATTTTTGCTTGTAAGTTTTTTAAGTCGTTCAATAATCTAGTATACTTAAATGTTGTAAATTTTGGTGGTAAAAACCCTTTGTATGGTCAGTATTTCTGCTAATATAGGCCAACATCCATAAGAGCTTTGAAATTTTTTTAAGTGTCAGGTCTTGAATTACATATCTCGTTAAAGAGCTTGAGCATGAACAACTTAATAAAGTTTTTTTAAAACATGAATTTACTACAAGAAGTATGAAAATAGATGTATACAGTTTAAAAACTAAATAAATAACTGTTGATTTCAAGACAGTCTTGAATCAATCGTAACGCGATTCCTGATTCTGTTAAACCACGAAATTCGCGACTTGACCGAAATCTATTGGAAACTTTAGAAGAAGCTAATGTGAAGCTCCTATATATTCACACTCAAAGTACCAGGCTAGCATGAAACATAAACACGTCGTATCATCGCATCCTTGCCGATGAGTCAATGTGCTGGCGCGCTCTGAGCCAACCTCTGTGGGCGGCACACGGAACAACGTTGTATGTAGGTCAGGTTTTTACGAAGGTGGCCGAATTGATACGAAGAACAGATTAAAGAATGATGCGTTTGTTAATTGTTTTATCTAGGAATTGGTGAATAGTTTGAATTTAAAACCGAAATAGTAAGTATTTCAAGTTAAGCTTGATCATCATACTGTAGATGATTCTTATTCATATACATAGTTTGTATCTTATCACAGTGTTTTGTTTATTGGGCGTTTTAACAGGGCAAAAGCATCCCAAACATTGAGTGACAATTGAAAGCTTATCAAATTTTTCTACCAAAAATAATAAAGCATTACGTACATTAAGAAATAAAAAGATCCATCTTCCATAACTGACCTACAACATAACTAGAAGGCCGAGATATATTAGCAAACAGTAGGAGAGTATTATCAATGCTAAATCCACACAAGGATCTAAAAAGTGCAAGTGATATATGGAGAGTAAACAAAATCTGAATTCTTATAAAATTTACCGCAATACATTGAATGAATGAATGAATGCATGAACGGATTGACACCGTTCCATGTTTGCGTAAGGGGTTACTTCTACAGGAATTATGTAGGCTAAGTATTATACTGTTCTAGAAGCTAGCCTGGATGATTCTTGGAATAGATTCTGTTTGTTTTACATGAATGTATTGAAATATTTATAGAAGAAAAGGTAAATCAAATTTATAGAAGAAAAACCTGGTTATTTTACTAAATTTTGCAAAATGGGACTTTTCTTTACAGTAGAGTTTAAATCGAACGTCAACGAAGCAAAAGCAGTATGTAAGGATCGCAGCAGGTCACCAGGTGGCGTTCTGTCGTTTCTTCCTACGCCATTGGGAAAAACACGTGAGTTCATGTATGTGTATGAAGGGTTTAAAAATATGTATTAATTAGCCTTACAATAAAAATAATCCTAAAAATAAACTTATATTAAGCTATGAAGTAGGTAGTGTGTTCTATCAACGTCGGTGCTCGTTTATTTAAATACAGTTCATTTACCTAGAAACAACAAGGTCATTGATATGATCTTTATTGAATTGTCGTCATCAGCTTACAGTATGTCAGCCTTATTTGCAGAAAACCGCTAGTTTTGTACTTATTAAATAACTAACTACTACCCGCGACTTGGCCCGCGTGAAATTTCTTGTTTTAACATAAAATACATCCTACGACACTCGGCAATACTGTAGCTTACCACTTGTAAAATAATTTTCGGAATCGGATCGGTAGTTCCGCAGCTTACCCCCTATATTCAAACTCACGAATTTTACCTCTTTATAATATTAGTATTATAGAAGTATATATAAACAATAAGTATATTATATACTTACATTTATGTACTGAAGCAAAATCGTTGCTGCGCACTTGATGTCAAATCCTTAACTTTATCATGTCCACTTTGTTTATCAATCAATCAATCCGTTATCAATCGGAGAGTCTCTTGCGCCTTCGACAATGTTCAGAGGACTACCCGGGGTCAGACAGTGGGGGACAAAGAAGGACTAGAACAAGATTTTGAAGTTTACTACAGACGCCTAGGGCCTAGGGGAGGCAAGCTAGGGGCTAGTAAGCTAGCTAGAAAGAGAGATATCTATTGCTTAGAGTGAGGCGATAAAGATTGCCTATGGCCTACAATTAGCTTAAAGAATTAATTGCCTCTCCTAATAACTTACCTATAACCTAATGTACCTCCTACAGTCTAATTGATTCAAATTTAAAATAACTCCCACTATTTAATATTATCTTTCACAATTTTAAATAGATCTGAATAGATTTAGCCTAATTATAGCTAACAGGTATTTCTTAATTGATTGCGATTAGTTATAGTTTTTATTGCTTTTAATGAGAAAAGAGTAATGACCTCATTCTTTGAATTAATTTTAATTTAGTTAATAATCAACTTATAGTTACATTTTGTTTGTAAAACCATAACTTAATAAAAGCGATACTTTTTAAATTATACATATTATTATAGCAATTATTTATTTTTTTACTATAATTATTATACTTTTAATTAATCGACGAATCTCAGGCCAGTGAAATACGTTTTGGAAACAATTTTTAATTAAAAGTTAAAAATAAAACTGTGAAAATTAAAACAAAGGAATGGTGGCAAATAAATTGTGTCGCTACGGGCCGGCCGCGCCGTTAAAACTGTAAAAACAACCAGTCGGGCGACCTTCGAGCTATCAGCCGAAAACCGAACCCGTTCCGATAGCCCAGCACCGGAAAATACACATTTTCCGATTACAGTCTACTAAACATATCCCATACGAAAACAATATTACAAACAGTTCTTTAAATATTCTAAATAACCTCTCTCTTACTACTCTTCAGGATTTTTCATGCAGTTAGTAATAGCTCGGTCGTTAGTAAAAATAGAAAAAAAGGAAAAAAAGAAAAAAATAGGAAGAGATGTGATTGGCATAGTTATATAAAAATACAAAATAAAAATAATCTCTCGAATATTTACAAGGAGGGTAGAAATTAGAAAGATTATTATTATTATGGAATATCGAGAAAAATGTTGATTTAAAAATAATAATTAAAAAAAAACTGGCGTCCGAAGTATAAGGCATCCACTGTGTGATCCACAAATCGGCGGCACTGTCACGTCACTAACAAAATGCCAATTACAAACAATTCCCAAAACGCTTCGCTTTCGGTCGGCGTGTTTGAATTTTTTTCTTTTTTTTTTGTAAACGTACACTGAATTTTTATGTTTTTTCTCCCCGTTGTTTAGCGTCACTGTGGTTATTGTTGTTTGTCCGCACTACACTTCACTCACTCCGGCCGGGCGCTGTGCGCGCGTGGTGTCGTCAGACTGACGGCGCGGGCGCACCCCACTCACTTCCCACCAAAAATTTTCTACCACCGCGCATGCGCAGGGCGGGCGAACCGCGGCCCGCTACGCCGCGTAGCACGTAGTCGCGGGTTATTACATTCGCTAATTAGTTATGATTTTGTGATTAATTATGTTAATTGATGTTGTGTTATTATTACCGTAAGATTCGTGATGTGTGGCCGAGATAATGATGTGTTGTTTCGGGGGTTTTTAACCGTTTGGAAGTTAGATATTTTTATGATTTTATTAAACTTAAAACTTGCGAAAGATGTATGGTCAGTGGGTCGTCTATCCAGTAATAAGTTTTTCCAAGATCTAAAGTAATGCACTAAAATACCATCAGATAATTAATAAAAAAATATGTTAAATAATGTTGCTTAAGTAAATTTTTACACTCGTTGCTATTCAACAAATGACAACAATTATTAAAAATAATTATACACACTACATTCACATTTTATAGAAATTAAAATCAACATTGCATTCTTACATAAAATAACACACATTCAAGTAGTTACAGCTATCATATGGAACTAGGTCTCGTGCCAGTAACTAACTCGGAGGATATTGCATCGGAAGCACGCAACAACAGCGCGGTTGTAATTTATTTAGTTTTTCAGCACTTTGGAGGAAACATTCGTACAGTAATTATGTTATGAACACCAATCAGAAGGTTAGAAGCCGCAAAAACAAACAACGCAGGACGTTTGATTTTAACAACAATAAACGGTAGTTTGACCCAATTTTAAAATTAAGTAATTATAGGTACCTCCGCAGCAGAAAATCCTTTTAATTTTTCATCATACTTAATAATATGAAAAGTTATTGAAATCAATAACTTCTTAACTCGTGGACAAATAAAATAAGAATAATCGAAAAAAATTGCTTCATACGCATAAAAAGCGGCGCATTTCACTTGAAGTTGGTCTCCCCTGGCGGCTGCTATCTCCATTGCGTACACGCACACTGACACACAAATATACCACTTACGCGCACAGGCGCACGCTGACAGGCCTACAGACCTACAAACTTTACTTTCACCTTTCTCCACTCTTACAGTTATTAAAATAAGGATGGTTTTAGTTTGTCGTTTAAGTAGAAGTATGTTTGTCTGTCAGCTGGTAAGTAGGACACCGATGGTTTTCTTTATGGTCCCTGCTATGGCCCTCACAAGGTCCTCCTCGTGTTTAGGCTATAATGTTAAGGTCATGCTCATTTGAAGGTCTTCAACAAAGGGATGAATCATCTAATGATGGGTGCAGCATAATTTTTAATGGCATGGGATTGGTTAGTGACTATTTTGTATTACCCAGTAATGTTTGGAATCAACAGAATCAACTTGAATCATTTGGACTTGTTAAGATTTTCTCAAAATGGAGACTGTTCTAGAGAATAAAACTATGCTAATACATAATAAGTACTATCACATAAATGTTCCTACATGCTCGGATTGATATCATTCAAACTAATATTATAAATGCAAAAGTACCTAAGTTTGTTTGTTTGTTACGCTTTCACGCTAAAACGGCTGAACGGATTTGGATTTTTTGGCAATTTTGGCACATGGGTAGACCATGACCTGGAGAAAGACATAGACTACTCATTACTCGGATCGCAGACGAAGCTAGTATTCCTATAATATACGTCGACGAGTCCCCAAAATTCTACGATGAATAGAGAAAAATTAACGGAGTCTTCGGTAAATAGAGTATTTTATCTAACTATTAATATTTACTAATTTGTTATACGACATATAATAGTAGTAGACTACTAAGTAGTTCTTATCAATTGCAAATAACCCAATAACGGTGGGTGTATAATATTGAACGTGTTGCGGTGGTCAAAATACTATTTATTATACCGTACAAATAGTACAACTGTATTGGTACAACTGTATTTCTAGTAAGATTGGCAGTATTCCTTAAAAAAAGACGTGGAATGTCTTGAAGTCTGAGTTTCCCGATAGTTGACTCTTGTAGTCTTCAAGTTTCGGTTGAATAAGCTACTTATGGGAAAGTAAGTGTACATCATCGTCAACAGCTTCAAGTTAGATGGTTAGTGGTCAAAGGCGAGTCTTTATATCCAATACACATACAATTAAATATATATATATTAAGAAACGCGAAGATAATGAATATCAGTCGGATCGTAGCAGAGTATGATGGACCTACGTTGTGTTGTGATCGTCTACGAAATCGCTATCTGCGTAGCGCGTAGAGCTTGTTTGCTACGACGAATGTCTGAGTGATCTAATTCGATCTGTTTATGGAACAACGCTGCGACTGATTATTTTGTTATTTATAAGAATATCTGTGTTATAATATTCTTTTGCCTAGTAACTTTACGGAACATGGACGAGGAATATTGTACATCATATTTTGACTTTTATCTTTATCTTTTATGACTACATCGATGACGTCATAATAAGGCTCCTAAAATTTCTTCAAGGTCTTATGATTTTTACTAGAAACTAATGTCATGTGACCTCCGTGACCCAACCAGAGGAGTGACACTCATGTTATGATCCTATACATATTGACGTATTCCAGATTGGGCACCCGCATAAATGGCACCTGAGTGAATGCACCTGACACACAGCGGCACATTCACTCATGTGCTATTTAAGCGGGTGCCCAATGTGGAATACGGCTGATTGTTATCAGAGACAACATCATCAACAACGTCTTGTTCTACTGTGTACCCACTCCGCACTGCGCAGTATAGGCCTGTTCCCTTTGTGCCATGCTTACCTGTTCTGTGCGAGTCTCAACCAGGTCTTGAACGCGATCTTATGAATGTCATCCACCTAATCTGGCTGACAACGTAAAATACTTAATTTTGCATATAAAAATATTTTTAGTTTCTACACTGCCCACATTTTTTCAAGCCATAAATCTAAATATTCTTGGCACAATATAAATGGTGGGCTAACCAAAATATATGAGTTAGTGTCACTTTTACTAGGATCGCCACTTAGTGCGTCAAGACTGATGACTGGTGACCCGACTGTGACTTCTCCGACAGCTGGTTATTGATTGCGATGGGTGTGCGATGATGTACAGATCTGATGATGAGTCTTTAGGTTTCGCGGTTTGGTGATCCTGTGTGTACGTCTGCAGTACATTTCAGGGGTTCGTAGTAGAAGTTTAAAATTGTCTCGCTATGATGCAGGTTTGCTAAAAGTAGGTTGGTAATTGGTTTGAAAGATTAAAAATAAGAAACTACATACCTAGTTTTTGAAGAAAATTTGCATTTGGCAGTGTCTCAAAAGTGAAGAGTGACATTAGAAAATGTTTTTATGTAATTCAAAAGTTCTTAGTGTAAATAAGCCCCTGATAATTTCTTGCTAAGCCATAACTACACAATTATTAATTATAATCCGATTGCTTACTTCTTAATACAAGAGGCCATTTCATCTTAACAACTCAAAAAGCACCATAATTATAAAAATATCAATCTCTATCGAACAATCAAATAATAGGTAATGAAAACGAAATACGTTCTTAGTAGTTTTCCAATCAAAATATATCATCGCGGCGGCAAATCAAAAGGGGGTCAATGAGTAACAGTAAAGTTAAGACAATCTTTTTTTAACGCCTCGCAATTTCGATGTTATATCTTCGCAGGTGTTCGGGCGCAAAAAACTGTAGGAACCGATAGCCCTGTGTTTGTGTGGTTATTTTTTGTTCTGTGAGATCGTTGTAACTTATTGAAGTTAGACGATATAATAAAGCCACATGACATACGACTTGACCTACGTCATCGCTAATACATAGACAAAGCTGACTTTACCCTGAAAATAGCAAGATAGTAAAATGTTTGCTGCAAGAAGCAGAAATAGCTGATATCTCGCTGGTGAATAGCGATAGAAAATTATATTTTAAAAATAACAGCAAAATAATGCTTGAATAAAATGTTAGGTTAATTATCATTCATTACTCTATGAATCATCGCGCGTATCCTTGCACCTATGCTCGTAGTTTTTTCGTGCGTCTGTCACTCAAGTCGATCTGTCTTCGCCTTAACAGCTACAATCAGTCTTGTTATGATAATTTCGTTCTTAATTATTGTCAGTGTTAATAGTGGCCGAAATAGAAGTGTTTGAGTGATTAATGCTACAAGATTTTTTGCCAGTTGGCGTAGTATGTGTTGTGATGGTCAAACTATCGGGACTTGAATGGTCTGAAACCGTCAGCGCGCTGTCAGAAAACATGGTGAACAGAACTCACACATGCTCTGTATGTTGAAAATTATGGGAAAATTTGGTCTATCCACAAAAATCAAGGCCAGGACCTTCCAGGCTACGAGAAATTGGTGTATTTTCAGTAACGGGAAAAATATATATCACAGTTGAGTTTTTATGAACTTGGTCACACAATAAATGCGGGCCACTTCAGGAAGTCCGGTTTGTCAACATGTCGGAGCATATCTATCATCATTTCAGCCGAAAGACGTCTACTGCTGGACATAGTCCTCCCTCAAAGCACATCTATACCTATACAGTTAAATGCATGTCTATGGTGACGAACTAATGACGTGCGGTTCAACGTACTCAAACTACAATGGACTGTACTGAACTCGGATGCTCCGGAGCTCAACAGGCCCTGACACGGATCTTCGTAAGTAGGATTTGAACTCCAAAATATCAAGCTGGTCTGCTATGGTATGCTACATACGAAGATAATAACGTATAATCCATTGTAAACCTTAATTACTTCTCGATAGCTATTAATAAAATTGTACTAATGAATTGTTCAATCGATAGTCATTGTTGCGCATACGCTGTTTTAATGTATCAGTCGCACAATTAGCACTCATTACTCATTACTCGCTTTAGTTATGGCTATTAGCATGGAACGAAAAATTAATAGATTGACCCTTGTTGTTCTGAATATAAAGATTACAATTATTTCGGTTGTGGCATAGCGTACATCACAGTGCGAGTGTTGACTAGCCTGCATGGAATTGTAGACAGTTGATACGGTTGCAACAGTTATGTTCAGTTTATGATGGCCTTTCGCTTTTCTCTTTCCAATCACGACTGTTTTGACTTTGTCAGTAGATGCATGGATTAGACCTTTTTTAGGGTTACCTTTTTTACCCAAAGGGTAAAAACGGGACCCTATTACTAAGACTCCACTGTATCTCATAAACCATGATAGCTAGACAGTTGAAATTTTCACAGAATGTGTATTTCTATTGCCACTTATCAACAAATACTAAAAACAGAACAAAATAAATATTTAAGAGGGCTCCCATACCAACAAACGTGACTTTTTGCCGTTATTTTATATGTCGTGTTAAATATTGTATGGTGGTACGGAACCCGTCGTGTGCGAGTCCAACTCGCACTTGGCCAGTTTTTATTTTTTCTTAGCTTCTACTGTCACTAAACTGTCCCACTGCTGGGGAAAGGCCCCTCCCAAATCCTTCTAGGAACTCTTTTCTCGGTCAGACATTATCGAGCGACTCCAAAAACATTTATTCTAATTAATCTGACGGACAATTAGCACTTTTTGAAGGCCCCAAAATCGCTACCCATTTACCTATCAAGCCCTAATATTAGATCTGGCAAGAAGAAATGGCGCAAGTAACTCCCAACAAAACACATCTATGCTTGATTTTTCATAAGACAACAGATTCCAGAAGTCTCTATTACTTCCTTAATTATCAAGTTCACGTAGATTCATCTCGTACTTGAAGTATGCCCGACACACATACATATATTATATTGTAGTTCTTAGTAATAGTGATTCGCGAGTAATTACCGGACCGTTGTTGCTGACCATACATCAAACGCGGTATGGCCAGTCATTACTAAGATGGATGAATCGCTTTCTTATAAACAGGTTAAGTCGCGGACTTGGTGCTACTATGAGCGGGTTTAGATGCGGTTTAAAATGACCTACATGAAGGTTTTGTAGTACACGAGGGACTTAAAATAATGCATTATTAACTACATGTTAGGCACAAAAATTTTTGGGTGCAGAGATGTTATTCTAGCTAGATCACTGAGTAATCTGTATTTAGGAGAGACAATGTAAATTAGATAATTATGTATCACGCTTAATTCTCACAGGTGTAGACAGATAGCATAGTATGTCACGTGTGTGCTACGATTGCTATGCGTATGAATACAGTGTTATGATATAATTGGTAAGATTGTCCAATATGACTCCGTTAACTAAAAACGATGAATATCTGTGCCATATAAGTATAATTGATTCTATGTCAATGCCATTTCTATGTGAAAACTTGTTACACACGAATGTTTTAGAGCCTCTATTTCATCACATTGTTATTTGCCTTCCAAATTGTACCAATTTTACTAGATTCTTTTACAGCTTTTGATTACAGCCTCACCTTTATAAGTAGAATTCACTTCACGCTAATCACACGTCTGGCATAGTGATACTATTCCGCTTTCACAATCGCGCCCGCTCTCCTTATGACTTACGCATTACCTTTATCATTAAAAAAAGAAAGAAAATAAGTTCATTTACATCTAATTATGCGAAATAAAAATAATAACCATAATAAATAAATGAATTATTATTATTATAATCTAAAACAATAATAATAAATTAAACAAATTTTAATATTAAAATGTTAACATTCTGTCGTCTCACGCGCAGAGGCACTACCCTAGAAAAAATATTATCTGTGCGCACAGCTGTCATAGAGAAGAGATTTGTCTTTGTATTTGACATATCTTGTTAAATAATAAGTTAATTATCTTGTTTGGATGATTTGATTGATATTATTATTATTAGAATAGGTTTAATACAACAGCAGTATTTATACTAATATGCTATCAACTTTGTTTTGTTTATGTCTTACATTTGTATTTTAATCAATCTTCTCAAGTTCCTATGTGCTGTATCTATCCCACAATCTCTCCCGCGCCCGCTCCGCTCATGGCTAAAGCAGCACCTTTATAAGTGAGTTTCATTCAATTCGGCTTCATGCTAATGGCGTGTCTGGCTTACTGACACAATTCTCTCGGTCGCTTAATTTATTTATTATTTATATTGGTGGCTTTAGTATGCACTCAGTAAAGATGGATGTGCTTAACACTATCCTAATGTTTACTGATGTATTCTTGTTTTATTTGAATCTTAATGTGGTTGGTAAAACTTAATAGCTGTTGAAATGCCACAACATGTTTATGCACAAAAATAACCAAATCCTTGTTTTCCAATGAACATTATAGAGATATTTTTCCAGCGTGGTGATGGTATTCCACAGTGGTGGTGCTATTTAAAAATACCATTTATGGGTTTTCCTTCGTCTTATATCCATTACTTTTGTTAAGCACATTGAATTAATTCTGACTTGATCATAGGTACGAACGACAAACGTGGATTTTACAGTTATAGGTTTCGATAATACAGCTGTGGGCAGGCCGCATACACATGCATAAAAATATACACGGAACAAATGTTTAATTATAGGCTGTAATAATACTTGCGCGGGAATCGAACCAGCACTGAGCATAACAGCAAGTGGTGCCAATTGACTCGTATTTTTGTAATAAAATCATCAAATAAGTCTCCATTAAATTGGTATGGGTAGCGTACCGGTGGAATTATAGTTTCCTAAGGCATTTTAAATCCGTCTTAAAGATTGGCAACTTTTTCAAACCCCTTTGATATTGGAGGTGTCAATAAGCGAATGACGGAATCTTGCCAATCGAATTTTCAACCAGAATTCTATACACACTTGATATGGAATTCCACCAAACTATTCTCAGCCTCCGGGCCCCCAAATCTTAGTCATCATCTAAGTTCCCGTTACTAAAACCTGACATGTCATCACGATTGCACAACTTGCCATCATCGGGTCATCAGAGGGGATACGAACCAAGCAGGCGGGAGGAGGGGCTGTCCTAGTTTCCATAACGGTGTGCGATGTAGGACACAAGAGTTTTTGCGAATGAACCGAATTTTGAGAAGTATATTGACCAAGTTGACGTACTTTTTGCGACGTTTATTTGCGTACGCTTCGTCGCCGTCGGTCGGCGATTGTTTTTCTTGTTGATGTTTCTTTTTGAACGGAGTTGAGTGGTTCCGTTTTGTTAGCTTTTGTGCGGAAGTTGGGTGAATGAATTTTGATTTAGGATATTTTGATTTTGAAAGTACGACAGTACTACAGGATAGCACTCATCAAAAATCTGGATGCAAAATACCTTATAAAATTAATTAGAATTCTGATAACTAGAAAAGCTTAATGTAATATTCTCTTTTACAGCGAGGAGGCCTATGTCTCACCAGTGGGGACATTCTTAGGCTGAAAAGCTTTGAAAAAAGCTCTCGTTCAGCTCAGTCACACGCACTCGTTCAATTTATTAGGCATATCAAGAACTATGCTCAAAAAACATTATGTTCAAGAGAAATGACAATACTTATCTCACAATTCTTTCAATATTTAGCACTCCAAATATCACAAAAATGTGATGTCATCTCATCGCCAGTATCTTGCCGCGAGTCTCATAACTAAGATATCAACGCGCGCGTCGCACAAGTTGTGAAGGCTGTGAGATAAAAATACTGTGCCGTGACGGTAAATATACTAGTACAAGATATATGGAATTATATATTTTCTCTGCGGATTATGTACTTCAATATATCGGACGGTTAGATCTGAAGAAAAGTAGGTTTTTTATTTTGGTCAAGTAGGCACAGTAGTTTTTGCAGTTTTTTTGTGCCCTGAACACTTAATAAAATTATACTTACGTAAATGGATTAGAAGTTTTTACAAAGCTGATTTTATTTTACCTTTTCACCAAATAATGACTCAAAGAGATCATCCGATAATCCCATGGAAGGATGTTGTGTAGCGACATAACAGCATCCTATTGTCAAATAACAAACTTCGGAGTACCCGACCACTAATAGCCGCAACTTGCAAATAAATCCCCTTTGTTTCTGGTCAAATGGGTACTGACAATATGCGACCGATGACCGCATCGAGAGGCCCAAAGTTCAGTTTCGATTAATGTTCGCATATATTGCATAGCACATGTTGAAAATGAGATTTGGTCTTTTTAAAATGCCATAAAATTATTAGCTTAATTTAATTATTGATATCGAGACTCAAATCGCGCCAAACAAAATTTTTTAACATCTTTTATTACATTCAAATCATGTTTGCTAAGATCATCAATATTAATAAAAAAAAAATGATTACAGTTGTCTGCTGTGACGCCTCCTCTTGTAACTAGTTACAAATTAGTCATCACATTCAATCAGTAACTGTTTCAGTATTACAGTACATTACTTTTTTGTAGTATTCCGGACAGGTAGCGACAGGTTACAAGTCAATTGACAACTGGACCACTATTGAACATGTTTGACCTAGTTAACTATTACAAATTGCGCAATAAAATTAATGGTAATGGACAAATCTATCTTTATTAGTTTATGAATCTCCCTGTAAATGCTGCTGAATAGTTTTCCTCATTATCGTTTATTTTTCTTCGTCTATAACGGTAACATTTTCTCATTTCTCTTTTTGTTGAGGGTGAATTTCACAAATTAAACTAAACACGATCTGCTTATCTAAATTGTGTTCAAGAACTGTCAGTGTCATCACTGTCCGGGAATATTGACACTAACACTTGATCGCGGCTTAGATGTGCTGGTCGCGTTCAGTTTCATTGGTGTATCCAGCCCTAAGTCGAGATCTTACCTATCAAAGAAATGAAGAAATATTTAAATAATCTTAGTTAGTTTTCTTGTTGAGCAAAATGGATACCTACCAATATCAATTACCTACGCCTTAGAAGTTTTCTCCAATAAATTTCTCAGTATCTGGAACTTTGATGTTGAGGTAAACTTACCCTGAGTCTTACTGAGGTCTCATTAAACCTCCTAAGCTATATACCCTTTTAAGCTAAGTATAACAATAAATATACCTTTCTTCCTAATTAATTATGAAGCGTAAAATTTAAATTCCATAATGTTGAAAACCGTTTGCCAACCCAACTACATTTGTAGTAACATTTCATGGCCCATAAACCATCACTGGGCCGTAAAAAATGACCAAACACTTAACTATTACGACACGTGTCGACGCCGTTAATTGTGTGCGCCCGCGCATAACATCTCGTCGATCACGTTGACACTGGTGAGATCAATCAGCGGGTGACGAGTTCACCGTTATGCCCACTGCGAGAATATTAGAATGTGAGTTAGATGCGAGAATGTGGAAGAGTAAGCTGGACCATTAGGAAAATACATTATGTTCGGAAACATTATAAAAGATGACATTATTCATCAGGCTACAAAACGGGTATTTATAACAAAGACTTTCCTTTTTTTCGTGAAATTAATTATTGTGTGACTACTAATTTACTACATACTGACCGAGTCTCAAAAGTCCAAACTCAAGGTTTGCCAAAGGGCGATGGAGCGTAGCGTATTGGGTACTATAAGCTCAGCGCTAAATACGATACGCACCAAAACAGGAATCGCCGATGTAGACAACTAGTATGTTAGGCTGAAAGACATCTGTATGTAAGATGTATCAAGACAGGTAGGCCTGAGCCATCACGCAGCGGGAGCCAGAAGACGGGCGTCGTCGCCGAGGGAGACCTAGGAAACGCTGCCGCTGGCGTGATGACTTAGAGGCATTTATGGGAGATTGGCAAGAGAAAACAACACTCAGGGAATAGTAGAAAGCTTTGGGGAGAACTTTGCCCAGCAGTGGGACAAAATAGGTTAAAAAAAACACATATTTGTGTACTAGAAAATCAAAGCTCACATAATGAATGCCTAAGAACCGACTTCTTGAACACCAAGAAAGTAAAAGTTTTCAGTTTTTATATTTTAAAACATACCAAAATTTGTAACAATGATACCCAATTTCATATCCGGTTTCAATAAATCTAAGTACCCAGCATCTATAGGTCAGCTTCAAAGGAACTGCAAGACATTCCGCCCCTTGAAGTCAGAACTATGTTAACTTGGTGTACGTGTACCTCATAAAGCGACGTTTGTGCCGGTAAGCCTTTTGTGAAAATTGGGACCATGTCGCTTGGAAGGTGCTACTGCAGAGTTACATGTCTTGGATGTGTAGCCAACAAAAGTGGCAGGTATTGTAAAGGTTGTCTGCAAAAGGGTCTTTAAATAAATCATGCAGGCTGGCAGAATAATGATTCTGGTTCACAGATATAGATATAGACCTAGATAACGCAAGTATCACGATCTGTATGAAAACCAAGTGTGCCATTTTTTGACTACCTACTATGACGTCACAAGCAATATTTAGTGAGGGGAAAATCAAATCGATTCAAAGATGCCGCCGCGTGCGGCACCCGTGTCGCCCCAACCCCGAGACCTAGCGCCAGCTGAAAATGAATTTATAATCAGTTTCAAAATAGTGAATGAATCGTTTTTATTGTGGAAGGCGCTTATAAGTGAACACAGCCTCTTGAAATAAAAAGTGAAAAAAATCTGTGTTGATGGCTTCTATGGGTGGGTAGAGTTATGAAGATGTCATTCTTCTACCTTAATCTTTCAAAGCGTAGTGATGGCGACAAACCTGCCGAATATTACGCGACGTTTTATTCGGAATCATGTGTCAAATTAGTTAAGCAGTTAACTCGAAACCGTCAGCGACCACCTCAGCTCTGGCAGCACGGTCTGTGATCTGAGAAGGAGATGCAGGTGCCAGGTCCCACGCTTGATTCCGTGGTTGTTTTCTGACCAAAAGATCAGCTTTTGGTTTCAATGGATAACCAGCTATGGTTGCAACTATTATATATTGTTTAGTACTTGCATAGTGCTTATCAGCTATTGACGAGTGCACTAATGTTTCATACTTCTCAGCTTCCGAGCCCACAAAATACAAAGGGTTGTCACTTCCAAAATTCTCCATTTCACGATATTGTTTCCACCGACTTGTATTCAAAATTCTCCATTTCACGATATTGTTTCCACCGACTTGTATTCAAAATTCTCCATTTCACGATATTGTTTCCACCGACTTGTATTCAAAATTCTCCATTTCACGATATTGTTTCCACCGACTTGTATTCAAAATTCTCCATTTCACGATATTGTTTCCACCGACTTGTATTCAAAATTCTCCATTTCACGATATTGTTTCCACCGACTTGTATTCAAAGTAAGAGTACCTAAACAATTAAACAAAACCTACAAAATGCAATTATTTTTACGACCACAAACAGTTATATAGCGAACAAAGCGCTTCAAGGCATCAGCAGAAAGGTAGCTCTATTTGTTTGTTTATAGCACCTGCAATATACACCATGACGGAATCTAAGGTTTACCGTAACTGCCCTTGCAAACTTAACATGAATAAAAGACAAAGGATTTTCATCTTTATATCGTAAATGTTAAGGTTCAGGTCAATTCTTTCGTTAACTTGCCGCCAAAGTAAAGATGTTACCTTTTTTTTTAAACAATAGCTTTTGGCCATAACAGGACAGAATGTATTGGAGCGGTAAAAGTTGTTTGTTCCATTGTTAGCACTATCTCCGGAACTACTGGACCGATTTTGATCGGCTTGTTTGGGTCTATGTAGAGTGGATAGGTTTCGTTAACGAGGTTATGGGAATTCCGGTAACTTTTGCGTTTTCGGTTTGGCTGTCACTGAATACAGAGAGAGAGGAAAGATGCTTATTTTCGTGATCGGTTTTATTTTAGTGTCAAGTGTGTCAAAAAAGCAGGCTGCCAATTTTCTGGTGGTAGTCACCACCTCCTATGGACATCTACGTGCCTGTAATACAGCACCCTTCACACCGGAACACAGAAAAGCCGCTTGGCGGGAAAAGTAAACAATGAACACCGGGCTTTTTACAAAGCATACTAAGTAGGTACCACTTGTTTTCCGGGTTATCTATAGGGAGTAGATATCGATATGTCTCGTGCATATCCTGAAACATTTACAGCAAGTAAGCCGCGTGTGTTTGCAGACGTGCGCGAACGCACGTTGCGGTTGGCGGCGCGCGCGGCATCTCGTGCGCTACGTGGGACAAGCGACACTCACGCGCAGCTGATCATGCGTTACACCAATTTATTTTAGGAGCTGCTATGTAAGCAGGCGTACCGGGTGGATCACTGGACATAGCAGACATGCCCGTGGGTGTGACACGGGACCAGGGCGTGTGATCGCTCCAACAGTTGCGGCAGTTGTAGACACGAAAGTGGATAGAAGAACTGGAAAGAGTAGAACTGACCATTTACGATGTGAATGGGGACGGAAAAGATTTAAGTCTGGAAGAACACAAAAGCATTATGCTACCCATCGTTTTAATAACAACGAAGCTTTGTTAAATGCCCAAAACGTGAGATAATAAAAATAAAAACTTTTCAATTCAGACTTTGAAATCCATAGAATGTTAGTACAGTAAAATGTTGGTACTAAGTTAAAAATAAAAACACAATTACTTATTTACTAATGTGTGTAAAAGGATTTTTTCATCCTTTGTAAGAGTTAAGTCAAATTGCGTCCAAAATCTTCCCAAAGGTTGAAATTTTTGCATGGATGAATTTATTTAGTGGACAGTAAGACCGAAATTGGATTTATTTACCATGACGTTTCAGGATTGAAATGACGCGAGGGAAATAAAGGACAAAATTCCCCAAAGTCAGTACTAAAGAAGTTAATGTTTTTTAACATTTGTGTATATTGTTCTCCCACAAGATGTTTCACGCATCATGAGGAACATTAACACTCTATTATATTGGCTTTGAGTATAAAATAACTAAAACAATGATGTCATAATCGTCCGTAGTAAAACTATTTGTCACAACAATCATTGTAGCTCACCAACATTGGCCAACACATGTTGTGTCAACAATGTGGGGACATTGGCGAAACAAATTACACAATACATGAAAGTCTTTCACCCAAAAAACAAAAGACAACCATGATCGAAACTTCTTTAAAAATAGAATGCATGATGAATTCTATTTACTTTATAATTACTTTAAAAAGTATTTGACGAAAGATTCTTGAACACATGGTTTAAGGATTACTTTTTTAAAGTTTTATGACTTTTTGTTTGTATATCTGTGTGTACAGTTAAGGAAACAGGCTTGAACGAGATAATTGCCGTTACTGGTCATAAATGCGGCAAAGTTTTATTGGGCGTGTGTTTATTGCATATTGCCGTTAAATATTCTAATATTTTGGTAACGTAGAGGTTCTTTTCTTAATGTTTGATATTACAAAAAAGCCCGTTTTAAGAATTTGTGTTAGAATGAGAAGCAGGTTGGTTTTACGTCTCATGATTTTGTAGCTTAATTGATTTCCTTGCCTATATTGGAGCGTTTCCAAAGCTATGGTAATTTTGGAAACTACTCTCTTTTTAATACAGGGTGTATTTAAAAGAGAGTAGTTTATAATTCGATATACCTAACCACCGAAAAATGCACTTAATTATTAATTTAACCAAAAACATCTCCTGCGAATTCTCACAAAAACAACAGCACCCTTCCTTCCTTCCAAAAAAATCCGCATTCTTCAAAAAGCAGAAAGAAAGAAATAAACAATAGTGTTGTCCCAGTTGTGCTCAAAGTTAGTGTACCTAACTAGGTAAGCGGTGCTCGCTCTACTTACATTTTGGGTTAACTCGCCACGACTTGCGAGCCTCTGACCTCAGCTACGGAGTAATTATGAAGAACGACCGCCATGGATTTTATAGAGACACATGGAGTTGATATGGGGTTTATTTACCATATCGACTACTATTAATAAGCATTAATTGATAAATATAGCAGAATGAGGCCATCGGAAATCGTGTTAAATGGAATCAAATGGATGCATTATGGGATCGCGTCTTTTTTCATATCGATATTTTTCAGATCGTACATTTCCAAACCCCTTTTTATATTGAGTGTGCCACTCTTAATCTCTGAGGTAAACATTTGATTCATAGTTTGTACCAGTACGTCACGTTGCTATCTTGTTGTGGTAAGGCGCTATATTTCCCTTCTGTTCCATTGTCTGTCCCAACGCGTAGTAGCATAAAAAATAAAAACATCTCAGCTTTTTACAGTTTTTTTCAGTTTTTTTTTTTTTTTTTTTTTTTTTTTTAACTTTCTACTTACTTTAATAAGAGAAAAAAGTTAGTGAGTAGTAAAAAATCCAACCTGCAGGTGATCTACATTTTCAATAGCTACGGTACGAATACGAATAATAGGTACGATTAACTTATATTCTTAATAAAATATCTACTTCTCTAATCGCAATCAGTGAGTGCGCAATATGTAAGCTCCAAATAAATGCAGAGTGCCAAAACGTGTGCGATTGGTTACAGCGCTGGGTCAAGTAGGGCAAACAGCGCACGCGCAAATATCCGTCATACTTCGACCCAACTCGCGCAGTGTGGTATTGGTGGTCGAAAGCCGGAATAATGTGAACTGTATTATTTACAGTGACGGGCCGAATACGGGATTTAATAAATACGAATACCTAATCGGCCGAATGTTCGGTTAAAAGGATATCGAACCGAATATTTGGCAGCATTTGACGCGCTTTATCATGCATCACAAAAATGCAAGCATGTGCTTGTCGAGCGTAAAGTCAAAAGCAAAATCGTACAAAAAAAGTAAATCGTTTAAAAAACAATAAGTGGAAGGAAGAGGTCGAACATTTAATTTCACGATACAAAACCTAACAGTTATAATTATTCTATTACACCATAACTGCTTCTAATCGAAGCAATCAATGTACTTAGGATTAAAACTTTGTATCTCTTTACAAAGACAGAATAAATACACACACACACACACTTGATAGGGATACAATACAATTATGTAATTGTGCTACTTCATGTATTAGGTATAAGCTTATAGATTTATAGAGGCAACGTTTTAATACAATATTATTCGGTAGAATGCTCGGCATTTTTGCCGAATAATCGGTCGAATACGAAAGTTCGGTAAACCTGCCGAATACGCCGAATACCGAATATTCTTCCCATCCCTAATTATTTATTAGCTATGAACTTTTTTGACGAAGGAATTTCGGTAGCATTTGAGCGATGTATTTGAGAGATTCTGGAAAAGAGAACTAAGGGTTTTTGAATGCCTCTTCTATTTAGCCGTAGGGAAGTATCTCTTACTTACTTATTTATTACAGCTATAAAGACATTAGGCCGATATCAGGTTTGGCAGCAAATTTACAGACAAGTCCTGGCGGCAGGCTTGCAGGAACCGCGGATATGAACTGTATCTCTTAACAATTCTTAATTTTTCTAAATGAAACCTTTAGGAATAGTTAGGATAGTTCTCCTATCTAGCTGCAAGGTCGTAGGTTCCTGTCCATCCCTTATAGCCCGCTAGGTAAGTACTTACTTACCTTTTTTGCTACCAATACCTAATAGTAATTTATTTAAAACTTCATCAATTTGTAACCAGCTATGGACTTATTTACTAACATACTAATTTCAAAGCCAATCTTTTCAATAGAATCTCTTATAAACACATGATATATCAAATACATGAGTTCTCTGTCCTGTTTCAATCTATTGTCCTTGCCGAACTTCACAAAACATTTTTCTACCTGTAGAACAACCCCAACAATTCCTTTAGTGCTATTGTTTCGAGCACCAACACAGTTTTGCATAATAACTTGCACAATGTCAGAATGTGCACACCTCCAATAGTCGTGGGCGGTCAATTTGGTCACACCTTACAGTACTGTGCCACGCTTGAGTTTTTGTCACTTCAGCTAATGAAGCTCACCCGATTGGTAGTCTGACAATAATGGGCAACGGTAGCGTGACCATTGACAAGTTGCGACTATTGTAGATTCTATGTTACGGCACGCTATACTGGCACGCATGGCGCGCTTTAGTCTTGCTTGTCCTATTTCTATCGCTTATTAAATAATACTCATTAGAAGAGGCAAGAGCCACTTGTGATAGTGGAAATAATTCATGAAAGCCTCTCTAAGTACAGAGATAAGAAGTTTACTTCATAAGAGGTTTATAGAGGCTTTAGCCTCTTTAAGTAAGTATAAGTAGGTACATAGCACAGGTTTGCAAGGAGGATTGTTAATGCATTGTCAACCTGAAAGACAATAATGGACCAGTCATTTTACCTGCACCAGGAAGGAAAAGAAAAAAGAAAATACGTTTATTTTCGGTAAATATGATGCAGAGAAAGAACACAAACACAAAATAAAACAAGTTACCACCATAGGCACCGTGATAGGTGCCATTCAAAGCTTGTACGGGTCGCACCGATGTTCACTAATGGAAAACATAGGTAAGGTTCCACTTCCCCGGACATATGAAAATAAATAAATTCGCCTCAAGTCGCATCACAAAAAGCATGATGCATTTTAGACTAACAACTTCCTTAACAATTACATCAGCACAGCATCAGCATCCATTTAGCAACCCAACCTGTCAATTTATTGTTATTGCACGTCACCACCCCGCTGGGTTTCAAAGTCAGGTTACAATGGCTGACCAAAATATTTACCATTCAGTCAGCTACCGGATTTTTTACCTTCAATACCTGTAAGCATGCAAAGGACACTTGTTTTCATCAAATTTATGGCTGTATTGTCGCCAAAGGTGTTGTTTTAAAACATTTTAAGAGCAGTAGCACCTTGCTTCGTGGAAACTCTTTGTAAGTCGTGGAAATTACATTACTTTTGTTTTCTGAACGTTTTAAAATTCGGTAGTTTGAGAGGTGTTGTAAATTACGTAATTGTACAATGACGTCTGAAAGTAGGCCGACACGGTGCAAGTCCCATGTTATGAGAGCTTCAACGAAAAAGCTAACATTACTTACCTTTCCATAAAATGTTGAAAAACTGTGGTTCTGTTTCTGTCTCGCAGAGGGGCTGATCGATGGCCATTTTACTTGGCTATATAATTGCCTCAAATTATTCCTTTTTGTGTTTTTTTCTTTGCGTCATGTTTTTACCGCTAACGTTTGTTACTTCTTTCTAAAAATATGTAGAGATATTAAAAAATCACGTAAGTTGTGCATAATTTAAATAAAGTTCTAAAAGTACCTACAGGGCGAGCCTGTTGTCATGATTCATGACATTCAAGCATTTTGCCCGACCTGGAAATAGAACCTAGGACTCTACATTCAGTAGTCGCGCTTTCTAGAATTTCTGCTGAGTTAAACCACCACTGAAGGTTGACAGCGACATCTATTTAAACAAGCTTGTAAGAGTTTTATCCGTTAGCTCCTTACTATCTTGCAAACAGCGACATCTAACGAACATACTTAAAACTAATACAAAGTCCTGTAGAGTTTAAATAAAACTATAGATGGCAGTGTAAACAATATGTGTTTATTTTTTAATTTAATTGACAATCATTTATAGCGTAAGCTAAAAGGTAATATTTTTGTCTATACGACAGCTGTTGCAATTAGATAATAAAAGAGCTGAAAAAACATTTTCAAGTATTATTGAACTATCTCAAATCAGCGCTATCTAGTGGAAGCTGAAAAAACATTAGTTCTCTTATGTGTTATGAGATGTCACTGAAAGTATCGAAATTAATAAAATTGTAAAAAACCAGAATAATAATAGAATTATGTTTATGTTCAGTACTTTTGTTCACTCATTTACACATATAGTTAATAATTGCAATTCGATGTTTTTTTTGTATTTCTCCTTCGATTCGGTAGTAAGCAGCAGGTTCCTTGAAGAAGTTTTAGGCTGGTTCTTTTATTATGTAACACAGCTACCGAATTGAAATGGAACTGATGACGACTGCATAATGTTTTGATGTGCAATACACCTTGTACCGGACGCACTTAGTTTTAAAAGGAAAAACCTGACTCACGACATAAATCATCACGCATTCACGACAGGACATTTCTGCAGTAGGTAAGTACCTACACACACAAAACTCTGCTTTAACAGTCTCGTATTTTGTCACCCGTCAAAAGTATTCGCATGTTTGAATACCCATTCAATGGCGTAGTTCCGCACTGGGCGCGAATAAGCCTTTGTTTAAATTCAGCATTATTTTTGCGAAATATTTTGATTGTTTTATCGACGCGGCCCGTTACGCGAATCGTGTTAAATTCCGAGAGGCCCAACTGAGGTTGATGACATTTTTTTACAATGGCTAAATGCTAGCGCACAGATTAGGCTAGGTTTAGAATTTACTTAGGTACGTTAATATTCATTGAACTTAATGGAATTCTCTTTGAATGGTTTGTATGAATCAGAAATTTAATTAAGTATTTATCAACCTAAGTATTTTTCATGTATTTTTACTGTTACTAGTCATGGTTACCTTATGTCCACCTACCCACCCTTTCCAAATTTACAGGAAAACTGAGAACAACCAGCTACAGTGGTACTGTTAGTAATACCTAGGACGCCAACAAAAACCACCAGCTGCCGTCCTCGTCGAAGAAGAGCTTGAGAGTGACTGAATCTTAGATCAATAGCTAGGGTCCACCCTGCACGAAGAACCGAGCTCTCAAATAGCAAGAAGAGGAAATGATTACCTACCTATTGTTGTACTTATGCGTCCACAAATTAGCAATTATATTATGATGATGGATTGATGGTATTATTCAAAAAGCGTTATCCATTGTGCACACACACAAGCCTCAAACAAACCACAAATTAATCCAATTTAGTAACCAAATTATAAATTTATCTTTATTGATAACTACAAAAACATTTTACATTGCTTTTAAGACAAGGGTAAATTAATTTAGATGAATCAAAACATGGAACACTAATGATCGATTCACGATCACAATTTCCTTACATCACATAATTGAAAGTCATTAAACCACTATAATGTATGTCCTTCAAGGATCTAATACCTTCCGCAGCTTTCATTTCAAGTGACCGGTCAATACGATGGATTTCCTTGGGCCGGAACTGAACCAGGGCATCTCCGTGGCAACAGACGACACAACATGTGGCTCCTCAATCATTCAGCAGTCGATGGATACAGAGTTCATTGTAAGTGTCGTTCCGGTTTAGAATTGATGGGTTAATTATAAGGTTCAATAGTAGAGTTATTATAATTACAGGAGAGCTTTTAGTAAAAGAGCTGCACTGTCAGGTACTAGTACCCCGGGAGAACTGCCCTTATATTTCTTCCGCAAAGCAATGCGGTAATTGTATAACACACTATCAGGTTTTCATTTTGACAGTTTAACAACATTCATTGCTTTACATTAATATTTTTTGTTTACGTTGTTGAGCAGACATGTTTTTCGAACAAGCAATATCCTTCTAAATGATTCAGAGTGAGATTGATAGTGTTTTACGCAATTAGGATGCTACATTGTTATATTGCAAGTTCTATTCTAAGAGCAGTGGTGGCACAGTGGTAACGGCCGCGACTTACGAGTTGTAGGTCGTAGGTTTAGGACGCTTTACTTTGTGTAAATTATTTAATCACCGTTGCTCTCCAAACGGCGAAGGAAAACATCGTGAGGAAACCGGCATGTCCTAGAACAGAAAAATTCGAAGATATGTGACATATACCAAGACCGGAATAAATCACCCGCACCGGGCCCACGTGGTAGATTACGGCCCACTCCCTCTCACAGAGAGGAGGCCTGTGTCCCAGCAGTGGGAACATTATAGGCTGATTATGTATGTATCTATTGTACTATTTAGGTTTGAAGGTGCCAAAACAATTTTTTTATGCAATTTATACTTATCCCTTCGAATCTGTTTTGAGGTACAACCTAAAAAACTAATCTGATAAACAATTTTTTGAGCGGTACCCTAATTATTATAATAATTATTTACATTTGTTGAGTGATCCAACAAATGTACGTTACTTACTACTTTTCGGTAGTACATACTACGAATAAGTAATAAGAGTACATACTTTACAACCGAAACACCAAATGTCACCTCCTCGCTGCCAACGAAGCGTGACGGCTCACCTGCGTGACACTGTCACCCGATAGCACAGCACAGAGGGGCCACGTTTGTAAATCAGTAGACGTAACGTGTCATCAAGCAATAGCGGCTATATTATCTTTTAATTCGACACTGCAGGTGGAACAAACTTTATTATAATGTCCTTGCAGCGTGTCCATAAAGCATTGACTGCCCAATCTTCGACAGATTCGATGCTCAACTGCACAAAAGTCGCAAAGTTTTGAAGTGAGCTTGAAATTCAAAAGCAGAGCGTAGTTATAGTTGAATTTATAGTTAGTTGATAAATTGTTGAGGCAAACATCGTTATTAGTCTATAGTCGCTAAACAATAAGCAAGCGAGACAATAATAATTAAAGTGTAAAGTGAGCCTTCTCTACTTATATTTTCTGTGGTGAAATCGGAGGGGGTACCAGTGCATATAAAGGGACTCCTTATTAGCGTAATATCGAATCGGGTCACTGAAAGAATTGGGCCAAACGACACCCTAAAATATGGTAAGCGATTCGGGAATTAAATAGCTCTATCGTTTGTTTACGAGTTGATGAGGAATCAAACAGATTTAAAACGAAAATGTGCGTTATAAGATTATATAGGTACACTATAACGCTTAAATAAACAATAACATAAAATCTAACTTTGTAAAATGATACTGAACATCAAAGTTTACACCATAATACAGATTATGATACAAAAATCCTTCCCATAAAACAAATCGTTTCACTTTCCGAGCCGGGAGTCGAACCCACAGCATCCGCTTCCGCGGCGCAGTTAATAGCAGAGGAGATAATACCCGGTAATACATACGGTGCAGCCACGGAGTAGACAGGTCATGGAGTAGTGACGTGTGGGTGATCGTAGCAGTGTATTAAGGTGCAACCAGAATACGGTTGATCGACGTCTACCAGTCGCTATATATCGCCTTAAACCTTAAGTATTTGTTATTCCATATCGATCGCTGGTCGATGTTTGGACGATCGTTGAATAGTGCAATCCACCCCACCCGGGATAAATGACGTGAATATAATTACACCGACAATCATGACCCAGACTTTATGGAGTAATTGTCATCAATTCTTTTGTATAAGTAGTAAAATAAAAATAAGTCCAATATATTTTATAAATCACACTTTTAATAGCTTTCTTAATAGTGCATGTAATCAACACTGTATAAGTAGAAGACTGATATGTTATCAATAATAACATAAGTATCAGTCTTTTACTTCCTCGCCCCGCTGGTCTCGTCGTCGCAAGCGCGGCTGTTGAGCGTGAGCGTGGTGTATGTTTCCCGAATCGCGACAAAGTGTTAGTGGATTTTTCTATTGGGAATTTCTTAGTAACAGCCCGGAGTTTGGAAGTTAGCTGTGTGATACCCCGTGCCCAGGAAACCACGTTCAGCCGTTGGCCCCTGCACCTGATCTCTCTCCCGTCATGTCGAATTGCCGTCCCATTGGACAATGAGAGTGAGGAAAGAGAGAGTGCACTTGTGTCTGCTCCCACACTTGTGCACTACTTATAATATCTCCCGCGCTGAAGGCTGGTGTCCGAAATTCGGTCTGGACCTGGAGGACTCTATATACTAGTGTTAGCACTCCATTTATTTATCTTCCTGGGTAGAGGTAGTTATAATGGTTTCATAGAGGAAGAACATTGTGAAACTAAATGTTGAGTGTATAATCGTAATATTACTGTTATATTATTTACTGCCTGCTTTCTCTGTTGGGAAGAACAGAGTACTGACATTAGGTACATGTACTCGTACTACATAGGTACAAGTAAAAAGTAAATACAGGGTTCGTTTAGGTTAACTTATTAACAGACAGACAAACGCATTCCAACAGCAGCTTCGTATACTTATAAATTAATAATTTACCTCAGAAACAACGGTAAAATAATTGCTTCGCAAAAAACGAAGGCTGTGCGGCCCATAATCGGAATAATTATGTAGATACTTATACCCAAAAATGTCATTACTTTTTGTTGGAGTAAGAATTCTATTTGCCTTCGGAAGAGTGAGGTCGTGTTGTACCTGTATCGATGAGGTCGACAAACTTGGCTCTTGAAAGATTAATATTTTTTTATCTTCAAGTTTTTTTTTCGTTTTAGTGTAGACCAGGAGGCCTACCATGATCTATTTAAAAACGATTCAAAAGCAAGACATTTCAGTTTAGGTTCTTAAACTGCATCGTTCACAGTCGTACCATGACGTCCAATACACTCAGCGGCATTTGGATCGTTGAAAGTGAATGAGCGTTAAGAGCTCGTGGTAGGTATCCAGATGGCACGGCCTAAATTGAATCGTTAAACTGACGTCATGGTACGAATTAGCAGAACAGTTCAGTTTAGGTCCTAAAGTGGATCGCGTTAAGAGATCGTGTTAGGTATGCAGGTCGAATTGTAAAGGTGCAACTTCACTGGTTGATATTGATAGCGGTCAAAACATGGTCACCTCATAATTATGTGACTATTTCGCTGCAAGGCAAAGGGCTCTTCAAATATAGAAAAGAATACTTTACTGTCGCGCAGTCGGGTAAAAAGGACAGTGATTGTCACTCTTGCTGGCGTGTACTACCTATCAACGATCCAAGTACCTACAGATGTTCTCATGATGATGTTATTTTCCTAAGGGCTGATTTTTCCATCGCCAGATAAAATTTCAAAATTATTTCTCCAATAAAGTTATCCGATGATTGAAAAATCAGCTCTTAATCAAGTAGGTAGGTATCCACATCAAGCAAGATACCACACAAACTTTTTCCTCAATAAACTCAAAGCATTTATTTCAATTAAGTAAACCAATTACAGGCACTTTTGAATTGTCAAGGGATCAGTCAGTCAGAAAAATGAAGCTACGAGTAGTTGCCCATTCCAAAGCGTAGGTAACTATGGAGAAGAACGGGCAAGAAACTGCATATACATTCATTCATTACAATTTATTTTCTATGCATGTATATTAAAACCTATTCAAGACCAAAAGGTACGTAAACTACTACTGGTACTTCGTACTGGGTTGTGGAGGTCAGATAGGCAGTCGCTTCATGTAAAATACTGGTAGGTATTCAGCTGAACCCGGTGAGACTGGAAGCCGACCCCAACTTAGGTGGGAAAAAAGGCTAGGCAGATGATGATGATGATGAGGTACCTAAGTCAGGGAAACAAATTCTTCAGCAAATTGACAATCAACTTAAATTGTCCGTATATTGAATATACCGACTGTCATTCTTTGACAGTTGTATGAAATGGCTTTGCCACGGCAAATTGACGTAGGGTGTCAATTTGCTGAACAATTAATTTCACTGACCGTATAAACAAAAAATATGATTAAAATTTATTTGCGTTAGTTCTCGAAGATAAATGGTCGTTATTCCAGCAATTAGACATGAATATAGTTTCGTTGCTGGTCGGATGCGCGATCTCAGTGCGCAGGTTCTTTATTTATTTTTTGCGAACATTAATTTGACCGTTGACGGGTAATCAATGTTTAGGGTTACTTTATAAGTTTATCGGCGTTTTAATAATTATAATTATGTTTTTGTATTGTTTTTTTTTTGTAATCTATAATAGCTTGTTGTGAGTTTGTTTGTAGTCTAAAAAATTGTCTGTGTAAGACGGATCAGTTTTGTATTTGTAGTTTATTATTTTCATGGAGCAATATTTTGACTAATGCTAACGCCAGTTTTCTACTTAACTGTGGTGCAGGTCTGCGCGCAGTTTCAAGTACGTTCCATCTACTTAGTGGCATTTTTCTTCAGCTCTGTTAGTATCTTAGTCAGTCAATACCATGGTTCATAAAGCCCTTGCCTCAAATGTACCCGGGTCGCTAATATTAAACAATTCTTAGATATCCTTCTTAGTTTGTAATATGTCAACATCATCATCTGCTTAGTCTTTTCCCAACTATTCTATTTTATTTTCTTTTCTTCTTTTTTGTAATATTATGTACCTATCCCTATTTATGTTTACTAACAGGTAAAGCTTGCTTTTCCTCCTCCAAATATAAATAGAACTGCAGTGTTCTGAGCTCCGACTAAGAATTAGGATTCTTGAGGATAGTCGGAGCTCAGAACACAGTGCAGTGAATTATTTAATAGGTTAAATAATTCACTGCACTATATTACGGAAAACCCGTGTCTAGCAACATTACACGACGGGCTGAAACTCATTCAATTTACATATTGTATTCGATATATATACCTATATATACTTACAAGGAACATTTTATCTTCCTCACTGGTCGATTTTGAAGTACCGTGTTTGACCGATGCGTTGAACGCTTGGAAAATTTTGGAAAGGCTTGTCCCAATACGGTTTTGCCCGATAACAGCGACAACCCATTTTCCCAGAGACGGTGGGACGTGCCGCTCTGCAGTATTATACGGAATACTGTTGAGCGTTCCCGTCTGCTGGCTGTGGGAGAATGGGAGTCAGGCTCGTGGCTTCAGGCCCTCCCGTTATGCACGATAGGCACTATGATGGATGACTCATCTTGGGTGCTCCTTGTGTTGCTCTGCATCGTTGTCTCTGCGCTGAAGCTGTCGACATTCTCGGGCACCATGGCCTGGCTTGCTGCAAGAGCGCAGGTCGCATAGCACGGCACGCCAGCATCAACGATATTATTCGTCGAGCCCTTGTCACCGCCGGCGTACCAGCTGTGTTAGAACCAAACGGCTTGGTACGTGACAATGGGAAGAGATCAGACGGAATGACGTTGTTGCCTTGGAAGATGGGTAGGCCTCTGGTGTGGGACGCAACGTGTGTCGATACCCTTGCGCCATCTCATGTTCCTAGCACGGCGGGCTGTGCTGGCGCCTCTGCTGCGGCTGCTGAGACCCTAAAGCGGCGCAAATACTGTAACCTTATAGGCAACTACAGCTTTGAGCCGTTTGGGGTCGAAACGCTCGGGTCATGAGGCCTCTTTTTAATGAAATTTCTCGCCGGCTGGGCGACAGTTAACGTGACCAGAGGGCTGGGTCGTTCTTTGGCCAAAGAATTAGCATTGCAACGCGGCAATGCTGCCAGTCTTCTGGGCACGTTTCCGGATGATAGCGATGCGGACGGGTACTTCGAGGCCTAAATATATTTTTGTTTGTAAATATTTTTTCTTTGAATTTAGTACCTAGTAATAGTATAGTATAGTAAATGGTTATACTTACCACCTTACTAATAAGCGTTGTATAGCGTTTGTATAGTTACACAACGCTTTGTCTTCTTCTTTCTAAAGTCAAATTACTGACGACTGAAAGAGAGAAATCGGTGTGTAACTATTCATCTATTAGAATACGTTTATTAGTAACGGGGTTAGTGTATATAAATAGTGTCGTTATTTTTTGTTGGAATTAATTATTCATACCAACATTTCGCAGGTATGTGATAAATAACACAAGTCTACGTTTGTTTATGAAAACAGTAAACTGTTCTACACGCGTAGCAACTGTTAATTGGTTGTTTTTGTCTTTCTGTTAGCAGATGGAACTTTTCGTCAAAAGAAATAATCGGCTCTTTTTTTCTTGTGGTTTATTGTGGAAGACGGGATTATGTCATCATAAGCATCCGCATCCGCATCGAAAAAACCTATATTGTTTTTCTCTTTATCTAGTTTATATACTGTGCCACTACAGGTATTGTGCCACTACAGGGCTATCAGGGCCTTCTTCTCTCATTTCCATACACTTCTGTTAGCAGAGAACATTATCATTTTATTCAGTTTATTTATGTTGTCCCACTGCTGGGGAAAGGAGGCTCCCCTATCTTTAATAAAAATATACTTACGAAATACTAACTTACTCCGTTGATCATGTCGATGGAAACTCGTTGGAGCTGCAGCAGTACGTAGATCATAAAGTTCAGGTAGGTAACTCTGAAGTGGCATTTGGATAAATCATCGTAAAAAAATACGATGCATTTTCGTTACGATTTGTAAATTTAGTTTTGAATTGGTCCAATTTAAGGTTTGGAAAGCTACGAGTAGTTTCATATCTTTGAAAACTTCTGACTGGCTTCAAAGACGCGACTTCTCAAAGGCAAGAGGATTCGAACCTCTAGATGCTCAACTGTTTCCAATCTTCGTTTATTGAGAGCACCTAGGTAGTAGGGGTACTGCGCCAGGTATAGACACGAGCTATACCTAGTTACTAATTGCATTTAAATGACTTCGTCCATTACTACGAATTAATGTCAATCAGTTCTTTGTTTTCGTTCGCAATTAATCTACGAGTATTACTTACAACAGGTATTCAGTTGATTTAATAAATTATATAGTTTTAACGTTTGCTTATGCAACTTGTATATAGGTAAGAGTAGTAGTAAAAAGGGGTTCCATCTATCTGGCAGAATTTTTCATACTTTTGGCAGTTTATTTGGCATAACACACTTGGCATAATCTTCTTTAAAATATTTTTAAGGCATTAAAATTATTTAACATAATCATTGTTTGGCTGAATGTTTATATTTCAGAATTTACAATGGCATACTTTTAAGATGGCAGAATTTTATTTGGTATACGACGATTCTGACTGTGAACTTTCTGCGATATGATGGTTCTACTTTTTAATTATTATGGATATGGTGCTCTAAGTGCAATACCCCGAAATTTATGCCTAAACATGATTCTGACTTAAAAAAAAGAGTTTTTAATGTATGATATAAATGAGTGTATGCGAAATAATTTTCGAAATAAAAAATAAAGTTTATGCTATCGGCTGTTATCCAAAATAATATTATGACATTAAAAAAATCTGCTATAAAAAGGGGACCCAGTAAAAAGGTAGGCTTTGTATCTGTAACACATCTACTTATCTATCTATTGAGCTCGTAATGTCCCACTGCTGGGCCCCTTTTCTCATACGTTTGTCTACAACCATTGCGGGCCAGTCAGTTCGGTAGGAGTCAAGTCCTTCCTTCCATCTTTATCATATAGAAAATAAAATAATTTCAAAATAATGTTTAAAAATCATTTATTTTTCATCGAAAAAATATCCTCCGCTACAAATATGATTAGGATGACGATGACCCGGTGTCATGTAGACACGTGCAAATGGAATGCGTAAGTACATACTGACTGGTCGTGAACAGGGGGCTTTATTGACACAGCCTGAAGCAGCCACAAGGAACTTAGTAACAATTGAATGGCGAGATGATGCAGTAGAATAGTCGAAGGCATATAAGCTTTTTTTTAAAGAGTACCTTTCATTTCTTTAATGGAGAATTTATTTGTTCTGTGTTAGAATTTATGGCTCTAGTTACTTTCCAATTTTAACTTTTGTCCACTTTTATACCTTTGGTACTGCTCAACTGCTTCATCCTACCAACTATACCTGATAAGGTCATTGTACTGCTTGAAGCTGCGATCCAACAGAAACTAATCAAAGAGGCAAACTGATAAGCGACAGTATTACAAGGAGCAACGTTCGAACACAATGTAAACATAATGGTACTATGTAGCTATTTGTCCTAGAACCCCACGCGCCTGCATAAGTGCCAATACATTTCATATAAATGTACTCGCACCCACAATCTGCCTTCAGCCACCTCTATAACTTACTTTAAACAATAAATATAGACAAAAAAAAACAGATGATCGCATCCGTATAGTAACTATAATAAATCTTTTACAAATAAAATCTCCGATAAATTTCATTTAATATATGAACTTAAATTACAATATATACAAACATTTAAACATAGTAATACGACAACTGGATGAAGTACTATTGTACCCTGTTATTTACAAATAAAACGGTGCGTTTCTAACACGACCGGGACTGGCAACCAGCCACTGATATTAACAATCCTGACAGGAAACTGGGTGCCTCGACTCAATACCTATTTAAAATTCGTCGTAATAACCTAAAAATAACCTTTGTAACATTACATATAATTTATACCCTAAATAAAGGATTCACAATAATATTTACCTACGTGCATTTTTTTTTTGCCAGACCATTGAATTTCTAATTCTATTCTGAAATTATTCGACAGTTCTCAACATGGCAGCCGCCCCGCTAGAGATCAGGGGAGCGTTACTTGTCCTTGGGACGTTAATTGTCCTTGGGACGTTACTTGTCCTTGGGACGTTAATTTTCTTTGAAAATAAACACTCGGATAGGGGCAGCTAAAGTTTGGGAAACTTAGACCATAATAGTGTTACCGATGATACTCTCTTTGCACTCCAATAGTTCAGAGTACCCTGACTCATCGCTGCAGGCACTGTCATTGTCACCAGTGTTCTTGAACACTTCTGTTTCTGTGCTCGAGGTTAGGCTGCCAACATCGGTCAAGTTATCAATGAGAGATTCAAAATTTCCTTCAAAGTCTGACATGTTATTAGAATCTGCTCGCAGTGGGGGATATGTGGACCTACGCCTGAAGGTGTTCTTTTCACCGATCGGGACGTGATTCACCTCCTCGGTTCCATTGGTGTCAGAGTTGTTCATAATGTGCACAGAATTGTAGCTTCTATTGCTGCTCCTCATAATATCATTATGTTCGAAGCTTTGTTCCATATAAGAGGCAGTAGTGTTAGCATGTTCCTTCTGGTCTTCCTGAGGGAACGAGGGCAGGGATGACGGCTCGGTGTCAGTCACCGTGCTGGCGGTCTCGCAGCCCGAAGAAACAGATCCATCGTCGCTATCCGTGACGAGGTAGTTACTTTGCATCAGCGCCTTACAGTCGCCCTCAGCCACCGCGTTTTCACTTAGTTCGTTCGATTCGGCAATCGCTTCTAGCAATCTCGTTTCCTTCTCTCCATCACTATGACTAGTATCATCGATACGTCCGTTTTTTTGGCTTTCCTTTACCAACAATTCCAGGAAATCATTGCAGACGGTGACGGTGCCGCTTCCAGAGTCGGATAGCGTTCTATTTATAACTCCCTCGGGACACGATGTCTTCCTCGGGGACTTTATATCGTGCCGTCGTCTGTCGAGCGTTTGCGAGGAATGGAAGTTGTCCATCGTCAAAGACGTTCGTGACCAGGGCTCGCCGTTCTGTTTAGCGTTCATCTCCGCCTCCTCTTCATCTTCTTCCGAACAAAGTTCTTCGATAGCCCCCAGTTTTGGAGCCGATTTTGACCTCTCTAGCGGAGGTCTGTAGTTCATAGCTCCGACGCTGAGTAAGATCTTTCTGCGAGGCATACTTGGATTATCGTACACACTGTTTGCAAGACTGAGCCTAGCATTTTGTTTTGAGATTCTGTCCTTTTTGAATTCGTTTAAGGCCTGCTTCAGTTTGACTTGAAGTTCCTCTGTAACTTTCTTTGATATTGATTCTTTGGTGCAAAGGACGGCGTGGCAACGGAGCTCATGCTTAAGCTTCTTGCCCTCGTGACGGTACACCCAGCAGAACAGCTTGGGGTAGTGCGGTGGGCTGGCACAGTACGTGATGCGGTGGGACCAGTACTCGGTGAGTCCATGCTCTTTGGTGAACCCTTTGAGGCCAGAGTTGGTGACGGACAACTTCATCACGACGTCGGGCTTCGTCGACTGCTGGTAGTTGCGCCACAGTGTCGCCAGCGGCTTCTCGACGCAGCTCTCACCTGCAACAAACATCATCTGGTTATTCATCATCTGGTTATTATTTCAGTTTAAAAGAAGCTTATGCAGCGTTTAAATTGAAACGAGATATCACTTAAAATTATGTGTGGTTTAAAAGAAATGTTAATTTTACATTTTATAATTATTAAATTACCAGTCTAGCGGGTCTTGAATGACTATCAATTTATTTTAAGCTAGAATATCAGGTTTTGTGATCATCTAAAAGGAAACTATATCTATAGATGCATAAAAGTAGATATATACCAACGAAAGCATTTGAAGACGGAACTAATAGTTTTAAACGTCTCAATCCTAGCGTGATATCAAGGAACCTGCATTTGCTTCCTCAATTATGATAATTTATCAGCAAATATTTGTACATTAGTACAAATATTTGCTGATAATATCTAATCAGAGTGTAGAACAAGATACGTTCGCCCACTTGCACATTGTAATCTGTGTGTACATAATCTGTTATTATAATGATCTGTCGATCGAAACGTTTCGAGGTGAACTGGTGAGAATGCAGTGAGTGAGATACATTTATTAACGCGGTCTCCATGACATGGAGTCCAGTTTTTGATGACGTCACATTATGTGTTGTTTTGGACATGAGAAGGTTTTTCGGCGTTTTTGAAGACTGAAATGAGAAGAACCGGTTTTCAAAACATGCTTACTTAGTTCAATAACAGACTTTAAATAAGCTATAAACTCAGCTATTCTGCATAAGTATTCTCGGCGATAGGATAATTCTTCTAAGGAAAACATCTTCAATGTGATCAAGGTTTACCTCCTGCTCTGGCTTTGAGCAACCGCTGGTAAAAGTACAACACGAAATAAAGACTTGGTCCTTCATTATGCGAACGTCACGGTGCTTAGACTAAAAGCTTTACGTTGCTACTTGCCACTTTGTTGGGACGTTCCGCGGCTTTATTCCGAGGAAAGAAAAGGAAACAACATCAAGTAGACTGTAGAAGTCAAGATGTTGAAAGTTTTGTTTTGGCATCATTATCAAGATGTTTAATGACGGTAACAACTCTCCATAATAGCGAAAAATCAATCACATAGAAATTTTTATCTGGATGTTTGAGCAGGAATCCAATTACCAAAATAAGTTGATCTTAGATTTGGTTTTTTGCCTACTAAAGTTATTCACCCATGTAAAGATATGAAAACTCCGGTATTTTTGCCTAATATAGTAATTATTCACCCATGTAAAGATATGAAACTCCGGTATTTTTTTGTGACTTTTGAAAGTTTTCGGGTTAGAATGTACCTAGTTAATAAGTTGCAACTTCTTTTAAATTACCTATAATAATTTATTACTACCGTGTCTTTAGAAATTTTCTTACCCAATAAAATGCAAACAGTTAAAAGTCACATAGACTAGATTTATGGCATTTTCTCTATTGTTACACTTGCGCTTGGGAAATAACTGCTACTAGTTTAGTTTTATCTAAACTCGATCAGAGGAAGTTGAGACTGTGGAGAAACAGGGAAAAGTGTCTGACACGCACGCGGAACCGCGGGATCGAGGAAATAAGGTGATGTTTACCTTGCTTGATCTAAATAGATTACCTAATCTATCTTATGTATGATGACGATATTGCTGAAAAAAAAGTTTGCAGTGCCGCGCCGTGTGACTGTTGGATATCATTTGTTATAAAGTTAATAGGTAGGTACTGTTATTTATTTGATGAATATAGTGCATCCCTCTTACTAATAAACGTTGTATAGCGTCTGAATATATTATTATTTACACAACCAACGCTTTGTCTTCTTCTTTCGAAAGTCAAATTACTGACGACTGAACGAGAGATGTCGGTGTGTAACTATTCATGTGATATGATACGTTTATTAGTATGGGGGCATATGTTTAAAACAGAATTATGTAAGTATGAAGTGCGTATATAAAGAATCCGATCACAAAACCCACGCGTATATTTTTATTATCTCTAAGACTGCGAAAAATTAGAAAATATAAATAGATCTCAAGTGCGAGCATTTATAAAAGATAGATGAAAAAATTATTTAAATAAAAATAGGTATTGAAAGAGTTACGGTAGGTATCCATCCTACTATAATATTATAAATGCTGAGAAAGTTTGTATGTTTGGATGTTTGTTACTCAATTCAAAAAATTTGGCTCACATATTATAACCTGGATACACACACACAGGATAGTTTATAGTCCGATATTATCGGTCGATCGGGACTAATGCTGGTGAACCCACGTTCTTAACAAGAAGTTTCACCATATTACGACATACCCACGTAAATTGTAACCGCCAACAACAATATTGATCGTGTTAATAAGTAATACATAGGTTCTGATTACTTCTGATCAAGTTCCACTAAACAGATGATTGTTAAGTGATCATGATCAGCCGGCGTCGTGATCTGATCTAAGTGCCAACGTTCATGTTAATTACTAGGTGGAACAAGATTCGTGTGTAAACTGTAACATGTTATGAATTTATAATTTGCAAATTGTGTGCAATTATTTGTATCACGTTCAGGAAATGTAAAATGTTTGCAAATGCCAACCACTTTTTTTTTTTTTTCAGAATACTTTTTAGCACTAGGAATTCCGTCTGTATCATGGGTGGTAGTTACTGTCACATGTGCGACAATAGTTACAGAAATATTAAAAAATTATAGTTTTATGTAGCAATATATATATCAGCTCTCATACAAAAATTTAATACCTACTCGATACATCAATGGGACAGCTAAATATATATTTTTCGCGATTTGGTCCCTTGGAAAAAGTTGTCCAGTTTCGACGAGCGAGCGAGGAAAGCCAGTCCAAAAAAAGCTTTTACCTTTATAAGCATGAGCCAACTACAAACTGCATTTTATTTTATCAGGCCGAAAAACCTCCATGTAATCCAATCATGATTAAAAACGTTGTCAGACTTGTAAAGCCTTTGACTGGGCGCCATGGCCCCATAAATGCAGCGATCAAACAACCCATAAAGTCATGAGATTGACGCGACGACCCCATAAAGCAGGCTCGTAAAACAAAAGTAACTATGTAACGAGTTTATTTAATTTTCATTGTACTGGTTAATTGTATAAGGGCAGTTAAACAGGCTTTGAAAAAGCTACGGAGGCAGATTATGGTAGGGTCAATAGTAGCGCGGGAATGTTGCCACGTTCACCACACTTGGTACGTTTATTTGCGATGGCAGTATCCACAGTATGTTGCTAACTAAATAACAATGGAGTAGTCGCTACCAATATTTTTACAAACTTGCAAACTAACAAAGTATATCAGACACATAAGGGTAGCCTGTGAGATTTATTACTTCCATTTTATTACCGTTTGTCGTACTCGTTGGTAAGTACACTAATTACATACATAAAGGTAGAATGTACCTGGTACGATTCGTACATAGGTACTCCTAAATAAACACAATCCCGATCCTTTTAGTTACCTAGATTAATCAAATGTCAAGTAGAAGATCCAAGGGGCTTCTCTGTCACTTGCAGGCGACAAGGTCCTCTTCAGCTTCTGATTGATAAAGCTTGTCCCTTCTAATAAGTTTTTTTTTAAATAAATTATCTCTCGCTTAACTTAGTGATGGAGTATTTGGATTCTGTGCTACGGGGTTTCATGGAGATTTTCGTTACAATTTATATGGTGTACATTATGTACACAAGTGTTTTAGGTTTGACTGTTTGTTCAAGTGAAATATTTGTCCGAAAACACTCCCACGACAACAAACGGATTTATAAAATACCTATATAAATATATACAGTCCTCCAGACCGATTAGTATTAGGCTGATTTGAAATCGAAGACTTGGTCCCTCCATCTTGACGGTAAACAATTTCGGCCATGACAATCTCAGCGGAGACTAGCCATTTACGCGGGAGATATTAGAGTGCACAAGTGTGTGCGCAGACACAGGTGCACGTTACGCCGCCACCGTTGGTCCTGCGCCTGATGTCTCTCCGGTCGTGTCGGATTGCCGTCCCATCGGACTTTGACAGTGAGGGACCTAAATTATAAATGATTACAGTCGAACTGATAATAAATAAGCAAATGCACGTCATTGTTTATGAAAAAAGCTAAGTTATCTTGACGAATACGGAATTAGGCCCTCTCGCTCGCGAGTTAAACCCATTAGTTGTCTGGCTATTGCTACAACTCAAAACTTAAAGTTTTTAAATAGACGAACTTTAAAATACTATTTTACCTATAAAGAAATCCGGAAGCTATTCCTACCGCCAGACTGTAATATTATTCGCAAAGTGAACTGTTTATTAAACATTACATGCCAATCGGCAGCGCCCGAACTTACCAGGAACTTACCTTATTTTTCAGGATTTTACATAAACCGTGATAGTCAGGTGTCTATGTTGAAAGTAATGTTTTTGATGCAGTCGAATTTGTAAAGTAATCATTGTATGTTACATAGAGGTACTTAGTTAAACATAAAATTACAAATCAAGTATTATTATTTTTATTTTTGTTGTAAGCAAATTCATTCATTTTACTCCTACATAGTTATTTATTCTTGAAGAATAGGCAACTTGGAATTTGAACGTGGGTGGCTAGACGCCTTTTAATAGTAAAAATATCTTAATTTAAAAGGCAGTTAAACAATTTCGTTTTAATCCAAGTCATTACGATAAGATCTATATAATTTTAATAGGCAAGTAATTCGTACTTACAAAGTAGGTACTTAACATCTACTCAACAGATTTTAATTGCCTAACCTACTTAAAATAATTAACGGGCAATAATTTTGACAAAAAAGGTACGTATTCCAAATAATTTAAGGTGGTTACAAAACTTTACAGAATTACCTGCCTGTTTGAAATTTCGAAAAAGAAACGTTGGAACTTAACTCACGTGTATGGAGTTTATTGCGTTAATTCTTTGAGTTTTGTTGCAGAATCGAACTGCCTGCATTACGTATAACCCCGGTCTGTCACAAGATTAATTTATATATGTATATGCAGTTAACGTTAAAGAATGTATTTGTAAATTCATTTCGACATGATAAAAAATGAAAATAATGGACTCTTATTGCTGCAAAATAGTAATTACTTAACTGAAATTGTATTTCAACGTTGATTCTGTTAAAACTTCATACTTACATATTTATTCTGAAATAATTTCAGTATCATCTTATGCACTACATAAATACAGTAATTTCCATAATTTTTTAGTTTGCAAATTGTTCAGCCGCCAAAACTATAATTCGCACTATACTAACGGACGGGTTGAGCAACGATGACGTCACTCGGGTAACGGCCGGGCCGTGTTGTGTAACGTAGTACCATGCCTTACAATCTTACTCATAAAAACCCTGCAACAGCATTGTGATAACCCAACTTATTACAGATGACATGTACAAAAGATATATTTCCAGCTGGTTATTAGCTTTACAATTTCGTAGTATTATAATCTGTTAGTTTAGTATTGTAAAACCAGAGGCGCTAGTGTGGCGTATAATGTAGGAAAATAAAAAAATATTCAAAGTTAATACTGCACTAAGGTTTACAATGTTCTCCCTAAATAAATGGTATAATATTAGTAGTACTGTTAAGCATGTGTTGCCATAGTTAATTCATTATTTGCTACATAGAAGTTTGATTAGTTCTATTATTGGAGATAAGCAAAGAGTGTTTATTGTAAATATAGGGTTCGCTAGAATAAATTAAATATAAACATACGTGTCCATGATGATAAGTCATTTTTGCTGAAAAAAATGTTGAAATAAAAAGATCTTAAATACTTTGGTAAGAATTTAGAGATATTTAAATATATGCCCTGGCAGCACTGGCAGGTAATAAACAAAAATGGCCGTTGTTGTTTTGATGTCGTTCTGCTGTGATTGTTCGTTGTACCTATAACCCCCTTACTAATAAACATTGTGTATCGTCTGTATAGTTACACAACGCTTTGTCTTCTATCGAAAATCAAATTACTGACGACTGAAAGAGAGAAATCGGTGTGTAACTATTCATCTGATATAATACGTTTATTAGTAAGGGGGTGTGTAATTCAAATAATATCTAAATATGTTGTACTTAACAGATTTTGAATACTTTTATCGGTATAATTTTATTATCTCTGTTACAAGAATATTTTATAAAACAATTGGACCATGGATGGATCAAGGTCGCGCGAATAAAATACTGACACGGATGTAGTTTAGTATTTTAATCGCAGAGGGCGCTTTTTTAATCTGTTATCGTTCAAATCGCGCCAGATGGCTCTCTATTTCCGTATATACAAAGTACTCTTTGCGTAGTACGCATGCGCGAGTGACCACTACAGGAGATGTTGCGGTCAAAGGGTATAGTGTTGATGCTGGCTTCGTGTTACAGACAGACATTGTTTTGTTTACCTAGTGGACTGACGATACAAACGAGTTTTGAAAGTTATGATGACACTTAAATCATGTTATTAACAAATGCACTATTGTACCCGTAATTTTTCTTAAATTTATTTATTTATTTATATATACTTTATTGTACACCAGAAAATAAATAACAAAAAATACGATTATTAATACAAAACATACAATGGGCGGCCTTATCGCTTTCTGCGATCTCTTCCAGGCAACCTTGGAATATATTTATTTATTTCATTTTATAATGAAATAGAAAAAGCAACAAGTAAATTAATTTACAATTAATTTACAAATAGTTGTGTTCTGGCAAAAGAAAAAAAAAACAAACTCCACTACTCACAGCCAGTCATAATTAAGTGATTGAGGAAGAGAATAATTAGTTTTTCTGTTAAAACTACTTTCAGTTTATAAAAATGTATCTCTATTTCCACGGATATCTATGATTTAAACCGAACGTAGTAATAGTGCAATAGAACGAAAGAATTTCTTTTATTACTACCTGCCACTTGTCAGTCTATAATCAACGTCAAATGGGGACCACTCAAAGTTTTTCTCTAGATATAAGTGCAGGATTAACTGTCAAACTTTCTCCCACACTTATATCGTAAGCTTTCAAGAGCAAGCCTTAATTATATGAACCATCCAATAAATGTTGGTACAATTCACTCATGCACTAGTTATATCACCCGGCAATATTCACTTTATTTTCTGTAGGTTATATCAGACATTGCATCAGTATCTATTAATTTCATCGAAGCGATGAGTCAGTGTAGGTCCCGGTTTAAAGAGTCATTTATCCCGTGAGTCGTATCGGAACTAAAGGTGAATATAGTAGACCAATGATTGTAGCAGCCAGTCAGTCAGTAATTTTCAATAAATCAAACTGAATCACAAAGTATTTCAAACATTCTCATTCTTAAAAGAAAAGCTAAGCAAAGAATTAACATTGATCTTCAACATTGATGTTTTATAATATTCATCTGACCAATCAGCAACAATCATAAAATGTCAAAAATCAAATTTCAAAATCAAATTTCATTATGAGCAGAAGGCTGTAAAATACCGAGTTAAAGATATATCTGACCTGCAAGTACCATGTAAACGTAGTTTAATATGACGCTAATGTTCACTGCAGTTCTCAATAATATTAGTTATTGAATCATAATATTGATGGGGCTTATGGCTAAGTAACAACAGCCGCACGGGTTGATCGATCAGGTTAAGTTGCGCTTACCGCCGTTGGTCCCTGGATGGGTGACCATTTTTACATACCAAGACCCCTCCGTGCCGACTTTAGAATACGAACATTTACAAAAATACGGGAATTACCCCTCTAATGCTTGAGTCGTGCTACATAGTAACGCCAACATACAGACCTTACTAAGATCGATGGCTAGCTGGTAAGTGAACTTGTCAAACGCGGCGCAGGCGCAACTTTCACTATCATCTCGCTACAACGTTCTCTTGAACCGAGGTTATTATTAGTTAAGCTTTGCTCCTCAAAAGTTATTATGTTGTCATTAAGAATGTTGTCGATCTCTGACACAATATTTACGTTAACAAAGGAGCTACCACTACAATCCATACTTCCATACCTACTAGGTATTATTATTTTATTCCTTATAATGTCAGTTTATTCTGAACCCAAGAAGTGTAAATTGGTTAGCAACTGGTTCTTAATTTATGTTTTAAAATACTTCTTCATTATGTTATTTTTTATTAATTTGCATGAAATCGTTGTAAATAATGTTCTTAGATTATTACCGCTATAATAATACGAGTTATTAAAATATTACGTCGAGTTATTATATTATGTACCTATCTTTAGGTTAAATAATGTTATTGCACATTCTATTATGTTTTAGCATTTACCTTACCTATCTTTGGGTAACAGATTATAATTACATGGTTTCTTTACTACCTGTACATAATAGGTTATGACAGGCTTAATGTGGTCTAGTTTTATTTCGGACTGTGTACACTGTATAGTGTGTAATAGGTACACACAAGTGTTACAGAGTAGACTATTCAGGTTCGTAATATGTTTGGAAATCTAGGGGACACTATCAAAGTCTCTTGTCCATTAAGGACCATGTCCATTTTGCCCATAGGTATCGTTTGTTATTTACCGATACCTTACTGGTCCTTTTATGAATACTTTACCTGACTTCATGTAAGTATGTAGGTATGTACTTATCATAGTATTAACTGTAGAAGTGTGAAGCGTGACTTGCCTTGCTTACCTGTAAACAAAAGAATGATCAAATTAACTAAGGTTCTAAAATAACAATAATTAGTGGTAATATTGGGCCAACATTAACAGTCATCTAAAATGTCAATCTTGATATTTTCACCAAAAGACATTCCTTGGTTTTATCACAAAGGAAAATTAATTGAACACCGTGTAGGAAGAGGTACCTGTCCAAAAGGAGCAGAAGCATAAGGAATGTGTAAGCATCGCAGCAGCTGGCGCTCTGTGGTTTCTGCCTATCGCTATGGGAAAAGTCGTGAGTTTATGATATGTATACATACATAATATATACTTAAATTATTAATTTTTGCTTCATAATATTCATCGAAGCTCATCAGTAAATCGGTTCCAATTGATCGCCAAAACAACCTTTTATCACTGCCTTTTATGAACTTTTTGCTTTGTTCCAGTTGTACCTAAACAATATTTTTTATTTGATTATGTAGTTACTGGTTGTGGTAGCTCATATTTTTTGCGGGTACAATTTATAATCCAATTTGTTTTGATTTTTCGGAATTACGATTAATTTTGTTCGAAACAAACCGAATGTCATTAGGTTCCAATTTCGACTTCGATATTTTCCTAAAGAATGTGTTTTTTGCAATAACTATAAATCAAAATACTATAACGGTTTTCCATTTCGCTACGAGTCCCTATAAATATTGTTACAAATGAATGTACCTATATACCTTCCACGTTTATTAATAATTGTCTCTTTCTGAACATGGCAAACATTAAGTATTTATAATAAGACCGTTTTTTACAAATAAGCTGTGGTTGACTATCAGAATTACTTGATATGATTGTAAAGTGAATGTAAGCATTAGAGTAGGTATCTACATAACTATAACTATCTAGTAAAATAACCATTTATACCTACTATTTTATATTATTGTGGCAAATACATTGACGTAAATACGTATAATAATAAGGTTTCCGTAACTCAAAAGGAGACAGAGAAAGACCATTTTTCTGAGGAATGCGTAGAGTTATCAAGTTAAAATTAATATCAAATACTCAGGGCTGCAATCCTTGAAGCAGTGAAAAAAATCAAACTTCTCAAGTCAAGGCAATCAAACATAAGGGCGTTTATGTTCCGTATGTAAGTCACGTACGTAAGTCGCATATTTTGACACTCGCAAGGGAACCAAAACCTATAGGGTACTTGTTGTTGACCTATAATCATGAAATTTGGCAAGAAGCAATGTCTTATAGCACAAGTAAAGGGAAAAATCCGAAAACCGTAAATTTGTAGTTACATTCCTACAAATTTTTACGGAACCCTCGGTGCGCGAGTCCGTCCGTCTCGCCCTTGACCGGTTTTTTTTAAGACAGTTGTTCTGTCTGATACCTTTTTTTTACAAGTATATTAATATAACTGCCCATGGAAAACATATTATAAACCTAACAAGTAGTTGCTAAATATATTACCAATGGTATTGTGAAGTTAGTACCGACGCTATTTCAATACAAGTTATTTTCACAAGTTTCATTAATTGCTGATCTGGTAACACTAAAAATACTTCGCATAATTATCTAGAAAGAAAAATAATTTTCCTAATTCAAAATCTACACACGTTATGCGCTGTAAGGAAACAAGTTTAGTACCTATGACTTATGAGGTGCAACCACGAAGTAAGTAATTCGTGAGTTTAATAATACCTTTTTATTGTTTTTTTAGGTATTTGTTTTTTTTTTGTTAATATTCTAGTAAGTACGCAATTGATAGTGCCGTGCTTTCCTATAATTTGGATATGCGAGATCTATGGTTGTGTATGTGTTTATTTGGTAAGACTTTTTATAAATAAATAAACTCAAATCAACCTTGAACATATTTCGAAATAACAAATTTTATACATGTAGGTACCTATCACAGTTTTGGAACCTGTGTCTTATGAGATTTTTATTTTATTTCTTAATTAGTACGCCTAACCTTGTTTTAATTTTCAAACCAAACAAAAAACATTTGTCGTTTAGTAAGTAAAATTAACACATAAACTCTCGGTATTATTCTACATAAATGATCTTTATCTAGAGTCCAACCGAACATACAGCTCTCTAGAATTTAGAAATACTATACGCACGACATTATTGCACGCTACATTTAAATTAAACTCATAATAAGATCCTACTTAGTGTACTTAGCATCTGCAACAGAATGACTGTAATAAGGAAACCAAGACTTCCTCCTGTTCAGTATTCACTGCGGGTCGTGTTCTCCGCGCAGGCGCGCGCTCGGAAGCAAGCGGGTAATGGAATAGTTACTGCGGAAGTGTGTCTGTGCTCGAGTTAGTGAAGGCTGTTTTTCTTCAAATGATGTGCCCATATCACGTGCGTAAACTTACGTGAAGGCTGAGAAACATAGAAATTTTAAGGAAGTCTCCTTTAACGAGGTTGTAATAAATATATAATTGAAAGGAAAAGTCTGTGTATTTGATAAGGAATTCTACTGTATTAAGGTTCATTACTAACTGACTTTTGTAAATTGTGACTTCCGAAACCCTTAGTGTTCCCCTTAAGAATCGTCTACAGATAATTTGAGGTGATTTAATTTATCTTACGTAGATGATATAATTCACAAAACTCTGAGATAATTCACCATCACAATAATTTATCATACCTTTCATGGTTTTTGAAAATTTAACCTATTCTTGAACGGTCAAATTTCTGGAAAATAAAATAGGGGTATCAAGTTATCAACGTTCTATTCAAAGTTATTTTATTCCACCCACAACACCTTTTGTGACCGAGTAGGTGTCACAATAGCACTTGTAAGATACTTCTGGTAGGACAAGCCACTCCGTGGGACAAGCTTATACCTAGCTATTCAAATTTATTATAAACCTATATGCCTAGACTGAGTCAAGGGCTGCCTAGGTGTAAGTAGGCCTAGGTAAGCTTTCTCCGACGAACTTGATTGAGGAATCTCGGACTTTCTCAACTTGAATACGATCTGCATGCACTAATTTTTGTCTATTCTATGCAAAGAAGGGGTTTTTGTCTCTTTCTTTAGATTAATGAACGGACTTCTTAAAGGCTTTTTCCAGGAACCTAGGAAACTGCAGTAGGAAGTTGATCAATCAGCGCCGGCGCCTCCCTGGTCAAAGCAATCAATCAATCAAAAGAATCAAGTCTGCTACCGGGCCTACGGGCTATAATTCTACTACACTTAACATGGCTTGCTCTTAATGTGCTGGTAGTTTTTATATGTAGTCACTTTCTTTAGTCTGAGATCACATTGCAAAAAAAACAAATTTCCCAAAGGGATGCGCCACGATATCGACACTTACATAATAGTGTCTCATCTCTTGTCACTTTTCTTTTAGAAAAATATATTTGATCGGAGAAAGAACCTGTCGATACTATTGACAAGAGGTTGTGGTTCCGATATCGACAGTTTGATTTTATCGATAATAAATTCTATTTCTATAGTACCGACCTACTAGATAGTCTAGCTCGTTACTTGCCTTCACATAGTACTTATATCTCGATGCCTACACACTATTTATTTTTTCAATAAAAAACATCAACACACAGCAAACGGTGTTACACTGAAATATGCGAAAAAATTCGAATACCTAAACCGCAATAATTCACATACTTTGTAAATAATGCATTATGTGTGTCAATACATAACTGTCTCTGTGTTTATGTGTTAGCACATAATAACAATAGCGACAATGCTAAGAGAGCGGTCGCCTGTCGGATGCAAATCGCAGAGGAAGTGACGTCACTAAGACGGTGTGATGTGCCGGTAGGGTTATCTCTTGTAGTTATTTAATTAGGCAGTCACCCTCACTAATTTAAAAGAAACACCTCGCTGATAGAAATAATATCAGCTATAAATCGTACACTACAATGAAAACCTAGCAACTTAATACAGTGTGGGGGTATCACAATAATTGAAACCACTTATTCTACATTACGTATTTTAAACATACAACATTAAAATAATTAATAACAATTAACATTCTAGGCCGTGGGACCATTTTTTCCTTTGAGTATTTAACAACATTAAACTTAATTTGTCATTATTTGGTAACAATATCATAAGACATAAAGTTTATGTTTAATTGTTGATACCATCGCCCCGCGTGTCTAGTGCCTTATTATCATTAATGGTTTATTTCGTGGCAATTTTTTTTTTATAAGAAATTCAAATTAGTTTGAAAAAATCACTTTAAATTTTAGTAAAATTGTTTATTTTATCTACGCCCATGCTATAAATCCACTCTATAAGTTTCTGAAACACTTAGCTTATTGCCAACATAAAAACAACCAGTGTCATAGTATTATAATATCATCCAAACGAGTGTTATAATGTTGTACAAAATTTCATAATGCAACTCCTTTTCAAAAAAATAATTTTCATTCATCCGTCCATTCCGTCATTTTTGTTCGATATAGTATTGCAAAAAACTGTTTCAGAACCTTTATAGAGAATTCATATCATGGGTGTAGATAAAGTCTTGGATGCAACTGTGCATAATTAAGTATTAAAACACTCATGTGATAATATTATCACAATCGGCTTCGCCTTGTGTGATAAACCCACGTTCGTGTTTTAATACCCCTTATTATACAACAGTTGCATAGATAACTATTAACAGACTGATAACGACTTGTAATAACCGCTGTACTGTTTAACGTGATAACCTAATCGCCACTCTGTATAATTTAAAAGATAGTACCGAGGCCTTTACTCTATTTTCACATTTAGACGTAAGATTAGCGATGTTCGTCTATTAGAGTGAGGTAATGGTGGTGGTGGGTGGTGGTGGTTAGGTAATGTCCAACGCGATATGTAATTAAAGCACCGTTATTATTAGGTAAAGCACTCTATAACACCTTCACATAAAAAAGCCTAATAATTACCTAGGTAACTATTATTGTAAGTATTATTTTGCAGTCCCAACTTTAGACAATAAAATGATTACTTACAAAGAATGATGACCGCACATTATTGTTCTTTTTATTGCTGCTACTAAATAATTATGACATGAATTTGTAAATGAAGTAGGTAAATATTCATTTTGTATATAATTGTTATGTACACCTATTATTACATAAAATAAATAACGCATATTTGACAACGTAAGTATGAAATGCAGAAAGTTGTTCAGCTTTAATAGAGTAGATACCTACGATAGTTGTTAAGCAACATTAATAATAATTTATTAATGTTGCTTAACAACTATCGTAGGTAAAGGAAACAAAAATTAAAAATATTAGCTAATGCTAATATTTTTAATTTTTGTTTCCTTTTTTCGTCGGTCACGTAAAAAACTAATCTGATATTATTAAAGTTTCTATTAATTGTATTTTCTAAATAGATTCTACTCAAAATGCATCTGTGGTATTCTATATTTTGCCAGACAGATTTAAAAGTCATTAACACAACCAAATCCTGCAATATGTGTCATGTCGAAACCTTACGTGGCCAGCAATGCTTGCGACGCACGCCCAGTGACACGTTTTTTTCTTGAAAATAAGTCTATTTAGGGGAAGATCTCAGTGGCAGCCCTAACATCTCAAAAGTCATCGGAACAATAGTGATGGGACACATAAGTACCGTATATCACATTTCGACACGACAATGGAACCTACTGCTACCGTGAACGCAATTCACCTAAATAATTTTCTTTGCGTACCTACTTATACATTGCTACCTCACTTACCGCTGCCGTAAGCGCATGTAATACAGAAGGAGAGATGTATAAAGGAGCGTAAAATTAATATAGTTTAAAGTGTGTCGTAGTTTTGAGAACGTTCCAACTACACAATGGGACATTAGTATTGACTTTGTGCTGGTATTGACCTGAAGAAACCTCGTTTTGGCGCGAACTGTTATTGTTTGAAAGAAATGTGCGAGTCTTTGAAGTTAATTCGGTTCGAAGTTTTGTGAGCAAAGGCTTTGGCTTTTTAATGCTTGGGTAGGTATTTGCTGTTGAGGTTTAGGTCGACTTACATATTATAACCTGACCATTCTATCTACGACATTATAAACTTTTCAATAATCCCTGAAAATTTTATTTGTATTATCTGATAGAAAATTGTTTGATAAACAAATTCCTGACGTTGGTTTTATGAATGGGGATAACACGTATCTATCATTGAACATCATTATTTATCAAAGTAACGGTAGGTTTATCGAAGACGATTAAATATGATTAAAATAATTGCCAGACAAACATTATTTAATACCTAGGCCATTTATCAGTCAATCAATACCGAACATAACTCGCTCTATAATTTTATCGCATTTTTTAAAGAGCGGTAAACATATTATGTTCATTATAATAAACAATGTGTTGCACGAAGTCCCCCGCTGTCTAAGTTATATGGACGCCGAAGTCCAGTAAATTATGTGAACTTTAATATTAGGTATTCCGGTACCTACACTGTTGTGCTTCAGAAAATATAGATAAACACAGCTGAAAACCGCCAGCGAGTTGCTGAGTTTCTCGCTGATAAGCGAGTCATGTGCGCTCATCATGAGAACTCCATCTGTTTCTACGCTAAAAATAACTAAACACTATGAAGGATTTTCCAACCCTTTATGCCTTAGGGTAGAATATTTGAGAAAAGCGTAACAATTAATCCTCAGCCACTACGGCACCCAAGGGATCCATTCCCAGCCAACCCAACATTCTACATTATGCCGTAACAATATTTTACAGTTCCCGGTCGTATAATTATACGTATCGAGTTGAAAATATTGGCTTGTACAGCGTCGTTCCTGTGTGTCAGTATGTCTTGAAAACTTGTGTAGTACTTGTGTACATTTAATCAAATCATTAAAATTAGGTAGGTAATACATGAATGAGAGGTCAGAATGAGTGCGGTAGAACGCACATGTGGACACTAAAACAAACATTCGCCACGCTCCAAATTCCTTCATCTCAAACTCACCAATTAACAACGATCAACATAATTCTCTCATAAACGAGATTAAATTAAGAAGTTATTATACTTATTATATAAACATCGCACAATAGTAGGAAGCAGCGGATACCGAGGGTTATGCAAGTGTTGCGCAGGCGCACGACAATTACTATGCATAGTGTTTTTATAGCGAGCGTAGAAAGTATATTGTGCTCGTAACGAATTGGCGGATCACGGATTATTGAAGGCAGTGATCAGACCGGAATAAATCGTTTTTGGCACGCAGACTGTAACAATGGAGGATCGCAGTGTGCTGTTAGAAGTCTTCATTCATCAGACAAACATTTTATAGCTGAAGTCTTGTCAAATAATTATGTACTTGTGATGGTACTGTGTCTTTAGAAAGTAAAGTCTGTCGAAGGTCTAGTTACTTTAACTTTTTTTTAAGCAAGTAAAAACGCGATTCTAAAAAAAAATCCTGAAGAGAGAAAACAATAATTCTAATTTCTTTACCGATCTAAAGATTATAAAGACTTTCTTTGCCTAGCAACAACTAGACCAATGAGATGAAATTAAAATCCGGTGCAGTCCCTTACCCTACAGTACCTATAAAGTTATATTAGCATAAAATTCATATCTTATGTTGTAGGTAGCACTTTATAAGAGACAGGAATACCTATTTTGAATGAAATAATTCTAATGAGACCTTCTCTTTTACCATTCACCTTGTATTTCAAGGGTTCTGTCGTAGTGATCCAGGAAAACTTTAATGTTGGAAAACATTAAAGTTTTCTTAAAAAAATGAATTTGATATTGGGAACATATTTATTGGTATTTTTTTGCAAAAAGGCTACCAAGTTCTTTTGTTCGAGTACCAATTACCTGAGTTCCTAATTCAGTAGATATTTGTGTAACAAAAGAAAATCGTAATAAAATTCATCTGTTTACGTTCAAAGATAAATATTTTGTTAGTAGACATAAAATTCACGTTTTTCTATTTGCACGCACGTCTGAAAAACATCTTAGGTACGTATTTATCGAACCCACACGTCACAGCTTGATTAACATATAATTTGTAAGAATCACGTAACATGACCGAATGTTCGTAGATCCGGGAATACCTACCTACTAATAACAAAAACAAACCAGTTCATCTTAGCAAAGTTATCTTAGGAATTTGTTGATCAAATCGTGGTCTAAGACAAGACACCAAGAGTAGTCACAGAGTTTCAGCATTTCATTGTGCCCGATCCCTGTAACCTATACATACTTTACGGGTAAAGTTGAACACTTGTATTCTTGAAAGATGATTCCTTTCCACATAAGAAGCATTTCTGGAATAATTAATTGTCTATTCAAAGGATCGGAAGGTCAATTCTCGTAATTTAAAACGTTCAAAGTCTAGTCGCAGTCTCATCTCAGCGACAAACAAATTTCAAAATCTTGTCAAAATGTAGAAATCTCGACAATTAGAGGTATTTTTGACAGATTGAGACTGAGATCACACTGTGAACGTTTTTAAAATTACGAGAATTGCCCCTCAGATATGTTGATCGCATGGCAATGAAGATCTGTGTTCAGTCATTAGACCCGGACAGGCCGGGCGGGCAGGGTACAGGGGTTTCTCTTGTACTTAGCTGGTTTTTTGGTGGAAATATGATGTCTTTTCTACGATCTATTTTCACCATAATTAAGAAAATTTATCCCAGAGTGTTTATATGTCACATACTTTCATGTTTAACTTAACCTATGACAATGTGGGTCACATTTTTTAATTTTTATTATTCTCTCTGTTGTGTTAGTTTTTGTCTAGGTCTGGCAGTTTGAGTAATTTATGTGGCCTACATAAATGTCCTTTCTTTGGTATTGTTCGTCGAATCGTTGAGCTCCTTAAGTTTTGAGTTGAGCTACACGATTTCTGACAAATGCGTGCACTGACTGGACAGGTCCTCTCAATCTGTGTGGTTCTTTCCTCAAAAGACCATCTCAGACATCGATCTACATGGTCTTCATATAACCTGACCAAGATTATGATGTCTGGACTTTAAAAGAGACTGTGACCTCTGAGTTTGTTTCGGCCTTTCTTCTCAGAGTAGTCAGATAGGAAACGCCGACCTCATCTAGTTTTTTTTATAAAAAATATGATTGACGTGTAAAAGTGTTTGTACAAACCTACTTACAAAATAAAATCATTTATCATTTATCATTTATCATTTATGTTCTATCCAGTCGTAAAAATCGTGCGAAACAGGGGTGGATCGTTAGTATATTTATAAATACGTAGATAATAAAGAAAAGAAAGAAAACGTATTTATTGTGATAATGTAAATAGGTCGTTGATTGCACAGAACACCTCTTTCTTTTATCTGTTCTGTGGTTGATTGGCTACCCACGATTTATATATTAGAAACCTAGATATATATACCAGCACGCAATTGATGTTGTTTGATCGATAATACGTTAACTACTGTCGTCGCACTAAGATATTTGTTTTTGATTAGACAACGAAGCTGAAACTGCTTATAATTTTCAGAATTTGTACAAAAAATGATCATAATATAACGTAAAAGCCGTCTGCACCCCTTACAACTAGCAAATATTCTCTAGTCACACGTTCTACAACAGATAATCACCTCACCCTTGTCTTATTTATAAGCATCTCATTGTTTATCAACCACCTGTTTATTGAAGGTTCCTCAATGTTGATCATCCCTGTTCTTTAAACGCTCCTCAATGGTCGTGAGCACCATCCACTGGAGTGGCCAGCCAATCGTCTCTAATGTGTGTATTCGGTTCAAACAAACAACCTTGTTTGAGTTGGGTAGGTATACTACCTTTTTTCATCAATCATACTTTATGGCATAAAATTCTTACGTTCTGACGTTTTGCTGCACTGGTAAAAGGTATATTATGGAAAAATGCTGAAATTGATTGCTCTTGCCGCGAATTCAAATCTTATGCGCCCTTTACTGAATTTAAGATAATTTCCCCCGTCTAGAACGTGTCTGATAAACATTTCTTCGCACTATGTTTTGTATTGTTCAGTACCAGGGGCTTTTATCCCTTCGTATGCCGGGAACGTGGATCTACGCGAGACACAATGGCTTTTTAATTGTTTCTGTAATTATTAGATACGGCATTCAACAGGTTATTCAGTAATTCTTACGACTTGAATTTATAACATTTTCGCAATTGTATTTCATCTCTAGCAGTTGTTTGTGTTCATTTAGTTAGGTTAGTAGGTACCGACACTAGATAAGTCTGTATTCCTGCCGCCATGATTCCTGCTGAATGATGTAAATACCACCTTTAATCTTTATAGATACTAGAGTTGCGAAGGTGAACAGTAACAACATTTTTACAAGAAAATCAATCGAAGTTTACGGAGAACGTTCAGGAATAAAGGGAACAGAGAAAACTCACGTAAATAAACAGCTCGTGTGGATAGTACCGTCAGCCGCACGGCCACGGTAACAGCGCCTCTATGTGGTAACAGGAAAGGCGGTATTCGTAGTTTAGACGTGAAGTTGATTGTACCTAGCTACCTAGTCGCTCAGTCTTCACAAACAGCACTTTCAGGCATTTGTTTGGATAATACCGTGTGTTTCTGTTAGAAATGTGCCTGTAAGTATTGGCACTTTTGGCGTCTCCTATAATTACGTCATCTGAGATGCTTCAGCCTCAAGTCTTTCTTGCGATGTTTATGTAGATACTTTCACGAGTTTACAATATGTATTATAACTAACTATAACTTATTTACCTGTGCGACATTTTCTGCAACAATAATCTATCAGTGAACTATATCTTCATAGCGACGGAGGCGTTTATGTTACATTTGTATACAAAATCGTGGTAGCAACAGTAGCAAGAAGCAACGACTCTGTTGCAGTTTCATATGAAAAGCAATAAGATAAGATAAATAAATATTATCGTCCGGGTATCTGGCAACTGATCAAAACTTTTCATTCGCGATTCAGAATACCGATCTACCTAATGCTCATCTGTAACAACACGTATTTCATGGAACGTACTGAATGACTCAGGGATCAGTGCCACACTTTCGAGGAAAAAGATTTTCTCTGGAAACTTCATAATTACTAAAATATTGACACCTACGGCAAATTCAGAGAAATATCGATTTTCATTTATAATTAGTGCTGAAGCCATGACACATTAGTCATAGCTTGATAGTATGATATACTGAGTCAATAGAAGTGATTAGCCACAGATATTAATGTCAGTAATAACATATGTAGATATTGGCACAGTCTGACAACCAGTCTTACCAAAGGGGGTTCAGGAACTGGGTTGTAGAGGTCAGATTCTTCCATATATCTAAGGGTCGGATAGAAAGACGCCAGACCATGTAAAATACTAGGCAGATTGATTAATTGATTGGCTTAACATGTTTTATAGCAAATTATAATAAAAAGGAAACGGCCGATTGTTACTAGTATTGAGCACTTGATGTTTCCTAAAAATTTCCGAATATTTAAAAGTAACTATTGCGTGATCAGGAAATTTCCACTTCCATCGATACCTGCCATTAATTCTTCGCTAAGCACACACATTTAGTTTTCGCTATAATTATGTTACTCACGAACCTCCTAATTATTGAACTATTTTTGAGCAAAAGTAATAATTCCATCGGCGCCCCTCGCTTCAGGTTTCTTTACGACGATTTTATTTGTTTACTTTACTGTAGGATGTTCGGTCCATTCGCGGTTCGCAGAATTAATGGGTTTTGGGTAAAATATCGTAGGTAAATTACACCCTTTTTATTGGTACTTGTATAACTATACACTCGCAAGTACATCGTTCAAGATGGTTCTAAAAATATTTGAAAGCTTCTTGGATGAGTTGGAGTATTTTTGTTCAATCTGTTTGTTGAAGCGTCGTGGGAAAACTACTGAACGGATTTGTTTAATATTTATAATTACGCGCGAAAAACTTTGGAAGTAGGTAACCTGGTTTTAGAAATAATCTTCATCATGTAAATTGGTAAACTAATGCGAAAGTAAGCATGTTTATTTAAACACATCGGAATGTAACCTGTTTTGGATAAATATTTATTATTTTAAGTTGGATTATAAAATACAGCTACTAAGTATGACATTCCGAACTTAGGTAAGTATTTTGCGCACAGGTATAAAGGACAAATTCAATAGACAATCAATCTTAAATTAGGTAGTATAAGAGCATTATGAGAAGGATGCCACGCAGGAAAACTCAAGAAAATGTATTCCAACATAAACTTATTTCAATTTACTAGTCTGAGTTGTTTTGTAAGTTCGGTATTTATGTGTTATCGTAATTTATCAAAGAAACTGATGCTCCACGTGTTCTTACTAATTGCTTTGTATAATCAACTTGTATGTTGTTAATTTATTCATATGTGAGTTTTATACGCTCTGCAAGCTCTTCCTGGAGTGTGTCGGGGTCGGAATTAGGTCAAAATTATCAGTGCGTAAACCTACATACACCACAACAAAGTTGAATTTTCTGAACTTAGGTACAGGAAAATAGGTACCTTACAGTTCTAATTTCAACTCTATTAGTGACTTTTATGGACAGGATATTAATTCAGCTGTGTTACAGATGTAACGGCAATCATGTAATTTGGTTTAAATAGGTTTTTTAATTATTTTGTTTATCTTTTATTTATAGATTATTTTACATTTTGTGAATTTGAGAACGTTGTAGGCCTTGTAGACTGTAGATTTGTAGACCATTTTCTATTTTCTTAAGTACCTACCTGGTACTTGTTATTTATTTATTTATTCTTCAATTAAAACAGTTTAAAACCAACAGGCCTACAGTCCTCCCATACCTGTTAATACTATAATTTGAAAACAGTGTAAACTTTTGTATAAATTTTTAAAAGAGTAACCGTGGAGTTTCTCGCCGGCTCTTCTTCATAGGTAACGACTAATTGGACCGTGCACCTGGTTTCTGACGTTTCATAAGTGACCATGTAGGTTTATGTGAAATAAAATATTTTGATATTGAATCATTTATAAAATGTAAAAAAAACCTGTAAAATGTTTATTTGGTTGTGACTTTTAATGTTTGTTACTCATTCACACTTTCACGGGTGAACGGGTTGGGCTGAAGTTTGGCACGGATAGACTATCACATGGGTTAAAATAATACTACGATCTGGGTAGACCTACATACGGTTGTTTCCCTGGGGTGCGAATCGAATAGCGGGAAATTGCTAGATTGAAGAATGCATTCAAAAACGGATGTTTTTGAATTCATGTGACGAAACACCACCTATCCGACATTGCATTTACCCTGTTACTCATAATGAAAGCACTGAAATCAACTAGGAAATTAATAATTTAATCCTATTACGATGTACATTGTAATAAAGATTAAAACTATTACATCACTTAGATTATCAACACCTACTGGCTAATCTCAGGTAAGATTAATTCATTAATTAGCGTGCTTTGCTTTATTCAAATATTATTCATTAGATAAGTGAGATATATTAGGTAGGATAGCATCAACAAACTATCAACGTGTTTTGGTGAAAATATTTGCGTAGTTACGGTATTATGTCACCGACACTAATGGCTGATTTCAAACGCATTTTAATTGTTATAATTATAATTTTAGGTCACCTAATAGATAATGTAATAAACAAAAAAACAGGAACACAATTCCGAGATGCTTCCAATTTATATACTTAATGATGATTCAGATGATTGATTTATAAATAGGAACAACATTCAACAGCCCGAGGAAACTCACAAATGAACTAACCCAGGCTACATCAGCACTCCGACTATTTACTGCCCCGTTGGTGAAGTGGCAACAAGCATGAATGCTGAGTGAGCAAGGGGTCCTGGGTTCGAAACTCAGGCCAGTCCTATTGGGATTTCTATTAAGAATTGCCCCGATGCTGGGAGTAGGCTGGCTCCTGCCTCAATTACAGCGACACGGGCTTTCAAAATAACTGGCGAAATATGGGTGTACCATAGCCTGTCGGGAAATCAAGCGTAATTATGCTAACACCTAAACTACCTGTAAACTAAAGCCTATTAATCCCTCCTCCTCCTCTCCTGTAATCTATGCTATATTGATTAATCTTTTACTTCACATTACATCACAAAATATTCGTATGGCATATGAAACGTGTTCTCGTCACCTGCGGAGGTAATCTCCGATTAGTGCACTGCGTTACAAGTGGCTCTCACGCCCACGCGCCGCGCCGCGCGCCGTTTACACGGTCCGCGTGACCGTATGCCGCGGCCGGGCGCCAAGTTATGTCACTGACATTATTGGTGGAACTGTGACACGTTATTTGCAACTGTAGTCATCTGTGAAATTATGCGAAAAACACAGAAATTTTGCGAAAGTGACGTTCTGCGTCAAGACCATTTATATTTTTATGCCAAACTACCTTTCGCCCACGGCTTCGCCCGCGTGGATGTCGGAAAATATTCAACAAGAACGTACTACCATTGTTTTTATAATAACTCTATTGATTTGGCTGAAACGTTGATGGCTGGTGGTGAAGCTCCCAGTCGGCATGATTTTCCGACATCTTCAACAATCGTCGTCATATTTCAGCCAATTTACACAAAACCTTAAAGAATTATACATTTAAACCTCATGAATGACTCCATGCATTGGTGAAAACCGTATCAAAATCTGTTCAGAAGTTTTTGAGTTTATCGGACATTCAGACAGACATACACGGCGACTTTGTTTTTTCATGTACAACTTAGTGATTTTTATAAATATTGAAATAATTCGGTCCTGAAGGCCACAAGTCGCTATCGGTTTTCGATTGTGATTAGCTTGTCGGTAGGTTCTGTCAGTTCCATTATTTGTTGATAGAAAGTCACTTTATCTAAGCTCCAGGCGCTATGGCTTCTGAATGTATGTGTGTAGAGTCTATATTTGCTTCTCGGTATGCCCAAATATGGGCTAGATGTATGTACACGCGGCTACATATCGAGCTATACGAGTATCATCCTAGTACAAGCTGACCTCGCATTAGTTCGGCTTGCCGTAAAATAAGAGTTCAGCTTGTACTGGAAATGTATAGTTTGATATGTAGCCGTGTATACGAGTACGAGAGTAAGGAGTAGATATAATATGTATTTTCGAATTTCTGCCTACCCCATAGGAATAAGAACGTATGAACCCTTCATCTTACCAAAGGATTCCTAAGATAGACTATTTAGGTCGTTAACAAGTTTGTTCTTCAATTAGCTCCAAATAGAGGCAAAAAAAACTTGTAATTAAGTGATCATTGAACCCAGCCGAACGTTCCAGTACCCGGCTAGCTAATAGACCAATGAAGCGATAAATAATGGGCTAATCTAGTCAAGCGGTAATTACACTGATCTACGTTCGTATACACTAGGAACACTGATAGGGGTTAATGTGCTCGTTATTAGTACTAATTACTTTTACAAATTATCAGTACCTAATTATTTTAGAGGCCTCTTCAGAAACAGACAAAGAAGGAGCATTTGTCACTACACTTTCTCACTGCGTGTTAGCGATGTTAGACCACCACGAAGAGAGCACAGAAACCTTCAGATCTTTCGACTCCGAATCAGTTCGGCAATATTTCAAAATAATCCACCTACAATAGACCCACATTTAGAAATCTTGCAAAACAAAACAAAAGCCTTGCTCCAAGCAATGTGTGCCAATGACATGATTTTATAATCCAAGAATATCGCTCAACTAACATAAAATATATCGCGCGCATGCGCACCGAATAAGGCCGTAAGCCTGCAGAACCGAACCTTATAAAGGTACAATGACCACGAAATAGCTTAGAATATTGATTCTAAATCGTCATTAAAGGATTAACAACCTTATCAT